>CM034710.1:18931038-18952881 GCA_020142125.1 Phrynosoma platyrhinos
ACTTTCCCCTTCTATCCATTGTGGGTTTCATAATAATGATAATAGTAACAGTAGTAGTAGTAGTTGTAGTAGTAGTAGTAGTAGTAGTAGTAGTTATTATTATTATTATTTACAGGTCCCAGCTTTGGCTGGGATTTTGAGTATGATTGCATGGATCAATATACCCATTTAGTTGGTTGCAGATATTATTTCCAGCCTGTAAATAGAGATTGTTCAGGGTTGTATCCATCCTTACTACAGGAGTGTTTGATTCATGTGTGTGTGTTTTGAGAACACATTATCTAAATGCTGTGTTTTCCAGATTCTGTTTAAATGAACGGATGTTGTTATTGTGAGCCTTCAAGTCGTTTCTGACTCAGGGCGATCCTATCATGGGGTTTTCTTGACACGTTTCTTCAGAGGAGGTTTGCCATTGCCATCCTCTGAGGGTGAGAGAGTGTCACTGGCCCAAAGTCACCCCAGTGAGTTTACAGGGCTGTGCTGGGATTCAAACCATGGCCTCCAGAGTCATAGTCCAGGGCTCAAACTACTACACTACACTGACTGTCAAGTTCATTGTTGTTATGTTCCTTCAAGTCCTTTTCAACACATGGAGACCCTAAGATCCTATCATGGGGTTTTCTTGGCAAGCTTCTAAACCAGGGGTAGGCAACCTTTTCCGGGGGCCGGGTTGCTGTCCCTCAGGCAATTGGGGGGCCGAAGCACCAAAAATAAATAAATAAAAATTTTTTTTTAAATTAAAAATTGAAAAAATATGCATGCACACTCTCTCAGCCCCAGAAAAGCCATGGCAAAACCCCTGTGGAGACTTTGCCAAGAAAACCCCAAGAACAAGTAATAACAACAATAATCAATATTATCATGGCGGGTGGTGGCGGCAGCAGTAGGACCGGCCTGGGGCCAGTCCAAAGGCTTCGGGGGGCCGCATCTGGCCCCTGGGCCTTAGGTTGCCTGCCCCTGTTCTAAACTAATTGGGGCAGAGGCCTATTTGTTTTATTTCAACTCTGACTTACAGTGACCCTGTGATAGGTTTTTCTTGGCACAATTTATTCAGTAGAAGTTTGCCGTTGCTTTCCTTTAAGACTGAGAGACTGTGACTTACCCAAGGTCACCCAGGTGTTACCATACTGCAGAAATAAAGCAGTTTGACACCACTTTATCTGCCATGGCTCAGTGCTGTGGAATTCTGGGATTTGTAGTTTTGTGAAATATTTAGCCTTCCTTGTCTGGTGCCTCATCAGACTACAAACTACTTTATTTCTGCAGCGTGGCAGCAGCCTCACTGGTTTTTCTTGGCTCAGAAGGAAATTGAACCCTGGTTTCCCAGAATCCTAGTCGATCTCAAACTACGACATGGCACCGGTTCACTGTGTTTGTGTATTGTTGTTGTTGCGTGAGTTCAGGTCATTTCCGACTTATGGTAACCGTAAAGTGAACCTATCATGGGGCTTTCTGGGGCTGAAAGTGTGTGACTCATCCAAGGTTACCCAGTGAGTTTCCATGGCCAAGTGGGGAATTAAACCCTGATCTCCAGAGTTGTAGGCCAACGGTCAAACAACTACACCATGCTGCCTCATGTTTGTGTATATATATATATATATCTAAATATAGGAGGCCACTAGGACAGGTTGTTGTTTTTCCAACCCAGCATTATCTATTCTGAGCAGCCACAGCCTTCGAGGGCTTTTTGCATTCAAGATGTTTGGACTACAATCCCCATAGTCCCTTACCATTGGCCATTCTGGGTGAGGCTGATGGGAATTTTCAAACTTAAATTATCGGAGGGGACCATGTTTTCCTATTGCTGTTCTAGGGTCTCAGGCATATATGTCTTCCTTAGCACCTGAACCTTTTAGCTAGAAAAGTCAGGAAGTGAATCTGGGATCATTTCCACACACAGTAGGCGTTAAATCCAAACTTAGCTGTAGATGGAGCAGGCCCTTTGACATCAATGTGACTTAGGCTGCATCTGTAGAAATAATACGATTTCACACCACTTTAACTGTCATGGTACAATACTGTGGAATTCTGGGGTTTGTAGTTTTATGAGATATTCAGCCTTCTCTGTCATAGAGCTCTGGTGCCACAACAAACTGGAAATCACAGAATCCCATAGGATGGAGCCATGACAGTTGAAGCAGTGTCAAACTACATTAATTCTGCAGTGTGGCAGCAGCCTCAAGTTACTTAAGTCCCTTTGATTTCAGTGCTCCTGCTCCTAATATTATTAAATTTAGATACTTCTTCCACATGCTTTTATCACTAAGCAGCATTGATACTCCTATGTAAAGCTACAGTGTGTATGTGTCTTCAAGTTGCCTATTGACTTACAACAATCCTATCAGTTTCACCAGTTCCTTCCTCTGAAATACAGCCCACAGCACCTAATATTTGTTGGCAGTCTCCCATCCAAGTACTAACCAGGGTTGAACTGGCTTCCAAGTTCAGACAGGATCTGGTGCCATTAGGGTATTTAAGCATCTAAAGCTATAGCATAAAGAGTTAAATCATACATACATTTGCAAATCTATTAAATCTAATAAAAATAATAATTAAAAAAAAAAGGATTGGAACAAGAATTGGCTTTACCATTAGAGAGGATAAGGATACTGCAGACCAAGGATGTAGGGAAAAGGCAAAGGGGTTAAGGTAGAGTCTATCCTATATGAATTATCACTCTTGGTAGATGTACAGCTGTGATCCTATGCTTGTTAATTAGAGAGTAAGTCCCATTCAGCTCAGTGAGACCCATTTCTGAGCAAACATGTATAGCAGGAGCAGCAGTTGGATGGCCCTCCAGATATTGTTGGACTGTAGCTCTCAGCATTCCTTGCTATTGGCCATACTGGATAGGACTGCTGGGAGTTGCATTCCAGCAACAGGCTAGAGCTAGATGGTCACCCGTTTCTCCTCACTGATACATAGAACTACTGTACGTTGTGCTGGACTGGCTATAAAGCACATTTTCTGTTCATTCTTCCAGATCAGAACAAAATATATGTATGTTTGCTCTGCACAAGTCTGTAGAGGTGAGTTGGGGTGCTTATAATTGACCCCCATATCAGTGTGGTAGTGAATTTACTAAATCTGATCTTTAAAGGAATTATCCAAGGTGCTGTAGCCATTTTTTGGAAGAGATCAGACCTTGTACAACTCCTTTAAAGTTAAATTTAAAGCTCAGAGATGATTCACCAGTCCCCTGACATGGAAGTCACCTGTTACTACTGTAATGATGGGCCTATGCTATAATGGGCATCCTTTAAAGAAAGGATTGCTGGCACAGCTTGGAAAAGTTACTTTTTGAATTATAGCTCTCAGAATCCCCCAGCCAGCATGTCCACTGCCATACTGGCTGAAGGATTCTAGGAGCTCTAGGGCAACCCCCCACCAAAACATGTTCCCAAGCTGTGGTGGCAATCTTATGGAACATCAAGGCTTGAAACAGGAGTGGGGAACTTTTGGCTCTCTAGTTCTTTTGTACTATAATTCCCATCAGCCATATGGGGGCATGGTCCATGATAAGAATTGTGCAAGTTGTAGTCTAAAATAGTGCTACTTGAAGTGGTGCTCACTTGCCCAGTGCCAGTCCTGAGCCATTGGCTGCAAATCCCTGGCAGGTTTCCAGGAAAGAAAGATCAATTGTACCCAAAGGGAACACATTTAATACTGGTCCCTGGCTCACTGAAAGAAAGTAATTCTCCCCACATCAGCTAGCCTGGGAAGCAGCGGTCTAGAATACTTAGAGAGTTAAAGGTCCTCCTCCTGAGATCTGAAGCGTTTCCAAAGTGTTGAGGAATACTTTAGCAAACACAACCCAAAGAGTTACCGGGTACACAAAAGCTGAAAATCTGATTATGAACATCTTCCTTGCTCCATAATCTTTGACTTTGATTTGGGGAAGCTAAAGGGATAGTTTCATGCATTGAATTTTACTAGCTTTCACTGCTGTGAAATTGTAGGAGCTGTAATTCAGCACATACAGAGTGGAATTTTATTTTATTTGTATGCTGGATGGTGTGTATGTGCGTATATGGCAGAAGAGACTAAAGCCAATAAGGGAAAGTTCTTAAATTTTCTTTCAGATTTTCAATGCATTGTATTGCTCAGTTTTTTATACCTGCTCTTTTTTCCTTTTTTCACCTTTTCACCTCCCTTCTGCAGATGGTGATGGAAAATGAAATGACGCATGTCTAGAGTCTGAGGAACAACTGTTGAGGAAAGGGATCGGAAGGGGACTTAACGGCTTCAAAATCAAAACAGGTGGCCAAAGAAGAAGCATTGAGTTAGATCACTGTCTGTATTCTGAAGGACATTTTCTCAACCACAACTCAGGTGGAGGAGAGGTGTCAAGGTGGGCACTTGCCTATTCTTCAACAAAACCTTCTGAACCTTCTAAAAACTTAGCAGTTATGGGAGAGAAGTCCCACACCTGCCCCTACTGTGGCAAAGGTTTCCGGCGCAACTCACACTTGACGCGTCACCTTGCCACCCACTCTGGGCTTCAGCGTCCCTTAGGTGGGAAACGCCTTGGGCAACAAGTGCCAGAGGAAGATCGCCCGTACCCCTGTAACTATTGCGGGAAGACATTTGCCCGCAGTGCACACCTGGCTCGGCATCAGGAGACCCATTCTGGGGAGCGACCATACAAATGCACCTACTGTGGGAAGGCCTTTGGTCGCAATTCCCACCTTACCCGCCACCACAGCACACACACTGGAGAGCGCCCCTATGAGTGTGGGGTTTGTGGTAAAGCTTTCACCCGCAGTGCCCATGTCACTCGCCATCAGGGTACCCACACTGGGGAGCGACCTTTTCGCTGCACCCACTGTGGCAAACGCTTCACTCGCAGTGCCCACCTCCAGCGCCATCAGGGCATCCATAGCGGAGATAAACCCTTCAATTGTCGAGACTGTGGGAAAGGCTTTACCCGGAATGCCCACCTGGAGCGCCACCGTGCCACACATTCAGGCGAGAAGCCCTTCAAATGTGCCAGCTGTGGAAAAGGATTTGGGGCTGCCTCTCACCTTGTAAGACACCAAAGAACCCATAAAGTTTAGTTGGCTGAGATTTTTCCTGTCTCCACCCAAACCAGGAGCAGAAATGGCCAGTATAAGACATCTTTGTACCAGGATGGCTCTTTCTCACTTTTTTTCTCCATTCTGCAATGCCTAGATATTTAGCTTGTTGACCTTTGGGAGAAAACTCTGTGTATGTAACACATTCAGTGATGTTTCCTTATGGTCTACAAGGAGACCAAAGGGAATGTTAACTTTTCCCACTCAATTCTGCTACAACTCCAGCAAAGACATTTTTAGATGCTGGAACTACTTTTCCCCACAGATGAGGAAGAGGAGATACCAAACTTGCCTGATACCATCTGTCTTTGCATGTGCAAAGTATTACATGTGAAGGTGCTTTTGAAGTCTAGCCTTTCTGTCAGGAAAGATGCCAAACTGAATTGCAACAAGAGTGACAAAAAAACAAACAAAAACAAAAAACAAAAAAAACCCAACCCTTCACTAGGGATCCTACAAGATGTGTTCGAATTCTTCTCCATTTCCCTCCAGCATCACTAGGGGTGTGTGGTTGTGTTATAAACACATCAGTGGAGATAAAACATTTTTCTGGCAAGTTTCTTGGAATTAACATAGAATAGCTTTTCCTTTGACTTTAGACCTTGAGGTTGAGGAAATGCTGTCTTATAACATACCTGCATCTCCTTGCATTGCCCAATAAGACAGGAATCTAGAGGCGCTTTGCCTATCTCTAGAAAAATTCAGTACCATGTAACTAGAGGGGACTATTTTTTTTTTTTATTTCAAAGCCAACTCCTCTATACCACTGCCAATCCCTGCAGCTTGCTTTACAGTCAACTACAGTTATCATCTGTAGAATGTTCCAGTGCATGTATCAGCCAGCCATGATTTCTTTTGGGATACTCCATTCTATCTCCCTGATTTTTGGCCCTTGCCTCTGCATTCTCTGGCCATTGAACAGACTATGTCCTCATTGAACACTTTGTGGGTGGGGACAGAGATTTGCTCCCATACATTTTTATCCCTAAAGATTATTTCTCCTTTTGGAAACATTGGAGTTCCCCCAAGCATGAAGATAATCTCCCTCTTATTCCTTGCTACCTTGTTTTGGTCATAACTCAGTCCTCAAATTTGCGATCAGCATAGGTAGTCATTTATGAGTAAAATATTGGACATTTTGCAAATGAGGAATTGAGAAAGAGATAATTACATTATTCATGTCAGCCACTACATGAAGCTCAGCAGAAGTCTCAACCTCCAAAAACTCTTGTATGTTTTGTGTTTCTCAAACCTTCATTCTCTTCAGTGAATTTCAGCTGCTTCTGCCTCTCTATATCAGTGACTGATATAGTTAAACTCACATGCTTCACAGCACATAACTCCAGTGTGGTATAGAAATAGTTTTTAAAATTACATCCAAATTTAGTTACTCTTTATTTTTAAATGTCTTAAAACACAACTTTTATTGAATTTTAAAATGGAATGTGGGGGTGTCAAGGAAGAGTTATACATGATACTATCATCTGTTTCAGCCTAAAATGTTTAGTATATTTTCTTCTGCAAAATATACTGATGGGGACAGTTGTAATGTAATGTGAACTATTGAAGCTATAACTGATACAGCCTGCTGCTGCAAAGCACACAGTAGCTGATGTGGCTAGCATTTTTAAGTCTCTAAAACAGTCTTTTTGCTTAGATCTGTGGCACAAGAAAATAAGGATCTTTGCTGTGTTCCTGGAATTTCACTTAAATGATATATCCCAGTACCTCATTCCCTGTGACTTTTAAATAATATGACCTTAATTCAGATTTGTGGCTGTTTTAGGATATGAGACAATTCAACTCTTCAAAAATAATGAGTACACAAATGCTTAGCTATAATTTTTTTTCATCAAGGCCCTGACAGAGGGCACCAACCATTCAACTAACCAAGTTGAATATGACATTTGGTTTTGGCAACAACATAGGGCGTACTTGGGTATGTAGTATGTATGGATTTTAATTTAAGCTCCTTGGAATCAGGGAAATGAAACTGCTCAAAATGACTGCAAGTGGAGCAAAAATAATCAAAAGATTTTGTTTAGAAAAGAAAAGAAAATGAAATGAAATGAACATTCATAAATGGGAATAATCAGAGCCAAGAACTGACAGCAGTCTGCAGAACAATCCCTCCATTAGTTGTAGTAGGAGGGAATATATTTTAGAATCATTTTATCAGTTCTCCAAATAACAGTCTTAAAAAAATTAAGCCTAGTGTGTCATAGCAAAGGGAACTGCAAGATACATCCAGCCATTCTTTTCTCTCTGAAGTTTCTGAACTCCTTGTTACAAAATGGAGGAACCAGTTCTGTACTCCAGAATGCCGTCGTGGTGGTCATTTTGCCGTAGCACAACAGAGATGGAGTCCTTGAAAAGAATACCAATAATGATGGGTCAAAATCAAGCTGCTACATGCTCTGGTGTAATTTCATATATTCCTCCTCTACAAGTGTGTACACTGTGATGTCAGCAAAGAGAGCTTGGCAATAAGAGTTTTCTTCTGCTTCCTATGAATTGAAAACCAAGTTGTATCCCGTGTTCATTTATCTCTTTCTAGAGTGGATAGAACAATGTAGTAATATTGAAACCACAAACCTTTATTCCTTTTGTGCTGTTATTTGGTGTAGTAATGACTTGTGCTAGTTGGCTTTCTTTGCTTAATATTCTTATGGCCCAGCAATTGCTGGCAGTGAACCTGGGATAGTCTCCCTTATCTTAATTTGCCATTACAGCCTTTTAACTGCCTCAATGGTGTTCTCTAAGGTCAGGCTTTGCTGTTGTGAATAGAGATTTCCCTAGTAAATTTGCCCCCCTCCACAGGGTGAGATGTAAAAGGATGAGAGTTTTTGTGCTTGCTTCGGAGTATGTAATCTCAAATCAGTACAAAGGTACCAAAGTGAACTAGAGTACCGTACATTCACAGTGCAGAACTTACAGGACAAAAATACTGTACTGCTGTTCATGAATGTTAAATATGAATGCATAGAAAATGGGGCAATAAATAAATTTTATGCCATGCCCACCATTTTAAAGGCAGAAAAAGGCTGCCATTTTGAAATAACAATGATGTTTCTAAATAGAAATGGAAGACTAGTGGAAGAACCCATAGCATCAGAACGTGATTTTCTTCCTGCAGCCTTGTGGAGGTGTATGATGGATCCCAGGAAAGAACTAGTCTATCAACTGCATAATCCCATAAGAAGTGGGGAAGGATTTACAAGTGTTGCTAACTTTATTCATTTGTCCAAATAATAGAAGAAAAGAATGAAGAAATGAAAGAAGAGAGAGAAGCCATCCTGATCCTGATCCTTTGCTTAAATGGTTATTTCACATTTTTACAAATATGTTACATTTTTCTGCTGTACACTAATACTGTTGTATGACTGCTAATTATCAGAGCTTCAAATTCTTACTCAAAAAACCATTACATGTTAAGTCAGGGGTAGGCAACCTTTCCCCTTTAAGGGCCAAGGGACTTCAGCTCCCAGAATCCCAGGAGCTATTGGCCAACATGGGACTATTGGCCAACATGGCTGAGGCTTCTGGGAGCTGAAGTCCCTCGGCCCTTAAAGGGGAAAGGTTGCCTACCCGTGTTAAGTAATTTCCCCTCCCCCCAGAGTAGTTTAGTATGTGCAACATAATTGTTAGCAATATAGTAGCCCCTCCCAATTTGTGGGGGATCCCCACGAAAATGGTGGCTCGCAAATATTTGAGCCCTATTGAAAATAATGGTGTGTGCAGACATGTGCTGCCATTATATACCTCCCCACTTGTCCCTCTTGCGAAGAGCAGGACCGTGGATTTGGAAGTCCATGAACGAGGAGGGACAATTATGTTGCTTTCAATATGGCTCCTGTAAATCCTGCCCCCGGTAACATTTCTGAAATAACAAGAAAATTTTACTTGTATACAGGGATGTAGCTATGGGAGAGGGGAAATGAGGGACTCCCCTCCCCAATTAAAATAATGGTTTTGATGAAATTTTCCTTCAGCCCCCAAAATTATAGCATTGCAGAGAGTGAAACGCTGAAAATGTTTCATACCTAGCACTTTGGTATTTGCTGTATTTGCATCCCCGTGGTAACTGTGCCTGCTCCTTTTCTTTGGATACCTAAACTATATTTCTAAATGTTCAAGTGTTATTTTAAGTTACTGTAGTGCTAGAAGTGTGGGGACTGAAGGAACATTTCATTTGGGTGGACAAAATTCTTATTTGAGGGGGGTGAGGCCCTCATTTTGCCCTCTCTCCCTGTAGCTAAACACCTACTTGTATAGAGCAATAAGATGTTTTAAAGAAAGTATATGCTTCTCCTTGAGAGAAAAAGAAATTAATATCACTATTTTCAATGCTTTACTTCTAAGCTCTGTTAATTCTTTGAAAGCACTAGGTGGTTTCATTTCCAATGCATTAGGTATAGCAAAGGCCTGGGGTTTCAGTTGGAATTACAAATAGAAAACCTGGAAGAAAATGGGGTAAAGTAGTTTTGTTCTTCAGACTTTTTTATTCATTTTTTCTGAGTGGGGAAAAACGGAGAATTCTGAGGAACAATTAAGAAAAGAGTCTCGTAAAAACTTTTGTGGAATGAATGAATGAAATTGCATCTGAGGTATCTTTTTGCCCACTGAGAATGTATAGCAGGGTAGGCAACCTTTCCCCTTTAAGGGCTGAGAGACTTCAGCTCCCAGAAGCCTCAGCCATGTTGGCCAATAGTCCCATGTTGGCCAATAGCTCCTGGGATTCTGGGAGCTGAAGTCCCTCGGCCCTTAAAGGGGAAAGGTTGCCTACCCCTGAATAGAATGAATATCTTTATGTAAGACAATCTACAGAGTTAGAGAATGAGAATCCTTGTGTATACAGTAGATATATAAGACACACAGTTCCCAAGTCTATTCCCACATTGTGGGGCTTTTGGCTTTAGGAGGGGAGCAATCATGGCTTTTGTTTTTATAAATTGTTGCTTGCCTTCTAGTAACCTTCAGTGTAGTTTGGAGATAGTCATTAGAAGCAAGACTTCTGCAATGGTGCAGAATTATTGCAGTTTGGCATTGCTTTAACTGTCATGGTTACATCCTATGCAATCCTGGGGTTTGTACTTTCTTGTGGCACCAGAGATCCATAGCATTGAGCCACGACAGTAATGTCAAACTGCATTAATTCTGTAGTGTAGATGCAGCCATAGTATCCTACACCCACTGTCCTTTTGACCTGGGCTCTTTTGACCCAGTACGGATACCTCACTACAAAACGACAGGATTTTGTACTTTGGTAGCCACAATCCAATAGTGGGTCTTACTTCTGTGTTAAAATGCATAGGGTTTTCCTGCAAATTTCAAAACCATGGCAGAAGTACCATTTTATGTGCTAATCAAATTACAAATGATGAGTGTCATGTTGTTAAAGCAGTTTTAAGTTTGATAAATATTGCATAGAATTCCACCCCCACATGTTTGTATATGTGTGTGTGTGTTCTTTCTAGAAAAAAATCCCATCCAGGGCTTCAGAATTTTTGGAAGTGTTTAGTCTCTGCTTAGAAAAGCTTCTCGATCACCACACACAACCCCTCATACTGTTTAGTTTATCTGGTCTATGTGTTTGGTAAGAAAAACAGCTGTAGAACAAAAATTACAAACTACTGTACAAACCTTTTTTTTAAAAAAAAAATCAAGCTGTATAATGTATATAGAGTATATAGATGATTTTTTCTTTCAAAGCTGGTGGCAGTATTGTAACACAATCATTGCTGGTGGTATATGTTTGTTTGTTTTTTCTGTACAAAAGTGGATTCTGATTAAACTAGTTATGCAGATTCTGTAATAGTTCTTCAAGCCATCCCTAAAGAAAAAGCAGAAATGAGCCCCAACATAGGGGGGTTGCACACTGCCAGAAATAGTGTGAATTCAGTCCACTTTTAGGGTTAGGGTTAGAGTTAGGGAACCATGGGAACTGTATTTTATTGTGGCACTAGAGTTGTCTGACAGAGAAGGTTCAATGTCTCAGGAAAATAACCCTAGCACTAACCCTAACCCTAAAAGTGGACTGAATTCACACTATTTCTGACAGTCTGCAACCCCCCATAGCTACAATAGATGTCTGTCTGTTTTTCATAGTGATTTTTTCAATAGTAGCATGCACATGTTGAGCCATTTTCTTGGTCCCAATATTCACCCTCCATTTTATGGAATGGATGAATCTAACCCACTCATCCCCACTCTCTTGTGTAATTCTGATTACTGGGGATTCTGGGGAACCAGAATTCATGCAAAGGATGAATGACATTATTAATTACAATTTCCTCCTAGGGTTGTCACTGATGCATGTCAGAAGAGAGGAAAGGGATCACTAAAAGACAGTGTCCAGTTAATTTATTTGTCTAAATAGAGATAATGACTATAATTTAAGCAGAAAGAAACCCAAGGTTATGGTATATTCATACTCTTATTATGTGGTCATACACAACCATATATATATATATGGTTGTGTATAACCACATAATAAGATTTTGAATATATCATATATATCAGAGGTCAAAGACTTCTAGGACAACCATATATAATATGGTTGTCCTAGAAGTCTTTGACCTCTGATAGATTGTTGACAGCAACATTGGTTTGCAATTGGCCCTTTAATGAATTGTTTCCTAGACCATGCAGTGAGTTTGCTGCAGTGTGTTGCACCTTTCTTGTTACTTGTTTTGTAAAGAAAGAGACCTTTGCTCTATCAAAATCATGAGGGACAAAATAAAAGGCTAAATAGATATATAACTAATCTCTATCTTTTCACAGGCAGTGAAATCTGAATAGGAGGCCTTTAGCTCTACAGATTTTCTGAATTACAACTCCCATCATCTGCTAACACTGGATGTACTAGTTGAAGCTTTTGGGAATCCCAAACTATTTAGAGAGCCAAAGGTTTTTCATTTATGATTTAAGATCTTTTCTAGGATGTGATGTAAATGCTAGAATTCTACTTGTATGTGTCTTAAGATTTTTTAAAACCCCTCTGCATTAAAAAAAAAAAAAACACAGCAGGGGAAAGTTTTTATCTTAGTTGTCTGCCAGCCATGATGTTTTTTGTTTGTCAAGTGTGTTGCTATGGGGTGTCTTTGAAAAGATAATCTCTTGCTGGAATGGGAAAGGGTATTGTCAGTTCTACTCTTCTCATCCTGTTGCTTGTATAGACCAGGTCTCATTTTTCAAGAATTGTGCTTGGGCTGATGTACCATCTTCTGTTCACATTAGCTAATGCTTTTACTTTATTCACTGCTTTCTGATAGCAGGCTTGCTCAGTTAATAGCAACACCAGGTGAACAATTAGCGGGGTGAGGAGGCACAGAAGGGACAATGTGTATTTTGGAATGTGTTCTGTCCCACATGTTTGATTACTGGAAGAAAAATAATTATATTTCCCGTTAAATGTTTCCATCTTAAATATTTTTCTCTAAATTCAATCTTACTAGTTTTGATAGTCAACTTTCCAGTAAGCACACTCAGTATCAAAAGCATTGTTTTAATTTCCAGTTAATGATTTAGTAGGTGTTGCCAGGCAGAAGTGTCATCTCTGGCCTCCAGCTAATGGATAATAGGGGGGAATGTATATCGTTACACAGAGGGATTCAGCAATGTGTGTGTGTGGGGGGGGGCAAACTACATATCTGGGGTGTATTTGCTTCCCATCCTAGCCTAGTGCCATCTGTGGAGTCAGTTCTACTAAGACACTCACTTTACATTGGTTCAGCTTGACCTTCCTGAATCTGTCTTTTTCAAGGGGTGGGGGCAGATTGGTTTTGCTTTGCTTATGTATTGTTTGCGGGTGGGGATATGCTAGGATTGATTTTGATTTGTTTTGACTCTTTCTGTATTTCTATGATTAGTATTATTGCCAACGGGTATGCCTTAACCAAGTAGTTATAAATGCTGTTGCAGTTGTACCATATCCAAATTGAACTTTGGGTCATCCTCTACCATCTATTACTTATCCAGGTATTGCCCTTGGTATCTTACTCTATTTTCCTATTGTACTAACAGTGTCTGTCTTTTCTCTGTATGAAATAAACCTTTTTCCTCCAGATTCTAAAATACCTCTTTTGGTCATCATTCATCTCGAGTAGAACCTTGTCTCTCTTCTCAATTACAGCAAGTGTGCACAGCTAGGAGCTGCAATATAAGGGCAGAGGGCCACACTTCCCCCCTGTTCTAATGTGTGCAGAATGCAGTGGACCATCTCTTATAGGTGGGTCAATATAACCATAATACACTAGTATTTCAGTGAGTACTAGCAAGTACACAGGAGCAGATTAAGAAGTGATATGATAGCCATCTTTAAATATGTGAAGGGTTGTCACACAAAAGGTGGATTGAGCTTGTTTTTGTCTCTAGAGTGTTGGACCCAAACCAGTTGATTCAACATACAATAAGGGGATTTCAAGTAAACATTAGGGAGAACTTCCAGATGGTAAGAGCTGTTCAACAGTGAAATAGACTCCTGCACAGGGTGGTGGACCTTTCTTCATGGGTGATTTTAAAACAGAAGTTGGATGCTCACCTCTCACTTTGATGAGGGTTTCCTATACTGCCATGGGAGCAGAGTAAATGGAATCTGGTGTCCCTAAAAGCTTCTAGAACTGATACATGGAGTAGACCTGATAGCATAAAAGATCACCTTGATTGACTGAAGTCCCATCATTTTCAGCAGCTCCTCTCAGAGTTTGACTTAGGGTGGATCCAGTCTTTAGTGTCTCCAAGACTTGGCACTTTGATAGAAGTATGCAAAGGGATCTTTTAGCACCTTTGAGACTAACTGAAAGAAAGCTAGTAGCATGAGCTTCCATACAGTTAAGTTACTTCCTCAGATGCATGAAGGACACATATTTGGAAAGCATACTATTGGTTTATTAATACTATGATCATGACAGGCTGCCTTCAAAGAGAGAAGTAATTATAGTTCATCATACTATTTTCAGGAGTATGCATAATGTAATGGTATTCTAAGCTCAGTAGTAGCAAATGCAAAAGAAGCTTTTAGAACAGTGACTGAGAGACCAGGCTAATTTGGGAAATTCCCAATTTTCATCTCATCTTGATAATAAATTCAAAACATTGGATGTCTCCAGACAGAGGACTCTTCAGCCATGAATCAGAAGGCACTGCAGCTATAGTCTGTCTTTTTCTCTTTAATAGTGTGGTTTGAGTGAAAGAAAAAGTGTTGGGGTGAAAGAAAATGACATTAGAAGGCCCCATAAAATTCAATAAATGAAGCAGGGTAACATTGAGATGGAAGTTTCATCGGCATCAGCTATCTCACCCTCAGCTCTCCAAATACAAAAATACTGCTGTTCTTCCAAAACTCATTTTTTAAAAATGTAAGTCATGCTGAGTGATGCTTTTTTATTATTAGAGAAATATGTCTACATCTATAGATATTCATTTTATAACTTTCTGCTCATTTTTATTGCTGGAAAGAAGTGCCATAGTAATGTATAGACATTTTTCTTTCCAAGTACATGAGCAGAGGTTGCAGTACTGAAGTTGATCAGCAAGGTTTCACCAAGACCTAAAACTCACTCTTGACTTCCTTACTGGTGCATCCCATCGTGCCCTTGCTTGTTTAACATGAAATATATGCCATATTGCTTGCTCACTTGCCCGTATCAAAGTCATTCTCTAATACAGTTGGCCCTCCTTATCCAGGGATTCTTTATCCATGGATTCAAGCCTCCACAGCTTGAAAATATTCCATATATATATATATATATATATACACACCAAAAAAGCAGACCTTGATTTTACCATTAAGTGACCCCATTTTACTATGCTATTGTATCTCATGGGACTTGGGCATCCATGGATTTTGGTATCCATAGTGGGTCCTGGAACCAAAGCCAGATGCCAAGAGCCCACTGTATCTAAAAAGAGATACCCAGGGTCCATTCCTGTCTGAATTATGATCAGACTTGGAAGCCTTGTCTCTTCATCCCAGATGCATGATGGCCTGTCATTGTTCAACACAGTATGTATGTTAAAATGTATGTGTGTGCCTTCAAGTCACCTGCTAATTAATTTCATTGGGTTTTCTTAGGCAAGGAATACTCAGGTGGTTTGCCATCTTCTAAAGTATAGCTTATAGTACCTAGTATTCCTTGGCTGTCTTCTAAAGTATAGCTTATAGTACCTAGTATTCCTTGGCTGTCCCCCATCCAAGTACTAACCAGTCCTGAGACTGTTTAGCTTCCAAGATCAGATGGAATCTGGTGCCTTCAGGGTAGCAAGACTAAAGCATCACAATTGCTATATATAGTTTGCAGTGTTTAATTCAATTCCTCAAGCATTCTGTTCCACTCCCTCAACATGCCATCATACTCCCCCAACATTTTCTCACATTCCAGAGTGACCAAGAAACAGCTCAGGGTGGAGATCCAGATATGTAAGTGAACTTGATTCTTGATAGCTGAGGCCGGCAGGTGTGGAAAACCATTCAACTGCTATGCCCAATTCCGTGTTTTTACTTTCTCCCATCTGATTTCTTCCTAGTCATATCTCAACAGCAGGGGTGAAGAAATGTTGGATTTCCAGATCTGAGCCAGGGCTGTGATTAGGCTGGTTGAAGTAATTGGGTGCATCTACACCATAGAGAGTCAGGATGGTGGTGTGGTTTTGAGCATTGGACTATGACCCTGAAGAGCAGGGTTCCAATCCCTTCTCGGCCATGGAAACCCACTGGGTGACCTTGGGCAATCCTGCTTTCTTAATCTCAGGATGGCAATGGCAAACCTCCTCTGTAGAAACATGCCAAGAAAACCCCATGATAGGGTTGCCTTAGGGTCTTCATAAGTCAGAAATGACTTGAAGAAACAATATGGTGGAAATTATGCAGTTTGACACCACTTAAAGTGCTGTAGCTCCATCTTATAGAATCCTGAGATTTGTAATTTTACAAGGTCTTGAGCCTTCTCAGCCAAAGAATGCTGGTGCCTTACAAAATACAAATCCCAGAATTCTGGAGGATGGCACTGTGGCAGTTAAAGTGAAGCCAAGTGGCATTATTTCTACATTTTTCATGCACCCATGGACTCAGCAGGGTGCCACTTCGCCTCCTGCCTCCCCCCAGCTCTGTGGCTCTCCTTTCCTCCATTCTGCTGCCCCAGAAAGAGGAGGGAGGAGATGTAGCAGTGTTCCATATCCTCTTCTGCACCCACCTCCGCTATGGTGCCACGACAAACTACACTTCCCAGAATTCCATAGCATTGAGCCATGGCAGTTAAAGTGGTGTCAAACTGGATTATTTCTGCAGTGTCAATGCAACTACAGATAGAGAGCAACTGGTAAGAATTGTGTTCTTCTACTATGCTTTCTCCATCAGGCTTTCCAGGAGAGAGAGCACATCAGGAGAGAGGGGTAGGTAGCACATCTTCTGCTGTGTCCTCTCCAGCTGGTTTGACAAACGAATAAAACACACTCCAGTTATTCACCCCAACTTAAGCAAGCAGAGGCAACCACTTCCAGCCACATCAAAACTCCAAGATTCCAGTTTCTTCTTTCCTCTCACAGGCAAACAAAACCCCTTTTGTATTGTTTGAGCAAGCAAACAAAAAACCTTCCTTCCAGCACCACCAAGACTGCAGTTACATTCTCTCTCTCCCCATTCTCCAGCCTAGTAAAAGAAAATCAATCTAGTCAGATTTTCTCACCACTTAAAACTCCATGCCAAAACACCAAACAGCTTTGCTCTCCCACATCACCCTCATTTCCTCGCCTCTCCTTGTTTTCCCACTTCATTCAACTTCACTAGCTTGGGAGAGCTATGCTTTATGGATGAGGCATGTCTTTCTTTCTGGAGAAATGTATAATGTCCTAAACTGGAATGTTCTAAACTGGAGCAATGTGAATTGAAACAGCACACAGCTGTCTACATCCTCTGTGAAGAAACAAGAGGGGCAGGCTATGTTAACTGATGAGATCAAAAGCTTGGAAAAGTTACTTTTTGGACTACAACTCCCACAATCAGAGGTTAGCATGCAGGTGGGAGCATTCAGGGGTTCAAGTGCACAAAAGGAACTTTTCCTGGTTTGCATCTAGGCACTTGTTCGCCTCCCACCCACGGCACAATTGATGGCTTAATTCCTTTTAGGGGGTGGTAAACTTTGGAGGAGGCAAGTCAGTGGTTGGAAGCAACAAGCAGATGCTTTTCTACTTGTCTCTTTCTCCCATTGCCCCATTCATTTTTCTTCCTTTTCATTCAGATCCCTCTTGCCAGAGGACCACCTGCAGAGGGTTTTTGAAATGGGCAGTGGTGAGCCCCAAATGTCTGTATACTGTAAATGACTTTGAATTACCAGCGTTAGAAAGACAAATAATTGTAATATTGTAAATGTAATATTGTAAAAGTAATCGTAACGGTATTATATATGTCTTTGAATATTATGTTACAAGTTTGAATATTAATTATATATGTCTTTGAATATTATGTTACACTTATTTTAAGACCAGCAGCTTTTTGTCACTTGTGATCAACATCTTCAATAAAAAAGTTTCTTTCATAATGCAACCACAGACTATGCATATCTAATTTTAAAAAGGGCTGAGTTCAGTAGAATTTGCAGGCAAGTGACTAGAGAAGCATAGTCTAGAATTCCCATTTAGCTCTGGTGAGTGGCAAAGACTGTGGGAGTTGTAGTTTTTAAAAAGCTGGAGAGTCAAACCTTTCTCCTCTGGGTGGCATGATGTATTATGTTCAGTGAAGGATTATATATATAAGTTAACTTGTGCAAGGGCATGAAACCTGTTGAATTTCTGCCTGAGTGTTACATGAAGTTAGGCCAAGGCAGCTGCAGTTTGCCCACCCCTATCTGAACAACTAAAGTGAACAAGCAGCTCTGTTCTGTCATCACACCAAAGGCCCATTTACTCCAGCATCCTGTTTAATTAAAAATGGGTGCTTCCTGGAAGCTGGTCATGAAACAGGGCTTGCAGGGTCAAGCAGAGGGACTTTCGATCAGGAGGAATATTGATGTCCTCTGCCTCGCCATAAAGATTTAGTAGTTTTGTAGTAGTTTTAATGTTGGACTAGGACTCGGAGAGACCAAGATTTGAATCCCCACCAAGGCATGGAAACCCACCGGCCACTGGCATCACTAGGACTGGTGTCACCCCAGTGTGGCATCTCATGTCACCCCCACGCAGGAGACAACATGGGGAGAGAGCAGGAAGGGAAGGGGCAGCAGAAGGAGAAGGGAAAGCAGTGGGGAGGGGGTACATCATCTGCCCTCCCCCTCCTGACTGCAACGCCCTCCTTGTTTTGCCCAAGCTGCCTGGCACAACCCCCAACCATCCCCCTCCATCTGCTGCATCTGTTGGTGGGCATGGGATGCTGCCGTCACCCCAAATCCTCATCCCTCACCCCATCCTCACCTGCAACTGGCTTCCCACCCCCACTCCCTCCACCTTGTGCTTCTCTGCCACCTTGGACTCTCTTGGCCAAGGTCAAGAGAGAGCAAGGTGGCAGAGAAGCAGAAATAGGAGGCGGTGGTGGTGAGAAGTTGCTGCCACCTGGTAGCCACTTCATTCTCAGCTGCATCTGGCTCCCCACCATTGCCTTGTGCTTCTCCACCGCTTTGGGCTTCATGGCTTTGGGTTCTCTCAACCCCAGTGATGAGCTGCTGCTGTCAGCCAGCAACTGGCCAGGTAGGAAAGGGAGGCAATGATGGCACTGCCACTGCTGCCACTTCCTTTTCCCAGCCAGTCGGCAGCCCCACCAGACCCAGAAGGGGCTCCTGGGTGGCAGAAGCACCCCACCCACACCAGCAGCCACAGTTAGTGAAGGGCATGACCGGGTGCCACCTCCAAGGTGTCACTAGGTGTGGTCTGAACTTCCTGGACCCTCCTAGTGACACTCCTGCTACTGGGCAATCTTGGGCAGGTCCCACACTTTGGGGTGTATCAAGGGAGGGGGCAAAATGAGGGCATTGCCCCACAATAAACATGGTGTAATAGTTTTAGTGTTAGACTAGGATTCTGCGAGACCAAGATTCGAATCCCCACTCAACCCATGGAAACTCACTGGAGGACCTTGGGCAAATCCCACACTCTCAATCTAAAAGGGAGATAATGGCAACCCCCCTCTGAATAAATATTGCCAAGAGAATCCTATGACAGGGTTGCCACAAGTCAGAGTTCACTTGAAAGCACATAACAACCAGAATTCAGTCCTCTAAATTAAATTCTCCTCCACTTTCCAGATTTCTAGCACTGCAGAGCTTGAGACACTAAAATCTTTCAGACCTAGAACTCTTAGCTTTATAGTGATAGAATTCAAAGACATAGCTGTGTTAGTCTGGAAAATCCGGATGGAAAAGGAACTTTGAGATCTTTGCTACGAGATCCCCTGTCATCCAAACAAACTGAATATCAAAGGCAGCAGCTTTTGGTCTTGCTAATGGCATTTGAAGTTTATTTCCTGGACTGAACCTCCCAGCATCCACATGGCCAGGTAAAGGAGGAGGAGCCCACCTGCGTGAATACCCTTCTATACTATTTGAACACAGTACAACCACAACATCTTGATCCAATGCAGGGCTATGCTAACATTGTCAAAATTTATTTATTTATTTTTCCTGTATGATTTTTAACCCCTTTACCTGATGAAGAAGCCAGTGGAGCTTCGAAAGCTTGCAACATATGTAATGTACATTTTATTTGGCCCAATAAAGGTATCAATGTTTTGTGGACTTGGGATGATATTGTACTTACATTTACGTACAGTGTTTGCATTCCCTTGGTAAATTTGTCTCCCCATTTTTTTTTGTTTTTGTTTGAATGCCTTAAATGCATTTCTAAATATTCAACTGAACTTTTTAACACATGGAGGGCTTCCTTAGAAATTCAGTGCTCTCTACCTAACAAAGGAGTTTGTAGCTTCACAAAGGACTGGGGCAACTTGGATCTCAAGAACAGCATCTCTTTTTGTCTTGCTAATGGAGTTTAAGATTTTTCCCTGGAGTACCAGGAAACTATGAGAGAGTAAAGTACCATGGCCCAAAAGAGGAGGGATTGGCCTGCCTGCATGTCCCTCCAACAGAACAGCAACATTTCATCCTTCTATCCAGGAGGAATTCCAAAATGTCCTCAATTTTTAGCAGGACTAGGGTCAAAAACACACTGGAGAGATAATCTGGTTTGAGGCTGCTTTAACTGCCGTGGCTCAATGCTAGGGAATTCTGGGAACTGTCATTTTGTGAGACATTTAGCCTTCTCTGTCTGAGAGCTCTGGTGTCACAATAAAATACAATTCCCAGGATTCCCTAGCACTGAGCCAAGGCAGTTAAAGTGGTCTCAAACTGGATTATTTTTCCAGTGTGTTTCGGACCTAAATAGCTTGAATTTATATGAGTGTTTTTAGCTTTTATTTCATAATGCGCTACATTTTTCTTGAATGCCCTACATTTTATGGTGCCTTGTCCTCCTTTATGGTTGTGATATCTGGCCATCCTGGGCTTGTGACTAACATTGTCATATTTACAGTCAACCCTCTGTTCTTGTGGACTTGAAGTCCGCGGTTTTGCATATTCACGGAGGGGCAACCTCCGTTGAAATCAATGGGGTGAGCCCCATTCAAGCCTATGGGGCCTGAATATTGGTGAATCACCGTTTTTGCAGGAGGGTCCAGAATGGATCCCCCGCAAAAACGGAGGGCCAACTGTATTTTCTTTCTCCCCTCCTGTATGATTTTTAACCCTTTTACCTGATGAAGAAGCCAGTAGGGCTTGGAGAGCTTGCAACATGTATTTTATGCATTTTGGTTAGCCAATAAAGGCATCACCTTCTGGTGGATTTTAGAAGGTTGAAATTCTATGATTCTATGTCCTGGAAAAGGAAAACATCTGGTCAGCCTAGCCATTGCCTTCCTTTGAGGCAATGTGGATTTTGGATGAATTTGTTTTAAGGGCCTTTGCAGATTGCCAGAAATAGTGCAAATTGAGCCCACTTTTAGAGTTAGGGTTAGTGCTAGGGAATCATGGGAATTGTTTTTTTTTTTTTTTTTTTTTTTGAGACATTGAGCCTTCTCTGTCAGAGAGCTCTGGTGCCACAATAAAATACAGTCCCCATGATTCCCTAATCCTAACCCTAACCCTAAAAGTGGACTCAGTTTGCACTATTTCTGGCAGTCTGCAAAGGCCCTTAGTCTCCTTCTGAGTTCCTGACTGCAGTCCCTATTTCTATCAATAACGTTTGATCCCAGGGAGGCACAATCCTTATTTGTGGGACAGAGCAACCCTTCCACAGCAACACTCCCTGAACTGCCTGAGACCTTGGGCCATCATTCCCCACCCCCTACTACAAATCCCAGGCTTCCAAAGGATGGAGCCCTGCCAGTTAAAAGGTGGCATGAAACCACTCCAGCCGTGTCGTGTAGACAGCCCACACCGCAGGGCCTCTTTCCCTTTTGTTGTCTCTCTTTCCCAATCTCTAAATCCAGGAGGAGGGAGGGGGGGGGGAGGTTTCCGGCCAGCCTCTTTCATTTGGGAGCTTGTTCCGCATGTCAAACCGAGTCGATACCGCTAGAGGGCTCTGGCCATTGTCAGACAGCAAGCGAGAGAAAGGCGCACAGAGCAGGGACTGTTCTCCTTTTCTCTCTTTTTCTTTTTCTTTTCCAGGCTTCTACCGCTGACGATTTTTTGGGGGGGCTGAACTTCCCAGGTCAGGACCAAAGAGAGAGAGAGAGAGAGAGAGACAGAAAAGCTTGGCTGAGCTTGCTTCTCCTCCTCTTCCTCTTCCT
>CM034710.1:18953913-18981140 GCA_020142125.1 Phrynosoma platyrhinos
TGGTGAGACATGATGGGAATGGTGGTTCATCAGAAGCTGGAAGGCCATAGATTCCTCGCCCCTGCCCTAGAGGATGAATATGGAGGGTGACACCCATGGTTCCTAACCACAGATTATACTGGCCAAACAAGCCACACCAAGTGACACCCTGAAGGGTGTATGTGACACCACTGGTCCCTAAACATCTGGCTTTGGTCAGAAACAGGATATGGCATTTGCCAGCGTCCCTTTAAAATGCTGGAGCTCAGCAGAAGAGATGACATGAGTGGGGCAGTTCAGTTGGAGGAGGAAGGTGAGGACTTAGGTTTAAAAAAACCCTTAAATGTTATTCATTTTCCCCCTTAAAAACATCACATCTTAGCAAATTTTCACTTTTTGCCATATGAAATACATATAAATTCATTTAGGCTGTGCGTAAGATACTGAAATAAGACAGAATTTTAATTTTGCTAGTTGTTTATGTCACAACTATTGCCATGACAATCGGTGATATATGGGAACTGTGATTTATGAGTAATGTTAGTACAAAAAGCATTACTAAGGATTCTGTATGGTGTGGGATACAAGGAGGTCAGTGGAGTGGAGGGGGATGACACCATCAGTTACTGCACTGGGTGACGCCACCCTTAGTGATGCCAGTGTGTCTAAGGCTGATGGGAGCTGGAGTCCAACAAGAGAGGGCCATAGGTTTCCCACCCTGATACAGTATAGATCAGTGTTTCCCAAACTTTGGCCCTTGAGATGTTTTGGGCTTCAGTTTCCAGAATTCCTGATTGTTGGGCAAACAGACTAGGGCTTCTGGGAGTTGAAGTCCAAAAAACCTGGAGGACCAAAGTTTGGGAAAGAGGGTAGAGGCATAAGGATAATTTCAAAGAGATCTTAACTTTTGAGATCAGGAGAGTGAATGTTGTCAGTGAAGGTCCAGTCTCACATTACAGGCCCAGGGCAACAGGGTTGGTCTTGGATTCTGAGCAGGGGACACTTATTCTTTCAGAGGCCAGAGCCTTCTGCAGAAGTGACTGATGTATTTTGCTGAGATACAGTGGGCCCTTCTGGACCCATGCCAGAGACCTGTCTACAGGGACATTGTGCAGGACAATTATGGGACTCTACTCTCGCTAGGTAAGGACTTTTTTAATTTCTTTCTTTCTTTCTTTTTTTAAAAAATAACGTTTTAAGGAGTACAGACTCGAGATTGCAAACTTGAGATTCCGAGAGATACAAAATGGCTGGGAGTAATTACATTGATTTCTGCTGGTTTAACAATATGCAGACTTAGGATTTACACAGAAATCTTGATTAAGGTTGATCACAGAATTTCTGTGTCAACCCGGAAGAGAGCATGTTGCTACACCAGCAAAATTCGCTCCAGTGAAATATATCAGGGCAGGTAAGAGCTTTGCAAGCTTTTAGAAAATGCTCTGAAGAGTAGGAAATCTCCATCTTCTTGTGGATGGAGTGAGTAAAAAAACCAAAAAAAGTTGTGTGTGCATATCCTGTCCCCATATAGTCAGCAATTGTACAGCAAGGTAGTCCCAGTATTTGATGGTTGTGATCAAAAAGAATAACTTGAGTGGAATTCCCACAGAATTCTGCTAGTTAGACAGATGTAAGGAATTAGATTTACAGTTTTCAGCAGCTGCCTCTGTCACCTTTGAACTGACCTGTGGTGGTCTTTTGTACCACAGCTCAAAGTGACAACCTCTCTTAGCCCCTCAGAGAAAACAATGTTCCTTGGGTTGCAACAGCCACAACATGGGTTTTATTTAATTTATTTTAAAATTATTTTTGTTAATGACCCATTCTACCCAAATAACTTGGACTGGCAAATGCTGCATAAAACAGCAAATGTTTCCAAACTCTCAAGGTAAAGTATCCATTGAAATGTAATGTAACACCTTCTGAAACAATGCCATCTTTCCCCCTGCTGGCTTCACTCTCTTTCCTTTGGTAGATGGCGGAACCATGAACCCTAACCCCCAGCCTGGAGGCACTGAAGCCACACAGAGCCAGAAGCAGGTCCCAGGACGGTCCGACGGGTCTGCATACCCTGGTCAGAGTCAAGCTGGGCAGCAAGGGGAGGATGCAGGAAAAGGATGGGCCAAGCCACCTCTTCTTCCTCCAGTGTCGAAAGACAACCCTCCCATCCCACCCCGAGTATATATGGGGCCTGGTCCCAGCTTGTGTGTCCAATGTGGTGAGAGCCTTGCCCAGGCTCAGCATAGCCTTGCCCAGCCCCAGAGAGCCCCCCGCTCTGTTGATAAGCTTTACCCATGCTCTGACTGTGGGAAAAGCTTTGGCGTGAGCTCCCATCTTGCCATTCATCGGAGAATCCACACAGGAGAGAAACCATATGAGTGCAACGAGTGTGGGAAGAGGTTCAGCCAGAGCTCCACCCTGGTGCTCCATCGCCGGATCCACACTGGGGAGAAGCCCTACAAATGCACCGATTGTGGGAAGTGCTTCTCTGTGAGTTCCCACCTGACCAAGCACCAGAGAGTCCACACAGGTGAGAAGCCGTATGAGTGCCAAGCGTGTGGGAAAAGGTTCAGCCAGAGTTCCACTCTCATCCTCCACCAGAGAATCCATACAGGGGAGAGGCCCTATAAATGTGATGAGTGTGGGAAAACCTTCAGTGTAAGCTCCCACCTTACCATCCACCAGAGAATCCACACAGGAGAAAAACCATATCATTGCATGGAATGTGGGAAATGTTTCCGACAGAGGTCTGGCCTCAGCACACACATGAAAACCCACATGATCCTTGTGAGGCCTTTCAAGTGCCCACCTTAAAAGGCCAGACCCCAAACCAGCTTGCCAGTTTATGTCAAACCTTTGTCTCATGATTGAAAACAACAATAGGGCAGAGACTGATCACACTCAGAAGTCTCTCCACTGGGAAATACTGAAATTCATCAAACTGGAAAATCCAGATTTTTTTAAATGTAAAACATGAACAAATCAAATATGGAGACTTCCATACTTTGCCTTAATTTGCATGCTTTATTATAGATCCACTTCTGAATCTTTGTTCAAAACTTTTATGGTTGCAGTTTAGCAGATGACAGTGAGGATTTTTGGGACAGTAGCAATCAATAGGTGCATGGGAGCTGAAGGCTACATATACTAGAACAATAGCTTTTTTAAAGTTACTTATTGAACCTGTCTTGAAGACAACATCCTATGAAACTGGAAGCCTTTCCACGTTAAGAGGCTTTGATAAACCAAGCTTTGGATAACAGTTGGTCAGCCTTTTGGGAAACTTTAACTCAGCTTTAACTCAGTAAAAAGGCTGCAGCCGGAAAGAGAATCACATTGGCTGTCTGTTCTTTCAAAGACTTTGACAGCCAGCTCTGGGCTGTATTCATTGGGTGGATCCTATTAAGGTTCCACCCCTCACTGCAATATATGGAGTTTGGACCTTTCAGAGGTAACTGTTTGTGGCATATCCAGGGGTAGTCACGTTGGCCATATGGCAAAGTACAATAACATCCACAACCCACAAAACAGTGATACCTTTATTTTATGCATTTTGGTTGTCTCAAGAAAGATCACTGTTCTGTGGATTTTGGATGCTGCTGTATTTGTGGCATGAGATCCAGGCATGTTCTCTCAAGGAAGCACTTCTGTGTGAGAGGGGGTGGCATTTCCCAAGCAATCACATTACCATATAGCAGGGGTAGGCAACCTTTCCCCTTTAAGGGCCGAGGGACTTCGGTTCCCAGAATCCCAGGAGCTATTGGCCAACATGGGACTATTGGCCAACATGGCTGAGGCTTCTGGGAGCTGAAGTCCGTCGGCCCTTAAAGGGGAAAGGTTGCCTACCCCTGCCATATAGTGTTTCCAGGAACAGTGCCATTGTTTCTCCAGCTAGCAGTCTGGATAGTTGTCTGATGAGTGAGTTTGTTCGTCATAATGTATGCCACAAGCACTTACTAGGTAGTGCCTGTAACATTATGGGTGGATGTTTTACTTGCCATCTTTTTCCTATCCCACAAGTGAGGAAACATTCTTGTAACATTGTCAAAGAAGATTGAGGGGACAAGAAAAGAAAAAGATTGCAAAGACCAGCAAGGCTACTCTTCTTCACAGCAAAGCCCTGCCATTTTGTAAACACATTCTTTTGCTCCGTTGCTACATGTGTCACTGTTGTTTTAAAAATGGCTTTATTGTACTTGTTCATTATTTTCTGTGTTGTATGCTTGTAACCCTCATCGGTGAGGGAAGGGGGGCTAGAAGGTTTGGCTGGGCAGTGAGATAGAGGTGCAAATAAAGGTAAATCAAGCTTCCTCTTTTTTTGAAATATTGTTTGAACAGTGTTTACTTCCTATACCTGAGAGCTAGAGCTTGGGAAAATCCCTGTTTTGGACAATAGGTGTCCAAAACACTCCTTTCCCTCCCACCAGCATTCTTAGAGCTATTGTACAGCAAAAAAATTAAATGAACTGCTTGCTTCTGACTAAAACACACACTTCTTGTGTGTTGTGCTTTTAAAGATTAGCAAGTGAGGGAGACTGAACAGGCCTTTTCTCCAAAATGGGTATTCCCCATGGCATTGCCTGATAGTTTGGATATCTGCTTTGTCTTTTTCAAAATCCCAAAGCAGGAGACTGAGCAGGCTTTCCCCCCAAAGCAGGGGTATCCTTCATGGAATTACCTTCATGGAATAGTTTGAGTATTTGCTTTGTCCTTTTGAAAATCCCAAAGCATCAGGCTGGGATATAGTCTTATATCTCCCATCCTTTTCTTCCATTGGTCCCTTTGCCCATCTGTCTCAAACATCTGCATCTGATGCTGGAAGTGCAACTCAATTTTGATTTCAGCGAAAATAAGGGATGGCTAGACAAAGTAAGGGACAGCCATGGACAAAGACTCTTGGAAAGGATGGAATCCCTTTGATTCCTTTATTTTTCTTTTAAGGTGATAAACTGGACCTCCCAGTCAAGTTTGGGAAGCCTGTCTCCTTCCCCTTCATCTTAATGTGTGGGTAGCATGTCAGTATTACTGTCTTTGGATCAGAGCTAGGGCTTAGGCAAAGTTACTTTTATTGGACTCCAGTAACCAAAATTCCCCCACCAGCATGGCTTGTGGTCATGCTTGCTAAGGGATTGTGGCTGCTGTAGTAACAAACATTAACTTTTCTAAGCTAGCAAAGATATAGCACTAAATATAAAGTCGATTTTTCTTTAGCTTTCAGTTTTCCAGATGCTGTTAGATAGCTGAACTCCCCTGTTACAAGAAAGTTGTAGTTTTAGGTGGTTGTTCTTTCCATTTGTAATTTCTCTTATCAGCAGTCATTTATATTTCTTCACCTACAAATCCCGCACTAACGTCTCACTTTGTAATCACCATGGCTTCATTCAAAGTGTATTAAAATTCAAAAAATTGCATGGAAGTGTTTTGTGTGGTCATTTTCATCTGTCAGAAGGTCAGCAGGCATTAGTGTCTGGGACAATATTTCAGGATAATAGAATGGTAAGTGGAAAAGAAACTTTTATCAGACACTGTTACTGTTACAGGGATGAGGAACATATTGCCATCCATATCTTGTTGGATTGCAGCTTTCATCATCCCTTGCCATTGGCTGTGTGCCAAAATTGATGGAAGTTGTAGTTCCAACCACATCTGGAGAACCATACATTCTGCACACCTATTCTCTCCAGCTGTTGCTGAACTGCAGTTCCCAGCACTCAAAGCCACCATAGGTGGTGGAAGGGAGTCCTGGAAATTGCATCTCAACAACATCTGAAAGGCTGTATAATTCCCAGCTCTGCAGTAAAGAAAGTAATTTTCTGCAAAAGAGAATATTGGGAAAATGTGACTATTTCAACAGCCTAATCCTGTCCATACTTGCTGTGCAGGCAGTTTCAATTTATGGTGATCCTATGAATAGGAGACCACCCTGTTCAGGTTTTGCAAACTGAGGACAATGGCTTCCTTTATTGAGTTAATTCATCTGCACTATGGTCTTCCACTTTTTTTACTGCCTTCTATTTTTCCCACCATAATCATCTTTTCCAGTGTGCCATTTTTGTTTTGTGCTATGTCCAAAGTATGACAGCCTTAGTTTAGTCATCTTTGCTTCTACTGAGAGTTTAGGCTTGATTTGCTCTGAGACACATTTATTTGTCTTTTTGACCATGGCAGCCTCAGAACTCCTTCAGCACTACACTTTAAATGAGTTTATTTTCTTCCTGCCCAGTTTCATCAATGTCCAGCTTTAACAACCATACAAAGAAATTAGTAACACTGTGGCATGGATGATTCCGACTTTGGTGTTTAATTGTATATATGTCAAGATCAGTGGGTACCACTAAATTCAGTGAATTTTATTCCAAAGTAACATTCATGGAAGGAAGGAAAGTAGGTGGGTAGGTTGGTAGATAGCTTGGTAGGCAAGTTGGTCAGTTGGGATCCAGGCTTGGGAATCTTCTGGCGCTCCTGATGTTGTTGGACTTCAAATCCCAGCATTCCTCACTTCTTTGTTAGACCTGATGGGACTTGCAGTCCAACAATATCTGGAGGGCTATCCAATCCCTCTTTTCAGTCTAACCACAATGAGCCAGCCCTGCCATCAGACACAGTGAAGCAGTCGCCTCAAGCAGCAGATGTTGGGAGATGACAGCACCTCGTGGGAATTTTTTTTTGCCACAGGCTACAATCCTACAAGCTTTGGTTTCATCAGACAGAAGAGGAGAGGCACAGGAGGTACTGAAGGTCAGGTTGAAAAGCTGGTTCTGAAACTGCCCACTCCTTTACAGGATTTAAATATTGGGGTGCTTTATGCAGAAGGGCCAACCTTTGCTCATTTACTTTTTATGGAGTGCTCAGATTGCATCCTCTCCAGACTGTTGATTCCCAGTGTTTTCAGTATCTCACATTTGGATCTGCCACCTCTCCATTGTGGATAAAAATATTATTGAAGTTTTGCAGAGTTCCTGTTCCTGTGTCTTTAAACACAGAGCTTCCGGACTGAAATTTTAGTTGGTTCTGTTGCTTCCTCTTGAACCCAGAAGGGGGTTATTTACTAAACTATTTCCTCTTGAATGGGATTTCTATGCATTAACCCATACCAGTTTCTTTTCTTTCATTTTCATAATTACTGATTTCCTCTGTTTTTAAAATTAAATACCAAAACAGTGCCATTTATATTTGAGGCTAGCTATTCACAGCACATCATCCCTCTAAATATACATATGCCCAAGTATATATAAAAAGATACACAGGGTTATTTTTAAAGAGAATAATTTCTGTTTTAATGATGCATAAGAAAACATGCAAACCAGAATCCCATTTGACCATTGGACTACAAGTATGCAGCCCAGGAGTTGAATCCCTACTCAGCCATGGAAATCCACTGAGTGACTATAGGCAAGTCACACTCTCTCAGCTTCAGATGAAGGCAAAGGCAAAAACCCTCTGAATATATCTTGCCAAGAAAACCCCACGATTCATCTTAGGGGTGCCATAAGTCGGAAACAACTTGAAAGCACACAAGAAGAAGAAAATAAGCCAAATTTGGTTGTCTCTTTTGGGAAGAAAATTATTTTTATTTATTTCATTTATAATGCCACCTTTCTCCTAGAGTGGGAACCAAGGTGACTCATATAAAGAATCAGCTAAAACTAATTTTTTAAAAGTACAATTAAAACCATAACATTAAAATGATAGATTGTGAAGAGTATAGATCAGGGGTAGGCAACCTAAGGCCCGGGGGCCGGATGTGCCCCCCTGAGGCTTTTGGACCGGGCCCAGGCCGGTCCTGCCACCGCCACCACTCCCCGCTGCCCCCCGCCACCGCAGCCACCTGCCATGATGATATTGATTATTGTTGTTATTACTTGTTGTTGGGGTTTTCTTGGCAAAATCTCCACAGGGGTTTTGCCATTTCTTTTCTGGGACTGAGAGAGTGTGCATGCATATCTTTTTAATTTTTTATTTTTTTTTAATTTTTAATTTTTATTTATTTATTTAATTAATTTTGGTTCTTCGGCCCCCCCAATTGTCTGAGGGACAGCAACCTGGCCCCTGGCTCAAAAAGGTTGCCTACCCCTGGTATAGATTCATTAAAAGGCACACAAAAGTTAAAAGTAAAGGACACCCACCCACAAAAAGTTCCCTGCAAATGATAATAAATTGAAAGCCTGGTGCAACAAAAATGTCTTTGCCTGTTTACAAAATTACATAAAACCTTTTGATACCTCATATCATTGGTCCACCTAGCTTAGTGCAGTGATTGGTAGTGGCTGTCCAGGGTTTCAGAGAAGAATTGTTATCATACCTTGGAGATGCCAGGCCTTGAAATTAGACCTCCCTACATGCAAAACATGTGGTCTACAGAGCTTGGAAAGGTTATTACAGTTTTTTGTTATTACAGTTCCCAGAATCCCCCAAACCAATATGCCTGAGTGGATGGGTTCTGGAAGTTGTAATACACACACACACACACAAAAACAAAAAACAAAAAAACAAACACCCACAAACAAACAAACAAAAAACTTTCCAAACTCTGGCTCTATGACTGAGTTACATCTGGTCTCTTGCTAGTCCTACACCCAAACCATTACACCAAAAATATCTGGATTAACCCCCATAGTTTTTATGGGCTGCCACAATTCCTGATGGTCTCTAACTAAATAGTAAATCAGTGACTGTCTCAAATAACTATCATAAATATCTTTAATGCTGTTCATGAACCACAAATGTCTTTATATTGCAAATGACTTTGAATTACTAGGGTTAGAATAGTGTAAAAGTGTAAATGTAATATTGTAAAAATAATCATAACAACCCTATTACAGGGTTTTCTGGGGCTGGGAATGTATGACTTGCCTAAGGTCGCCCAGTAGGTTTCCATGGCTGAGTGGGGATTTGAACCCTTGTCTCCAGAGTCATAATCCAACTCCCAAACCACTACACTATGCAGATGCTGGAGCAAGATGAAAGCAGGTCAGCTCCTTTTGGAGCAGAAAGCGAGAGTGAGGTCAGAAGGGAAGATTTTGGAGGCATCACCCAGCAGCTGTAGCTTTGTGAGAAGCATGGGTAGCCTTTGGACTTTGTGCACCTATATATACCAGTACTAACTGGGAAGACTCCAGTTTTGAGGTGAATTAAGGAGGGTTTATTTATTTGGAAAATATGCAGCGTGCAATCACAGACACAGGAATTCACACAAAAAGCATTCAGAGCTAACAGAAATGGAAACATGGAAAGGGGACAGCAGAGTTTTTAGGGGTTGCAGTAGGGGTATATTTACCTGTTTGATGAGAAGACTGTGGGAAGCTGGACTGGTTCAGACTGGGAGGTCTGAGGGTCACACAGAACATAAACAGAGTGTGGGCGTGTGTGTCGGCTAGACTGTGTTGCAGAGGTTAGATTCTGAAATCATATTTATACCTTAAAACTAGCCCTAGGTGATGGGCTATCTAGCTAGGTAACAAAAGATGAATGGCCTGTCTCAGGAATTGACAACGGACTGGTTCCAGACTGGTTGATGGCTTTAATTTTAGTTTGACCACAACAGTGATTGGATCAGGATTTCTTCATGAGGGAAAGACATTTTGCACAAGTACAGAGGAGCTTTGGTATGATTTCAGAAATAAATGTGTATAGAACTGATGATCCACAGTTCTAGAAAGAGTGAAAGAACCCGTTTTAGTGCTTGATTGCTATATTAGTACATCCAGAGACTGAAAGATAAATATGAGTCTTTCTTATTTAAAATGCTAAGAGCCAGAAGTGTTTGGGATTTTGAGGTTTTTAGGGGGATTTTGGAATATCTGAATTTGCATATATACATAAGATATCTTGGCAATGGGACCCAAGTCTAAACAAAAAATTAATTTATTTTTCATATACACTTTATACATATAGCCTGAAGGTAATTTTATACAATATTTTAAATAATTTGGTGATTGAAACAAGGTTTGTGTGCAATGACCCATTAGAAAGCCACCGGTGAAAAACATTGTGGTTTTTGGAATATTTCGGTTTCCAAATTCCTGATAAGAGCAACTCAACCTGCATTTGTATTTTAACCTCTAAGGTCTATTTGTATGTTTATTGTCCATAAATCTGCAAGCAACCCAGGCATATGCAGCTGAAACAACTACATATGGCTTCCCAGTTTACCATTGTCTCTCTTTGGTTTGCCTTGTGTCAGATTTCAGATTGCAAGCTCTTCAGGCAAGGAACTTGTCTTCTTGTACTCCAGTGAGAGGTCTGGAAGCCCAGTGCTGTGAGGAATTGTTGTGAAAAAACTGAGCATCATTAGCCTGGAGAAGGAAAAAATTAAAGGGGGACAAGGGGCCTGTGAAAGCCAGCATGGTGTAGTAGTTTGAGTGTTGGAATATGACTCTGGAGTTCAGGGTTCAATTCCCAGCTCAGCCATGAAACCCACTAGGTGACTTTGGACAAGCCACATGCTCTCAGCCTCAGAGAAAAGCAATGGCAAACCTCCTTCGAACAAATCTTGCTAACCCATGATAGGTTCTTGCCATAAGTCAGAAATGACTTGAAGGCACACAACAAGAACAATTCTGGATGCATTGCAAGTAGTATGATGTCATGGATTGGTCTGCGATAGGAGGGGAGCAAAGGATGACCTCACTATAACAATTTCCTTCCACCTTCCCATGATGTCACAGGACAGAGCACTTCGCTGCCATAGTCCCACGATATGATAAAAAGAAGGTGCTCAGCCATCCCTGATCTTTGCTCAGCCTTCCCTGGCTACATCTCCCTCTGCTGACCCAGTGTGTTGGCCTACAAATCCCAGCTCCCCAAATCCCCCAAATCCCAACACTCTCTTATTTGAAGAGAGAAGATGCCTTTCAAAACCTAAACATCTAGATCTAAAGCAGTTAGCTCTGTGGCTGGCATTGGATGTTTTCTCTGCTCCTGACCACATGGACCCAAAGAAATGAGAGGGTCTCTGAGCTGATTAAAGCATCCAAAGACAAAGTTCATCCTCATGGAGTCAATGATCTGCACATTTCCTTCACCAAACCATGGACATTGTGATAAGCCTTATTGTCTCTTGTCTCCGTCACACCATCCTTCTTCCTGTGGCACTACTTGTGGCCTTTATGTGACTGGCTTGTAATACTTGTATATCACTGTCAGCTTCCACCATCATATGGAGATCGGTCATGAGCGAAGGTAAGGGTGTTTGACACAATATATGTGGTAGATTTGAGACATTATTTCTCAAAAAATTGGGAGGCAGGTAAAATTGATCCACAAGGTACAGTCCTTTGGGGTGTTTACCTGGGTAAGCCTTGTTAAAACAAGCAAAAGGATTAATATACAGTATTTTCGTATTAGTTTAGATGCATATTAAGCAGGGACAGGTGGGATTCTTCTTCTTCTTCTTCTTTTAAAAAGAATGTTTCATAATCCATTCTTAGCAAATAATAATTTTTAAAAAGTTACCATGGGATCCATGAACAAAAACAGATTTTAGTCATATCTTCATTAATATTACAAAGGACACACCAGCCTTCTGTCTCACTGCAATTGCATTAGTGCACTTCTCTGTAATAGTGCAAAGGTGATGCTTTGGTGATCTCTGGTGATCTATGGTCCCATGAGATCTCTTCTATACAGCTTCCATAATACCACTTTCCTGCCCTTTACCTTACCCAGTGTGCTTTTGGGGTATTTTTATATTTGTATTTTTAATGCAAATGAACAATCATGGCAATGTCATAATAATTAAATAATTAAATAAAATAATAATTAAAAATTAAGAAAAGAAATAGAAAAGGAAAGGAAAAGGGGCTGCTTGGAAACAGAGGGAGAGGAGGTGTATCATGCCCACTGATGCCACATGAACTGCCATCATATTATTACTGCTGTAGAAGAGATCTATCATACTATAAATAGCAGGGAAGAACTGAGATATCTGTCTCCACCACGATCACCCTGAGTAAAATGGGTGAACTTGGACTGCAGGTTTCGACCCTGACTCTGTGTGGAAATATTGTTATTCTTGATCAAGGAGATTCCCCTCCCCTCCAGAACAGAACAGCCCAGAGACTAGTGGCATAGTAGCAGTATTAGGTACAATATTGATGGGTTTTCCCCAATCAATGGAAAGGTATGCTACAAAAAACAAATGAAATGCAAAGCAACAACAGGACAGACATGACGCTGTGTGATAAGTGTTGGCCAAATATGCTAATATTTTGCTTTAATTCCAATTTACAGCCTCATGTAAATTGTGATAAAGTCCTAAAATGTCACAAACACAAAGAAGAGGGTTTTTTAAAAGAGTTTTTATACATTTTAATTTTTAATGCATAATTGCTTTAACTTTTAAAATGATTTAATTGTTTTTTATTTTATATTTCTATATTTTAATGCTTTTGTCTTGTTTTAAATTGTATTGTTTTAAATTTGTTGTGTGCTGCCTTGAGTTTGGAGAAAGGTGGGATATAAGTAAATAAAATAATAAAATAATAAATAATAAAAGGGTTTTGTTATTTTAGTTTCTCCAGAACATTTTTTTCCAAGTTTAGATGGAATCAAATATAGGGGTGGAAAGAAGAAATTCCAAACATCTGACCAGATGTAAAGGCCATTGTCTCTGCAGGCCAACTTCCTAGATGCAGAGACTTAGGTGTAAAGGTATCAATTTACATAGCTGCTCTCTTAGTAGTCAAAAAGGCCGCAACGCAGTAAGAAAGGTATTTCTAAAATTAGCCTGTTTATGGAAAATTTTCTTTTATCCCCACTAGGGGAAGCTAGAATTTACGTGTCACAATCACACAATAACCATCGAGACGAGGGTGACAACAGCCAAATGGAAGTTGTCAACTTGGTGACCCCAGGAAATGAAAGGCACAGGAACATAGATCTTGAAATACACCCTGCCTTTTGTTAGCCTGCCAAATGCTAATGTTATGCCAAATTTGTCATGAAGACGGAAGAAAAGTGGGGCAGCTGAATTTCACTTCCAGAGAGTAAAGGCACATGGATTAAAGCTCTTTCCCCCACTGGATTTTTAAATGCAAGAAATCCATTCATTGTATGAAACAGATGCATTAAGATTTAGATTTTTTTTTATGGTAGCCTTTCTGTTCCTGCCATATCTTGTTTCCAAGAAGCCAAACTGAATGTCTTATACCAAAGAAATCTCATTTTTCCTTCACCTATTAGAATATTTGATGTAAGGCTGTTATCTGATTAAAGACTAACAGTGCAATCCGATGTGATTATACTGAAAAGTAACAGCCAATGTTTTATGGAGATTACTGTCACATAAAAGAAAGCCTTCCTGCTCACACCTAATAAAATTATGATTTTATTAATACATTAATACATGGAGTTTTAAGGAATTAACGAGTTGGTATTCAATAAAGACTGCAATCCTCCAAGCACATTTTGTTGTTGTTGTTGTTGTTATTGTGTGCCTTCCTATTGTTTCTGACTTACGGCAGCCCTACAGCAACCCTATCACAGGGATTTCTTGTCAAGATTTGTTCAGAGGCTGTTTGCCATTGCCTTCCTCTGAGGCTGAAAGAGTGTGACTTGCCCGAGGACAGCCAGTGGGTTTCCATGGCTGAGCAGGGATTTGAACTCTGATCTCCCAAAATCCAGTTCCCTAACCACTACACTATACTCTTATCAGAATTATCAATATTCATCACAATATTAATTACATTATCGCAGCTGGGCATACAGAAATCCACATGAGATGAAGTATTATTGAAAGTAGTTGGGAGATGGCTGTGCAACAGATGGTTGCTTCATAATATCTTGTTGCCTTCTTGAAGGATTTTATAACACATATGTTGTTTTCTAATTTTTAGAAGAAAGAAAAAGATATCAAGAGGGTAAAGTGATAGTAGTCACCATTGTGATCAATGCACTTTTGTTTTTCTCTTTGAAAACACTAGGTAATTGAAGATATGCTCACATAACTAAACAAATATTAAGAAAAAAGCCTGCTTCAGGTGCGAGGATGGTAAACAAAATAGAATAATCTATTACAGAGGACATTCTTTTATCTGGTTATGTGCTGGCTATGCCCTTTAAAGCTCTATATAGCTCAGGTCCAGGCTATTTGGCAAACCATATCTGCCTGTATGAGCTGGCCTGGGTCCTGAGATCCTCAAGAGAAGCCCTAACTTTATCACACAGGGGAAATCTATAGTTTATCCCATACAAATTCCCAAAAAAACACGTAATTGCGCTCAACGATTTCACACGACATCACAAAAACTGCTATTAAAGTGGTCAGAAAGTGGTGTTATCCCAGATCTTTTTAATTTCAGGATTTTAGTGAAAATCCATTTTCGATAATACTGTAATTGCGCATTTACTCTAGTGTGAAAATCAAATTCGGTTTATTCACACAATAACCCTTTTACTTTTTGTTTTGCTTGGGCGACAAACATGCCAGGCAGACATCAGCCTCTCTGCTTTCTGTTTCTGCGCATGTACAAGTATACCATTTCTAGTACATTCACGGATTTCTTTCACTTCTGTATGAAATGTAAAAATGCCTTTTTTTGCTTTTTGCATTATTTTGCATTTATTCTAATTACATGTGAATTTCATTTACGTGATCAAGCTCTATTTTCGTTTTATTTTCGGGATGGTTTATTTGCACTTTATTATCTATTTAAAGATGAAACTGGTGCCCATGTGATAAAGTCTCAGTCCCACCACCAGGCTTTTAAAACAGAAAGTTTTTAAAGAGCAGGCAGGGGGTATTGTATGATTTTAATTGTAGTGTTTTTAAGAACTTTTAATCTTTTTAAACTGCATTTTATTCTCTTAATGAGTGATGTGTTGTAGTATAGCCGTGTTAAGCATGTAGAGAGATCTTGTAGCACCTTTGAGACTAACTGAAAAAAAAGAAATTGGCAGCATGAGCTTTCATAGACTTAAGTCTACTTCCTCAGATGCATTTGGAGTGTTTTAATACTGTAATAGTTTAATTCTATTTCCAGGGGTCGGCAAACTACGGCCCGCAGACCGAACCCGGCCCCTCGAGGCCTTTGAACTGGCCCGTGGCCGGTCCTGCTGCTGTTGTTGCCGCTGTGCACGCCCTGCCGCCGCCACCACCGCCTTTCTAGCATGCGTGCGATGCGAGTCTCCATTTTGTGTTCTAAAATGGCGCCTGCACTCGCGCACGCATGCACACAGCGGCAGGTGCCATTTTGGAATGCAAAATGGCGCCGGCGTCATGCGCATGTGCTTGTGAAGCGCGGTGCCATTTTGCGTTCCAGAATGGTGCCCGCCGTCGTGCACATGTGTGCATGAGCGCAGGCGCCATTTGGGAACACAAAATGGCGCCCCGCGCTTGCGCATGCATGCGCACGACGCCGGGAGTAGTGTGCATGCATGCGCGTGCACCTCCGGTGCCATTTCCCCCCCCTTCGGCCCGCCAACGATTGGGGGACAGCAGAACCGCCCCCCCAAAAAAAGGTATGCCGACCCCTGTTCTATTTCAATGCTTACTTTTGTATGTTTTAATTGTATATTTTTTTTAAAAATTGTAAGCCACTTTGAATAATCAAATTCACAAAAGTCAAAGCCGCAAATGTGGAGAGATGGGTGTACTTTGATGGGAAATGCACTATTTCTCTGTTGTGCTCTTCAAACAGAGGTTGGATGGCCATCTTTTGGGCAGGATTTAGTTGTGTGTTCCTGCATGGCACAGGGTTGGATGAAATGGTCTTTGTGGTTCCTTCCAACTCTGATTTTACGACTCATGCATCCGTTGCTTATGTTACTGACAATACAAATGCAAAACCACAAATGGGATAAAAATGAAAGAAACACAATTGTGTGATGCTTGTGGAGCAGGATTTTACCAAATTTCTTGTTGCTGTATGCCTTCAGGTTGTTTCTGACCCCTATCATGGGGTTTTCTTGGCACGTTTCTTCAGAGGGGGTTTGCCATTGCCATCCTCTGAGGCTGAGAGTGTGTGACTTGCCCAGAGTTACCCAGTGGGGTTCCACAGCTGAATGGCGGATTTGTACCTGGGTTAGTCATAGTACAACGCTTAAACCACTACACCACACTGACTCTCTATAGAGGTAAATATAGAGGTAACTATGGTGGAAGTGAAGTTCATCATAAAACATCACTCAATATAGAAAACACCCAAACTAGCAACTGGTTGTTAATACAGCGCTAGTGATAATTCCTGATTGTGTGAGAGCATTACAGCAAGGTTTAATTCAATGCTGGGGAATTCTTGGCACTCTAAAGCAGGGGTAGGCAACCTTTCTGAGCCAGGGGCCGGTCCCCTGAAGTCCTCCCCTCCGCTGGGCCAAGGGGGGGGGGATGGCGGTGTGCGACCCCCCCATGCGTGCCGCCACCAACCCCGCCGCAGCTGCCGCCGTGATGCATGTGCGGCCGCCTCTGCCTCCGCGCATGTCGCGGCCACCATTTTGATTTCCAAAATGGCAGCCGTGACTCATTTGCGCATGCGCAGTACTCCTGCGCATGCGCAAACACAGCGCGGCTGCCATTTTGGAAATCAAAATGGCGGCCATGACATGCGCGGCGGTGGCAGGGGTCCGCCTGGGCCGGTAAGTCCGGCGACCTGGGCCAGAACCAGCCCGGGGGCCGTAGGTTGCTGGCCCCTGCTCTAAAGATTTTGGATTACACCTCCCATAATCCTTTATCATTGGCCATTTTGGGTGAGGGTTGTTGGAGTTAAAGCCCAAAACATTTGGAAGGCCAAAGATTCCCAATCTGTTTACGTACTGCTTATAACAACATAAATGCTTGCCACCCACTGCAATATGAGTAGAAACTGGTTGTATACAGACTACTAGTGACTTAATTGAAATCTTTTAAGTAAATGTCTCATTGTGGCAAAGAGATTAAACTGAAAATCTGGTTCCTCTCAAGCCACCTATAAGCTTTTTAAATGGCTGTAGACAAACCACTATCAGCCTCAGTTCTGCTGTCTGTGATAGATATATACTTGTAATGCTTACCAATCTAGAGGGATGTTGCAGTAGTTACTAAGAAAGTATATGAATGTCTTTCAGTAGTTTACAGCACTATATAAAAAGAGCAAATTACATCATAAATAAAATGACCTAATACCAGCCGACATCATCTGCATTTTGTCCTACCTTCTATGACACTGTATATTGTTTGGTTTCTTATGAGGTTGCCCCTTTGAATCTGCATCTGACCCACCATGCTCAGATTGGGTCAGATTCCATTAATTGCACTGGCAACTTCCTTGCATTTTTTCTCTTTGTAATCTCATTATATATATTTAAAAAAAATCTCCCTGAAGGGAGAAAGTGATGATAATGACCTCTAATTGTAGCAACTTCCAGAGGGATTGATTAAAAAGATGAGCCTCTTGCCATTTCTCAGCCTGGAGTGTAAATAAACCCGGAGGAAGGGCTTGCAACGCCTCCATCCTTCCTACCTGAGAGACAACTGGTTAATTAATCTCACTCTGGGTACCATTAAAAGTTTCCACTTTTTGAGAAGAGTTGTACTCTTTGACAGGGCCTCTCTGGAGACAGAGGAGGCAGCTGGCATGTTCTGCTTTGGGTTGCTGCCAAGACGTGTCCTCCTTTTCCTTCTCCTCCTCACACTCTGTTCTGCTTTTGCAGCAAAGACATTGTGCATTGTCTGAGGATGGAGCAGATGGCTGGAAAGGCCTGGTGGCGGACCATTCCCAGTAGTGGAAGGACCCACCTGCATAACCAATTTATTTTCTTGATGCCAAAAGCAGAGAGAGTCTAAAAGCAGTCAGCAGCCAATCTGTTCCCTTGGGACATCTAGTTAGCAAGCACTGATTGGAGGCTGTAATACTGACAAGTGAATATTTTTCAGGGGATTTCAGATCTTCTGGACAGACTTGGAACTATACCCAGTACCAGCACAAAAAGTAACTACAGTGGGCCCTTGGTATCTGCTGGGGTTTGGTTCCAGGACCCCCCTGGATACCAAAATCCATGGATGTTCAAGTCCCATTAAGTACACTGGCATAATAAAATGGCTTCCCATATATAAAATGGCAAACATTAAGGTTTCCTTTTTGGAATTTATATATTTTTTCAGTATTTTCAAACTGTGGATGCTTGAATCCGTGAATAAAAACAAATCTGTGGATATGAAGGGCCTACTGTAATAGAAAATAATAACAACACCAACAAGTTTTATGTCAATTGATGTGTGTATTTTAGAGGGAGCTGGTAGATGAACGTTTCCATCTTGCAGAGAGAAATGGGCTCCAAACTTCTGCTTAATTCTGCACTGACTTTGCAAGCCATGGCATCTTCTGACAGATGCTGGGTGTACAAAGATCCTCTAGAGAGCAGTGCAGTTAATAAGTATGTCTATAATTTTATTTTCTGTTGTGGCCAATTATTGGCAAGACCAAAGAAAGGTACGGCCACTTGTTCAGTGATAACATTCACTGGGTGCAGGTATAACCAAAAGCACATCCAATTCTATCTTGTGAACTTACTGTTCCTACAAAAGAGCTACCCACTGAATAAACCAGGGGTGGGAATCATGCAGTCTGCCAGATGTTGTTGGACTTCAACTCCCAGCATTTCTCACCATTTCTGGCTGCTCTAGCTTGCAGTCTGGCTGCATAATTCCCACCCCTGAAATAAACTGTAGCCTGGAACGAGGAAAAGAATAGCTAGCAGGTATCAGCATAGCTGGCAGAATCAAAGCTTGGAAATTTTACTTTCCCTGGACTTCCACTTACATGCTGGCTGGAAGATTCTGGGCATGGCTGCCTAAGGAAAGCACCTTTTCCAGGTCCTGGGCAGCAACCAGTGGCTGCTCATATAGAATCACAAAATGACAATATTCTACCATGAGCTACCTACCACATGTGGTGGTACAATATAAGGACTGCACATTTTCACAGCAGTACTGCAGGTTTGGCCCCCTGATGGAAAGCTATACCAACTCTTTGGTTATTGAATGAGCCCATTAATGCATAAACAAGGGAATAGCATATCGTGTTCAACTAGCCCTGTGGTTTATGCATCTAGCCCTGTGGTTTTTATTCTGCACAGTTCAGAAAAATTAACTTTTCCTTGGGGGTGTGCAGCTCCCAGAACCCTCCATCCAGCTTGGGAGATGGCCTTCTTGGCTGGGAGTTTATGGTGATTGTAGTTTTAAAAAAAATAACTTTTCAAAGCTACTTGGACTGGCAGAGGCTCTCCAGGGTCTTAGGCAAAGCAACTTCTTTCATATAACTTATTAATAGATATTGCTTTATTTTCTGTAGAGAAGGGTTAAATGATAGGAAGAGATTCTCACAAACATCAAGGGTTCTCCTACTTCTTATTCAATAGCATTGGGATCTAACCAAAATACTATAAGACATTTTTTTCCTGGTACCATCTAGATGTAACTACAACTGCCACTATCCCAAGCCAGGCTATGCTTGGTTATGGTGATGGGAGTTGTAGTCAAACACAGCTAGAGGCCAGCAGCCTGGGGGAAGGCTTTCCGAGGTTATAAGCATAACAAACTCAAGCCTATACTTAAAGGCAGTACAGAATCTGCATTTCCCATTTTTTGTTACTGAGCCTAAGAGCAGCTCTGCTAGATCACACCAAGAGTCCAGTTATTATCTCCTTTTGTAGTGAGGCCAGCCAGATGCCTCTGGGAACAAACCATCAAAGTAACAGTCTTCTCCTGCTGGTCCCTTCAAACAACTCATATTCATTTGTACTGTGGCTATTCTGCTGCTTTCTACTACGTTAAACTGTTGACCCATGTAACCCAGCACTGTCTGAAGCCCTCCAAAGTATCAGGAAAAGTTCCTTCTCAGTTCAGCCTAAACTGAGGATTCTTTAATGGGAAAGACCAGGAGCAGAACCTGTGGCTTTGTCCAACCAAAGCACATGTTCTACCATTAAACTACAGGAAGGCTAGGGACAGTATTGGGAACAGAATATTGTATGCAACGACATCCCTGACCCCCAGCCCCATCCACTGATAATCCGCTACAGCCCAGGTGCATGATATTTCCATGCTCCACATTTGAACCTACTGCTTGCCTCGCCTGCACAGCAACCGCTAAAAGAGCTGCCCTGTAGAAGCAGAAGTTCTGGACAAGAGAGTGTTCCAGGTTGCAGAATGCTGGCATGGAAAGGCCTCCAAATAAAATATTCATGGCAAGCTTCCAAGCCACCATGCCACCTTTTCAAGCTGCAGTGAATGCCGGATAAAGGGAATTTGTCAATTTCTACTACAATTGCCTGCTCCACAAAGCCCTACGCTGTATGAGTCTGCATGGATGTCTCTGAAGCTGGATCCCCTTTCCAGGCTGCAACTGATCCTTCTCCAGTCCCTTCCGCCTTCCAGCCCACCAAGTTGCCTTCCCCAGGCGCTGGATCCCCAGCTTTCCAAGTGACGATGGCACTCTCAGCAGATGGCTCCTCAGTCTTCCATGCTGCGGCAGTGCTGGTCACAGTACCTTCTACGACAGGTGTAGCGGCAGTGATGTTCGGTTTCTCCTTCCAGTCAGCAGCAGAGGTGGCTCCAGTCATGGCTGCTGGGGCCTCAGGTTGCCCACCTTTCCAGGCGGTGTGGGTGGTCATGTGGCGCTCCAGCAAGGTGCGATGGGAGAAGTACTTGTTGCAAATGCAACACTGGAAACGTTCAGGGCGGTGGGTGCGCATGTGGACGTTGAGGGAGCTCTTCTGGGTGAAGCGTTTGCAGCAGATGGAACACTGGAAGGCACGCACCCCTGTGTGGGTCACCATGTGCTTGAGCAGGTAGTCCCGCAGGGAGAAAGAACGCCAGCAGATGCTGCACTGGTGGGGCTTCTCGCCTGCCAGGGGAAAAGACAACACTGGGTCAGCAGAGAGCATGGAAGGAGTGACTCTGAAAAGAAGCGATCTGCCTTGGAGTGAAGGGACCTACCAAACTTTTAAGAATGAAAGGACAACATCACAACACACTGTTATAGTATTATGATTCCACTTTAACTGCTGTGTCTGCCTCCTGTGGAATCCTGGGATTTGCAGTTTAGGAACAGGAATTTAGAATCCTCAGTCAGAGAGCTCTTAGGCCTCACTAAACTACGAGTTCCAGGGCCAAAAAAGAAACACTTTGTAAAAAGGAACTTCTTTGTTAGAGACTCAGGGCATTTGTAGTCTGCCAGAAATAGTGCAAATTGAGTCCACTTTAACTGCCCTGACTCAGTGCTAGGGAATCATGGGAACTGTAGTTTATTGTGGCACCAGAGCTCTCTGACAGAGAAGGCTCAATGTTTCAGAAAAAAAATACAATTCCCATGATTCCCTAGCACTGAGCCAAGGCAGTTAAAGTGGACTCAATCTGCCCTATTTCTAGCAGTCTGCAAAGGCCTTCAGATAACGAAGTCTCTGACAAGGAAGATCCTTTTTACAAAATCCTTTTTGCCTACTCTACTGCCTTATCCTTATAAGTAACTAACTAAATAAAATACTAAATGATAAGGAAATGATCAGATTGCACAGAAATTATGATCAGCGAAGGGACTTCTCTCCCACCCAGTAGTCAGCACAGGCCAGGAGTTGGCAAATTGTGACCTTCCAGATGTTGCTGGATGGCAACACCTTCACCACTGGCTATGCTAGCTGGAGTTCAACAAGATCTTGAAGGCCACATGTTATTTATTCTTGGCATAGGGCTTCTTTAACTCTCTAGACATGCTGTATGGCAGCTTTTGATGCAATCAGCAATGATCTCAACATTACTTTTTTCGTTGAATTCTCTCCCCACCAAGCCACCTTGTCATCATTCATTCATCTTTTAAAAATGCCCAAATGGAGGTTGCCAGATGTGTTTGGACTACAATTTCCACCATCCCACCTCATTTGCAGTTATGGATAGGCTTAGTGGGAGTTGTAGCCTAACCACCTCTGGGAACAACTATGTTGGAAATTACTGTCCTCTAGTGTTTTGCAGTGTTCAAACTAAACAAGTCTGCAGTGAGTCTGTTACTAACAGTCCTTCCTTCTCATAATAAGGCCTTACTTCACTCTTCCCCACTCAAATCCAGGAATCCCAACCACCTCATGTTTATTACCAGAATGGATGAACATATGCTTGGTGTAGTTTTTGCGTGAGCTGAAGGTTTTCTGACAATGGCTGCACTGGTAGGAAGGCTCAGGGCACCGCGAAGGAGCCGGCTGTTGACTCTGCTGCTCTCCGCCATGCAAGGTACCCGTGCCCATGTTGCTAGGGGCAAGCTGCACCATGCTGTTACCACCTGCCTCCTGCTGCTGCTGAATGCTGTAGAAACTCTGGGCCACACCACCAGGCTGGGGCAGATGAAACTGGAAAATACTGGTGGTACTCGTGGCTGTGTTGGTACCGCTGACCTCGGCCTTGAGCTCCCGTTGAATGCCCAGCGAGGAGACAAAGGTCAACCCCCCACCTCCGCTATTGCTGCGTGGTGGGAAAGTAGAGGAGGGAGCTCCCAAGTCTGGCTTGAACTCCCCTGCTAAGTTTCTCAGGTTGGAGGCCTCCATACTGCAGTCCGAGTGGAACTTCTCCCTCTCTCGGGTGGCAGAAGTCACAACTTCTTCACTGTTTTCTTCTCCCTGCCAGGATGGGATAAAGGACTCTGAAAAAACATCCTGATTCCCAAAGAAATCCTGGCCTTCAGCAGCGGCATAATCCATATGGATGCCCTCCTTCCGGCTGGGCCCACCGGTGTTCCCAGAGTTCTTTGAATCTGCCTCTTCAGCAAATCCAGCAGGGAAGTTAGCACTCCCACCACACTCGGCAAAGCAGCTCAGTTTGGCCTCCTGTTCTGAAGTGGCAGCCGTTGCTACCACTCCTTCCCTGCCTTCCCTGCCACCCTCCTCCTCATCCTTGATGATGACAGGGATGGCATCAGAGAGCTGAAGCCTCACTGGTTGGCGCTGCTTGCGGCTGTGGCAGCTGGGCGTTGCATCAGCCGGGTGCAGATAAGCCCCTCCGGGTTCTCCATCACTGATGCCCCCCTCACAGGTGCCTGCCCTGGCCTCCCTATGCTGGGAAGAGAGCAGGTCCCGCAGCTTATAGCGCACCTCTGAGGCACAAAGCATCTTGGGAGGTTCGAGGTGGGCGGCTTCAAGGTCGCTAGGGCGTGGGACACTACCAATGACCTCTTTGGAGGCCGGCTGTTCTTGGGACTTGGTGGGGAGAACCCGGGGAAGGGAGAGGGAAACCGGTGGGGGAGCCGTGGGGGGCTTGGGGCTGCGGCTCTGGGAGATGATCTGGGTGCATTCGTCGATGACTGTCTTGATCTGTAGGATGGACGCAGCTGTGAGGATCTGCAGTGCCTCAGATTGGGCTACCACCAGCGAGCCGCTGTACATGAACTCCACAAGCTGGCGTACCACCTGGCTAGGAACCACCGGCGGGACCTCAATCTCCGAGTAGCCCAGGAGCAGCTTGTCATGGAAGAAAGGGCTGCCGGCAGCCAGGACGCATCGGTGGGCACGGAGAGTGGCCTCCTGGATATGCACAGTCACATCACAGAAATGTCCGCCCAGCCGCTGACCATTCAGAGTCTCCAGGAGGGACTTGCTGAAGTTCTGGAGGTGGATGTAATGGACAGCTTCAGCCATGCCAGTCTGTGTCCCTTATGAAGAACAGTGTACATGAAAAGCAGGGGGTTCTGGTGAAGAATTGTCTGGTGTGAATTCTGAAATACAAGATGGTGGCGGGGAGGAGGATAAGCAAAGCAGATGTAGAAGTTGGTTTATATTAGTCAAATTAGGAGAATCTCTCAGTATAGGGAAGTCTTTAGCATTAGCTTCTAAAGCCAATTCCACCAGTGATAGTTTTTAAAGCCAATGACACTTTTTAAAGCCAGTTCCCTTAGTTTGCTGTTGTTGTTGTTGTTGCGTGCCTTCAAGTCATTTCTGTTCTGACTTATGGCCAACCCTAAGGCTGAACCTGTCATGGGGTTTTCTTGGTAAGATTTGTTCAAAGGAGCTTCACCATTGCCTTCCCCTGAGGCTGGGGAAGGACATCCAATGGGACATCCAATGGGTTTACATGGCTGAGCTGGGATTTGAACCTTGGTCTTCAGTCATAGTCCAATGCTCACTATGCCACACTGGCTCTGCTGTAGAGTTCTTAGTACCTGTGGCCTTCCAGATGCTGCTGGACTATAGCACCCATCACCCTTAGTCCAAACAGCCAATGGAGAGGAATGATGAAAGCAGCAGTTCTGGAACAACAGGGGGCAACAGCCTGTGTGGTGCAGTGATTTGAATGTTGGACTAGGACTCCAGGAGGTCAGTTTGAATTCCGGTTCAGCTCTGGAAACCCACTTGGGCAAATCTCATACTCTCAGCCTACGAAGAAGACGATGATAAACTTCTTCTGAATAGATTTGGCCAAGAAAAATCTGTAAGATTGCAGAAAACTCTAAAAGATTGACATAAGTCAGAGTCCATGTGAAGGCACATAATGAAACAAAAAGAAAGAAAGAAAGAAAGAAAGAAAGAAAGAAAGAAAGAAAGAAAGAAAACCAAGGAAACACCCAGGGCCAGATCTACCATTAAGCAGAATGAGGAGGCTGCTCTAGGCAGCAGATTTTGGTGTTATTCTCAGGAGAAGAGGTGCTTGTGGGATTTTTTTTTTTTGTCTCAGGTACCAAAATAATCTGGATAGCTATAGGTAATATAGGGGAAGATGGGACAAAAGCATTCAAATATTCAGCATCCCACAGATAACCAACTGTAGACAGTAATGATAAAGAAGAGGTTGGCGAATGGATTTGGTGAAGAGGAGCCTAATGGAAATGGCTTTGCGCACAGTAGGCTCTATCTCAAAGCCATTCTGTTTTCCCAAGTGCCACTTCCCAATGGAGAGAAATACCTCCAAGGCTGCCCCTGCACTGCCGAAATAATGCAGTTTGATACCGTTTTAACTGCCATGGCTCCGTGCCATGGAACCCTGGGATTTGTAGTTTGTTCTGGCAGCAGAGCCATCTTGACAAAGAAGCTTAAACATCTCACAAGACTACAAATCCCCAAATTCCATCACATTGAGTCATGGGACTTAAAGCGGTGTCAAACTACATTATTTCTTCAGTGGGTGGATGCGCCCTTAAAAAGGAGGACTTACGGGTGAGGCCACGGTCCTCTGCACATGTTCAGAGGCACGGTCTCCTTTCCCATGATGGCCTAGACACCCTGTTGTTGTTGCTGCTGTTGTTGTTGTGTGCCTTCAAGACCTTTCTGACGTACGGTGGCCCTAAGGTTTTCTTGGCAAGATTTGTTTAGAGGAGGTTTGCCTTTGCCATCCTCTGAAGCTGAGAGACTGTGACTGGCCAAAGGTCATCCAGTAGGTTTCCATGGCTGAGCGGGGATTCAAACCCTGGTCTCCAGAGTCCTAGTCCAATACTCAAACCATTATACCACGCTGGTTCTCAGGAGTTGGCATTAACATACACATCATACCCAGTAACCCATAACACTATATCCAGTACCTATAGTATCCAGTACTTACAGCTGTTGTTGTTAATTGTTGTGTGTCTTCAAGTTGTTTCTGGCTTATGGCAAACCTGAAGAGCCAGTGTGGTGCACTGGACTACGACTCTGGAGATCAGGGTTTGATTCTCCGCTTCATCATAATGACTCACTCACTGGATGATCTTGGGCAAGTCACACTCTCTCAGCCTCAGATGGTCAGGGCAACCCCCCTCTAAACAAATCTTGCCAATGTACTATTTTCGTATGCTTTTAACTGGACTTTTAAAAAATGTTTTGAGCCGCCCTGAGTCCCAGTTTTTTGGGAAAGGGAGGGATATAAATAAATAAATAGAATAAATTGCCAAGAGAACACCTTCTGATAGGTTCGCCTTAGGGTCCCTGTAAAAGTCAAAAATGACTTGGAGACACACACAGCAACAATAAAGGCAAACCTTGGACTGGGTGGCCCTAGTGGTGTCTTCCAACTCTATGATGGGGTTTTCTTGGCTGGATTTGTTCAGAGGGGGTTTGCCATTGCCTTCCCCTGAGGCTGAGAGAGTGTGACTTGCCCAAGGTCACCCAGTGGGTTCCCATGGCCGAGCCGGGATTCGAACCCAGGTCTCCAGAGTCCTAGTCCAAGGCTCATGCATACCCTGCCCACCTTCCCCGAACTCCCCATGGCAATGCCCGGCTGTCCCCTGGAGCAAGGCTCCCCCCATTGAAAAAGGACCTAGCTTTCCCTCCTCTTCCTCCTTCCTGGCCAGCAATACCTGAGCATCGAACAGATGAAGCGACCGGGGAGACGAAGGGGGCGTGGCTGTCAAGGGCCGGGTGGGCGTGGCTTCCGAGCGGGCTGAGGAGGCGGGGCCTCTCACTTACCGCCAGCGTCTCTCATCCGGGCGCCTCAGGCTCCGCCTCCCCCTCCCCCTGGAGCCCCTCCCCCTGACCTCCTCCTTCCGTACACGTCCCCCTCCCTCCGGTTACTTCCGCCCCGGCCATAGAGGCAGGAAAAGTATAGAGTCTCTCTCGCTCTCACACACAAAGTATAGAGTCACGCACAATACAAAGTTTAAACACACACACACACACAAAATATAGAGTCACACTCACAAAGTATAGTCCCATAAAGTATAGAGTCGCACACAACACAAAATATAGACACACACACACACAAAGTATACACAAGTATACACAGAAAGTATAGAGTCACACACAACACAAAATATAGACACACGCACAAAGTATAGAGTCACACCACACAAAGTATAGAGTTACACACAGTCACGCTGCATCTGCACAGCGGAAATGATGCAGTTTGACCCCGCTTTAATTGCCGTGGTTCCATGCCATGGAATATTGGGAACTGTAGTTTTGTGAAACGTTTAGGCTCCAGTGGTTCCCAGACTTTGGTCCTCCAAATGTTTTGGAGCTCAGCTCTCAGAATCCCTGATTGTTGGCCAAACTGGGAGTTGAACTCTAAAGTGCCTGGAGGACCAAAGTTTGGGAAACACTTCCTTTAGCCTTTTCTGTCAGAGAGCTGTGGGGCCACTACTGGCTACAAATCCCAGGATTCCATAGCATGGAGCCATGGTAGCTAAAGTGGTGTCAAACTGGATTATTTCTGCAGTGTGGAAGCAGCCAACCAAGCCCTTCCCTGAGAGTGAAGGAAGCGCCTCCTGAAAGATAGATGAAGGCCCAGCCATTGGCAATATATAGCAGGCTATTTTGCGAGCTTGAGAGAGTGAATTTGAGGGGACTACGGGCCTTTGCAGACTGCCAGAAATAGTGCAAATTGAGTC
>CM034710.1:18991650-19005536 GCA_020142125.1 Phrynosoma platyrhinos
TTAGTCCTCTTAGTGAAAATTTGTTTGAAAAAGATGGAGGAATTTCTCCTATTTCTTGTCTCCCTGCCCTCCCAAACACAACAGGGGCTCAGTTTATGCAATGAATGGAAAGAAAGATCAGGCTGATTCAGGACTATACCAGTTCATGTTTCTACTCAGATTCAAAGTGCCAGTCATGACCCATAAAAGCCTTTATGGTTTGGTTCCAGACTACCTGAAACACTGAATTTCTTCACATGAATCAGCCCAAGTTTTGAGATCTTTCTCAAAGGCTTTCTCTCAGTCTCACAACCTTCACAGGCATGTTTGGAAAAACAGCCTTTTTGGTGACTGCTCCCAGACTGAAAATCCCTCTAACAGAAGGCTAGGGTTACCCTCCTGTATGTTCTCTTTCCATTTGCAGACAAAGCCTTCTTATTTAGACTTGCTTTTGGCCCTAGTTATGTGGCAGAGCTTTTTAACAGAGGATGTTGTACTTTTTCCTCATTTGTTTTAAATGCTCTGAAACTGTTTTTAATTTGGTACTAGTTCAAATATATGAGTGTGGTTATTTTTAGTTGGTTTAAAATCCCCCCCCCATCCATATCCTGGTTTACCTATATTACAAGCTATCATGGGTCGCTCATTTGCAGAAGAAAAGAAGGCAGGGAGGGAGGCATGGAAGAAATAAAGAACAAGCAAATTAATGTATGGTTGTGGCAGATGTGAATATTCTCTAATGTGCAAAATTCCCTGTGCATACAAAATGATTGCACCAGAGCAATGAACTCAGAGTAAGCTGTTCCTCGAGACAGCTTTTTTCCAATTGGTTTTATGGAGCAACCATTCAAAGATGCAACTCCACTATTTTGGAACCTGAAATATCACAATCCAAGGCAAAGCTGAAGGCAGAAATAGGTTTTAATAGCAAGTGGTTTGAGGTCTCCACCCTGGGAGTAGGCATCTAGGTGTTTTTTTTTTGGTAGCATAGGTTTATGAAGAATTTAATTAATATTTAATTAGACAATCATCCATCTGCAATAACTCTCTCAGGAGCAGATAGTAATCTTGCAAGGGAGTTAGTAGGGAGTTAGGGAGTTTGTCAGCATCCATTAATCTTCTGCCATCTTACTTTTTCAGCTGTTTTTGAATTGTCCCAGTTTCTCTCTCCTTCTTCCACTTTATCCTCAGCTTTCTTCAGCTGTTGCAAACTGAGTACAAAGTTCAAAAGTGATTTGCATTCAATTAACTCAGGAGAGGAGGGAGCAGAAGGCAAAAGCAAACTGTGGAAGCATTTCCAAGCTTGTGTGATTTTTCCTTCATTAATAACTTTTGCCATCTTGACCACACTCTGATGTTCCTTGGCCACATGTCCCAGTTTAAATCTGTGAAATGTTGGAGAGCACCAAGAGATGTTTTTGGAAAGCACTGAGGCCCTTCCGTTGCACTGTGTTACTTCCCAAAGGAGAAAGACTTTCATTGTTTCTATCTAGAATTGCTTTCTAGAATATCTAGTAGTGCCCAGAAAGGAATGCTGAGTTTTGTTTTGTTTTAGAAATCTGAGCTGCTGTTTGCTTGACATAAACTCACAGCTTGGAAAAGTTACTTGTACGACCACATCTTGGTAATTCAAAAAGTAAATTTTACAAAGAACTCTGCATAAACTTAAAAGCAAGGTTTTAAGACCTCGCCTGGCTTCTCCCCTAATATAAATTGTCTCCATTCCCAAGTCCTCTGGAGTCAGCAGGCAAATTGTTCCAGTCTTCCCAAGGTAAATGATACACTGCCTCTCTTCTTTGCCATAAGCCTACCCAAGTCCTATTGAGTACTGACTACCAGGGGAACCAAACACACAAGACTCTTTGTCTCATATAGCAAGCCTGACCTACATTCCTACGGGAGTGCTCTCAGTTTCTACAACACTACAGGCTGAGAATCCAGAGGGGAAACAATATGAAACAAAGCAAAACCAGAGAGCAAAACAGCACACCATGGACTAAACAGGATAATGGTGTGTGTGTGTTGGGGGAGATAAGCATTTTAGGCTTGGCTACATTTCTTCAAATGTGCTCCATTCCCTTCTCCCTTTGGGCTTCCATTGTGTTCTAGCATTTGGCGGATTAACTCAGGTGAAGATGTTCTGTATCAAAGTAAAGTTAGTGGTCTGTGTACTCCACTGTTGTTAGCCCTGAGGGCCAAAACACATCACAGAGACATAACAACAACAACAATAACACAGGTTAAGTCTCTCTTATATGGAGTTCTGAAATCCAAAATATTCCAAAATCCAAAATTGTCCACATGGGTGATTGAGATAGTGACACCTTTGCTTTCCAATGGTTCTATGTACACAAAAGTTTGTCTCATGCACAAAATTATTAATAACATTGTGTATAAAATTACCATCAGGCTATGTATTTGTTGTCACTGCTGTGTGCCTTCAAGTCATTTCCGACTTATGGCAACCCTAAGGTGAACCTATCATGGGGTTTTCTGGGGATGAGAATGTGACTCAAGCAAGGTCACCTAGTGGGTTTCCATGGCTGAGTGAGGAATCAAATCCTAGTCTCCACAGTCATAGTCCAATGTTCAAACCAGTATATCACTCTGACTCTTATGTATACAAAACATATGAATTGAATGTTTAGACTTTGGTCCTATCTCTAACATATTTCATTATGTATATGCAAATATTCCAAAATCTGAAAAATTGAAATCCAAACCACTTCTGGTTCTGAGCATTTCGGATAAGGGAAAGCCAACCCGTAATAATAACAGATAATACTGAATCTTATTGGCCCTTTCTTCTAAAGAAAAATAGCGTTAACACAGAATGGTCTACAGGGGCAGATACACATTCCTCATTGGGGCATTTTAATACTGCAGCTGTCTTTTCTTAACCCACATTCTTCTCCTTCATCTCCACAGCCTTGTGCAGTTTTAACCCATTTGGGGTTTATGAGTGGAAACTCCAGTCAAGAATCAAGGAATTATAGAAGCAAGGTCATCTAATCCATTGGTTCCCAGATGGTTTGGATTTCAACTCCCAGAATCCCTGACTAGTGGCCATGCTGGCTGGGGCTTCTGGACACCAGAGTCCAAAACATATGAAGGGTCAAAGGTTGAGAACGATTGATCTACTCCATTCAGTGCCAAATCTAGGAGGCAAGATGCCATACAGTGTTGCTAACAGATGACTGTCCAGTTTTTACTAATGCAGCACATCTGCGCCATATGCAGGCTCATCATATACAGACTCAAGATCACGCAGATGGCAAGCCCTGGTAGAGTGAATGGGTGCGTGCCCACGGCGCATGTGCCAAGCTGTACATGGGAGTGCACACCCATTAAAACAAAAAGGACTTGAAATCCCACATTATTTGCCTTACGTGGGGTGGTGGTGGTCTGGAACGGATCCCCTGTGTATAGGAAGGGCCCACTGTATAACACTGGTGAGGTAGATTTCCCCAGGCAGTCTTTTCAACTACTCTAACTCTAACTGTTGGATTTCCCCCCCCCCCCCCCTTAAAGGTTATTGGAAATCTGCTTCCTTGCTATTTCCATGTATTCCTTCTAGGCATATACTTTAGTACTAGAAAAACAAGTTCCTGCTCTGTGTCCTGAATTCTTGCAAACAGACCTTCAAACATAGTTTCTTGTGGGTTTTTCAGACTATGTGGTTGTGTTCTAGAAGAGTTTATTCCTGACGTTTTGCCAGCATCTGTGGTTGGCATCTTCAGAGAATACTATCATGGAAGTGAGCGGGGCATATATGCTGTGTGACCCTTGGTTGAGAGGATGTGCTGTGTTGTTTTGTTGCTGAATGGCAAGGCCTCAGGGTGGGAGGTGTATATGCAAGAAGGATTTGTGATTATTTAATTGGTGATCCATTGCCTGCTTGGAAAAACCCTGCCCCTGGGTGGTTTTCATTTGCATTTGCTGGGTCTCGATTTTGGTGTTTTTCAGGACTGGGAGCCAAACTTTGTTTGCTTTAAGGGTTTCTTCTTTCCTGTTGAAGTTTTCTAGGTGTTTGTGGATTTCAATGGCTTCCCTGTGCATCCTGACCTGATAGTTGTTAGCATGGTCCAGAACTTCAGTGTTTTCAAATAGCATTTTATGCCCAGGATGGTTTACACACACAGAGAGACAGATACCTACATAAGAACTCCAATCATCACCCAGGACAAAAAAGAAGCACAATAAAAACATTGATAGACTGGGCAAAAAGGATCTGTGAACCCCACTCCCTGGAAGATGAATTGAAACACCTAGACTGGGCTCTACAGGCTAATGGTTACTCCAGCTTAGATGTCAGAAGGGCTGTCAGACCAGAAAAATCCATAGGAGTGAAGACAGACAACCACCCAAAGGGAAGGTATTTTTACCAAACATCAAAGGAGTCACATACAGGATAAGGAAACTGGTGAGGAAACACAACCTCCAAAGGATCTATAAACCAAGAAAATCCAGCAAATGCTTCGCTCAGCGAAGGACAGGAGAGATCTTCTCATGGCTGCAGGAGTTTACAACGTAAGGTGCAGCTGTAGACAAGTCTACATAGGGACCACCAAACACAGTGTTCAAACGTGAATCAAGTAACACAAGAGTACATCCTCTCAACCAAGGGTCACACAGTATATATACCCCACTCACTTCCTAGCCAGCATTCTCTGAAGATGTCAGCCACAAATGCTAGTGAAATGTCAGAAATAAACTCTTCTAGAACATGGTCACATAGCCTGAAACAAAAAACTATGGATGCCGGCCATAAAAGCCTTCGACTTCAGATCTTGAAACCTTGGAGGATATTTGAAGATGGTTATCATGATTCTCTTTAATCTTCTCTTCTCTAGGCTACACCATTGTGGGGAAGCAGTTGCATCTCAGAAGTAGTGGGTGAGGCAAGGGGTACACATCAACTCCCCCCATGCTGTACTACTCCAGTTTTCTCCCTTCCAGTGCTGCATTTTCTCAGAAGAAGAGGAAACATATCAAGTTGCCTTATACCAGAAAGGAGAAGACTTGAGCAAGCGATGTGCCCCAGTTGGGCTGTGTAGCTGTGTTTTAGAAGGGTTTATTCCTGATGTTTCCCCAGCATCTGTCATGGTGAGCAACACACCTCCTACCCACCAGACACCTGACTTAATTTAGAACTGGCTAAAAAAAATACAATTTTGGGAAGGAATTGGTAAAGATGTGTAACGTAATAGGGAGACTGAGATTGAGAGAGACTGGCACCATGTGTTAAGTGCCTTTGGATACGGCAGATCTTTTCTCTTTGTGAGAGCTCAGACTTTGAGACCACACAACCTATGCTGATCTCCCTTTATTTATATGAGCTGCCACACATTTAGGCCCTGTGCTTCTCATGGTCATTCCAATTTGATGTCAATTTTAGCAGATAAATAATGATGTTAAAGTTAACAGTGGCATGAGAATACACAGCCTGTCCTCCTGTTAAACATGTTGTGCAGGTTTCTGAAGGCATGCCAAAGAAGAAAAGAAAAGAAAAGAAAAGAAAGGTAAAGAAAAAAGAAAGCCAGCCAGCTCCTACAACATATTTGTTGATGAGGAAAGATATAATACTTAAGAAAAGGAGAAACTGCCATTGGTCTCAAAATGTATCAGTTTTTCTTTGTTTGAGGAGATCCTAGAAATACATTAATCTTCAAGGTTTTCACACAGTTTTTTTTTAAATGCAGAAATGGTAATTTCTTATCTGAAATAAAAATGGATCTTTTTGTGACTAGGATAGGACCACTTGAGAATTATACATTTTTTAATCTGTGAGCCACCTTGGGTCCCTTTCCAGGGGAAAAGCAGCATACAAATGTATGTATGTATGTATGTATGTATGTATTTCATTTATATGCCACCTTTCTCCTTGGTGGGGACAAAAATCAGATAAAACTTAAAATTCATTCACTTTTTACTAAATAAAACAGTACCCAGTTTTCCTCTGGTTAGTAAGTTAACTCAACTGTCTGCCTTGAGTTGAAGAGACAAAAGAAAACTATACTGAGGTTTGTTGCTCATTAACACAAAGCAAAGATGGGGTAGGGCAGGGGACCTGATTGTATAACTAGGGGATAATTTGGACTTTGACTAAAGGTTGCTTGTGGAAGCAGTTTCTGGGATTTTTTTTGACCTATGTTAATCTATATCTGTTGGGGCACCAGTTACAAATCTGCAGGCTAAAAGAGGCCTTAGATATCAAAAAGCTGTCTTAAGGTGTGTCTGCACTCTGTGCTATTAACTCTTTTTTATTTCATCTCTGCCTTAACTGTAATCTTCTATGTTTCTACTATAATTCCCTGGCACACTTCTTTAGAGCTTTATCACATTCAAAGAAAGTTGAAACGGAGTCGGAGAATTCTGCCATTTTCTGTGCCTCTCTGCATGCCACTGTAGCACTTCCATTCTCTTTCCCTAGGGAGACAGTGATAAAAGCATGCCTTTTGTCAAACTGAGTTTTCCAGCACAACAAAGGCATGCTTTCACAACCATCTCCCTTGGGAAGAGAATGTAAGTACTATAACATCAAGTGGAAAGGCACGAAGAAAGCTTGTACTCTCCCACTCTGTTTTGGCTTTCAGTGCTGGGAAATGTTATTTTAAAAAGCAATGGATTACTCCCTTGCACAAGGTCTGGGAATCACATGGCCCATCAGATACCATTGGATTGCAACTCCCATTAGCCTTACCCAATGTAGCTAATGGTGAAGTTGCAATCCACCAACATCTGGAAGGACACATGATCCCCACACCTGTAGATTAGATGGCAATTCCTGTAAGTAATCAATCAAATAATTTTGATTTTTTTATGGGAAAAATATAACTACAAATGGACAAATGTCCCCAAATCCTACCCCATTTGTGAAGTAACATTCTTGTAATAATAAGGAAATGTTACTCATTATGCAACAGTTTTACTATAATGCTTAAAAATGATGCTGTCAGGTCTTGTATTTTAAAAAAGGAACACAAGCAATGGTATTATTTTAAGTTACTTCCAAGACGGGGTTGAATTTGTACAGTAGTACCCATGAACTAAAAGTGAACTCAGATAACTACTGGTGTATGTATTGAAACAAGTAGGAGAATGGACTGTGGGCTGGTGTGTGTGTGTGTGTGAGAATCTTGGAAGGGGAAGGAAATGGCTATGATGTTGTTAATAGCTTTTTTTAATGTTATTCCCCCACTCTGTCCCTGTGGCAGTAGTAAACTTGATTCTTAAAACAGATGCAATAAGTGTGGCCATATTTTAATCTGTAATATGTTGAAGTAACAGAACAGTCACTTACCTCTCTCTAAAAAAGAGGAAATGCCTCACCAAAAGAGAGAATTCTGCATTGCATCACCAAGCAAATTTAAGAAATAAATCCTCCCAGAAGTGCTATTCAGCTTGAAAAGAAGATGTTGATTTTTACTGTTACTATGCCACAATATTTTTGTTGTTTGGTGAAAAATTCAGTGGGAAAGGGGAGAGTGTGGGCCATGGTGGATTTAGCAAGTGTTCATGAGAAACAGCATGGTATAATAATGGTTTGAGTGTTGGATATGGGTGACCAGGGTTCAAATCCCTTCTCAGTCATGGAGACCCTGGGTGAATCACACTCTATCAGCATCAGAGGAAGGCAATGCAAATCATTTTGAACAAATTTTGCCAAGAAAACCCCATCATAGGGTCACCAAGCTTTGAAAGCATGCATGGACAACAAGGAAGTCCCTGCCCTGTGAACTGTCCACCTCTGTTGTAGACTAAGGACCAGAATAGACATGACATTAATTGTTGCGCACATATGGGATAGCCACAGCAACGTAGTCTGTGTGTGTGCTTGTGAATTTTTTTCTTTGAGAACTTCCATAAAAAGGTAATGTGTAGCCTACTTTTCTTCCTTTAACAGGGTACTAAAGAGGCAGAAGGAGTGGTGGAAAGATAGGAGAGGGTTACTAGTGGAGGATGTTGCTGACTGAAGCTGACTGAAGCGCCTTGTAAACTTTACTGAATGAGGCAGAGCAGCTTCATGATGATAAAAGGCTTGTCTGGAACTGCCTTTTCTCTTCCTGCCAAACCCACCACTCCCTTTGCTTCTCCATGCTCCAAACGGATTCTTTTCTGTTTGTAAAGGAACAGTTGGTACCAATGGAAACTTTCCTTAGTGCCTGTAGAGTTTGTGTGTTGAGAGCAGCAGTGTTGAGGATAAAATAAAGGCGGGGAAGACCGATGTTTGCATATTCTGCAACATTTCATTGATGAAAAATATGTGGCCAAGCAACATCAGAGATTGGTCAAGATGGCAAAAGTTATTAATATGGAAGACCACTCAAGCTAGGAGAGGCTGCAGCAGTTTGCTTTTGCCTGAGCCTACTGGGAAGGAAATTTTTTGCGCTTCTTCTCCTCTCCACCCTGCCAAGTTCATTGTGTAAAATATGGTACTTTTGCATTCTGATCTCAGTTTGCAACAATTGAAGTAAGCTGAGGATGAAGGAGTAAAATGGGAGGAGGAGAAACTGGGACATTTTTTAAAAAATGGGATTAATCGGGGCTGTTCCTGCCATAATGTAGGAGTTGGAAGGTATATGTTTGTTTCTCTAGGTCTCTTTACATGTTAAAAATATAATTGTAGCACAATTAGAGTAGATATGATATTGGAGATGCTTATGCGCCTGCAGTATTTGTGGAGAGAGATTTCAGTAAATCTAGCTTGGTCAGCAAATGCACTGTTATACACGTTAACATATAGAAGCCTTGTCCTCATTTGCTTCTGGTCATGTTGGGTGAGGTGGGGTGGTGAAAGCATGAGAGAATGTTTGCTAAATTATGGCACTAGTTACTATTTACATAAGAAAACCCAGTATCATCTCCCCCACAAAGAGAGCCATACTGGTCAATGCTGGGGGGGGGGGGGAGGGAACCCTCCCATCAGTAATGGGACAATACCTTTATTAGGCCCAATTACAATGCCACAGACATGCAGGCTTTTGAGTTCTCCAGAACACTTTGGAAGGGTAGGTGGGACAAAGTAGGAGATGGGGCAAGGGGAGAGAAAATCTTCCAAATTAGTCCAAATGTTCCAGTTGTGAGGTCTGCAGTTAATAACTGATCAGTAAACTGATAAGTGGACATAACAAGAGTGGGCAATGAGTAGCCATCCAGACTTTGGACTTCAGTTCCTATCAGCATAGCCAATGGTGACTGTTCATGGGAGTAGCGATGCTACACTTGGAAGGGCCTCACACTGTCCACTGTGGTATAGAGGCATCAGGTTACATGTTATAAAGTAAACAGGGACAAAGAAACACTGTCCAGTTGATGCAGTCACACAACTGATCTCATGTCTAATTTTACGCTAAAATGTTCTCTCTCTTATATTTCTTATAGTGTGTGTGTGTGTTGCCTTCAAGTCACCTGTTGACTTATGATGATGAATTTTATCCCTTTTTTTTTGGCAAAGAATACCCAGTAGTGTTTTTGTCAATTCCTTCCTCTGAAATATAACCTACAGCGCCTGGTATTAGTTGATGGTCTCCCATCCATGTACTAAACAGAGCTAACTCTGCTTAACTTCCAACACCAGCTGGGATCTGATGCCTTTAGGGTAGTTAGGCTATTTCTTACAGTAGGGCCTCATAATAAGTCCAGTAAAATATTCCAACAATTTAAAGTAAGAAAAGAGAAAGACCACATTACAGGTGGATAGAACTACTATTTCCATCATACCCCCACCATTGACAAGGCTGCCAGGGCCAATGTGAACTAGAGTTCAACAATAGCTGGAGAGTCACAGGTTTTCCAGCTTTATTTTAATGGAACCTCCATCTTCAGGGATATTAAACCAGTGAATACCTCCAGCTATGCAGAGATCAACAGGAGGGAAATGCTGTCATCTACATACTCTTCTTGTAGGCATTCACAGTTAATGTGCTTGGCTACTTTGAGAAACAGCAGGATGTTGAACTAAATGCACATCATCCTCATCATCCTGTTCCTGTTATGTTCTTTCAATGTGCAGCAGGGATATGAAGGGAATCATGGCCATAGCTGCATTATGGGAACAAACATATGCCAAAGCAGTGAGTTGTTGCAAGTAGGGGCAGGTTAATCTAACCTGTTGGATACAAAAGGAGTGGTTTGGAAAAAAGGAAGCAGTTGTGCTTGGCATGAAAGATAAAGGAACAGGGTGCAGTTAATAACAGGCAGCCAGGAGCAAAGCAAAGGGCAACAAACAGAAGAGACTGCAGGAAAACATGTAGAGAATTGTTGTTTAGTTTCAGTGAAGGTAGGAAACTGGATATCAGAAGAACTGTGCTGAATCAGACCAAAAGACTGTCCAGCCCGGTATTCTGTTCAGGTGCAATTTAAAGCACTAATCATTTATAAAGGCCTGTCTGGCTCAGATTGTGGCTGCCTGAAGGACTGGGGGATTATTCAGATGGTGAAAACAATCCTGGTAGAATGTGGCTTGAATCTTTGTTGTTCACATGCATTTCAAATGCACTTGAGTACATTTGGCAGATGAGCTGCCAAAAATCCTACTTAACTGGGGATAACTGATGTCAGGTCCATCCCCCCTCCAAGTTTTCCTAAAAGATTTGTATTGTTGGCTGTGTGAATAACTGGTGTGAATAGACCTGGGCTAAACCAGGATAAAACTCTGCATGCCTTGAATGTGTTTCCAATACATCTGCATCATTGACTCCAGCTTTATTCACAGTGCTGTGAGAAACAGAACTCACAGAGATGTTCAGAGATGAAGTTCTGAAAAAAATAATAATAGTGTGAACAACAAAGCTGGATTGCATGAGTGAGATTATTTGCATAGTCATGCTAAAAAACACACCAATGTCTGAATAACCTCCGGATCTCCCAATATGAGCCTACCCAGGCTTTTAAATTTTGAGGGGAGGCTCTTCTCTCTATCCTACCATGTTCATAGTGGGAACTGGAACTCTCTCCTTAAGGAGGCTATGATGGTTCCTGCCTTGCTGGTCACCTGTTAGCAAATGAAAACTTTTCCATTCCAGCAGCCTTTTTGGAATTGACTGCAAAGACTTTTCATAGTATCACTGATCCTTATCTTTTGTATTTGAATGGATTTGTTTCAAATGATTTTATTTTATGACCAACTTAACCATATAGTTACAATAACTTTTTGTATTTTTTTACTAATGTCTTTGTATCTAGTTTTATCCACATTAACGTTGTGGAAGCTGCCTTGAGTCTCAGAGTTGGGAAAAAGGTAGGATATAAATGAATCGATGATAGTGGTGGTAGTGAGCATAGCAGCATTCTCCTACTTCTGTTTCCCAATATCTAGTATACCAGACATAATACTTCCAGCTGTTGGATCTTGGGGTTTCAGGTGGTGGATCTCAAGTTTCTACATAGTAATCTTCCAAGTAGGCTGCACCCACAATGAAGAAATAATCCAGTTTGACACCATTATAACTGCCATGGCTGGATGCTATGGAATTCTGGGAACTGTAGTTTGCAGGAGGAAGGGTAGATGTCATAAGAAGGAAAACACCAGGACACATAGCTGGAAGGAAAAGTATTGAGTACAGCTGACAGGTAGGGTTGGCCCAAATGCATTGGGTCTGGATCTGGCATCAACTAACCTGCTTGTTGCTCGATGACCCATGTTGCCCAGTCACGGCCAGGCCTCAGGATGACAGAAGGGGTAACCGACTGATCGCATGTCGGCATCTTTGCCCCTTTGTCACCAGGGACACTGATGAGGAGTTACCCCTGCAATGGCAACACCTAATCACTTTCAGCACTTCTGGGTCCCTGTGGGACTCCCAATCCTGTGCTTCGCAGCACAGGAAGCCATGCCCACCAGATCCACAGCCCATGCTACTGCCACAAAAGACTTCCCCCCCCATAGGACTCGCCTTCCACCAACTGCCCTGAAAGCTGTACCTGCCCCCAGCAAGGGGATTCCTTCCCCCTTTAACCCTCCTGGTTGTCCGGAGTAAGAGCCCAGACCTGGATGGACATAACCGGCGAATACCCCAGACTTCCACCTGCCCATCTTTTTTATTGAGTCCCGCCTGCATTCCGCCGCAGTTGTAGCAGCCCCTATATGGAACAAGTGTCCTCCAAAGGTCTCTTTCAGCAGCCCAGCACTCTGCAAGGCCAGATGAAGCACCAACACCAATTTGAACTGGGTTAGTGGAGTTCCATCTTCATGGGTGAAAAGAGGACCTGTGGTCTGAGAGCGGGATGCCAGGTGTCTGTGTAAAGTCCTAACAGGACACAGGTGGCAGCCATGGAGCCTTCTCAGCATGATGGTGGGCCCTGTCCCTAACTGGCCACATTTTGACTTGCAAAGAACTAAAAACACAGCATTTCCCACAAAAGAGACAGCCTCCCTCTGAAGTGAACACTTGGTCCCGTCCGACATGGAGGCGGGAACAAGCTCACCCACCCGCAGTGTCCCAAAGAAGGCAGTTACAAAGGCAGCTCTGAAAAGGTGGGGCTTGGCTCTGGAATGGCAGACCCACTCAAGTTGCAGAGAGAGCCTGAAAAGTAGTTTGAAGCAAATAGGTCACCTCCCATCCACCCAACTAAGGGATGTCCTCCTCCAGTCTTCAAGGACTCTCCTGACCAAGAAGGACGCACAAGGGTCCAAGAACCCGCCAGCCTTGGAAAAGAAGGAGATACTGGCAAAGTGTACTGACATGGTGTGGAGTGTGATGCTAGACTCCCTCAGCCAAACAAGGAATTGAAGGATGGTTCAGGATTAGACTGGCCAGCGTGCCCAGAGGCCCGACACCCTCCAAAAGGCTAAAAGCTTGGAAACAGCTCTCCTGTATGCTCTAGGTGTGGCTGGGGTAAGTGAAGACAGGACTTCCTGCATCACAGCAAGTTTTCAGCCTCGCGCAGTTCCTCTGGGAAAGGCGTGAGCAAGGGGTCTGCTCCAGATGCCAAATGGTGGAACCTGGCCTCCTGAAAACAAGAGAGTCTGCAATGTTATTCTCAAGGTCAGGCACAAAATGGGCCTTGAACATGATGTTTTTGCTGAGGCACAGCAAAACAAAGTGGCGAACCAGGAGCATGACCCACACAAACTTGGAGGATTGGTGGTTGAGGACACTGACCACTACCTGGTTGTCGCACCAAAAGCAAACCGCCTTGTTGGCAAAGGCTTCCCCCCAAATGTTCACCGCTACCAAAATAGGGGAAAAAACCCAGAAATCTGAGGTCCTTCCCTGTTCCCAGTGGGTGGGCCAGCGTTGGGTGCACCAGTGGCCCTGGAAAAAGACTCCAAAGTCCAGGCTTCCTGCAGCATCTGAGTGGACCTGAAGGCTCTGTCACAAGTCCCAAGGGTGCTGCCACAGAGAGACCCTGTTGAATTCTGAGGAATTTCTCCCACAGGCTGAGGTCCTGTTTAATGCCCTTTGTGAGGTGGATGTTATGGCGCACAGCCCTGACCCCCACCATGACCCTGGCCAGCTGTGTGCAGAAGGCTGCCGGTCGTCCCAGCCGCATGGCCTTAAATAAGCCAGCCAACCAATCAAAAAGGGGGATGGCTGGTCTATAAATAGGCCAGCCAACCAATTGGGAGGCTGCTGGCTGGGCCAAGGGGGAAGGGACTTCCAGATGGACAGCCTGCTGGGGCATGTAGTCCCAAGCAGCTAGTGGAAGGCCCACCCTCCAGAGGCCTGAGAGCCAATCCAGGTCTCAGAAAAAAGCCCCCAGGCAAAAATGTTGCTGCGGACCCACCTCCTCCCCTCCTCAGCAACTGGGCCAGCCCAGTAAGCCCCATTTGTTATGTCATGTTATGTGAGAGGAAAAATATGAGTAGCAGGGAGTGGTAGGTTTGTTTCTGGTCATCATGATATGCTTTCATTTCTAATATGGTGTTCTTTAATTCAGATATTTCCAGAATATTCTGCAAC
>CM034710.1:19052875-19064597 GCA_020142125.1 Phrynosoma platyrhinos
TATTTGAGCTAATTATAAAATTCCCCTAAGGATTCGGTGCTACACCTGGGCCTTAATAACATGTAAAAATTAATAAATAAATAATAAATAAAATTAATGTATTAATAACACATAAAATTAATAAATAATAAAATAATTAATAAAATTAAAATAATAATAAAAGCTAAATAACATGTAAAAATAATAAATAATTAATAAATAAAATTAATGTATTAATAACACATAAAAAGTAATAAATAATAATATAATTAATAAAAATTAAAATAATAATAAAAGCTTAATAACACGTAAAAAACAATATTTGAATCCCAAAGAGTTATTCATCCAAAAAAGCTAGTTGGTGATTACTTCTTTTCAGCCTAAACTATTTTTAGGGTTATTTTTAATTAATTTTTAACATGAACAATTTAATTTACAATCAAAGTAATACACAATCAAAGATAAAGAAACAGAAAGAAGGAAAGAGAAAAAGACATACAACTAATATACCGTAGGGCTCTGACTCCCCAGTCCTGACTGTAATGAAAAGAAAAAATATTCTATCACTACAGATCCACTAAACAATCCTACTAAAGTTACTGATAATCATTAGCACAGCTTATTACGTTCGGCACTCAGTATGCATGGACTTGCCATCCATGTATTTGAGTATCTGTGGACAACAAGCCTGCTTTGTCCCCAATGGCAGCCACTCCTTCCTTTAGCATCATGTAGTGTTTTAAACTTTATTTTGCTTTCTTTGCCTGCCAGACAAATCTAGAAATCTTTTTCTGCCATTGTACAAAAAGTACTCCATTTCTTTTAATAGGAATCATTTTTTAAAGAAATAAAAGCCTTTGTAAAACATTTGCTTTTTATTGCTGCAATTCTACCCAAAGGGCATAAATTTTAATTTTTCTCATTTTCTTGGTCTTTTAAAACTTCTTTCCAGATTTTTTCCATAGATTTCAGTCTAAACTATTGCACAGAAATGCTGCAAGATTAAAACAGGAATGGGGAAATTAGTGTCCTTTGAATTTTCTGGAGTGAGGGTGGTTTAAAGCTCAAGTAAGTGCATATTTTAGTGAAGAAACCGGGGGTCTTTTTCACACTACACGATTACAGAACCTTGATCCCACTTTAACTGTTATGGCAATATCCTAAGGGAATCTTGGGATTTGCAGTTTGGTGAGGCACTAAAGCCCTCTAACAGACAATTCAGAATACCTCATGAAATTACAAAGCCTTGGATTCCAGAGCCATGACAAAGTGGAATCAAGGTATTATAATTATGTACTGCCTCAATAGTTTTGAATGTCAAGTTTATTTTTAAACAAAACATGACATTTATTAAGCTATACATATTTCCAGGATTTTGGAAATCCTGAGCTACTGTCTATATCAGGGGTAGGCAACCTTTCCCCTTTAAGGGTTGAGGGACTTCAGCTCCCAGAAGCCTCAGCCATGTTGGCCAATAGTTCCATGTTGGCCAATAGCTCCTGGGATTCTGGGAGCTGAAGTCCCTCAGCCCTTAAAAAGGAAAGGTTGCCTACCCCTGGTCTATATGGTGGGAATCATGCGGCTCTCCAGATGTTGTTGGACTGCAAGTCCCATCAGTCTTAGCTAGCAAAGCCAAAGGTGAAGAAAGCAAGAAGTTGCCATCCAACAGCATCTGTGAAGTTCCATAACTCCCATCTTTGATCTATAATAATCACTACAGTTGAAAAAAAATAAGTTTACCACTGGTCTCAAAACAGGTACTCTTCACTCCACTGTCTGAGGAAAACCCTGGGGAAAAAATATTGCTCACTATGGGCCTTTGCAGACTGCCAGAAATAGTGCAAATTGAGTCCTCTTTAAATTGAGGCACTGCCCTGGCTCAGTGCTAGGGAATCATGGGAACTGTAATTTATTGTGGCACCAGAGCTCTCTGACAGAGAAGGCTCAATGTCTCAGAAAAAAATACAATTGTGATGATTCCCTAGCACTGAGCCAGGGCAGTGCCTCAATTTAAAGTGGATTCAATTTACACTATTTCTGGAAGTCTGCAAAGGCCCTATGTTTTTGAGGAGTTCAGGTCAACAATGCAGAAAAGGGGATTTCCTTTCTGAATTGACTGAAATGGGAGGTTATTGATTAGATCCAGTGATCCTTGCTGGCTAAAATCCTGGAGTCATTTGTAATGGCTTTTAAAAATAAGCATTTTGAATTGTTTATGTCAAGAAAGGGAAGAAGACTACGAATAAATAAGGACAAACACACACATTTATGACACTTTAATGAAGATCACAAAATAATCTGCTGAGTTCCCAAGCACTGCTGTAATACTGAAAGCCTCTCACAACACAAGGAGGTCCATTGCTTGGCTAAAGAGGGAAAACATGCATTATACATGCATGTTTTCCCTCTTTAGCCAAGCAATGGACCTCCTTTGGGGGAAAAATTACAAGAAAAACAGGCTGTTATTACTGATGTGATCTTATCACCACTGAAGCAAGGTGCAAATACTTGCCTAGCCAGTTTATACCTATTTTGAGGACAGACTGTGCCCATAGCTAGTAATCACATTATACTGAGGGACTTTGCTCTGTTAGTACAACTGACAGGCTCCTTCCATGTCTGCGTTTGTGATTTTAAGAGCAGCTCAAACTGCATAAATCAAGAGGGAATGAGAACATTTCACAGATGACACAAAACCAGGGAAAATTGCAAACATTTTGGAGAGCATTGTAACCCAAAGTAGGAAGAGGATAAACAAGCACAGTAGCTTAAAAACTGGTAAATTGATTTCCTGTATATACTCATGTATAAGTCAAGAATTTTTAGTCAAAATATTGCCCCTGTGGATTGGGGCCGAGGTAGCTGCACTCCTCGGCCCCAATCTGCAGCTTCTCAGGTCCTGGAAGGAGTGCTAAAATAGCGCTCCTTCCACAAGACGCCGAAGGTGCACCGCAAGAGGCGTTGGGTGCACCTTCGGCATCTCTTCCGCCGCAGCGTGTGCGGACGCTGCAGCGGAAGTACGTCGTCAGAGCGCCAGTCATGCGGAGCGACAGGCGCTCCGATGACATGTTCAGGAAGGGGTTGGGGTGCCCAGCGTGAGGTTGCCCCTCCCCTTCCTTGCCTCGAAGCTGTCTGCTTACCCCCTTAACTCTTATAAAATAAAGGAACCACACCCTGGTGAAAGGCAAGAGTGTAATCTGTCTTGGAAGAGCTCTATTCTTTCATTCATCCATCTGGTTGTAATCATGGTTTAAAAACCACATGTAGTAATGTCCCTAGACAGAGCCATGAGCTAATTTGCTCATGCCAGTGAAGCTGCCTTTTCCTTCACAATGATTTGATACTTTGGAAATTTAAAGAATTCCTTTCTACTTCTTCTTGGATCTTTCTTTTGAGCATGGCTACTTTTCAGAACTCCTATACTGACTGTTTTCAAAGGCTAGAGAATTCATTTGGCCCCTTTTGAAGCCAACCCCACCAGTGAAGGTTTCTCGCCTTTCAGAATTCATCTGTTTCTCTAAGGTTGAAAGTAGAAGCTCATGGCAGAAGCTCTGCCATGCACATCATTTTCTTGTTATAAGCAAATATAATAGTGTTGAATATAGCAGAATTATGGAACAAAGAGGGCAGCAGTCTCCCTGTTAAAATTTCAGTGTACCTCCTGTTTGTTACAGTTTACAGACTGGGAGGAGTGAAGTATTGCATCAAATGAAATGACAGAGAGAAGGGGAGAGTGGGAATTTCATTCCATTCATTCTTGGTCTTTGCTTCTTGCCTTCCACATAAAAGGACTTAGAGTCTCAAGAAGCGATGTGTCTGCTACTTCTGAGGCTTTGAGTCTGACTCCAGATTTTAACCATGTTGGACCTGTATACAGTTGTGTTGGGGCTCCTGATCCTTCTGCCTCTTTTGCAGAATATTTTCTTTCCCTATTTTTATTTGGACCTGCTCTATCTCTTCTCTGGCCTACGTTTGGTATGGCGACGTAACCAGCGTTTCCGATGCACTCCTCCCTTTACCTTACTGGACTCCTTCTTGGAGAAAGTCCAGAAACTTCCCGAGAAGCCCCTGATTCTTTTTGGAGAAGAGGTCTACTCTTTCAGAGACATTGATAGGCTTAGTAGCCAGGTGGCTAGAGTGTTCCAAGGCCACATGGGGTTGAAAGAAGGGGAAATTGTAGCTGTTTTTTTGAAGAACATCCCTGCATATATCTGGATCTGGATGGGCCTGGAAAAGATTGGCTGTACCATGGCATGTGTCAACTATAACATCAGATCCAAGTCTCTGTTAGATGTGTTCAGCTCCTGTGAGGCCAAGGTGCTACTGACAACCCCAGGTGAGATACACCTTATAACCAAGGGGAGTTAAAGGCATGCTTACATAAAAAATACAAACCTGTTGGGTTACAGATTCTCCTGTTGAGGGAATCCTTGTGATCTATTATCTCCTCACTTTTTGGAATCACAGTGTATCTTTTTCTTTCCATTAGGAAAAAACCCACCACTTTAACAATTGCATTGTCTATTAAAACTTGACTGTGGGTGAACTTCTATACAGGTGTTGGCGACACAACACATTTGATAAAGATAGTTTTATAAACTATGGAAGCATTCTAAACACAGATCTGCAGGAAAGTAGCCAAAGAGAACATAGTGAAAGTAGATTTTTATACAAATGTACTTAAATGCAGAGTTAATTCTGATCAAACTTAAGTTTTCCTGTTTGAGTTAACATTTGCAGATGCAATTGGTCTTTTGCTAAATCCTCTTTTCTGTGATCTTCATCAGGTAACAGGCTTTGCATGAAGAAAATATAGAAGAACACACTTCTTCGGAAGAGGCAGCCGTATAATCTCTATGCACTGTAAAATTTTACTAAAACATTTATCCTGACTCCATATCAACAGCCTGTAACCACGACTATGTTATTGCTTTAAACAAATTCCATAATCTTGAGCAAAATGAGGCAGTCAAACAGATTTAGGTGGGGTTCCAAGTGGGCTTGATGGATGTGATATGGGTCCGTAATGGACTTGCCTGGGTCAAAGTGAATAATCCTGGGTCAGAATAATCCAGAATTCAGACCAATCCATGGGGCTGCATGAACAGGAGCCAGACAATGGTTGGAATCTTGTATGGTACAGCATAGCATAGTAGTTCTGCCATAGCATAGTAGTTCTGCCTAAGGAACTATGCTACAGCTGACCATTCAATAACCTGAACTTACCACTGAACTGCTGAAGGGATCAGAGAACCATCTGGCTATGCGTCCATAGCCAGATGCAAAATTATTACATTATTTGCTGAGGTCTGTTGGGGTCCTCCTGAGATCTCAGCAAATGATGTAATCATTTTTATTTTGGTTACAGGAACATAGACATTTCTTTGATCCCTCCCACTGACCATCAACCATGGAGTGGCTGTAGCCACAGCAGTGGCTCAATGGTAATTTGGGTAGGGGGAGACTTTGGAAGTTATAGAGGAAAGAAAAGAATTCAACCTTTACAACAATCAAAAAATGAAATATGCTGTGCATGCCACTATCAGGGTGCAGGTTACAGTGTCTCTTACATCATTCAAGAAAAATGCCTTGGTAGAGGAGGAGAGGGAAGTGTAGAGTTGGGCTTTGCACAGCTGGGACAAGAATCTCACCAGTATTCTCCAATTACTGCATTTGGAGGGTGCAGTAACTGACCTATATGTATTAGCTTTTCTCCTGCAGGTTTCCAGAACAGTTTCTAAGAGAAAGCTCAACACTGACAGGCAGGTTGTTACTAATTTTGCCTACCTGCAGATACTTGCAGCGGGGAAGGCATATTAATTTTTTCATCCATTGTATTGTAATTCATTCACCTTGAAATATGACATCTTTTACAAGCACAATGTGTCCAATGTGCCATCCATGTGTCCAGTGCAGCTTATTCCCAAGTAAGTATTTATAGGATAGAATGCAGACTGTCATTATTATTCTTGGGAGGACTGAACAACAATCATTGCCATTTTTTCCTAGTGCTTAAAGATGCATCATTAGGGAGGTATAGGGTGTGTGGACTGAACCAGATGACACTTCAAAGAGGGGTGTCACCCAATGCACTAGTGTGAAGGGGTGAGGAAGTTCCAGGTCTGTTGGGTTTGTAGCAGGGTGGGAAAGGGACTCCCAACCCTCTCCTGGCACATACAGATACAGTAGAGTCAGCCAGAGTAGAATCCCATTCTCTCCCAGGTCAAGCTGTATTTCATTGTTTACTGCAGGGATGCTGCTGCAACTAGATATCAAAGTCTGTCTTTCTCCAGACCATCTTCAACATCCTCCTAAACAAACAAAAACATAACCAGCTAGACAAAGGGCAAGGAGGAAAGAGGTTAGTTGGCATAAAAACACTTTGCAAAAAGGAGCTTCTTTAGGTTTGGCTGTATTTGCTTTGAAGGGGCTATGTGTCATCACATTTCAAACACTTGCGTAAAATACAACAACCCTTGAAATGACCCCAAAATTCAGATTTCTGAATTTCAACTCAGATTTGGGTTAGTTTCAGTTGAATTATGTTTAAATCAGTCTAACCTAAATGACCAAACTGGGCTTCAAACCAAACCAGGGGAATTTTGTACAGCTCTGATTTCAACAATATACTGTAGTAGAAGATGATATGATATGGCTTGTTGGAATAGATAGTAATATCTGGTAAACTGGAAGGCAGCAGGAAAGAGGAAGACCATGTTATAGATGGATTGGGTTAATAAAAGAAGCCATGGTCCTGGACTTGCAAGATCTGAAAAGTGCTGTTAATAATCAGCACACTAGGAGCTCTCTTATTCAAAGGATTTCCCTGCATTGAATCGAACTTGACAATAAACTATGACAACAACAATTGTTAGGGAATTTTCAGATAATTCCCTATATATTTGGGTTTAGAGTGTGGGCTGGAGAAATGACTGAGAGTCCAGACTTGGCTTCAAAACAAGAACTCAGTTTTTATTTTCGGCCGAAAAGCAGGCAGTTTACCTTCAAAGGTGAAACAAAGACTGCCCCCTTCTCTTTGTTGTTCCAAAACCTTTATACAAAATTTTAATCACATAATAGACATGCGCAGTAGTCTCCTTTCTGAAGCCCCCCCTGCTCATAGAGAATAAAACAAAGACCTCTTGAAGACACGAAACTTTCACAAGGCCAGACACTTCTGCCTTCTCTTATCAGGTTGCTATGGTTGCATATTTTAAGCTACACATCTTCAGCTAAAAAATCACTGGCTCATTGTTCTATAACCTTGCAATTTAGCATTTGAAAATTTTGACCTATTTAAGCTGTTTTGCAATCTTGCAGTTTTAGCTGGTGTCAGTTAAAATCTATATGTACAAACTTTTAAGGACTTGTAGGCTAAGTGAATTTCTAATTTCTTAACATGTGTTTAATGTATATATTTTCATTCAGTTTTTATAACTTACATCTAGCTCCACCCGCTGGTTCTCCACCTAGCTAGGAGTTTTCTATAATTCATCCTTTAGCATAGAAAAGGGGTCTCCATGTGGTCATTTATCTGAGCCCCCAAAACTAACTATTTTCCAAGGGAGTCTAATGCTGCTTCCCTCTCACAATAACAAAAAGAGATGGGCAATGAGGATGTTGAAGAAAAAAGCCTGCTCAGACCTTTTCCCCTACTTGCTAGCTGTACCTGCTTCTCTGAGTCCTGCAAATTCAAAGTAGACATGAAATTATAAAATCCACTATAATAGAATAAAAATAGCTTCTGGTCTGGTCAATTTCATTTTGAAGAATTGCTATTTCTTGTTAAAGTGCAAAACAGTTGTGAGGCTATGTTGTTGAGTGGCTGTTATTCCCCATTGTGTAGGTAATCTTCATCCCTACCCTAATTGCCTTCTTCAGGGCTCTATTCTATATTCTATATTCTGTCCTCTATTCTCTATTCTATAGAGCCCTGGTGGTGCAGTAGTTATAGACATTATTCTCTATTTTCTATTCTATATAGAGCCTTGGTAGGTTGGTTACATGTCTGTACTGTAGCCACTCACTCATCAACCACAAGGTTGTGAATTCAATACCAGCCAGGGGCTCAGGGTTGACTCAACCTGGCATCCTTCTGAGGTTGCTAAAATATGTACACAGTTTGTTGGAAGCAATTAACTTACACTTTGTAAACCGCTTAAGAAGTGCTTAAATGCACTGATAAGCAGTACAGAAACGTGCTTGCTTTTGCTATTTGGTAATTGCTTTGGGTATGGAAGCTAGAAGGAGAGAAAATAATCTATATTTAGTGTCATATTGGGTGTTTCCTATAGATACTAAATATAGTTTTAGTTTCTTTCTAGTTTCCAATAGTTCATGCTGTTAACAGTTGCATGAAAATATACACAAATTTATGATAACAGTACTGGCTGCAGTTTTAGGGACTACCTACAGTTTTCTTAGCTACAGTATAAAGTGTTGGGTGCTGCAAAACCAGTTTGTCCAAAGACTGGATGTAATGGATATTCTGCTGACCTGCAACTTTGACAAGATCAGAAGCCATTTGCAACCACTCTCAGACTTTGACAGGTGGCACTTGCTCATTTTCTGAAACCTAGAAGGATTTTTCCAGTGTAAAAACAACCAGTTGAACTCTCAAAGCCTCCAGGAAGTATGGCATAATAATTAGAGGATAACTGAGAGTGGGAGGTGGGGAGGGCATGGAGTTTTATGTTTTAGGTTTGAACTAGCCTTAACTCCCACACACACAAATATTCCCTTCAGAGATAATTATCCTGCATTATGCTGATACACACACACACATTAAATGGAAGGTAAGGACATGACTGAGAGCCCTGGGAGGTGGCCTGTGACCCTCAGACAGCACTTTGCCCTCATCTGTGTGAAGGTTTGTACTTTCTCTGCAGTACTATAAGAAGTACTTATCCCTCAATCCATGAACAGCTTGTTTGCAGTTACTACAAAGTTTTTCTTCTCTTTATTACTGATCTGCACTGCTTTCTCATGCCACCATTGCCAGGGTGGAGAGGAGCTACCCTCCCATCACTTAGGAGATTATCACATGGGGATAAAAAACAGGAGAGAAAAAAATGCTCCTGTCACGATCACACAATTGCAGGAATGTTAACATGGGTGAAAGATTGGATAAATTTACAAGATACAAAAACATTAACGCTAGAAGGTGTCGACCTAGAGAAAGGTTGGCATTGGTTTTTGTGCTATAGTGATAAAAAGGCAACAAAAACAGGGTGGCCTTTTGTGATATCATCAAGGGCTGTTCCTTGATCTCAGGATTTGGCTCTGAAAATGTCTGGAACTGAGATGTTCTGGACTTTGCAATCTTCTTTACAAATATCTTAACCATTTTCTTCCTCTCTTTAAGAGTTTCAAGCTGCCATTGAGGATGTTTTGCCCACTCTAAAGAATGAAGGGGTGAAGGTTTGCTACCTGAGTGATGACTCCCCAACCGAAGGTGTGGAAGCCTTACTAGGAAAGATCAATTCCAGCTCTGCTGAGCCAGTGCCTGCTTCCTTCCGTGCCAATGTAACTCCTGAGTCCCCATCCCTCTATATTTTTACTTCTGGGACCACAGGTGAGGATTAAGGATGTTGTAATGTGACTGAGACTAGTCTTTTAAGAGTCTCAAAATCTCTGGGCCCGAACAGACAGGCCAAATGAAGTGGCTTTGGGCCACTTTGGAGGTATGCTGTTTAAATGATGCACACGTCCTGAGAGGCTGGAAGTCGCGCCAAAACTGCTAAGGACCAGAGTGCAGCTTTGGTGCAGCTTCTTGCCTCTTAGGACATGTACATCATTTAAACAGCACACCTCCAAAGTGGCCCAAAGCCCCTTCATTTGGCCTGTCTGTTTGGACCCTCAATTACTGTTCTTCTTCTTACTTGTGCTTTTGTGTTCCTGTTCCTGCTCCTTTGTTTCTTCTGTCATCCACATTGGTAGAGCTAATGATTCACATTAAAAAAGATTATTAAAAAGGTCCTCATACCCTGCAAATGACTTGATTTGGCTGGGAAAGTCCCAATTAATTCTCTGTTGTCCCATTATTTCAATTACTTTTAAAATTTCCCAGTTTCTCTTTCCTCCTTCCACTTTGCCCTTTGTCCTCAGTTTACTTCAATGGCTGTAAACAGAGTTCAGAATGCCAAAGTAGTTTGCACTGAATGAACTCAAGAAAGGGGAGAGGAAAGGAGGGGTGAACTCTTCCTTGATTCAGCATAAAAGCATATTCAGATCTAAATCTGATCCAGTCCTCACAATTCATGACTGGGTTTAAGCTCCCCTGCTTCCAAGGCTCTTTCCAAGACCCAAGAGCACTTGTGCAAGGAATTGTGATAATGCACAGTTAAATTTGTCTTCTCTTATCCCGCTAACTGCGTGGTATATGTCTCATTTCCATCTCTAAGCAGACAAATAGTCCGAGTAGGCCATACAGTGTGGGCTAGGGTTGCCAGAGTGAAAACGAGACAATTCCTGTATCTTTAATAGTTGTGTAGAAGACATACTTTCAGCAGGTGTTGCTTGTTACCTCTGGTTGTGTGACAAACAACATTTGCTGAAATATCCACTTCTACACAACCATTAAAAGTGCAGAATCCATTTAAAGTTTTCATTCTGGTGGCCTAGTATAGACTGATTTAAAGCTCTGTAGAAAAAGCTCTCTTGGAACTGCTATCTTTGCCCTTAAGTATATTCATTGATAGGGAACATGGGTATTGTTAGAATAGTTAGTAAAGGAAGGAAAGCAATATGGTTGCAGGTATTTGCTTCTTGCTTGAATCATTTCCAGATGTTAAACAAGTCCCTTGCCTTCATCTGCTTACTACCAGGGCTACCTAAACCTGTTATCATCAATCACAAGAAGGTATACCTGGGATCCCACCTCCTTTTCCAGTGTGGGGCATCTTCTAAGGATGTTGTCTACACACCTCTGCCGCTATACCATGCAGCTGCAATCCTTATTGGGGTTGCAGGTTGCATTGAAATTGGTAAGTACAGAATGATTATAAATGTCTGTGATAGACATGTGATAGACTGACAGCGATGTGATAATGTATTGAAATATCAGAAGGGTAGGATTAGGATATATACAGTTTTTTGAGGGGAAAAAAAGGAGGGAGATGACATAGGAAAGTTGGGATGTATGTGTGCATAAGGTTTGAGAGATAATACAATTCATTTCCAGATCTTTAGTTTCATATCCATGCATACATGAGTGAGTCAGTCTGATGTGGTCCACACTCCCTACACCACCTAGTGACACCACTGGTCCCAACCAATGGCGTCCCTAGGGTTGGTGTCACTCAGTGCAGTAACTCATGGTGTCACATCCCCCATTGACTTCCTCCCATTTCACACCATACAGAATCATTAGTAATGCTTTTTTGCACTAATGTTACTCATAAATCATAGTTCCCATATACCACTGAATGTTATGCTAATAATTGTGATGTAAACAACTAGTGAAATTAAAATTATACCTTCAAATTGCAATATCATACACACAACATAAATGTATTTACATATACATAGTGAATATTTGGTTAAAATGTGATGTTTTTATTTTTATTTTTTAATCAATTTTTAAAAAACATTCAAAAATTAAAATGTTTGAATTTTGAAATTTTAATTTTGAAATTTTAATTTTGAAATTGGGGGGGGCTCTCCTTGCTCCTCCAGCTGAGCTTCCCTCCACTCACACTATCTCTTAAAGCATTTTAAAGGGAAGCAGATGAATGTCACAGCC
>CM034710.1:19073816-19091159 GCA_020142125.1 Phrynosoma platyrhinos
TGTGGATTAACCAGCAGATTTGCCCCCGTGTGATAACGTCCTTATTCTTGGGCAGCAATGTTTTTCTGAGTAGCATGGTGTCTGCAACTAGTGGATCCATATTTATTAGACATAGCTAACTCGCTAATTTTTTCTAAATTCAGGAATGTTTGATTAATAATATTCAGTAAAAACAATATTTTTATTATGTGACAAAAAGACACATTCATACTGAAAGCTCAGTTGATCACTCTCTCACTCTGAGCAAAATCTATTTCACAGATTTGTTGTAAGGATGGGGGTGGGTAGCTATTTATGCTCTTTTCAGTAAATTCAGTGAAGGCAGTACAAAGTAAAAATAAATGAATGGCAGTGAACAGACCAGTTTTTTTCGTCACCATTGCTCAGTGATAGAAACAATTTTAACTAATTAAGTTACTTTTTTTCTAATGAAAAGAAGCAACTTAATTTTTTAATAACCTAATTCACTTAATGTTACCATTAAATTATTAACTAGTAACTTAATTTTGGAAATGGCCCATTTTACATTTCTCAGATGATTGATTCCTTACCTGGTTTTTGGAAAAACTGTTTTTTGTAGTTTGGTAGTTCCTCAGAGTTGGAGAATTGTAATGTTTAGGACAGGGGTTGGCAACATTTGTTGCTGGAGGGCTGGAGGGGGGAAATGGTGCGGGGGCCGGCAGGGCGGGCTTGCGCGCACGTTTTCCCATGTGCGCACATGTGCATGATGCTCACTGTCGTGCGAATGCGCATGCATGTGGGGGGCACCATTTTGGAAGGCCACAGCATGCATGCACCAGGCGAATTCGCCCGGTGCATGTATGCTGCGGCCTTCCAAAATGGTGCTCACGCTCGTGCACATGCGTGTGCAAGTACAGGCACCATTTTGGATGCCAAAATGGTGCCTGCACTCGCGCGCGGCATGCAAGGTCAAGGCGGTGGCGACAGTGGGACCGGCCATGGGCTAGTCCAAAGGCCTCTGCGGGCCGTACCCAGCCCGTGGCCCATAGGTTGCCAACCCCCGGTTTAGGACATAAGATTCAAAGCACCCCCCACCCCAATAATTCTATTGGGATGAATTAAGGGCTTTTGAGATTAGCTGTCAATAACTGAGCGAAGGATGCAATGACTCAAGTAATTAAGACACTGACTCTGTTGACTGCAAGAGGGCAGGTTGGCAATTTGAGGCCCAGGTGCTGCATGATGGGGCGAGCTCTTGTCACTAGTTCCAGCTTCTGCCAATCTAGCAGTTTGAAAGCGTGCAAATGCAAGTAGATAAGTAGGTACCATTTCGGTACCTATTTATAGGTACCTATTTATAGGTACCTTTTGGCTGTCCCCCGGCAGCCCCTGCCTGCACTGGGCGACATCAGGGGTGCAGATTACACTGATTATACACAAAAATGAACAGGAGATCTATGATAATTTGAAGGGAATGAACATTTTATGGCAGGATTTAGAAAAGGCACAGGACAGAATTATGATGATGGAATTAAAGTCAAAAGAATCACAGATTAGGGTAATGGCTGAAACACTGGAAACTGTTTATGAATTTTTGAGCAATAAGAAATTTAATAATAGAATCATAGAGTTGGAAAAGACTTCAAGGGCCATCCAGTCCAACTCCTCCCATGCAGGAACACACAATCAAAGCATCCCCAACAAATGGCCATCCAGCCTCTGTTTAGAAACCTCCAAAGAAGAAGACTCCACAGTCAAACAGTTCTTACCATCAAGAAGTTCTTCTTGAATGTTTAGGTGGAATCTCTTTTCTTGTAGTTAATGATGTAATAATCTGTGGATATGGTTTTTAGTACTTTTAGTAGTATTATTTAGCTTCATTTTTAATGGTGGAATAATATCTTTTCAATCCTTTTTCTCTTTTTAACCCCCCCCCCCATCAGGATTGTTGGGAGGTGTCAGAGTCCTATTGTGTATTAGTTATAGTCTTTTTTTCCTCCTCTTTTTCTTCTTTCAGTCTTTTTATTTTTTGAATTTATATTACTTTGATTGTAAATTAGATTGTTTGGGTTAAAAATTAATAAAATATTAAAAAGAGTGTGAGGAGTAAAATCATTAGCAACTTTCAGTTTCATTATTGTAAGTCTTGTTGAACATGCTTAAATTCAAACCCAAATGGCTGTTTAACATAAATGCAATGCCTTAGTTAATTTCCCTCTCTTCTAATGTATAGCTAATGGAATTACTTTTATAAAAGCTTATTAACAATGAATTAATCACACAAACCCTCTCCTACTAGCTTTCCTGTTTTTGCTGTCACTTGATAGTTCTGAATATTTAGCTCGTGTAAAAACAATGTCACATTTATTAAGCTATTGTTCCAGCATTTTGGATTCTTGGTTATCCTGTTAACTAACTAAATAATGTAGTAAAGTGATTAGTAATAGCAATAGCAGCTTCATTTATATAACACCTCATACCACTCTAAGCAGTCTCTAGTCTAGGCAGTTTACAACTGTAAGCTAATTGCCCCCATTAATTACTACATTACTATATTCCGAAGGAAGAATTTAACACAAATTGCCCCATGTTAGATTTTTTTTGAGCCGGAATTGTTTGTTTTACGGGGTGAGTAACTTGAGATTAATGGCATTGGCTCTTTTCAAAAAAACAACCCTTTTCTGTCAACAGTAGAGGACTTTGAGTTGCCAACTCTGCATCAGGTCATGAACATGCAGGACATTAGCTGAAAATCTCAAAGTGCACCTGCAAAAGATCTCTGTCTGAAATCCTGGAGAGCTGTTCCAAACACTATAGTACCACCCCAAATGGATCAGTCATTTCATTGTAAGACATTTGCTTCCAAGCCAAAAGAGATACTGCAGATAAGAATGCGAGGGAGCAAAGAGCACAGTAGCAATTACAATCTCACATGAGTCTGAGTATTTTTGTAATTTATTTGTTTATTGATTTTTAACACTAATAATTTAATATACAAAGACATAGGACGTTTTCACACAGCGGCTCTAAAGCCGCCTGGAAGCCATCAGGAGTCATTCCGGCGGCGAAAACAGCAGCCGCCGGAATGACTCCTGATTGCCTCCGGCAGAAGCGCCTGTAATTCCTCTTTTAAAAAGGAATTACAAAAATGGGGCTAAAGCCGGCTAGCGGCAGGGATGGCGCAGGGATTGCGCAAGATGGGGCGGGGCTTGCTGCGACGTCGTGTGAACACTCGCAGCAAGACCCCGGAGTGAGGCAGGGATGGCGCAGGGATGGCGCAGGATGGGGCGGGGCTTGCTGCGACGTCGTGTGAACTTATCCTGCACAGAGCCGGAGTGGGGCCGGATGGAGGTAGGAATGACTCCGTCTAAAGCCCCGTGTGAAAACATCCATAGCTTGGTTAGTCTGGTAAAGCAGTATGTAAAGGGACCTTGTAGCACCTTGGAGACTAATTGAAAGAAAGAAGCTGGCAGCATGAACTCAAGTGTAAGAAAGCTCGTGCTACCAGTTTCTTTCTTTCAGTCTCAAAGGTCCTACAAGATCCCTTTGCACACCAATCTAATATACAATCAAAGTCAAACTTATACACATTAAGAAAATACATACAGAAAATAAAAATAGAAAAGAAAAGAAGAAAAGAAAAGAAGAAAAAAGACATATACGGTAATTAAAACACTCCCCATCTTAAATGTAATGAAAAGGGGAAAAAAGGAAAAATCCCATTATTCCACCATTACTGATCCAACTAAATAATCCTACTAGAATCACTTATAACTATAAACACAGATTATTACATTGTTAAATTTCTTACTGCTCAAAACGTCCATACACAGTTTCCTATTTCAGTTGACTTACCTTTTGGAACCCACATTAATTTGGCAATTTGGGCTAATTGCAACCTTTACAATCCATTCTTCCCTTGTCGGTGCTTCAGTCTATTTCCATGGTTGTGGAAACAATAATCTTATTGCTGTTATCATATATCAAAAAAGTAAGCCATATTTATTATCCAGTCTTTTATTCATAATATTGAACAGAAACATTTCTGGTAATATCACAAAATCTACCTTTAAATTTCTTTTGAATTAACACATAAACTTTAGACCAAGAACTTTGACGTCAGTCAGAGAATCTTGACTGGGAGCCAAATGTGTCTTCAAATCAGTGCACAGATACTCAGGGGAGGAATGTGAATGCAATCCCACTGATTCTTGTTCTTGATTTTAATCTTCTGCACAAGAGGGCTTAGAGGGAGCCTACAACAAGCAACGTACTGCTGCTGTTCATTGGATCTGACTCCTAATCTTAACCATGGGAGACCTGTATATAGTTGTGCTGGGGCTCTTGATCCTTCTGCCTCTCCTGGTGAATATTTTCTTTCCTTACTTTTGGCTGGATTTGTCCTTCTTCTTCACCATGATACGCCTTGGATATAGGTGGCTAAAACGTATCCAAAAGAACCCACCTATTACCATATTGGACATCTTCTTAGAGAAAGTCCAGAAACATCCAGAAAAGCCCCTGATTCTCTTTCAAGAAGAAGTTTATTCCTACAGAGACATTGACAGGTGGAGCAGCCAGGTGGCCAGAGTGCTGCAAAGCCATGTGGGGATGAAAGAAGGGGAAACGGTGGCTGTTTTCTTGAAGAATGTTCCTGCCTATATTTGGGTCTTTATGGGTATGGAAAAGATTGGCTGTACCATGGCATGTATCAACTATAACATCCGATCCAAGTCCCTGTTACATGTGCTCAGCTCTTGTGAGGCCAAGGTGGTACTGACAACTCCAGGTGAGAATTGCCTAGATGTGGAAAATGGTTGCATCAGGAGGAGCATGTCTATACTGTAGATCTGTTCTTACAAGGCTTGCTGTTCAGCCAAGTATATAAACTTACAGATATTCTGAAAATACATGTATAAAGAGCTTTCACAACCTTGGCATTAGCTTGTTGAGACAGATTGATCCTAATAAACCAGAGCCAAATTGTTCTATTTTAGAGGTGGAATTTTTCTTAAACACAAAGGCATCAGTATATAGAGATAACAGTGGGGAATAGTAAATATCACAATACCGTTTCTACTGGGGAATCAATTAGCTGATAAATAACAAAGAGTCCTATATGTACTAGTGAAGAAAACCTCTTGTCTAGAATTTTTAAAATCTCATGCTCAGCAAGGAACCTGGCAAGATTCTCAGATTGTCTCAGAAACAAAAACATATACTTCATCAGATTCCTTCAATCATGCAAATTGACATGATAAGGATGAAAATGGAGAACGAATTAAAAGATTTAAGAAGATTGATCATGACCACAATCTCCCCAATAGATCATTAGGGAAAGGTCTGCTTTTATTGCCTGGGCTTCCATCTAATAGAACCACAGTGTTCCTAGTTTCTCATGCACATCTTCAAAGAAAAAAGGATACATTGGTGGAGGAGAATGCTAATTTGTAGGAAAGCTGGACAGAGGTGCAAAGATTCCCTTCTCCCTGATCTGATTATACCTTCCTTAAGAGAAACTGTGGCTTGTTCCAACTTTCATTTCTCTGAAAAGAAAGAAGGGGAGACAGGCCAAAAGATGTCAGGGTAGCACAAGCCAGAAATGCCCCCATAGGTGAAACACAAAAGATCTTTAGAATTACCTTAACCCAGTATCCCTGAAGACAAACAAAGTACGGTAAGCCATATTTGGTCTCTAGGTTATGTCTTCTCAGAGAGATCATTCTCAGTAAACACCCCATACAGGCTACTGCAGTGCTTCGGTGTTGGCTGACAAGGTACAATATGTGTCCTTTCAGTTTATGTGAAAGAGAAGGGTGAGGGTGGAGACAAGAACTATGTGAGATAATGGGGTGAGATGAATAAGAATATATTTTATTCCCAGTACTTTGGTACACTTCATTGTAGTATTGCCAGATTTTCAGAATACCATAAGGTACAGTCAAAATACATGGCATGCGTGTTAACAATTAGGAAATAGCTATTAACAACTTTGCTTTTCACCTAAATGCCAATTTCGTTTAAGCTAAACCGTATATTTTTTCGTGAGTAAAATTAGCATACAGTCCACATTTATAAATTACATTTCTGTCTTTATGAAGAATCCACACTCCAAAATAGGGGAGGTGTTTTTTGGTATCTTGTTTGGTCTGTATAAAAAGAAAAGCTTTCCAATCTTTAAACAGAAGGCATTTCTTATAAGTCCTATAAAGGACTTGTTTTCCAACCCTCAGATAAGGAACAACTGGCAATCCTACTTTGGTGCCATCCTAATAATTCTAGCAACAATTTTATGAACAGTGTCCTTTTTAGTAGTGGCGTCACTAGGGTTGGTGTCATCTGATGCGGTGACCCATGGTGTCACCCCCCACTGACCTCTTCCCATTACCACGCCATACAGAATGCTTAGTAATGCTTTTTGTACTAATTCTACTCAGAAATTGTAATTCCCATACAGTGGCATCACAAAATTCTCACCCCCATGGGCCTCCAGAAAATCTGACAAAAATCAGCAACTATTTAAAAAAAAAAACCCAGCAGCAACAAAAACAACAGTATGTGCTTGCAGCATGTATAGATGAGACCATGTGATTCAAAGCATTATTTTAATTGTGTAATAATGAGTTCTGATCAGAGCGCATGCACATTAAAAAGTTCAAAAAATAAATTCGCATAGAGTTTGGTCTTGTAAGTATATTGATACAGTAACTGTAACCCATTGTTTGTTTTCACCTTCTAGCATTCTGAAGCATACTGCCTTGGAACATGGAGGTTCCATTAAGCACACTGACTGCATCCACACTGCAGAAACTTTAAGTGTCATGGCTCAATAATATGGAATTCTGGGATTTGTAGTTTTGTGAGACATTTAGCCTTCTCTGTCAGAGAGCTGAAACAAACCACAATTCCCAGAGTTCCATAACACTTAAAATGGTGTCAACCTGAATTATTTCTGCAATGTGGATGCAGCCCATGACAAACATGGTTGTTAGTCCTGTTCTTTTGTCTAATCCACATGGAAAGTCAGTTAAGCAATGATGATAACCTGATCTTTGGCAGTGTGTACTGCAATTTAATTCTATGAAGGCATCCACCCACCCACCCACCCACATACTGTGATCTCTACTGTGCAATCCATGAATTCAATACAACAATGTGATTCTATGCCTTACCCCAAGTTTTCTCTGACAATGGCACCAGGGATTGCTGGACTCATAGCTAGCATGGTGGAGTGATTAGTGTTGGCCTGGAACTTCTCAGATCTAGGCAAATGTCCTCATAAACCATTAAACTCAGTTAGATCACTCATTCTCTCTCAGCCTGACCTACCTCACATGTTTGTTGTGAGGATAAAAGTATTGTGGGAAAGGACTGCATAAACCACCTTGAGCCCAAAAGTGTGGTGTAAAAATACAGAACAATTGCACACAGACAGACAAATATTATTCACACTGCAGTTGGTAGACTGAGACACAAGGTTTGATGTTTTGATATATTTGATGGAAGCCATAAAAATATTATTGTAGTCCCACTTTATAGATGAGGCACTGAAGCCGATTGCGGGGCTGAACAGACTGCCCCTTTCCTTGCCAGATCGGGGCTGTGGCAACCACACACCACAGCCCCAATCCGGTGCTTTGTCACTCCAAAAAGAGCCGGCAAAATGCTGCTCCTTTTTAGAGCAGCAAAAAGCTGATCTTGCCATGGCGGTGTTGGCTTTTTAGCATTTCTTTGGTGCAGCGTGTCTAAACGCTGCACCAAAGGCACACCTTTTTGCTGCCCGCCATCTGGTTGGGTGGGCGGCTTGACGGTGGCATCAGGGCAGTATCGGGGCAGCCGGAGTGCAGTCACCATGCCCCCACTCCACCTCCAGGCCAGCCTAAAGTGCTGGTCTGTACAGCCCCTAAAACTTTCTGAAGACCATTCAGTTTGGTGTGGGATATGATTTTAATACATGATACCAAAGCAAAGCTAAACTCTGAATGTCTATAAAAAAGAAAAGAAAAGAAAGAAAAGAAAAGAAAAGAAAAGAAAAGAAAAGAAAAGAAAAGAGAACCTATTCTTTTCAGGCAAAAAATTGAGGTTCTGTAAAGTTGCTTCTACAGAAAACTGTCTTGGACTTACTGCTGATGAGAAGTTCGATTGCCTGACCAAAACCAGGATTAGTGTGGTTTTATAGTGGCTTGGCCACTTTAACATGTATTAACAATTGCTTGTAAGGTCTTCCTCAAAATGGACAGGTTCTGTATGTAGAAACTACACTGGTGAAAGTTGTTCAGAAACAAATCAAATCATTCTTAATTGTGGAATGTGCAGTTTGACCTTCTAGGATAAGAGGAATTCCAAAACCTTAAAGCATAGGAACTAAAATCCATTTATATTTATTTTCTTCATATCTTTAAGACTTTCAAGCTGTCATTGAGGATGTCCTGCCTACTCTAAACCATGAAGGGGTACGGGTTTTCTACCTGAGTGATGACTCCCCAACTGCAGGTGTGGAAGCTTTGCTAGGACGGATCAAATCCAGCTCAGCTGAACCGCTGCCTGTTTCTTTCCGAGCCCACATAACCTCCAAGTCCACATCTCTGTATATTTTCACATCTGGAACCACAGGTGAGGACAAACAATGACCAGAGGTGGTCAATGAGCATAGCCCAAAGGGCAGAACATCTTAGGCTTTGAAATATTTTCCTTTTAGTCTTTGCTTGACCTCCCCCTTGGCACTTGCATTCTAGATGTGTATTCTAGAAGGGCTGTGACACAATGATTTACTTGATGCTTTGTAATTTCTGGTACTTTCAGCTAAAAAAAACTAATGTTTGCAAGATGATAAGACAGATCTTGGAGAATTACTGCCAGTCAGAGTACTGGGCTAGATGACCGCATGGTTTGATTTGGTGGAAGGCAGTTTCAGTGTGGTGTTGTGGTGTTCAGAGTGTTTGACTATTCTAGAGACCAGGGTTCAAAACCCCTCTCAGCTATAGAAACCCACTGGGTGACCCTGGGCAAGTGATATGTTCTCAGTCTCAGAGGATGACAATGGCAATCCTCCTCTGAAGAATCTTGGCAAGAAAACCCCATGATAGTTTTGCCTAAGGGTTGCCATAAATCATAAATGACTTGAAGGCACATAACAAAAACATTTCAGATTAAATCTGAACCAATCCTCACAGCCCATACAAGCCTGCTGTTTTAAACATTAATGAATCGCAGCCTCTATCTCCACCCAAATGCACTTCTGCAAGCCGGTGATGACTGTAGAATCACCAAAAGGTAAATATTTTAGACAACATTCCATACATCTGAGGAAGTGAGCTGTATAATCCATGAAAGTTCATACTTAAATGTGCCTTAAAATAACCACATAATTCTTCTCTTGTTTTGTTTGTAATTAAGCATGTCTATTTTTGATCCAGTTGCCACATAAAACAGGGTGTGTCATATATCCAGCTCGGTAGAGAATATCAAATAGATGCAGGAATCACAGTGCTGGTTGATCTGAGACAGAACAAAATGATCTCTCAGAACTGGTGTGACCATCCTTAACTATGCAGTGATGGTGTATGTGGGATACTGACTGCATCCACACTGCAAAAACAATCCCATTTGACATGACTTTAATTGCAATGGCTCAATGCTATGGAATTCTGGGAATTGTAGTTTTGTGAGACATTTAGAGAGAGCTTTCAGATATTTCTAGTGCCACAACAAACTACAATTCCCAGAATTCCACAGTATTGAGCCAAGGCAGTTTAAGTGGTGTCAAACTGGATTATTTCTGCAGTGCAGATGCAGCCACTAGCAGGGGTAGGCAACCTTTCCCCTTTAAGGGCTGAGGGACTTCAGCTCCCAGAAGCCTCAGACATGTTGGCCAATAGTCCCATGTTGGCCAATAGCTCCTGGGATTGCTGAAGTCCCTCGGCCCTTAAAAGGGAAAGGTTGCCTACCCCTGGGAGAGCATAGGAGTCAAGTTATGTGACTCTAATGTTTGCTTCTTGCTTGAGAGAATTATTGAGGCTTGCTAAATGGGCCCCTTCCTTATTTCTGCCTTCCTCCAGGGCTACCAAAAGCAGCTATCATCACCCACAGTAAAGTATTACAAGCAATCAACATATTCAGGCTGTGTGGGGTCCATTCCAATGATATCATTTACATCCCTCTTCCGCTGTACCATGGAGCTGCATTATCTGGAGTTGTATCATGCATTGACATTGGTATGTATGTATTGGTATGGAGGCTGAACACTTGGCAACTGTAAATGTTTGACAGACAGACAATGATGGATGAGCATATGAATATGTCATGCATATGAGGGGGCAGAGAGGAAGAAAGATGTTGAAGACATTGGGGGATAGATTTCTAGAGAGATAGAAGAGGCATGTGAAGAAATTAGGCAGGCCTGTTCCCATTCCAGCTAGACCTTCTCCTCTTTCAACAGAAACTCTTACCAGCAGCTGGCCTGTGTGTGTGTGTGTGTGTGCATGTTCAATTCAAAGCACCAGTTACAATATTTTAGTTCACCCTCATCTCTGTGTTTACATGTGCATGTGCATGTGTGTTTTAAAATCTGAGACACATCAGAACAAAATCTGAGACACATCAGTTTATGATTGAGTTCTTGGAGGTCTCTCATTCATGGGCTCACCATAAGTCGAAATCAACTTGAAAGCAAATAACAAAGCAAAGATTCTGAACCTATATTGGGTACTGAGTTCAGCATCTTGAAAAGCCTTTCTTTATTATTGGATAGAAACTAAAGAAAAGAAAAGAAACCTAAGGAAAGCTCCCTCAAACTTTTTATTGATATGATGGATACATTTTCGTTGCTTGACCCATGGAGACAAAAATTCAAAAACGTTAAAGAATATACCTTTTTCTCAGATGATCATAATTCAGCCTCAAGAATTGATATGTTTTTTTTACATCAAAAGAACTTCTTAAAGAAATTAAAACTTAAAGATATTAAAAAAAAACTCGATCACAATCCAATAGCAATGGAATGCATACAGTCAAAAAAAGAATTCTCCTGGAGATTGAATGAATATTTATCAACAGGTGAGGTAACAAAAAAAAAAAAAAAAAAAAAAAAAAAAAAAAAAAAAAAAAAAAAAAAGAGGAACAGCTGAAATATTACTTTCAGGAGAAAAATGAAAATAAGCATCCAAGATGGTCATTCATGGCTTCTTGATGAAAAAAAATATGGAGGAGAAAAAGAAAAAAAAATCAGGAAATTTCAGGAAAAAAAATCAAGAAAAAGAAATAATTAAAAAACCAAATAATAAATGTATTAATAATGAAATAAAAATATTAAAGAAACAATTGTCTCTTCAAAATGGCAGAAGAAATAAATAAGAAAATAATATATGCAAAACAAAGTCAATTTGAATTTGGAAATAAAGTGGGGAAATTATCCAGAAAAAGGATAGTTGAAGTATAAATATATTTTGAAATGGGGAAATGAAAAATTGAGAAGAACTAAAAACAGAAGGACTAAGGGGGGATGCAGACCAGGGCGTCCAGGATGCCCTGGTCCGGAGCACTGCGGGGCCATGGCAGCCGCACCGCGGCGCTCCTGCAACGACCCTGAAAGGAGCGTCAAATTGGCGCTCCTTTTAGAAGTCAGGGAAAGTGCACCCTAAACGTGTAGGGCACACTTTCCCTGACTTTTCCGCCACAGCGCGTGCGGTCGCTGCGGCAGGAGGTTGCCCTCGGCGCGCCGGCCATGCGGAGGGCTGGCAGCTCCGAGGGCAACCTCGGGAAGAGGAAGGGGTGCCGCTCGTGCGGCTGCCTCCTCTTCCAGGCCTCGGAGACGACTCTATTAGTCGTCTGCCGAGGCCCTAAATCTACAATGGTTCCCCTACTGACAGCTTATGGAAAGATTCAAAATGGACATTAAACTATATGGAATTACAAATGAAAACAAACAAACACAACAAACAGAATTGGAAGAATTAATAATAGAAAACAAAAAAGGAACAATTTCTAGAGCCTATATGCCTAAAATTAGAACTAGAAGCAGAAAGAATAAAATCTTATATGACTGAGTGAGAAATATAGGCCATAACATACAACTGGAAAAGTGAGAGAAAGCATGTGGATGTGATTTAAAATTTACTTTATGTATGGATATTAAGGAAAATTTCACAAAAATGATGTATAGATCGTACTTAACTCCATCTAGAATGACTAAAATTTACAGGAATAGTGAAGGAATCTGTTGGAAATGCTAAGGACAAAAAGGCTCTTTTTTCCATATGTGGTGGACTTGCCCCAAAACAAAAAGATATTGGCAAGAAATATATAAAATATTACAAGACATATATCAAATAAAAATTAGGCTAGAACCAGAAATATATCTATTAAATATGATAGAAGGTAAAGAGGAGTGGAAAAATTTGAAAGGGATATTGTACTTGTTGACAACTGCAAGAACGGTATTTGCGAAACATTGGAGAAAATTAGAGGCCCCAACTATAGATGACTGGCTCTTAAAAGTCCTAGATGCAATTGAAATGGATAAATTAACAGTATTAATGAGTGATAAAATAATTAAAGAAGAAGAGATATGGGATCCATTATTGAAGTATTGTAGAAAGAGATGGTCCAAACTTGAATGGAAAATAAAGAAATTAATATTCTATATATTATTAGATTATGAAAAATATGAGTTTCTTACAAATGGAAGAAAATAGAATATATAAATGTACATAGTCTAAAAATAAGAATAAAATATGTATATAGAACAGTAAGGTGGAGATGAAAATAGAAAAAGAAAGAGGAATATATGAAGAAAGCTGTAAAGAAAAGGTACAACTATATGAATTGATGATGTGAGGATTAGGGAGGGTGGAGGGAAGGTAAGGCAAAGAGAACATTGAAAAGATTGCAAGGGAATAGGAATTGTATTTTATTAAGTGTATTAATAAATAATATTTTTTAAAAAGAAAAGCCTTTTTTATAATTCAGATTAAAGGAATGAGTGGATTCATATACCTACTGGTCTCAGTAACCAGTTTATATTCCCAGCGCTTTCCAAGACTCTGACTTTTCAGAAATGCAAGTTTGTCTTTTAACTTTGCAAGCTTCCGCATTAACATTTATGCATTTATCTCTACATTTGTTGCTTTATTTATAAGGTCTCAAATGGAAAAACCAATAAGGCTTATCAAGTCCATCTTTACAGCACCTTCTTGTACTCAGCACTTACTATACCTTCCTATTCTCAGATAAGTAGGCATTGGATTGTTTCAAAATACAAAACTACTTATTGGGTGGATGTTTCACTTGGACCTATAATATGGGACCAGCTAGTTCGTTCTCTGTGCAAAGGTTTTGAGCTTGTACAACCTTCATTTATTTACATATTTACTTACTGTTTCTCAGTAAGGGGAGATGTTATTAAGCCCAGTAAATGTTTGACTTTTGTTTGCCTAGCAGATATAGACATATGGTTACATTTTAACAAGTAAAAGCAAGGTTTACATTTCTCAGAAAAAAATGTTTCATTTATGCAAGCAGCTCTTTCCTTTGCTCCAAACTGTCTCAATTCAGAAGGGAATGCCTTATCTCATTCTACTCTCCAAAGATTTCCCATAGTTCTGAAAACTATGGAAATCAAAAGAGATTGAACAATATAGGAGATACATGCCCTCAAAAGTAGGGTCCAGACACAGCTCTTGCTCAATCTGCACTGCAGAAATAATGCAGTTTGACATCGCTTTAACTGTCATGATGCAGTGCTACAGAATTCTGGGACTTGTAGTTTTGTGTTATATTTAGTCTTCTCTGTCAGAGAGCTCTGGTGCCACAACCAACCAAAAATCCCAGGATTCCATGGGATGGAGTCATGGCAGTTAAAGTGGTGTCAACCTGGATTATTTTTGCAGTGCAGATTCAGACTCTGTCTACCCATCTTTTGCAATGGGAAAAGTTTCTGAACACTGTTCAGAATGAGAGGCAGTAGATAGAGCACTGCAATTGTTTCCCACACACTGCATTTTGAAAATTGCATCTTTCTTCACTTGGCTCTTGCAGTGCTCACAAAAGCTCCATTCCTAAATACCTGTCTCTCTTTTCTCTTTTTTTTCATAAGGAGCTACATTTGTCTTGCCACCTAAATTTTCTGTTACTAAGTACTGGGATGACTGCAGAAAATACCATGTCACTGTGGTCCAGTATATAGGAGAAATTATGCGCTACGTGTGCAATGCACCAAAGGTAATGGATGTGGGAGGCCAAGTATTTTGGAATAAAGCCTCATGAAAAATGAAAATGGATTGTTCTGCAGAATCTCTCAAGACTGAGTCTAGGGGTGCTTCTACACTGGAGAAACACTGCAGTTTGATACCAATTTAATTACCATGGCATCATCAAGAAGGGACATTGGGTAGCTGGGGGCTTTGGGAAATTTATCTTGGGGATCAGTTTTCCCTCAATGGAAGCTAATTCAACTTCTAGGGAATTTGGGGGGTAGGGGAAGAGGGGTTGAGTATAAAACATGTTGGCCGCAATGTTTTTGTAGCCTCAGCCATTCTATCCTTACATGCTCCAACAGCTGACATAACCTCTGGACACTATATGGTGGGAAATGTCTGCCCACTACAGTGTTATTGCTGTTTAAAGAACAAAACAAAACAGAGGGTTTGCAGACAGCATTAGTTGTGGGCTCTGACCAGGTACCTGAGGATGCTGAACATGCAAGACAGTACTGGGCATCATGGGATAGGTTTCATTATTGAGATGGTTTCCATTTTCCCTATTCCTAAAGGCCAGCCCCCAAGTCTGAGCCAGCTGATATTTCTGTATAAGCAGCCCCTTGCAAGGTGCATTGCAATAAATCTAATGGTGGATGTTATCACAGCAGAGGACAAAGTTGGGAAAGGTTAATCGCAGACACATAGAACCCTAGAGGAAGAAAGGTGGCCATCTAACCTTTGCTTAGAAACCTCAACAAAGGAGAATCCACCATCAAAGGTCCAAGAGGTCTATTCCACTGTTGAATAGTTCTTCCTGTCAGAAGGTTCTTCCTAATGTTTAGACAGAATTTACTCTCTTGTAATTCAAATTCATTAGTTTGGGTTTTATTGTCTGGAAAAAGCTTGCTCCATCTTTCATGTACCGCAGCCTTTCAGATATCAAAAGATGGCTATTATTATCACCTCTCATCTTTGTCAGGGTAACTTAAATCAACTTCTTCAATTGTTCCTCATAGGGCTTACTCTCCAGACCACTTCAGATTCCCTGCCTGATTTCTTGCCGTAACTATTAATAATATTCTATGTAGTCCAGTAATGATTCTCTTGACTTGTTGCCTTGCAGAAGGACAATGACCACAAACACAGTGTTCGAATAGCAGTAGGTAATGGCTTGCGAGGGGAGGTCTGGAAGGAATTCCTGAACCGATTTGGACCCATACATTTTTATGAGATGTATGGAGCTACAGAGGGGAATGCTGGGTTCGTTAACTACACAGGGAAAGTTGGAGCTGTGGGGCGGACCAACTTCTTCCACAAGGTAAGAAGGATTATGAGGATTATTCTGGAAATTTTCAGGACATCTATGCTGTATCAAAGCTTTGATTAGAGAAGAAGTGGGGAATTTCACCCCTGCCCCCAATGCTTGTATTGGCTCTTGAAAAGCATGATGAGAAGGCTGTTTTGTCATCTAAAGGTTAGGCTGCATCTGTAATGCGGAAATAGTGCAGTTTGACACCGCTTTAACTGCCAAGGCTCACTGCTACGGAATTCTGGGATTTGTCATTTTCTGAGATATTTAGCCTTCTCTGTCATAGATCTTTGGTGCCACAGCAAACTACAAATCCCAGGATTCTAAAGTACTGAGGCACAGCAGTTAAAACAGTGTCAAACTGCATTATTTCTGCAGTGCAGATGTAGGCTCTAGATACATGTGTAGATTTCTCTGCGAGAACTGGTTCAAAGAAAAGCTCATTCTAGTTTTGAGAAAAATCCAGTTTTGTACAGGGCTGATTGACCAAGCATTATGTCACTCATAAAGCTATCACTCCACACCTCTTCACAGCCGGTTGGTTCCCCCTTGTGCCCATCAGAAAGCCATTTCATGGCTCTCCTTGACCCTAGACCACAGACAGGAATCATGTGGCCCTCCAGCTGTTGTTGGTGTGTAACCCCCAGCAGGTTTGGCCAGCTAATGTTTAGGAATGGTGGGAGCTGCATTCCAACAGCTGGAGAGTCACATGATTCCTATTACTGCCCTGTACATTTTATTCCCCACTTGACCCTAGCTAGGACCAATACTTTTAAAACTCTTACTTTGCGAGTCAGGAACAAGACTCTAACCTTCAGATGCCAGTGCTGGACCTGAGCTAAATTTCTTTCATCTTTGGTTGATCAAATCCTTAAGTCTAGACTTACCTGGAAGCTTATCGCATAAATCACCTTACCTGATCTGGTTTAAAATTTAAATTGAGTGGCATCCTGATATTATCAGAAGTATTTAGCTGCCGAATCTGCTGTCCGGGTCCATCTCGGGTCCACCCCCCCTTCCAGGGACACTCAGCACAGCTCTTTTTGAAGCTGGGAGTTTTCTGGCTTGAGGAAATGGCCACTGGAGTACAACAACAACAACAACAACAACAACAACAATGCAAGCAAATAAGAGAGAGGATTCAGGTTGGCTGCTGACCAAGTGATCTCTTTAAACTTTAAAAGCAAAAAGCAACCAGGTGTAAAAGGTTGGAAAGGGTAGTACAAGTTGACTCAGACAAAGCAAAGTGTGTCAGCAGGATGTTTATGTGGAGGGTTACCAGATCTCAGGGCCTGGCCTCCAGTTTTTGTGGGTCACTGCTAAGTGGGAGACGTGGTTGCAAAATCTCCAGTTTTTAGAGGCTCAGCTCTGAGGAAAAGGACTTTAAGGCAATGTGCAAATCATCAGCTCACCTAGGAGTGCAGTAGTGTGCTATGCTTCACAGGACTTGATTGATTTATTAAACTGGAAAGAATCCTAAAAAGGGAGAGCCTAAGCCTTGAACACTAGTAGGCAGATAGCTCATTGCTATCTCCACCTAAGTATGACTACTAATTATAAAATTATATGAACAATTTCTGTATTCGCATCTTTATATATCAGTTTTCTTCTTGTTATATGCTTTCAAGTCAACTATACTCTCCAAATGCATTTGAAGAACTAGACTTAAGTCTACAAAAGCTCATGTTGCCAACTTCTTTCTTGCAGTTATAAGCTTATCGCATGGCACTTACAAGAATGGGAACGGAACAGAAGGGGGCAAAAATGCATTTTACTAGATGGGGGAATGCCCCCAATGCTGCCAGGAGTCCGCAAGGCATTTCCCAGCCGTTCCTGGAAGCCGATTTTTGAAGGACTGTTCAAAATCGTCCTTCAAAA
>CM034710.1:19098681-19110866 GCA_020142125.1 Phrynosoma platyrhinos
AAACTACTATAAAATATTTTATAGATGGTATCTCACTCTGGATAGGATTGGTAAAATATATGGAAACTTCCAGAAAAGATGTTGGAAGTGTCAAAAAGAAAAGGGGACATTATTCCACATCTGGTGGTCCTGTAAAAAAGCAAAAGGATATCAGAACTTAGTAAGACAAACAATAAATAAAATTCTAAGGACAAAATTAAAACTAGAAATATTTTTACTAAGTATGGTGGATGATGAGAACGAGAAAAAATTTGGTTGAATTATTTTTCAGATGATAGTAGCAGCTAGATACTGGAAAAATAATAAACTACCAGAAATAGCAGAATGGGAAATTAAGCTATTCGATATAATCAAAGCATCCCCAACAGATGGCTTAACTCATTTGTCCACTCACATAACACTTTCCACCTGTGCTCCAACCCCGACTGCCCCCTTTCTGAATGTTTTTACATCACCAATTTGGCTGTGAACTCTTTAAAGGAGGAGAGAAAAGGAATTGGTGAAGAGATTGGCACAACAGAAACAACTGGTACTGTACCTACAGGGGTTGGCAACCTACGGCCCGCGGGCTGCATCCGGCCCGCCGAGGTCTTGGGACTGGCCAATGGCCGGTCCTGCTGCTGCGGCCGCCACCGTGGCTGCACTGCGTGTGAGTGCGGGTGCCATTTTGGCGTCCAAAATGGTGCCCGCGCTTGTGCATGCATGCGCACGATGGCAGGAGCCATTTTGGAACGCCGAACAGCACCGGCGTTGTGCACATTCGCATGGTGCTGGCGTCATTGGGCCTTCTAAAATGACCCCAGCACCCTTCCCCCTCCCCGGCCCCCGGCAAAAAAAAGTTGCTGACCCCTGATCTACACCACAGGGTTAATGCAGTTAATGACTGCCATTGTTCAAAGCTATAGAATTCTGGGATTCCTTAAAGTTACTTTGCCTAGAACAGAAGTGGGAAATTTCCCCCAGAGGAGCATTTACTACCCCCTCAACTACCCTCAGTCCCTACTACCTTTTGCCATAGAAGCTCTGACTGTGTGTTGTGCACCACTAGTCTAGTATCAGCTGATGTGTGTGTGTGTGTGTGGTGTTATAATATGTAGCTCATTCCTTTAATCATCCTGTTCTTGCTTGTTCCAGGTCATGAAGGAAAGATTGGAATGGCTGCCATGCGGCTGAAAGAAGGACTTCCCTTTGATGGAAAAAAGCTTTATGACCATGCCAAAGACTATTTGCCAAATTATGCCATACCTCGCTTCATTCGCATCCGGGTGCGAAACCTCTTTGTTACCTTAATCTGTACTCTGCTTCTGCCTCTGCAACTGAACAACTTATAGGGAAATTTCTGCAGAAACCTGATTCTTAAGTTGCCCAAGAAAACTGAGGATACTTGCTGACACAAATGGGAAGTGTAGCAGAGAAAGATATAACAATAGGATTAGAGGTCCAGGAACTGCAGCGCTCTAAGATGATGGTGTGGTTGGAGAGACCTATCAACTTTCTTAATACCAGAATTCAAGTCAGGCTCCTGGAACCAGTTCAATATAGCACTTTGAGCATATGTTGCTTCTCCTAACCAGAAGGGCCAGTGCCCACCAGAGTTCCCAGATATCAGGGCTTGGCCCTAAGTCTCAAAGCCTGTTCCTTCTTCTCCAGATTGCAGGATGAAGGAAGGAATCTTACAGTGAGAGCAATGCTCTGAATTTTTTTTCCTATTTGCTTCCAGCTGTACTGTTCTAGTCTGATATTGATTTTCCAGAAATGTCTTCCGCTTCCTGCTTCATCTCATTTGTTAGCTTTTGTGATTTGTTGATTTTTTTTATATGAATGGCATGCTCTCAATAAATATGGGTGATGCTTAAAGACATCATCCAGCTCTGCTCCCTGGAACATCAGCAAAGGTTGTCCCTACGTCTCCCATTTTGGCTATGAAATCCCAGGGCCTGAGATGCTTTCAACCTGGCAACCCTAATTTCCACAGATATTTCTGAGACACCAGCTAGGATGAGGCAACTTCTTTTCATCTCTATAAAAATGAATTCTCCCTGGTCCAAATCCGATATGACTGAAGAAATGCCCTCCTTCTCTACTACCACAAAAAAGGCATCGATTGTTTTAGAAGATTTCTTTCTTCTAAAGATAATCTTTTTTGAGCTCTAATGTGTTTAATCATTGATTGCAAAGGGAAAGATAAAATATTTCAACCCCCTGTGTCACCGTCTGAACAAAAATGTGAGACAACACAATATACAAAAAACAATTACAGTTGGCCCTCCATATCCATGGATTTTTTTTTATCCATGGATTCAACCATCCACAACTTGAAAATATTTGAAGAAATATATAAAATTCCAAAAACCTTGATTTTGCCATTGTTGTAAGGGATGCCATTTTACTATGCCATTGATCATGGGGAGAGGCAGGTACGAAATAAACATTATTGTTGTTGTTGTTGTATACAATGGGACTTGAGCATCCATGGATTTTGGCATCCATGAGGGATCCTGTAACCAAACCGCAGTGGATACCAAGGCCTACTGTATCATATTCTTGGTATCAGGAAGCAACTCACAGGGTCCAGAAGGGGAGAATGAGGATCTCAGGTAGAATAAGTAAAGCAAAGGTGGGCCAACTTCAAAATGTAGATGCCATCCTCTTCACTGTATTTCCTGCTTCCATTGTGGGCTCCACAATTCCTTCTGCTGCTGAAGGCTGTTGCTTCAGTGGTAGCTCCCAAGGCTTGTGCCCAAATTGCTGTCAAAATTAGATAGCAGCTGCAGCAACTTTCTAGAGGGCAGGAATATGGCAGAGCATTCACTACCCCAGGTTTATACCCTTCTTATTGCTGCATCTGTCCTCCTTGGCCTGCCGTAGCTTTGATGTGGTTGCATTGACTCAGGCTTATTTCTTGTATTTCTTGCAGGAAGCTCTGGAGATCACAGGAACTTTCAAACAGTGCAAAGGACACTTGGTGAAGGAAGGATTTGACCCAGCCATCATCAATGACCCCCTGTACTTCCTAGATGACTCAGAAAAATGTTATGTACCCATGACTCAGGAGATCTTCAGCTCCATCACAGAGAAAAAATTGAAGCTGTGAAAAGGATTCCCAGGCACTTCATGCAACGGTTTCCTGAATGGCCCAAGGAAGCCAGGAGAGTTGTAGCCTTAGGCCTCTTGGCTTCTGTTTGATTTTTGTAATCTACCAAGATGGGACATGTCTTTATGTGCCTGTCCTTGGACATCGCATTGGTACTGGGGGATAGTTTTGGTCAGGCCAGGGAGATATAGGCTGCCTTCTTCTGTGTCTGTGTGAGGTGTTTGACTTGGTATAAAATATATATGAGACAGTAAAAAGGAAAATGTCCAGGATGAGGAAGCAGGGTGGGTGAGAAGAGATTATACCTATTTGCCCTATTTCAATGCCACCATCTCTTTCCATGTGCTGGGTAAAGATATGTATCTTCATTCCCGCCCTCCATTTTTACATGCAAGAATGATTAGTTTCAAATGTTTCCCTTCACTGAGCAAGATCGAACATTTTGCGTATTTTTCAATTTTTTTTTTGCATTTCAGAATTTTTCAAAAGGAAATTTCATGAAGGAAAGTGAGTTTTTTTTTTTGCACCAACTACACATTCACCATAAAACAAAGCAGCACATGAATTCTATCATATTTCTCCTTCATTTAGTGAAGCTACTATAACTAAAGGCAACTCCTAGGGTAACTACATGAGAAATTAAATATAATGTAAAGCAAAATGGAAATATTTACACACAACTAAGGACACATTTAGACAGATTGAAAAGTCCCAGATTTTGTTCCTGTTATTTTTGATTTTATATTTGTGTGTGTGCCTTCAATTCACCTGTTGACTTATGGTGACCCCATTTATGTCATAGGGTTTTCTTAAGGTCTATGCACATGGGCAGGAAAAGGTGACCTGAAGTTGCCTTTTCCCTAAACTGCAGGAACTGCACTGCCTGCCCTGAGGTTGCCTTAAATGAGGACGGAGCAACTGCACTGAGGGGCAGTCAATGCAGCTTTTCTGAGGCTGTATTGAAGACCCAGCAACCACACCGCCAGCCCCAAGGATGCTGCAAAGGGAGACCGAGCAATTGCATGGGCTGGCAGCGGCTGCTTTAATTTTTTTATGTTCTCAAACGCATGCGCAGGAACATCTCTCCACATTTGTGTATCTGTGCACAATGATATAAATGTATCCTGTGCCACTAGGATTGATTTATATGGGGAAATCATTACTCTTAGAGATTTTCCAACCCAATGTAAACATGATTTATTTTCTCTTGAGAGTTCGTGTTCTTTGATTGGACTCAGAAGACTTATAGATCAGTCCAACCCATCTTTTTTTGTCAAGGGAATGAAGTATATTGATCAATTTGGTTAATAGCTAGATCACATTATCTCTTCTAAACGCTTTTAGTGCTTTTCATTTAGGAAAATTCCAGTCCAGTCCTTTGATTTAGTGAGTTCCTATACCAGGAGAAAGGCAGGATATAAATAAAAAAATAATTATAATAAAAAAACCCACAATTGATGCTGAATTTAAATCTTAGGTCTGTCTATATGAAAATACTCCTCATTCTATGTGTATAGAATGCTATCCCATCACACGTGATTCACAAATACAGGCTTTTTTGGGGGGAGGGGGTGCAAAAAAAATTCCTCAAAGTGGACTTGCGGCTTCAGAATATCAGTGAGGGTGCACATTATTGGAAGAGTGACCATCTGATTCACATGCCTTTCTTTGCATGGCAGTACATTTCAGTAGAGTGTGGGTAAGGATTGAAGGCTGCACAGGAGAAAGCAGACGGGGGAGTTTAATTAATAAATATTGTGTTCAGGAAACTGCAGGATACAATAGCCAAAGGGTTTGAGACAGTAGGTGATTGGAGAAAAGTACAAAGCTAGCTTGTTGGGTGGGCAGAGTTCACAGTTCATTTATCTAAACATCATTGAAGGCTTTAAGTGTTTTATTGTTCTGAGGACAAAGGCAAACACTACATATCTGATCAAAAACTTATTTAAAGGCACAATTGTGGCTTTCAACAAGAGCCATACAACACTCCCACGTACTTTTTCATAAGCAACTAGGGTTACCAGATGTCTTCCTTTTCCAGAACATATCCTGCATTTCAGCCCTCTGGCTAAAATGTCATACACTTTGAGCACAACTAAGCATAAATTTATATTTATGTTTTCAGCTTTTATTTTGTACTGTCCTACATTTTTCTTGGGGGTCCTACATTTTGAGATGTCTCCTTTGTGGTTAGGACATCAGGTCACCCTGTGAACAACTTCCTCCTTTTCCTTTCCCTTGACGGTGGCTCACTGCTGGTGTGCTGAACCAATTTCTTATACCAAGTGTTTTGCCCAAATGTGTTATCTCCTTCTTCTTCTTAGGAATGACCAAGTGTCTCCTCCTGGCAATGATATCCTACAACTATTGGGTGGCTGTTTGGAACCCACTGTGTTACACTCTCATCATGAGCAAGGAGGTTTGCGTTGGCGTGGCCACTTTTTCTGGGGCAGCTCTGTCCTCCTGATCTGGGTGTCTTCTGCTATCTCACCTCTTGCCCTGGGTAGGCAAACATTCTCAATTACTTTGTGTGTGAAGAACAGACCATGTTCAAGTTGGCTTTCTTAGACTACTCAGAGCAACCAGATTGTCATGTTTGTCATCTACAGAGTCGCCACGGGTTGAGATTGACTCAAGGGCAGTTAACAACCCAATAAAATATGAGTAAGACTCCAATAAGCTATAATGAAGTTTTACATTAAGTATCTTATTACTTGCTTGACAGTTAAGAGTGTATGCAAAGGAATACTTCATAACTATTTGTCTTGATACACACATTTCCCACTATTTACTTGGCTAGTGATAGGAGTAGGTTTCCCCAGAAAAGGATGCATCTTTTTTTTTTACAGCAATTTTGCAGCAGGTAGCTCATGTACTAGCACAGAACCCAAGGAATTTCTCACCCATCCCTATCTATCATCATTTTATTCTCAATTCTTAGTGAATCTGTACCACTAGCAACACGGGAACAAAATGCCTTGTTGAGAGATCACATCTTGCTGAAGGAAGTATCCAAAAGGCAAAACTCTCGTCTAATCCTGGCAACACTTTGCATCTCTCACTCATGTACAACAGCCTTTCTAACCCAATAACCTCCAAATATGTTGGACTACAACTTCCATTATCCCTTCCACTAGCCAGGTTTTGAAGTGATGGGAGTTTGATTCTAGTACATCATCCTGTATTATACATTGAGCCACCCTGTTTTACAATTAAAAGAGATCAACTGGGGCAGGGGAGGATGGAAAAGACAAGTTATAGTTATTGTGCAATCCTATGTGTGTATGCTCAGAAGTACATTCCCTGAAATTCAATGAGATTTACCCCCAAGTGTGTGTGTGTGTGTGTGTGTGCGTGGCGCGCACGTGTGTGCATGCAAGGTTGCGGTGCATATCTTGAGAATGTGTCTCTATTAATCACAAGGACATATTTTCAGGGGGATCTCTGTGTCCCAGACTTGGAAAAAAGGAAAAATAACCTCGGAGAAAGGATAGTTGAAGGTGAAGAGACGCTCCATTGATTTAGCATCATAAAAAGTAAGGGTGTCAAAATCATACTTCAGTTGTATCTTGATACGTTGCGGACATTTCCACAGTGGAAGAATGGTGGAAGGTGTGGTAGATGCCTCATATTCTCCTCCATTCAGTTTCAGCAGCCAACACCCTTCAGTAGCAGTGAGGTATGGGGACCCCTTTCTGTCTATTGATTTCCGGACAGCACCTATGGCCCATGACTTGGCCTTGCCCACCTCCACCACCCATTCCACAGTCCCAGAATCGATTCCTTCTGCTCCCAGGACACACGGAGTAAAACGGAAGCGCTCAGGGTTGTCAGGAAGAGGCTGGGCATGGCTGCCCAGATGCACACTTTTCCGATCCTCAGAAAGGACAAGGGCAGGGTAGGCAGTCTTCGGATCCAATGTCACCTCCACTGAAGAGCATAAACAGAGAGAAGGTTAGTGCGATGTTTTCTAGTCCACTAGCACATTGGGCTGAATCCAAATGTAGCCATACTTATGAGTCAACCTGTTGAAAATAAGTTATAACTTAGGCTTTCTTCAGACCGGCCCAAAGGGCCGGCCTAGAGGCAGAGATGAGGAGGACAGCCGCATGCTGGCCGCCCCAACCCCACGCCGGTGGCGTCCTGACACTGCATGCTGTTATGCACAACACGCAGTGTCAGGATGTCCTCCCAGTGCAGCCTTTTGATGTGCTGCACCGGAAGGTGTGCTAAAGAGCTGTGTGCTGGCTCTTAGGGCAGCCTTTTGCTGACCCTGAAAGGAGCGGCATTTTGCTGCTCTTTTTAGGGTGGCAAAAGGGAGGATCAGGGCCATCGCATGCGGCAGCCACGGCCCCAATCCTCTGCTTCCCGGGGCGGCCTAGAGCCACCCATCTGCAGCCCCCCTAATTCTGGGTTCATAGATATTGGGGGCTGCAGACCGGCGGCTCTAGGCCACCCTGGGAAGCGAAGGCTGCCGCACTCCATGGCCCCGATTGTCCCTTTTGCTGCCCAAAAGGGCAGCAAAATGGTGCTCCTTTCAGGGGTGGCAAAAGGGCACCCTAAGAGCTGGCATGCGGCTCTTCGTTGCCCCTTCCGGCCCAGTGCGTCAGGATGTTGCGCTGGGAGGACTTCCTGACACCACACGCGGTGCGTAACAGTGCCGGCATCAGGACCTTGCTGGGCTGGGGTTGGGATTGCTGGTGTGTGGCTGCCCTTCCCCATCTCTGCCTCCAGGCCAGCCCTTTGGGCCGGTCTGTAGAGGCCCTTAGTAACAACAGAGAACAGGGTCATGCCAAAGTAAAGACTAAGATATTCTATAATTTTAAGAGCAGTGGAGAGTTAATGGTACTTCTGTTATTAAAAAAAAATACCATTTTCATTCATGGGGTAAGCTCTTAAAAATAAATAGAGCGGTTAAGACAAAATTCCAAATTAAGTCCCTTAAAAGCCAATCCCTTCTCTTATAGTGAATTACTTGAGATCAAAACCTTTATTTATTTTATTCTTTTCACATGAGAAGGAAGGATTTCAAAGTTTTCTCCCCACTAGGCAAGATTACAAGGTTTCTCATTTTTATTGTGTGTGTACATATACACTTTTTGGGACATTAAAAAAAAAAAATCCACTGGAGCAAAAAGGATACTTTGTATTTTGCACAAAATGCTATGATTTTTGCACAAATGAAATGTTTGCCAAAAAAGTCCTGAAATACAATGATGATGATGGCAAATACAAAGTCGTCGTAGTACTAGTACTAGTACTAGTACTAGTAATGTTTATGATTAGATTCCTGTTGGGCAATTGACAATAAGTAACCTACAGTCCGACATTTGCAACTGCTACATATTCACGATCCCTACACAACTAATAGTTTAGGGGCTACATAGGGATCATGAAAGTCTCCTAAACCCCACTTACCAGTAAACCATTGCTGTGATTGACAGGACTCAATTTCTTATCAGCTGCCTGATTTTCCCACCCCCCCTTGCCTGAGTGATCTCTGGTGTGAGGGGGATTTGCAAGACAGGTCCTTTTTCTGCCAGTTGTGCCAGGGATCACTCATGGACTGATGAGGGAGGGATGTCAGGCAGCTACTTCTCGATCAACAGGGGAATGGACCCCTGTCAATCCTGTGGCTGCTTACTGGTACGTTAGGCTGGGGAAGGTGGTCACACCAGCATTCACTATGTGCATTTTACAGTGCTACGTAGTACACTATGGTCATAAAGGATTCCAGTATAAAGCTATTATTATAGTCATTATTTACTGTATATACTCATATATAAGTCTAGAAATTTTAGTCAAAAAAATTGACCCCAAAAATCTGAGTTGACTTATCCATGACTCAGTGTTAGTGTGGTGGTACTATATTTTAACTTGTATCAAAAAAGGAACTGTCCCCTGGTAAAAGGTGAGAGTTTAATGCCTCCTTGGAACACCTAGAAAAAGCACCAATGCCCTCCACTATCTCATCCATCCAGCTTTTAGGGTGAGCACAAAAAGTTACGCCTGCTGGAATTTTGTAAGTTCTTTGGCATCATTTTTCTTTGCATCATTCTTTACATCCTTTGTTACATGCCACTAAGTTTTATCCTTGACCTATCCACAGGTCATATCAAAATCCGTAATTTTGGACCCCAAACCTGCCCTTGACTATAAGGTCCAACTTATAATTAAGTATATATGAGACATACATCTACCATTAAGAAACAGTATGCCTCTGTAAGCACACAGTTGTACTAAAAATCCGAATTCTTTTCAAGCATGGAACTCAGTCCTTTCACACACAAATCCACCTCTGATGCTTGACCCCAGCCAATGCAAACTTTCTTTTAAAATTTTCAATCATCTAATTTTAAAAGGTGAGGGCAAGGAAAATAGTTGCATTTGTTAAATGATTGGGAGTCAGAAATCTCTGTGGATCTGTTAAACTCACAGAAACATCTACCCATGTACAGAAACTATCCAAAGCTTAGAATAATTACTTTATTTTTGGACTACAGCTCCCAGAATTGGCCAACCAGTATGGGCACTGGTCATTCAAGTTTAACTCTGGGAGCTGTAGTTCAAAAAAAATTAACTATTTTTCTAAGGGGGGAAGCAGATGGCACAAAGGGCCGTTTTGGGGGCAAGGAAGGGGAGGGGCAACCACATGGTGGGCACCCCAACCCCTTCCCGAAGGCATTGTCGGAGCGCCGGCCCCTCTGCACGGCTGGCGCTCCGACAATGCCTTCCTGCCACAGCGTCCGCAAAAGCTGTGGCGGAAGAGTTGCCGAAGGTGCGCCACCAGCCTTTTGTGGCGCACCTTTGACGACTTGTGGAAGGAGCACTATTTTAGCGCTCCTTCCAGGGGCGGCAAAGCTGCGCCACGGGGCTGAGGTGTGGGGATACCTCGGCCCCGCGGCGCAGCTTCCCCCCTAAGCTACAGGTTTACTTTCTTTCTGCCTATTTCTGCTAGAGACATGTTGTCTAGCGGTCTTCTATTCCTTCAGCATCTTACATTCATTTGCCGCCAACTCACCTTTTTTCTCAGTCCCCAAAAACTTGTCGTAGAGATTTGAACATATTTTTTCATTCTTTCTTCTTTCTTCCTCCTTGGTCAAAGGCTTTGTATATTGACGGAAATCTATTAGAAACAAATGGCCATTCTTGTTTGTAAAAAGAAAAAGCAATTTTGCGTCTCTTTTTACTTCCATATTAATGAGAAATAATATAGATTTTATTAATCAAAGGAAGTATGCTTTCTAGATATTTGCTTCTAGGAGATTGTTCAAGCTGTTTGAGTCTGTTTGATGATATATTTTAAATGCCTGGGGGGGAGCTGTGTTGGCCATATAGCAAATCCAATAACATCAAAATCCACCAAACAGAGATACCTTTATTTGTTTGGCCAATAAAGGTATCACTGTTTGGTGGATTTTTGATGTTATTGGATATTTTAAATGTAGTTAGAATGAGATTATAAGTAGGGAAGAGAATATTGTATATGTTTTTTTTTATTTTGATTTAGATGTAAAATAATTTTTCTTGTGTGTTTGTTAGCTTGCTTATTTTGTATAAAGATATTATGTAAAAAAGTAGGGTGCAATAATTATGGATGGTTGAATTAAATGACATGCATCTAGATCTGTAAATAAATCCTGTATCACAGAAATCTTGTATGTCTCTGATTACCCCTCCTTAGGAACCTGAATCCTAGGAGAACGCTGGAATCTCTAAAATCTCTTGCCTCTTTGAAGTATATATTTATATTTAGCAATATAAATGATTGAGTTTGTTACATAATCTGAATTTGGGGTAGGTGGGAGGACCTATATACAAACAGAAACCATATGTGCCTTTCTCAAGTATGTTTTGTGTATATCTATTGATCAGAAAACTGACAGACAATTGGAATCGATTACTAAAAAGGAAGAAAGCCCCTAAATTTTGGCTGTGTTCCAAGATTTCTGTTTCTGTTTGTTTTACTTACATGATGGCATCTCTCTTCTGACTCTTTCTGACAGATCCTTCCTATTTATTCTCTCAAAGATATTGACTGCCATCTGCAATGCCTTGGCCTCCTCATATGCCCAGACCATGAGTCGCGCTATCTCAGTGGCATCTGCCTTCTCAGTCTTACTGCGCCGAATGGGCTTGTACCCCTCCTCAACTGGGTATTCTTCAAGGTGCATCTTAAATTTCTTGAATTCTTCCTGTAGCAGGTCATCGATATAGTCAACCAGTTTACAGCGGACACTGTTGGACATCTTGACATCAAGAAAGTTCTGGAAAAGGAAGAAAAATGTTATTGTATAGATGACATTAATTACTGATCTCAATACAAGAAATATAGTACTGTTTGAAATATACTCTGACCAAAAGTCTAGAGTAATGAGCTGTATGTTTTATGAAGTCAGATGAAATTATGGAAATAATAATAATAATAATAATAATAATAATAATAATAATAATAATAATAATTTTTGTCCCACCCCTCTGCAGTGCAATTGGGTTAGGGTTAGGGTTACATCAAATTAAAAACATCACAAGAAGTTAAAACAAATCCAAGAACCCATTCACTAACCCACCCACCCCTCAAAAATATATTAAACTAATACAGAGTTAAAATACCAATGAATAAAAACATATAATGCATAAATTAGCAGCACAAATAAACAAAGCGGTAGAAGAGCAATGGCCAGAGTTTTTATCTTTGTGTTCTGAGCTGGGATATTATTCAGGGAAGGCCTGCCAGAAAAGATCTGTCTTTATTGTCTTTTTAAAGCAGTCAAGAGTGGAAATGAGACGGATCTCATCCGGCAGGCCGTTCCATAATCTGGAAGCGGAGGCAGAGAAAGTCCTCTGGGAAGTCTCCGACAACCTAGTTCTCATAGGCTGTAACAGGTTCCTCCCAGAGGACCAAAGTGCCCGGGGAGGATCGTATGGAAGGAGGCGGTCCCGGACATAGGTTGGACCCAAGCCATGTAGGGCTTTAAAGGTCATAACCAACACCTTGTACTGTGCCCGGAAACTAACAGGCAGCCAATGGAGAGATTTCAGTACAGGTGTAATGTGCTCTCTCCTAGATGTACCAGTAACTAACCTGGCT
>CM034710.1:19124446-19136035 GCA_020142125.1 Phrynosoma platyrhinos
CGCCGGCGCGGCTTCGGGTCTGACAGGCAAAAGGCGATCCCGTTTCCTCTCGCGAGAGCAAGAGGACACCTAGAGATAGGAAAGAGATAGAGGAGGAGGGAGTCCGCTATACAAATCTCTCTCTTTCTCTGCTTTGTTTTCGACTTATGGTGACCCTAACGTGTCATAGTGGTTTGAAATGACGTGAAGGCACACAACAACAACTTGCTGCTGAAAGAGAACGTGGTCCTTTATGTATTTTTTTTTTGGACTTCAACTCCCAGAAGCCCTAGCCAGCTTGGGCAACAGTCTGGAATTCTGGGAGATGAAGTCCCTACCATCTGAAAGGCCCTAGTTTGAGGAACACAATTGCAGTGATTCCCAGACTTTGGTCTTCCAGGTATTTCAAGAGATTATTGCACTACACTCTTAGAGTGTTGCTGTTCCACTTTAACTGCTTTGGCTGCCTCCTGTTGCTTTGGCTGCCTCATGTTGCATTCTGGGATTTTCAGTTTAAGGAGGGGGCGTTTAGAATATTCAACCAGAGAGCTGTTAGGCCTCACTGAACTACAAAGCCCAGAGTGCAACAGCAGTAAAATTGGAATAGCAATGCAATCCAATCTAATCCAACACAACACAATAGTAGTGCAATAAACTACGTAGACTTCAACTTGCAGAAGCCTTAGCCAGCTTGGCCAACAGTCAGGAATTGTGGGAGCTGAATCCAAAACATCTGGAGGACCAGAGTTTGGGGAACCATTGAGTTAGGGAAAGCCAGTGTTAGTGAGCCAGTATGGAACAGTGGTTTGAGCATTGAATTATGACTCTGGAGACCAGGATTCAAATCCCCGCTCGAGCATAGAAATCCACTGAGTGACCTTGGGCAAGTCACACTCTCTCAGCCTCAGGGGAAGGTGATGGCACCCCCCCCCCCCCGAACAAATCTTGCCAAGAAACCATGACACGGTTGCTTTAGGGTTGCAATTAGTTGGAAATGACTTGACGGCACACAAAAACACCAAAAGGCAAATCTATCATGAAGTTTTTTTTGGCAAGTTTCTTCAGAGGGTGTTTGCCATTGCCATCCTCTGAGGCTGAGAGACTTGGCACACAGCAGCAAAAGGAAACCACAAAAGAGAGCCAGCGTTGGCATTGTGGTTTGAGGGTTAGATTCTAGTAGACCAGAGTTCTAACTCTCACTTGTGTTTGGCAAAGTCACACTCCCTCAGCCTCAGAGAAAGGCAATGGCAAACCTCCCTCTGAATAAATCCTGCTGATAGCCGAAAAGACAGAAAGTAGACCTCAAACCTTACAAAAATCCATCAGTGATACCTTTATTGGCCAACTAAAATGACTTTGGACTGAATTCACATGTTTTACCTCTACATCCATCAAAATATTCCTGATGCAAATACATGGAGACTTCTTGAGGAATCCATTGTTCTCTGCCACAAAGAGGCCTGTGGCCTCACTGGAATGGAGACATATTGGATTGCAAAAGAGGGGTCCCTGTTGAGATGCAAATAGATTTAAATTTCCTAGACTTTGCAAATCTTCCTATAGCCACAGGGCTAGAAGGAGGAGGATCCTGCCTGCCAAAGATATCCTCCCCACCATCTTAACCAAAGACTGAAACAACATGTAGGCATCTGATTAACATCTCCAATTGTTTTTCTTCTTTTTGGTTTGTAACATCTTGTCTGATGAAGAAGCCCATGGAGCTTCAAAAGCTTGCAACAAGCATATTGTGCATTTTGGTTGACCAATAAAGGTATCACTGATGGATTTTTGTTTGAATTTGCTAAATGGCCAACACAGTAACCCCTAAGTGTTTTCTGAAACCTTACAGTATGACTAGCCAGCAGAAGCCCGGAGCCCTAAGGCCTGGTTCTTTGAGGTAGCAACTGACATTCCTTTCCTGGGAACATAACAGAGTACAGCTACAACAGTTAACATGTTTCTGAGGGACGAATAGACAATAGATGAAATCAGTTTTGCCATGCAAAAGCAGAAAAACACATGTGATTTAGGGCCTGAATAGACTGCCAGAAATAATGCAGCTTGAGACTGTCCTGGCTCAATGCTAGGGAGTCATGGGAATTGTAGTTTTTTTCAGAGACATTGAGCCTTCTCTGTCCCTCGTGTCACAATAAACTACATTCCCCATGATTACCTAGCACTGAGCCAGGACAGTTAAAGTAGTCTCAAAATGGATTATTTCTGGCAGTCTGTTCAGGCTCTTGGTAAGCAACCAGTTATGAGTTAGGGCCTTTGCAGACTGCCAGAAATAGTGCACATTAAATTGAGGCACTGCCCTGGCTCAGTGCTAGGGAATCATGGGAACTGTAATTTATTATGGCACCAGAGCTCTCTGACAGAGAAGGCTCAATGTCCCAGAAAAAAATACAGTTCCCATGACTCCCTAGCACTGAGCCAGGGCAGTGCCTCAATTTAATGTGCACTATTTCTGGCAGTCTGCAAAGGCCCTTAGTGTCCATGCAGTGCACGAGCTTAGGTGGCTTGTATGTAAAATGCTGTCTTCCAACCACAGTTTGCTCTAATTTTATAGATACAATTGTCAAACTGTATGAGAACGCTGTTCTCATCAGTAATGGGAGGACATGCGATTTGCTACTTTAAGCCATTTGTACTCAATCTTGCAAGATTTAATAAAGGGCCATAAAGAATCTCTCTCAGCGTGTGAATTGGGACCCTGGCATGCTGGGCAGAAATCCTCACTCTGAAGGGCCTGTCTGAGGTTTAGGGTAACACTGCCAAGGACAGGGTCGCCATAAGTCGGAAACAGCGTGAAGTACACAACAACAGCTAAAACACAGAGGTTCTATGATTCTACAGCTCTCGTTTACTGAGCAGAGAAGCCACATTACTGCACTACGCTCTTGTAGTGCTGCTATTCCACTTTGACTGCCCTGTGTGCCTCCTGTTGCATTCTGAGGCCTGTATTTCAGTGAGGCCTAAGAGCTCTATGGCTGAGAATTGTAAATGCCCCTCCTTAAATTGCAAATCCCAGAATGCAACAGCCGGCAACCAGGGCAGTTAAAGTGGGATAGGCCTAAGCAGACTGCCAGAAATAGTGCACATTAAATTGAGGCACTGCCCTGGCTCAGTGCTAGGGAGTCATGGGAATTGTATTATTTTCTGGGACACTGAACCTTCTCTGTCAGAGAGCTCTGGTGCCACAATAAATTACAGTTCCCATGATTCCCTAGCACTGAGCCAGGGCAGTGCCTCAATTTAATGTGCACTATTTCTGGCAGTCTGCAAAGGCCCTGAAGTAATCTAGTAGGGCAACTTGAGGCCCTCCAAATGTCGTTGGCCTGCAACTCCCCTCAGCCTTTGACGGTTGGGCCTGATGGGTGTTGCAATCCAACAACATATGAAAGGCGTCCTGAGCCCCATCCCAGTCGTAAAGAATTGTAGGCAACGTACAGACAGAAAGCTTTCAAAGAACTGCTTTAAAAATTAAAGTGGGACAAATGGCGGTTTCTAGTTTACAACGGTTTACCCTGTGCGTCACTCTCAACTTTCTTATCTCTATGGTTCCAGTTACTTAGCAACCCCGTCTCCCCCCCCCCCCCCCCCCCCCCGCCACTGCCTTGATGGTAGCGTCCTTATGCAGTGAGCGCGGTTTCCTCCCCTCTTTTCTCACCCAGAATAGAACGACCAACGGCCACTGTTCTGTTGAGAGGCGGAGTCAGAAATTAATAGTGTGTGCGGGGTGTTTATGAATATGGATGAGGGGGCTGGACCAATCACCGGCTCCCAACTCACAGTCCCTTACTATCCTGAGTGAGAGGGCTAAACTGTGCTCTTTAAGAGATTTTGGACTTCAGCTCCCAGAAGCCTCAGCCATATTGGCCAATAGCCTGGGATTCTGGGAGCTGAAGTCCAAAATCCCTTAAAGAGCACAGTTTGGGGACCACTAGGAGTGAGTGGAGAAATAATGCAGTTTAATACTACTTTAGGTGCTGTATCACCATCCTATGGAATCCTGGGATCTATAGTTTTACAAGGTCTTTATCCTTCTCTGCCAAAGTGCTGGTGCCTCAGAAAACCACAAATCCCAGGATTCTATAGATTATGCTGCATCATTCCTGGAAATGGAGGCACCTCCATTTTAAACAAACGGTGGCAACTGTGAATGGCAACAGGCTTTAAAATGCCACAGAGAGATTCGTTAATGTTTGTAAAATGTAGTGGGAACACTGATCCAGGATTGCATCAGAGCGGAGATCTGGATCTCCTCGGGACCAAAATGTAAGTGTGAATGCCTCTTTAATTCCTGGTCCAAGTGCATAGCCCAGGGGTAGGCAACCTTTCCCCTTTAAGGGCTGAGGGACTTCAGCTCCCAGAATCCCAGGAGCTATTGGCCAACATGGGACTATTGGCCAACATGGCTGAGGCTTCTGGGAGCTGAAGTCCCTCGGCCCTTAAAGGGGAAAGGTTGACTACTCCTGGCATAGCCAAAAAAGGCTGCATCTGTTGGCCTCTCCTCATCTCTTCTTTCACATCTGGACTCAGATATTGCTCCTAAGTCAGGGCCTTTGCAGACTGCCAGAAATAGTGCAAATTGAGTCCACTTGAACTGCCCTGGCTCAGTGCTAGGGAATCATGGGAACTGTAGTTTTTTTTCTGAGACATTGAGCCTTCTCTGGCAGAGAGCTCTGGTGCCACAATAAACTACAGTTCCCATGATTCACTAGCACTGAGTCAGGGCACTTAAAGTGGATTCAATTTGCAATATCTGTTAAACCAGGGGTAGGCAACCTTTCCCCTTTAAGGGCTGAGGGACTTCAGCTCCCAGAATCCCAGGAGCTATTGGCCAACATGGGACTATTGGCTAACATGGCTGAGGCTTCTGGGAGCTGAAGTCCCTCGGCCCTTAAAGGGGAAAGGTCGCCTACCCCTAACTAAGGCTACTGGAGATAGCTTTCTCTGAACTGCATTCACATTCTTATGTCTCTTGTTCCCTCAGTATGATGCACATACATTATGAGGGCCGTTTCCATATTGCCAATTATTTGGTAAGCCTGTCTCTAGATAAGGGCCCCTGGGAGCGGTGGATCAGGACCGCGGCAACCACATGCTGTGGCCCCGATCCTCCTTGTTGCCGCCCCCAGAAGAGCGGCAAAATGCTGCTCTTTTTGGGGGTGGCAAAAGGTCACCCTTTCAGCTGCGGCGGCGGCTTTTGCGCCCTTTATGCGCAGTGTGTGTGCACGCTGTGCCAAGAGGGTGTCCTGACATTGCACACCATGTGGATGGGGGTGCGGCGTCAGGACGGGGTCAGGGTGGAGTCGGGGCGGCTGGTGTGCAGCTGCTGTACCCCAACTCCAGCCCCAGGTCGGCCCTTTGTGCCAGTCTGCATCAGCCCTATGTATTGCCCTGCTAAGGCAAGGTGCAATGTATATTCCAGGGGTAGGCAACCTTTCCCCTTTAAGGGCTGAGGGACTTCAGCTCCCAGAATCCCAGGAGCTATTGGCCAACATGGGACTATTGGCCAACATGGCTGAGGCTTCTGGGAGCTGAAGTCCCTTGGCCCTTAAAGGGGAAAGGTTGCCTACCCCTGGTATAGTCCATAGAACTACTTCGTGGCAGATTTGCCAGTGTTCCTTACACCAAATGAAGATGCCCATGTAATAACCATGTAATAACTTGGAAGCAGAGAGTATGATACATATTTTGTTGCACTATAATCTTTATAATCAGATTCAACAAGCCAAAATCTATCCATTCTTGAGTAAGATGAAAGGAAGATCAGACCTCTTTCATTTATGTAAAATTCTTGTAGGAAGATAAATGCCCAAATGTCACTCTTGTAGCTGCCAAATTTCTCTCTGAGGCAGCTAGGATTAGAACCCTCTATGTAGAAAGAGACAGAGTTGAGCAACTTCTGTGATTCTTGTACTAGTGTAGGGAATTTTATTTTGGGGCATTTGGTGACGTATATTTTGATTGAATGCTTAAATTTTGGGTCTATGGTTAAATTTTGGGTCTTTTGGTTTTAGGTTGTATTATTTTAATGTTGTGAACCGCCCGGATTGGGTCACCAATGGGCGGTATATAAATAAAATTTATTATTATTATTATTATTATTATTATTATTATTATTATTATTATTATTATTATAAATTATGATTGCCTGCCTGTGCACACCGGCCAAAAGGGCCGGCCTGGAAATGGAGTTGGGGCAGGGCGATTGCATGCCGGCTGCCCCGACTCCGCCCCGACTCCACCATCACGCTACATGCCCCACCACACAGTGCGCGGTGTCAGGTCGCCCTGTTGGCAGAGTGTGTAGACACACTGCGCCAAAGGGGCGCAAAAGAGCTGCGGTGGTGGTGCTATGGCAGCTTTTTGTTGCTCCAAAAAGGAGCGGCAAAAAGCCAGATTGGGGCTGTGGCCTGTGGTTGCCATGGTCCTGATCTGGCGCTCCCAGGGGCAGCACAGAGCTGCCCCTTAGGGGCCGTCTGTATTTTGGGAAGGAGTATCATTTTTATGAATCATTTTAGGGGATTGTTTTAGGGCAGGGGTAGGCAACCTTTTTGAGCCGGGGGCCGGGTTGCTGTTCCTGAGACAATTGGGAGGCCGAAGCACAATAAATAAATAAAAATAAATAAAAATAAAAATATAAAAAAATATGCATGCACACTCTCTCAGCCACAGAAAAGCCATGGCAAAACCCCTGTGGAGATTTTGCCAAGAAAACCCCAAGAACAAGTAATAACAAAAATAATCAATATCACCATGGTGGGAGGCGGCGGCAGTGGGGGGCAGCAGCAGCGGCAGGACTGGACGGGCCGGTCCAAAGGCCTCGGGGGGCCACATCCGGCCCCCAGGCCTTAGGTTGCCTACCCTTGTTTTAGGGGATGCAGTGACTCACTCTAACCCAGGGGTCGGCAAGTTCCCCTTACCTGGGGCTGGGCCGGGGATCCCCGGATCTTCCGCGGACCAATGGGGGGGATGGCGGTGCGCGTACTGACACGTACGCGCGGGGCCCCTGACCCCTGCTGCTGCCGTGTGTGTTGCAGCCGCCATTTTGCTTTCCAAAATGGCGGCCGCGACTCGTTTGCACATGCAAACGGTGGCAGCGGGGGTCAATGGTGGCTGCGGTGGGGGTCAGCAGGCCGGGTGCGGCCCGCGGGCCATAGGTTGCTGACCCCTGCTCTAACCATTTTCCTCTGTAGCTTCTCCAGGAGCTTTCATGATCTCCTAGAGTCCCTTCTTTGTCCCATATGATGGACTTCTTAGCCTCTCCATGGCTTACTCAACTCCTAAGATGAGACCAACCTTTTCCTGCCTAACTCACTAGGCCAGGGGTAGGCAACCTGTTCCCTTTAAGGGCTGAGGGACTTCAACTCCCAGAATCCCAGGAGCTATTGGCCGACATGGGACTATTGGCCAACATGGCTGAGGCTTCTGGTAGCTGAAGTCCCTCGGCCCTTAAAGGGGAAAGTTTGCCTACCCTTGCACTAGGCTTTAGAGCAGACCTGCGCAACTTGGCAGTAGATAGGGGTCAAAATTAAAATCCGCTAAACTTCTTCAGGCCGCAGATAGATTTTAATAATTAATCAATCAATTAATTAATAATATATTATTAATTATTTTTATATTATTAGTATTAATTCTATCCTCCTCCTCTCTTCCTAGCCCTCTCCTCAGGAGAAAGTCAAGTGATGGAGGAGCCTTGCCCAGTGCAGGAGCCTTGCCTATCCTTCTCCTCTTCCACCTGGACTTCTCCTTGGGAGAAGGCTGGGCAATGGAGGAACCTTGAGGGGCGAGAATTTGCCCCTCTTCCTCCTCCACCACCTTGACTTCTCAGCTGTGGAGAGAAGGGCCTTGAAGTCATTCCACATCCTCACGGGCCTCCCAAAATCCTTTGTCAGGCTGCATGCGGCCCTAGGACTATACGTTGTGCAGGCTTGCTTTAGTGGGATTCTATCCTTTACCTCCTGCTGTTTATAGTGGTTTGGTGTACTGAAGAGCGAATTCTTAGCCTTCATCATTCACCATCTTCTTTTCATCAGAATGTGGGATGCAGAAGCATTTGGGGAAATATGTTGGTGGTGTTTGGAGAACAGAGCTTCACTTAAAAGTGTAATTCTAGCACTGCTGGGGAATTTATCTTAAAAATAATAAAATCAGCAAGGGATGGGTAATTCTTATGGGTATAGAGGGGAACATGCTTGGGGCACATTTCCCAATCCTAGGTCTAACCAAGCTTTCAGTGTTCCTTCACAGAGTAGTGATAACAGAAAAGATTCATTTTGGGAGGGGGAGCCAAATCTAGTTAAACATGTTCAGGCTACCAGGTCTCCTTTGAAAGCTAATGGCTTTTAATGGCCTGCAAATCTCTGATGCTTCATACACCCTCCTACCTTCTCTCCCATCTGCTAGGAATGTGGAATGCAGATGCTGATGTGATCAAATCAAGCCTTTTAGATTTCTACATGGCCATTTAGAGAGCCTATCCACTGTGTATGGATCATTTCTGCTGTGCTTTGTAATGGGTGGGAAACAACTGAAATGCCTTTATTTCTTCTTTTCTCTACCTTCCACCAACCCTCTTTCACATTGATCTCTCTCTCTCTCTCTCTCTCTCTCTCTCTCTGTATCAGTTTCTGAAATCTGTATCAGTTTCATCTTCATAACAAAATATATTTGTTTCTCTCACCCCAGTATCATTTCTCTATCATCCCTCTTCTTTCTTTCTAGTCATTCCACTCTTGTGTTCGTTCAGCCTTTCTTTTCCCTAACCCACCCTGCACCACCTCTGTCTGTTTCCCTGGGTTGCCATGTTCTAGCGCCTGCAAAACAACTAGCTGTATTTACAACTAGGCAAATCAGTTACTTGTGCAAATCATGTAGTGGACCATGGAAAGACTGACCAGCATACAGGCATCATTAACATCCCATACATCCCACACTGTTAATCATTGGGAATCTGATTAAGGGTCAAGGAAGACAAAAATATAAGAGGTCTAAAGATTAAAAATCTTAACTTCAAAATCAGAGCATTTGCCGATGATTTAATAATAATTCTTGATAATCTACTCAAAAGTGTTAAACCACTTTTGGAAATATTGGAAAAAATTGGAGAAATAATGGGCTGTAGAATCAACAAAGAAAAATCATTAGTTCTTACCAAAAAACTTTCAAAAGTTGAAGATCAGGAATTAGAAGAAAGTATTGGAATTAAAATACAGAAAAATGTGAAATATTTAGGAATACGTAAATATCCCAAACAAGAACATAAACGTATTTGAGAAACATTACATAAAAATGTGGGGAGAGATTTAAAAATACCGGATTAAGTGGAATAAAACAAATCTATTTTTATTAGGTAGGATCACAGCTATAAAAATGATAAAGGTAAAGGTATTCTCTATTGACAAGGTTGTCATGTCATATCTGAGCATAGGGGGCTCATCTTTGATCTCTTGACAAATTTCCAACAAAGAGAGAATTAGAATTAATGATGTAAAAATTGTGGAAATAAGATTAAGTCCAGAGTGTAATAATGTTTAAATGAAAATATGCTTTGCTATATGACAAATTTTAAACAAAGGAAAACAATAGCAATGAATAATGATATTGAAATAGAGAAGTAAGATTGAATTTACAGCCTGTTAGTATTAAAAAAATATATGTTTTTTGTTATGTGACAAGCCAGAGCAACTTAGATATCTCTCAAAGTATTTAACAAAGAAAAATGAGAAACAGTGAATATATTGAAATATAAAGCAGAATAGAATGAGAGAGTATAAAAGTAAGCTAATGAGGATTTGAATTGAAAATCTGATAACCATTTATATAGATGTGGTATCAATAAACATGAAGGCAACAGGAAGTCAAGAACTAGATCAGGAGTCCCAGGACTTTTTGATCCGGGGGCCGGTTTGCCGGCCCCCAGATCTTCCGGGGGGCTGGAGCGTGCGCGCATGAGCCGTGTGCATGCGCGCACAATGCTGTGTGCATGCACACAACTCTGGATGCCATTTTGGAAGTCAATATGGTGTCCGGGGCGGGCGCGAGCGGCAGTGGAGGTGGGCCGGTAGGAAGACCTCGGCAGGCCGGGTCCAGCCCATGGGCCGTAGTTTGGGGACCCCTGAACTAGATGAAATAGATAAATCGGTAGTTGATGGAAAGGAAGTAAGGTATGAATGAAAAGATGGTGAAAGAAAGTGAAAGAAGGTTAGAGTAAGTGAATGAAGGTAGGAGATGGGAGAAGTGAGAACTAGAGAAGATAGATAAGAAAGAAAAAGGGGAAGAAGTAGAAAGGAGAAAGACTAAGAAGATATCAGAAAGGTAGAAGGAATGATTAAAAGTGGAACTATAGAAGGGGTATAAAGTAGGATATAAAGCAGAAGGATAAGGAACAAAGGAGAGTAATTGAAAGACCATCAATACCGGTTGCATTTGAATGGTAATAGAACATAGAGGAAGAACATGTGTGTAAGAGTTTGTAACAAAGTATAACAAAAACAAGTAAATGCAACATTGTAACAAATGAAACTTTGTTAACTATCATTCAAATAAAGTTTTATTGTTATTTAATTACAAGTTTGTCTGAACCTGGATTGAATATCCATGCTACTAAGAAATAAAGAAACCAAGTTTGGGGAGTAAACCCATAGATACAAATAAAAATGGTCTAATACATCACATATTGGGGTAACAGTGGGATAACAATACCCATTGGGCTGCCACATCAAAGAAAGTAAGCGGTGCACATGACAGGGGTGGCCTCTGAATTCCATAGATTCATAGCTGAAATTGATTATCATGATCCATTTCAGTCTTGCTTCAGGCCTGGCTATAGAATGGAGACAACTTTGGACACCTTGGTAGAGGACCTAGACCAAGAATTAGAGATCACATTGGCCTGTGGGATCACTGAGGAATTGATACAGTCCCCAATGCTGTTTAATATCTACACAAAAGCACAAGAAGAGGTTATTCAGAGTTTTGGGGTTTGATCTCATCGATATGAACATGACACTCAACTTATTAGTATCTCTACTTTCCACCTAAATCAAAGCAAGTTCTTTCTTTACTGAATCACTGTCAGCAGCTGTAATGGACTGGATGAGGCTGAACAAATTGAGAGAGGTGCTCCTGCTCAGTCATTAGGATAAGACTATGGTAGCACATGTCTTGTTTACATCCCATTAGGATTACTGTAATTTACTCCACATGGGGCTCTTTTTTAGAAACTATTCAGAAAATTCAGCAGGTCCAAAATGCTACAGACAGGGTGCTGACTTGGGCTAATTACAGGGATCATATAACTTCTCTTTTGAAACAGCTGCATTGGCTAACAGTCCATTTCTGGGCAGAATTCAAAGTGCTGGCTATGACCTTTAAAGCCCTACATGGTTTGGGTCTAGAAGATTATCTAAAAGACTGCGTCTCCCTATGTGAACCAGCCAGAGTTTTAATCTCTTTGTGGGGGTGGGGGAATTGGTCCCACCAGCATAACAGGCACATTTCAGGCTGTGGAAATCTCTTCCTTGGGAGGTCCAATTATCCTCCCCTCTGCTCTCTTTTTGCTAGCAAACACATTCCTATTTAGGCTGTCCTTTTTTTTTT
>CM034710.1:19136135-19148017 GCA_020142125.1 Phrynosoma platyrhinos
TGTCGTCTGAAAATCTAACTGCTTTTGTGGTTTTTTTCTAATTTAAAGCCCCGTTTCCACACGGGAATAAACTCCAAAGCAAGTTCTTTTTTTGTACGGTTTGTATGTCTTTGGATTTGCTGTATGGCCAACACGGCTACCTCTAGATTTTGTTTAAAATCTCACATCTTATCATTTATGTTTTAAATCTATTTCAAACTGTTTTTAACCATGTACTTTTTAATAGAATTGTTTAATTGGTGTTGTTTTTGAAATAAACTTTGGAATCCTCTAAAGAAACAGCCATTGCCGATGAGGTATTGAGAAAACACTACTGTGTCCTTTTGTAAAAAAATCTATTTATATCTTCCAAAGTATTCCAAATTTCATGGAAGTTTTAATAGATTTTCCAGTGAAAAGCAGCTTATGTGGCAGATGAACAGAAGAAGCAAGCAGAAATTTCCTTCTGCCTTTTTGTGACTGCAAACTTCATATTCACCAACACATTGTCAGTTCTCTAAAATGCTCACTCACATATTCCATGATTGGATATATTACTCCAGACTGATGAGTTTTATTTCAATACATGCTTTAATAAATATATTTCTATTCTGAACATGTAACACCTATGTCCTATTTGATTCATGAAATAAAATGAAGATGAACATTCCCTTATATATCCTATCAATTGATTCACTGCATTGACAGCAGAAACATCTCACATGGAAGAAACTGTAGAATTTATTACACTTTAATATTTTCTCTTCATTAATTGTTCCTTAGTGTTGAGATAAGGCTTCAGTATGATAATGAAGCTTTTTGGAGCAAAGATGGATATTAATAAACCAGAACTGGAAACCAAGATGGAGAAGATCTCCACAGCCACTGTGTATTTACCTTTTGTACTCAGATAGACTGGAATAAAGGAAAGCCAAACACTACAAAACACCAACATGCTGAAGGTGATGAATTTGGCTTCATTAAAACTGTCTGGCAGTTTTCTGGCTGAAAATGCCACAGCAAAGCAGATCATGGCTAGCAAACCCATGTAGCCTAGGACACAGTAAAACATGGTGACTGACCCATCGTGACATTCTAGTATGATCTCTCCCGCCACTGAGTTCATATCAAAATGAGGAAATGGAGGTGAGATTCCCATCCACAAAGCACAAATACCAACTTGGATTAGGGAACAAGAAAGTACAACAAAGGTTGCCAGTCTTTTCCCAACCCATTTTCTGATTCTGGATCCTGGTTTGGTGGCCACAAAGGCCAGAACCACAGTGATGGTTTTGGCCATCACACAAGAAACCGTCACTGTGAAAATGACAGCAAAGATGGTTTGTCGAAGAAGGCAGGTTACTTTTTCTGGCTTGATAAGGAAGAGTAAAGAACAAAGAAAGCAGAGCAGGAGGGAGGTGAGAAGAACATAGCTGAGCTTTTGGTTGTTGGCTCTGACAATAGGTGTGTCCTGATGCTTAATAAAAATAGTTATGACCAGCAATGTAAGGAGAGATAATAAAAGAGCAAAAGAAGCCAAGCTGATCCCCAGTGGCTCTTTTAAAGACATGAAGCTTATTGCTTTTAGAATACATTCTGATTGTTCCTTGTTTGGAAAATGATCTTCTGGGCACCCCTTGCAGTTATCCATATCTGGAGGGAAAAAGAAAGAGGTAGGATTAAAGTTTGTTGGCAAGGATCTACCAACAGCAGTCCACCATTAAAATGAAAATAAAGAGTGGAGCTGATAAAGTACAATGTTATGATCACAGGATCTGTGCTACCTTATGTGCATAAGACATGCCAGTTCTACACAGGCCATGATGTACATTGAAGATGTGCTATGGAGCCAAATGATCTTTGAATACTACTTCATACAGCATACCTTCAGCCCGGCCACAAATAAAATTTTAAAATGAGAGGATTTATGGGGGAGCCTCCAACAAAGAGTAATGATCCTTATCTATTCCCTGCTCTCAGCTTATAATTCTTCTAGCTCTGGATAAAATACCTTCTGTTTGTTTTTGTTTTTTTAAAAAAATCCTCACTGAATTACTGTCCAAGTGGGAATCACATATCCTGGTATTATGTCTGTCTTGCCCAAATAAATTTTGTGCAATCTGGTAAAATTATTTTTGGATTATTCATGAGGAACCCCTCCCCTATTCCTGGACAATGCAGCATATTGGAAATGCTTAAAAAGAATCCTATGTATTAAAATATTTGTAATATTAGATAAATCATCACAATCATGGAAAAAGAGACCGAGACCATCCAAGCCAAAGTGAACACTGTTAACATGTGGGAGAATTCAATGCTGAGCATCTCTCTACAAAGACATGGATGATAACTGCTATCATACAACCAAAAGGAAAAACTGTAATCATATCACTCCAAGAGGACTTCTATTAAATTTTTTTTTTGTTAAAAACACACAGCCCAATAATATATATTTGAATTCCATACAAACATCAATATGGAAAAATAAACATTATATCAGTTTAGAAAAGACTTTTTTCACCCACCCAGTTCTTGTCCTCTAGAAGATCTTTAGTAACATCAACACTGAGAGGATGGTAAAGGACAGCTGGAGAACCACAGACCTTTGGTGTCAGATTGCAGTAGTTGGTAAATAGTAAGCAGTGCAATAAATTTTGAGCAAAGAAAAATGGGATTCTATTCCAACACACTCCAGCTATAATCAACTCTTTTAATTGGGATATATATATCTTCATTAAAACAGAGTCTTTGAGTAATGTGCCAGTAAGAGCAGAAAAGATTTTTAGTTATTATCAATGACTATCTAAACCTATAACAGTTGCTAGTGTTCTTATACGTTTAACACAGTTCTTTTGCTCAAACGCTAACATGATGTGTCATTAAAAAACATATTCTATATGTCTTACCTTCCTGGTGTGTTATCATGCCTTGGGGACACTGAACACAATCATAACAACAAAAGACTTCTCCCTCTTTCTTTTGCTTACTGGAGCCAAGAGGGCAATGGGTGTTGCATACAGAAAGAGGTGGTACCTACATTTTTCAGAAAGACAAAAATAGCTTAGCACTCAGAGAAAATAAAGATGTAAATTCAAGGGTGTGTTTTATGAATTTCTCAAGAGTCTGACATCATGATTTTGCATAGTTATTCTCAGGAGCTAGTCCCCATAGCAGCAACATGCAGGCAAAGCAGATGGGGCAAAAGGAGCAGCTAGAGGCTGCCCGCACCCCAATCATCGTGGGACTGCAGCAACTGGACGCCATGGTCCCAAGGCTGGCTGCTGCTGTGGTCCGAACAGAGCATGGCAAGGACCGGATTTAATCCATTTCTTTTTGGGCCAGCTTAGGCAGCCCTAGCACAGCTATCTCATGGTTTGGGGGTGTGTATCATCTAATTGCCACAACCCCAAACCCTGTTTCAGGCCATAGTTAGGGAGACAAAAAGAATAAATTAGATAAAATAATCAGACTGAATGCTAGATTGATCAAACATTAACTAGTGGTTGCCAATTTGTCCAGGTCCCTAAAAACCAAGTATAGCTTCCTTCCTGAAATCTCACTGACTTGTTTCCATCACCATCTCAGATATAGAAATCTTTTAGGTCTCACTCATTTGTTTGTTTGATTTACATCCTGTATTTGTCCCAGTATGGGACCAATGTCTCCAGATATATGCCATATATGTATGGAAATATGGTTAATTCTCTATACTACAATTAATTTCCACTTTCCTACAGATCCTATAGATTTTAATGAAATCATGGCCCACCTGCTTTAACTGTCTGTGCCACACTATTTTGTCCCCATCAATGGAAATTTTCTTGCCTGGTAGAGCTTGCAAATTCATTTCACCAACTCTGACTCTTTGGAAGGAGTTATTTGGGAATGTAACCAAGTTGGTAATATCAAATCTGGTGCTTAACTCCATGTTTTCATCAAAAGAGAGTGTTTCTCCTGCATTGTTGTTAAATGAGACACTCTTAAGGAAGTGGTGGAGCTGAGCAGAAAGTGAAGCAGAAAAACTTTAGAATTTAAACATCTCTTGTTAATAGAACTGGATTGTGTCTATATAGAAAACAGCCAACCTGGAAATACAGGTGTTTTAGACCTGCAAATGGATCTAACACTTTTTTGTGTGTCTGTTGGCCTCCATGGGTCTAAACATAAGATGAAGTAAGGGAAGATAAGATGATAGGGAGAAGAAATCAGGGGAAGTTAAATGAAGCCTTCCCACTTTTCTACCCTTAAAGTCCTAATGATTCTTCAGCAATTCTTCAATGAGAACTTTGAGATGATAATAGATGATAGGATTGATACTATGCTATAATTATCCATGTAGAAACGGTACAGTACAAGATACATTGAAACATTCTTGTTGCAATGGAAAAAGGGGAAGAGAGGGAGTTGGGATGTGGTGAGAAATAATAATAATAATAATAATAATAATAATAATAATAATAATAATAATAATAATAATAATTTATTTATATACCGCCCGGTGGCGAACCAATCTGGGCGATTTACAACACTAAAAACCATATAACTAAAAACAGTATAACTCCCTCCCCCCTTAAAAAGTTATAAAATCATATTTCAATTAAAACCAAATACAATATAAACATAACAAATTAAAAAACAAGACAAATAATACAAACTGGCACAACCCCTGCAACTTCAGTTCTAAAAAGGGGCTATGGAGACATTCCTGAGGAGGGGAGATCCCAAGGTCCCTAGATCCTGAGAAAAATAAATATGATGCCATAAGCCAAAGTTAGAGCTCATGGCAATCGTGCAGAATACTCCACATTTGTAACAGGGTAGTTCCCTTAGTTCCAATAAGGGTTAAGAATGATTCCAGATTGGAGAGATGCTACCAGTTAGTAGAAACCCTGCTGGTTGAGATGGACTTAAAATCTGGCTCAGGATAAAGAACTATTCAGAATCCTTAAGGAACACTGTTCTATATGCCCTGGTTATTACTCATCTGTTTAGGTCAATTGACATGTACCAGAAGAACAAAGTTACCTGCCAAGGCTGCTGTTTCTGAAGCACTAGCCTCTTTTCTTCCACTGATACTCTGCGTTTCCATCTAGATAGGTACATTGCATGTAAAGCATGGGCCATCACATAGACTGCATTGTAGACACTGTAGCTGTGGCTAGTCATGCTCATTTCAAAAGCAGATGTAGGGAGACTATCCAACTTCTCCTCTCCTGTGCAGGCTTCATCTGCCACCTCCTTCATACTGGAATTTGGGAAAACACAGCTGAATATTTGTTCCCAGAATTGCTTAAGAAAACCATCTTCATTGACTTTGAGGGGATTTCTGAGCTGAATAAATGTTTGGAATCCTCGCACATCATTTGAATGAACTGTGAAGGAGATGGAACCATGGAAGGCTTGGATATCCCAGTCATTGCCAAAGACCATTTCTATGAAATCCATCTGAGCATTCATAATCCATACTTTGCCCAAAGGTGCATTGGCAAGATATTCTGCTTCACCCATTAATACCAATAATCTGAGAGAAATCATGGATTTGGAATCCCCAAATACAACAGTAACATTAGCCTTGCTCTCCATTATAATTTTATAGATTTGGACCCATCTTGATAGCATGTCATGGTATGATGCAGTATAAGTGTATCCAGGAGTTTTCTCTGAGAAAGCAAAGCAGATGCCTCTTGGGGAAAGCAGAACCTGCATGGACTGCAGAAATGTCTCTTCACTTCCACTGTCCATAGCAAGAAACCCAACCCATGTCCATCCAAAGTGTACTATTAATTCAACAATCCCAGTATACTGATGTGTTTCATTTGGGACCATTTTGTAGAAGGAAGTAGACTGCATGTCTGAAGCAAAGGAACCGTAACCAAGCTAAAAGAAAATAAAGTGATATTTTGTATGAATGTAGTGTTAGGAACTTCTATTTTTGTTTGACCTAGGAGTAAAAATGATCAGACAGGTCTTGGTCTATCTCTCTTGGTAGTCGACAATGTCCAGAATAGATATCAACTTTTAGAAATCCCTCTTTAACCATTGCATTTGAAATGCAAACACAGCTTTTAGATTATGTGCAGCATCAGCCTGTATAAGATTCTGCAAGATGATGAAATAATAATAATAATAATAATAATAATAATAATAATAATAATATTTATTTCTTATATCCCGCTTTTTGCCTAATATCCCACTTTTTGCATACAAGGCGGCTTACAAATAGTACTAGGTGTTGTACATACACACAAAATACACATGGCACACTTTTTAAACCAACAAATTAATAATGTGTAAGCAGCTCCCTATTTCTTTCATGGAAGCTGTCTGTTGTTGCGCACTTCAAGCACAGATGATGTTGGACTGCAACTCCCAGCATTCGTTGTCATTTGTTGTTGTTGTTAACTGCCCTCAAGTTGATATCGACTCATGGCGACCCTATGGATGAAACATCTCCAAGACCCTCTGTCCTCCACTACTTTGTTTTAATTCCTTCAACCCCATACCTGTGACCTCCTTAATTGAATCTATCTATCAAGCATGTGGCCTTCCTCTCTTCCTACTTCCCTCCACCTTTCCCAACATTATTGTTTTTTTCCCAAAGAGTCTTCTCTTCTCATGATGTGTCCAAGTCTCAGTTTGGTCATCTTGGCTTCCAGGGAGGTTTAATGGTTTGATCTGCTCTAGGACCCACTTGTTTGTCCTTTTGGCTGTCCATGGGATCCTCAGCACTCTTATCCAGCACCACATTATCTCAAATGAATTGATTTTCTTCCTATCATCTTTCTTAACTGTCCAGCTCTCATATCTATACATGGTAATAGTGAACACAATGGCTTATATGATTCTAACTTTTGTGCTAAGTTGTATATCTTTGCATTTTAGAATCTTTTCTAGTTCTTTCATAGCCACCCTCTCCATTCTTAGTCTTCTTCTGATTTCCTGACTGTAGTCCCCATTTCTATCAATGTTTGATCCCAGGTATGGGAATTTTTTAACTATTTCTATTTCTTCATTGTCTAGGTTGAACTTGTGAAGCTCCTCGGTGGTCATTATTTTTGTTTTCTTTATGTTCAACATTAAGCCTATCTTTGCACTTTCTTCTTTGATCTTCTTTAGTATGTGTTTTAGTTCTGTGAGGTTTTCTGCTAGTATTATGGTATAATAATAATAATAATAATAATAATAATAATAATAATTTTTATTTAATACCCCGCCCCTCTGAGCTCAATCGGGGCGGCTTACATTGTAAAATTATCAACAACGATTAAGAACAATCATGTCCCCCTCCCCCCTTTAAAAAGTTATTAAACCCAATACAATTAAAAGCAATATATAGGGAGGTAAGCCTCCATTAAAAACAAACAATACATAAAAGAAACCAAAAAGTGCTGGCGGATCTGCGTATCTTAGATGGTTGATATTCCTTCCTCCTATTTTCATGCCTCCTTTTTCTATGTCCAAGCCTGTTTTTCTTAAATATAAGAAACGACGTATCCAAACAAGGAGTCCTGGTGGCACAGTGGTTAAATGCCTGTACTGCAGCCACTCACTCATAGACCACTAGGTTGCAAGTTCAGTACTAGCCAGGGCTCAGGTTAGACTCAGGCCTGCATCCTTCCGAGGTCACTAAAATGAGTACCCAACTGTTGGGGGGCAATGAGCTTACAGTTGTAAACTGCTTAGACATCCCATAGTGTGATATGAAGTGGTATATAAATGAAGCTGCTTTGCTTTGCTTTGCTTTGTTTTGTTCTGCATACAAGTTGAATAGGTAGAGTGATAGGATTCAGCCTTGCCTGACCCCTTTGCCAACTGGGAATCATTCTGTTTCTCCATGTTCTGTTCTGACAGTAGCCTCTTGTCCTGAGTACAGATTCCTCATCAGGACTATCAGATGTGTTGGCACTCCCATTTCCTTAAGGGCATTCCATAGCCTTTCATGGTCTATGCAGTCAAAGGCTTTGCTATAGTCTATAAAACACAGGCTGATTTTCTTTTGGAATTTCCTGGTGCACTCCATTAGCCATCGTTATGTTTGCAATGTGATCCTTAGATTTTCTTCTTTTCCTGAACCCTGCTTGGACCTCTGGGATCTCTCTTTCCATATATGGTTGGAGTCTATGTTGGAGAATTTTGAGCTTGATTTTGCTTGCATGGGAGATCAGTGCTATGGTCCTATCATTGCTGCAGTCTCTTGTGTCTCCCTTTTTGTGGATGAAGATGTATATTGATCGCTTCCAATTGGCCATCATTTTGTTTTCCATATCTGTTGACATATGTTGGTTAGCACAATTATGTTGTCATTGCCTCTGCTATTTAGATCTGCTGGGAATTGCAGCCAGCAATATCTGGAGAGCCATATGAATCCCTGACACACACAAAAGTCATGAGATGGTAACCACTTTACTGACAAAATGCTTGCAAAATTCTACTGCCACTTGAGAATGTACACAAATAGAATGTTTTGAGATGTTTGACATACTAAAGTTTACTTTACTACCACCATGCTCCAATATACAAAGATATTTCCTTGATGTTAAATGCAATGCTGAAGCACACTTTTTAAAGGACTATCTATCTGTGCCATCACAGCCTCAGGAATGCAAAAAATTCTGGATACAAAAAGCAAATGACCTGTGGAATCTTGTAGGTACTTAAGATGGTTGCCATGTGCAGGGAAGTTTTAAAGTCAAGTCCCCCGATGATGGCTAGAAGTCTTTTCTGGATGTCACACTCATAGTTGGGTACAAATTGTTTATGTGTGGAGAGAAGCTCCAGAGTGGCCCGATAGGTCATCCTTTCATTGTAATAACTATCATAGATGTGGAATCCCAAGGTGACATTGGGCAAGATCTCTGGATTCTCATTGATTTCCTGGACAGCAAACACTAAGGCCAGAAGATGCTGGTAATTCTTTGGCACGACACTGCAATGAGGTTTACCTGCTGTAAGTGTCACAAGGAGAAACTCAGTACCCCCAAAAGTCATTCTCAGACTTTGCTGCTGCCAGATAGTTTACTTTCCTGTAACTTACACAGCTATATATATCTTTAGGACTTCATCTTTAGTCCCCCTTGAAATTATTGTAGTGATGGGGAGACAGGTAATCAAATTAAGGTAATAGGACTTTTTCATACTTGAAATCGGAATTTCAATACTAACATGTGGCTCTTGCAGTTGTAAAGCCTTATTTTTAATTTCAATTCATGAATGAATTGTGATTGTGTGCAAAACATGGCATTTACACAGTGAAACACAGGAGTCTCACAAATGGCACATTACTCCTTTACCAGGGCACCTTCATCTGGCATTATGCATCCATAGTGGATGATGATTATCTCATCAGATTAGAGATTGAGATTTCCAACTAAGCATTAACCTTGTTAGCTGTCTCTAAATTATGACTGCTGAGGAAAATGTGGGGAGGGAACAAGGGACCATACTAAAAATACCAGCAAGAGTGAGATATTACATCACTCTGGCGTTTAGGTCAATCTTCATCCCTGCCTCTGGTGGGTTTCAAAGGAACATGTTACCAAGGATGAAACCAACAACAACAACAACAACACAACAGTACATTATTAGCTAGCCTGATAGTTCTATTTTAATTCTAAATTTTAAATACGCTTGGTCAAGATTAGTCTACTTGTACAGTCATGTGGTTAGTGGGGAGAAATATAATCCTTACATGAGAGAAAGAAGATGATGGATGGATGGGTGTTCTCTGAAGTCTTCTTCATCAAAAGAGTTTGTGATGTGAGAAGTTAGCCCACCAATGATAATGTCACCTGCCTGATAGTATTCATATGGAATGCTGAACAGATCACGGACAGTACAACTATGAATAGGTGCCTTGGATAGTACTTGTGAGAAAAAGAAGAGAATAAGAAGTACAAATATCCTTCTCCTCAGTGTTAACATTATTACACAGAGACAAATTGATTTCCCTCTGCAATTGTACAATTCACTGCAGAAACAGACTCACTCAACAGCCTATCTTTTACGTCGTTTTACTCAGTAAATCCCAAATAAATCCTTCAACCACACAGATGACAGTCCTGCCTCTCCCTTATTTCTAGCCTTTGCTAGAAATGGCAAAAGGAGTTTTTATTACTTCATTTATACTCCTTATTTTGCACTCTGGAAGTCTAGTCCATTGTTATGATTATGATAATGAAAGGAAAGATAATAATGGTCTCCCTAGGGTACCAGGTAGCTGAGAAGAAAACAAGAAAAAGAGAAAAATATGTTTGTCACAGGTATCAAACAAAAGGATATCTGTTGGTTCTTGGGATAGAGTGAGGTTTATATGGTAGAAAAGTATCATTTCTACACCTAACCACAGACCCTCATTTGCCCTCTTCACCCCTCCTGTCATTGGTCAGTAAACCTGATAATCACCACATTTTGTCTATTTTTGTTCAACAACTGCAGGTGAATACAGGGATAAACATGACAACTGGTCTTATTTGGCCCCAATTTGTCTGCCATGTGATGTGTCCCACTTTCACAAAAATGTTGGGAGTTTATATCTCTCTCTCCCCTCTACTCCTTCTCCTCTTGTCTTTATGGCTACAGGTACTTTTCCCCTCAATCCCCACATTGATTTTGCTTCACCATTCCCCATATTGCTTTCCCCAGTCCTACTGGATCTCTTCAACCTCCACACTGTCTTCACCCTAATCCACGATCTCCACCCTACCTTGGCCACACCTGTCCTTTCATGGCTTCACCATTCTCAGGGGTGTCATGAGTGGGATGCAGCCGCACTGGGAGACACCCAAACTGGGATGATGCCACTGATCCTGAAACGTCAAAGGCATGGAGTGAGGGGAAAGCTCAGTGGGTGGAAAAAGGAGACACTTGCTCCCATTGAAGTGTCTCCTTCTCTGCACAGGTGCTCTTAGATATTCCTTTCTGTCTCAGCCTCATGTCAAGTAACTATATGTGCTTGTGTATGCGCCTTCAAGGAGAGTGTATGTACCTGTAAGCCAGCCAGCATGCAGGTGTAGATGGCTTAATACTTCAGTTATTTAATTATTCTGTGTATGTGCCTTCAAGTTATGTGTAGACTTATGGCAACCCAACAGATTTTAGAGAGTTTTCTTAGGCACAGAATATTCAAAGTGGTTTTGACAATTTCTTCTTCTGAAATATAGCCTATAAGGAGCTGGTATGTGTTGGTGGTCTCCTGTCTAAGTACAAACCAAGGCTGGTCCTGCTCAGCTTCCAGAATCCGATGGGATCTGGTGCATTTGGGCTGGATGGATAGATAGGATCAGTCCAACACATACTCAAAAAGAAGCTGTGGTGAGACCAACAATAAAACACCCTCAGTGAACCTCACCATACCAGGCAATTAGTGACCAGTCTGCAATATTCCTTCTTTAGTTCTAGATTTTGGGGGTGGGCCCTGAGTTCTATAGATTCATAAGTGAAATGGATGATCTTGCTTCAGGCCTGACTATGGGATGGAGACAACTTTGGTCACCTTGGCAGAGGACCTACACCAGGAATTAGAGATCACATTAGCCTGTGGGATCACTGTCACGAATTGGTACTGTCACGAATGCTGTTGAATACATACACAAACCACAAGAAGAGGTTACCCAGAGTTTTGGGGTTTGATTTCATCAGTATGCACATGACACTCAACTCAATAGCTCTCACTTCCACCTAAATCAAAGTAAGTTCTTTCTTTACTGAATCACTGTGAGCAGCTGTAATGGACTGGATGAGGCTGAACAAATTGAATTTTAATATAGGCAAGACAGAGGTGCTCCTGGTCAGTCACTAGAGTAAAACTATGGTAACACGTACCTTGATTACATCCCATTTGGATTACTGTAATTTATTCCACATGACTAGTCAGGTGAATGCGGTGGTCAGGAGTGCCTGTTATC
>CM034710.1:19225472-19260376 GCA_020142125.1 Phrynosoma platyrhinos
TAGGGTTGCCATAAATCAGAAACAATTTGCAGGCATACAACAACCAGAACCACCTATAATGTCTGATTGCAGAAAGCTCGCCACCCACCAGATTTTTAAAGGAAAACTTGTTTCCTCTGAACAACCTCTTTTTTCATTCATATGCAAAATAAGTGAGGCCCTAGGAACACACTTCCCAAAGTTCAACCTAACTACATCTTCAGTCTACAGAGCAGGATGGGTTCTAACATTAGACAGAGTAAGGTGGTTGGCTTAGATGGTAGAACTAGGAGGTGGCTGCCAGTGTTGAAGGAAAGAGAATGGTGACTGGTGAGTCATACAGCCTGCTGGGAAGCCACCATACTAGCCCACTGCATTAAGGTGTGGTGAAGGATGCTCTCCTGTTGCTGATGTGGAAGAAAAGGTTCCACGTCAGCTTTCGTTCTTCAGCTCGTGAAGGAAAAAGACCTTGATCTTGTCCCTTTTAGAGACATTTCTTCACCTCCACTGCAGAACATTCTGGCGCAGAAATGTTCTTTCCTCCAATGCACCCTTACTTATACCCTAAAGACCAGCTAGCCACAAGACATGAGGCATAGCCTGTCCACACCATCAACTTGTGGTGCTAGAAACTTGCATGCCACATCACAGCACTTTTTAACTGGGATGGATTCTCACACCTTTATTATGTATTAAAAGATGGATAGGAGTGAGGAACAACTCCCATGCCCACAGACTCAGAGAATACACACAACAGAACTTGGAAACATTATCTATTTGGACCACAAATCCCAGAATTTCCTCACCAGTTTTAAGTTGTAATTCAGAAAGGAAATTTTCTAAACAATGGCATATGACACACACAACTTGCTGTGACACAGGCCAGCAACATAAACTCTCAACTGGTATATTTGCCCCTGCCTCTTTTCCTTGTTTGTTGTTGTGTGCCTTCAAGTCATTTCCAACCTATGGTGACCCTAAGGCAAACTTCCCCCTGGGGAGTTTTCTTGGCAAATTTCTTCAAAGGGGGCTTGCCATTGCCATCCTCTGAGGCTGATCAATCCAAGATCAACCAGTGAGTTTACATTGTTGAGCTGGGATTCAAACTCTGGTCTCTAGAGTCTCAGTCCAATGTTTAAACCACTACACCACCCTGGCTCTCCCACACTATCTTAAAAGAGTTGTTTGGTGAACATCCTTTTACCCCACCTCATGGTGATCAAAGAGATTTTACTGCCTGTAGTGAAAAATAAGATGTATTCCCTCTTGTCCTAGATACAAAAGCTGACTGGATTGGCAGATGAATCTTTCTTCAACATTGACAATGGGATAGTGCCCTCCCTCGAACCAACCTCCATCCTCTCCCCCGACACAAGAGTAGCAGGATTGCTTAGAAGGCCAGTGTGATGCTCTCTCTCCTAACATACTATTTTCTCCTCCATAACTTGATATCATCTCTCAGCATCTACAGCCTCAGGTGACCATTGCAATTTACCTAATGGTAGAATTAGCCCTGTTCCTCTCATCTTCACCATCACCTGCCAATTCATATGATACCTGTTTGCTAACAGAGCTACTCCTAGCTCTACCACCCTGCAAATTGTGCTGAAGATGCACTACCCTACTCTTGTCTTGTAAAGCCCATGTACCCAGTGTAGCTCTCTTGCTTTACTATTGGACTGCTGGCACCACCATAAACCCAACATGCTAGAGTCTTAAGCCCCAAAGACAGCAAGCGAAGGACTTACGTAGAGGTCAGAACCATATAGACCATCTGGATAGAGTACACTGTGGAGGAAGAAAAGAAAAATCAGTTCACAGGCAGACCCTTCCATGTTTGTTCCCTGCTCCACCTAGTCAATGACACTGCTACAGACTGCACAACTCCCCAAAGTCTAAAAATTGTTTTCAATGACAAATCTTAGTCCTGACGCATATCAGGAAGAAGAGAATACCACAGTATATATGCACAGTGCTCTTCTATCACTATTCAGTAAACAGAAAGCACTGCTTTTCTTTGGGAGTTTTTCTTTTAAAAAAGTGCCCATGACTTTACAGAAAGGCAGGGAATGTGTGTTGTTGGACTAAAACTTCCACCATCCCTTGCCATTGCTTATATTAGCTATCACTAATGGGAGTTGCAGACCTAACTTTTCAAGAGGATCACACCTTCCTTACCTCTAATTAAACTTGAGCTCTAGCACTACTCTACGCCCCTAAACTGGCACTCTTTAGATGTCTCATCAACCTCAACCAGCTTGCTGAGTCCTATCCAGGAAGATGGGAGCTGCAGTTCAACATATCTGAAGAGCACCAGTTTAGGGAAGGTTTTTCCCCTCATGTAATTTGACTGAGATACTGGCCAAGTAATCAGATTCCTTCTCTCTCCTACAGCTTGGAATGCTCACCTGCCATAGGCTGGAACTGGAGAAGGAGCCGGTGCTGCTCGAATAGGATTATAAATGGTGGCTCGACCGCGCCCTCGTAGAGCCCCACGATATGCCAGGGCAGCTGGTGCCATCATAGGATAAGGGATGCTTGCCACTGAATGGAATGAAGTTGGGTGGGGGAGACATTGGAGGCATGTTATTTATTAGTTACATTTATATCCTGTCTTTCATCAAATAAGTTCAAGGAAGGTACATGATTCTCCTATTTATAGGTTTTAGCCTCACAACAACCCTGTGAAGTAGGTCAGCCGAAATGAGCATGAGTGGCATAAGCGCACTCAATGCATTTCAAGACTCAGTGAAGGCTAGGATCTGCATTCCCAAGTCTTCATCCTCTTGCTGCTGCACCACATGGGTCTCACATATCCCAAAAGAAATGCTGAAGGTAAAATTGAATGTGAATTCAGTGACACTGGGTGGAGCAGAAAAGGACAAAGGAGTGGTGTGAAGCTAAGTAATGGCCAACAAAGGGAAGTCTTGAAAGAAGACACTGGTGGGTTATTCAGATGATGAAAATAATCCAGGATGAATCCAAGTTGAATCTCCATTGTTCATATGCATCCCAAATCTACCTGATTAAGTATGGGGAGGGGGCTGTCCAAAAACCACTTAACCCAGGATAATCAATACATTTTTTTCTGAATTTTTTAAAAAAAGATTTGCATCGTTGGCAGTGTGAATAACCAATGCACATAAACCTGGGATTAAACTCTGGATGCCTTCAACATGTTTTGAATATTTGCATTGCCAACTTCATATTTATTCGAGTGCTTAAAAAACAATGTCTCAATGACCCCGGAGAAGCCATTTGAAGAAAATGCACTAACAATCTCAGCCTAGATTGGCCTGGCTTGAAAATGCCAGCTCCAGTACTCCTGAAGCCTAGAGAATGATATGCTAAACATATTCAAAAGTCCAAACCAAGGAAGTTTGCCTCAGATCTGTTTGTGCATTTGATGACTCAGGATGGAAGGCTGAGTCAACCTGGAGCCCTGTAAGGATCGAACTCACAATGCTGTGGCTCCAGTATTGGCATTTAACCACTGTGCCACCAGGGCTCCCTATGTACAGAGCTCCCTATGTACTTACCTGTGTACAGGTCAGGAGCATACACGGCACCAACCACAGGATTGATCTTCCATCCTAATAAAGGACAGGCAAAGAAAAGAGTCAGAAGAGAAACTTACTTCATTGTTATTCTCCGTCCAATCCCTTCATAACCATATATATGCAGTCCTTGATCCAATCCAGTTGAGACCGCTTTAACTGCCCTGGCTCAGTGCTAGGGAATCCTGGGAATTGTATTTATTGTGGCACTAGAGCTCTCAGAGAAAGCTAAATGTCTCACTAAACTACAGTTCCCAGAATTCCCTAGCATTTTGCCAGGGCAGTTAAAGTGGTCTCAAGCTGGATTATTTCTGCAGTGTGCTTTGGACCATCCCAGAGAGCCAGCCCTAAGGCAGAGTAGATGTTTGGTATCATGAAAAAGTGACAAATTGTTGGTTATTTACTGTGTTGTCCTCGTATTTTAATAGGTAACAGTGAGAGGGTCCTTAGCCTTTTAGGAGGATTACCTTGGGATGAACTTTTTTTTTAAAAGGTCTAAACCCAGAGGGGGGAATGCAGCCAACAGGCCATATGTGGCTCCATCTGTTTTTTGCAGTCTCCAGACCTGCTCCTCACCAACTTGAAAACTCTGTTGCAACAACAGTGACAAATTTTGGTAAAGTTCTCTAAGTATGGGAGGAGGGAGGGATGGTCCAAGCCATTTTGCTACCTGAGCCAGAGCAGTAAATATCATGCCCTATCCAACCCCACTCCTCCAAGACAAGATGCATAGCACTAAAAGTTAGCCAAGTTATTTGGGCAGATAAGATAGAAAAATCACAGCTTATTTCTGTTGCCGCCTACCATTCACCACAGGTGCTACTGGAGGTTTCTTGGTGACTAGACGGGCTGTGGCGTTGTTGACCTGGTTCAGAAAGAAAAGCAAAGTGTGAGGCCGTATGGGTCAAATGGCTAGCAGCTTTTTCCAAAGTATGACAGCAGAGACAACCAGTATGGCATACAGAGATGGCTCTGGTATGGCTTTTAGAATACTAGATTCAGGGTGGATGCACATGTACAAAACGTGTCTTTGAGTATCTCTCACATTTGCAGGCAGGTGCACCCAGTTACATCAGACTTTACCTACTAGGGAGAACAGAAGATCTTTAAGGGCACACCAATGGGACTTGTGACAAATTTCTGCAGTATGAAATGCTCCTGTTTAGGGTTCCAGACCCTTCATTCCAATTTCTGTTTGCCTCCTTCCCCCAACAGTGGCAAATGGATATGCTCAATCTTCAGGAGGGAAGCCCACTGATATCTCATCTGTGGATGCTACCATCTTAGGGACTGGCACCTGGACTGTTGAACTTGCTATTAATATATTCATGTGGGGCCTGCCCCAGAACATTGCAGTCTGGAGTGCTCTCATCCAGAATACCCCATTCCATTTCCATTGAGAGTCCACTGAACTATTTGTGCATTTTACTCAATATGGCAGAGAAACTGTCCCACATCAGATAGTCTGAGAAGCACTGGTCAAGGGATGCATCTACACTGCAGAAATAATGCAGTTTGACACCACTTTAACTGCCATGGCTCCATCCTACAGAATACTGGGATTTGTAATTTTGTGATCACTCTGGTAGAGAAGGCTAAAGTCCTTGTAAAACTACAAATTTCAGGAATCCACAGGATGGAGCTACAGCACTTAAAGTGGTGTTGAACTGCATTATTTCTACAGTGTAGATGCACCCTTCATGTTTGTAACAAGAACAACAAATTAACACAGGTAAGAGAGACCCAGTGGCCACAGAGATGATCTTTAGGGTGTGCAAGTGTTCCACAGAGTACATGATCCCCACTTGTGATTACATTATGTTGACCTTGAAACGCAGACCGACTTATACACAGATTGAGGCAACTTCTCACCTCAATCTTCCTCCCTTCTACAATGCTGCTGTTCAGCTTCTCTCGTGCCCGGTCAGCATCTTGGCTGTTTTCAAAGGTGACAAAGCCAAAACCCTAAGAGAAAATATCTTGGTAAGCATGAAAGATCTTCTGATGGAAACTTTAACAGCAGCTAGTTCCCTCAGATGCATCCCTGCTGCCAATATGAACTCCCTTTGAATTTAGCAGCCTACGGTTGAATATTTATTGTATCCTACAGAAGTCTTTCTTCAATACAGCACTTTCCAGATATGTTGGACTATAACTCCATCCATTCCCTACCAACACTGGCTGTTTTGCCAGGTTAGGGATTCATCTGTGAAATCTCATCTTGGAGCCAAAAACAATGCATTATAAACAAGAGAGACTGGACTGACAAAAATGCCCTAGATTTCTGTTTCAGCAAGCCTAAACTCATACTGAAATATTTTTAGTTAATGCATTTTGCTTTCATTGGCCATGAAGAAGGGCATGAACTGAAGCCTCCTTTTTTCAAAACTCATACTGTCTTAGCTTTAGCTTCTGAGAATTCTCCAGAGATCAGATGATGCCCACATGTTCTCAAGCTCACATTTACAGCTATTATGGGTTTTAAGAGGCAAGTTGCAATTCTGATCACTCCATTTTTAAAAAAGGAAGAATGTTATAGGGGTGAAAGGGAGAAACACAGGGCCACCAAGCTGTTGAAAGAGATGAAGCAACCTCCCTAAAGAAAAGTGTTTGTGTCCATGTTTAGTTTGGTGACAAACTATTAAGGGGAAGAGTCACTTTCTAGGTTTATAAAATTATGCATTGTGGACAGAGAGTAAGTGGACAAAGAAATTTTCACCTTCTTTCGTATGCCTAGTACTTATGCTGACTTTATTGAACATAAGATTTGGGACAGAAAGCCCAACAGGCTTGGGGAAATTACTGCCCCAAGAAGCAATGAGAGCCATTGTCTTAGATGATCTCAGAAAGAGACTAGATAAATTCATGGAGGATGAAGCTATGAATGGCAATAAGCCCCAAGAACTACATGTTCAGAGACAGCATGCCACTCAATACCAGTTATTGGGGGACATTAGCAAGGGACTAGGGCCACTGCCTTCAAGCCTTGCCCATGGTCATCGTGGAGGCATCTAATTGGTCATGGCCAATAGCTGAATGCTGGCCTAGTTGGACTTTGATTTGATCCAGCACCACTTTTTCTAGATAATACCCAAATGTTAAGCATGAAAGTTTGAGGGAGGGGAATTATTGGCCAGCACAGCTGATAGCCCCCCCCCCAACTCTGGTACTATGTTTAATGTGGTACCTAGCAACAACTAAATAAATTTTGCCACCCTCAAAAGATACATCCCATGATCCAAAAGAGATGTCCCAGAAGTTCTTGCAATGCCACCAAGGATGCAGGAGCACAGCCAACAGGACTGTGTGTCACATTTGTAGCATTCTTTAAAACCACTGCATCCTCTACAAAATCATTGTATGGATCATGCGGTTCAGCTGGTCCTTCCAACACCAAAATCCTGAGCTTCTATGGTAAAAGCTGTGGGGGAAAAAACTTGTCACAGGGCAGCCTTGCCTAGGACACCCTGCACTTCTTTTTCCTCTCTTTTTCTTGGTAGCTGGTACCTTTGAGCCACGTTCATTAAAGATGATCTCCACATCTAGGATTTTCCCAAATTGCTAGAAAAGATAAGGAAAGAAAGTAATTGACAAAGGCAATAAACAGATCAGCTCTTCTCTAGAAAACATTTCCATGGTCATGTGTAAAAATTACAGGCCAAGATTTTATACCATTGTCTGTTACAAATACTTGGGATACTTCCCTGCAAATTTAGTCAGAGCAATGCCACTTGCATCTCCATCATGGAGATTCAAGTTATGTCAAGCACCCCTTCCTGCCATGTCTCAAAATGTGACATCTGTAGAAAGGTCAGAAAGAAACTCTTCTAGAACATGGCCACACAGCCCAAAAAACCCCACAAAAAACAATGACGTCTGTAGCCTAACCCCTTTTGCATTCACTATCTGTTCATGCCATCCCTTGCCTCTAGAGCCAGCAGAGAGCAAAGAAGTGAATAGCATCAGTGTCTAAAAGCAGCTTACCCAGACCCACAGATGATGTCTAGAAGGTCCCTCAGTCTCCTGGCCAAGCCTTGGACCTCCTTTGTTCTAGATCCTCCCAGTCCCACTCCCTGGCCAAGGACTCCTCTTTCTGCTCATGGAATACAACACAGAGAAAGCAGGCTTATCTTATTGTGTGTAGGACTGACTCACCCCAAACATCTGTCGCAGGTCTGGGTCACGAAAGCGGAAGGGGATGTTGGACACATGGAGGCGTTTGGGCTGGCTCTTGTTCTCAGTGCTTTCAGTTTCCTCTGCCTCAGGAGACAGCTCAGGTGCAGGGACCTCTTCTGGCTGCTGGGGGGTGGGATGGTGTAGGATGGGTGGAGAGGAAATGAAGCAGGATCATGCACACCACTGAGGCAACCCTCCCCTTGCACCTCTGTATGGGGGGCATAAGAGAACTCTGAGCCTGAGAGGCTGCCATTCGTTCAGCCTCTGACTAAACAAGATGGGCAAGGCTGGGTAACTCTCCACAATGGATATTAGCCAATTCATGTTACATGCAATCATGAGGAAGGAAAAGAAGATTTACAAGATGACTACAGTTCTTTGGGGTTGTATAGGAATGGTGTGGAAAGATGACAGGAGAGATCAGCTGACATAGAGGCTAGGGTCATACTCATTAGCTGTTTCATGGAACATTTGGTGAGTACTCAAACCTTTACATGATGAAAGGAAGGAGGTCAATGTATGTGCAAGGCACTGGTGAAGAACTTGGAACTGAAAATCATTGACAAACTTTATTCTGGTTCTGAATGCATGAAGCTCCCTTCCACAGCTTTGCATTATTCACATACAGGTTGACTCTACGTTACTGGGAATTCTGAAATCCAAAATATTCCAAAAACCAAAACTTTTTTCATGAGTGGCCAAGACAGTGAAACCTTTGCTTTCTATTGGTTCAACATGCACAAAGTTTGTTTCAGGCATAAAAATTATTTAAAATATTGTATAAAATTACCTTCAGGCTATGGGTATAACGCGTATATGAAACATAAATGAATTGTGTGTTTAGACTTGTGTCCCATCTCTAAGATATTTCATTACGTATGTACGTAATGTACGTATATGCAAATACATGTATTCAGAAATCCAAAAATTTCTAAAATCCAAACCTCTTCTGGTCCAAACATTTCAGATATCGGAGACTCAACCTATATCTTGCCTAGACTGTCTACAGTTCTGAGAGGCAGGTCTTAGGTCAGCATCTTTGACTCTTTTCCTGGAACTTGCTACTTGAGCAGAGTTTAGGAAAGTTTGGGTTTTTGTTGGCTATGGTTCCTCGAATCCCACAGCCATGTGACTGGGCTTTTAGATAAGCAACTAGGCGAAACAGATAAATCAATGGTTCTTTGCCATAATGATGACCTCTGGGTGCATTTTATTAATACAAAAGTGAGCTTCACCGCCAAATTCAATGGCATGTGCATTGCCACCTAGGTGAGTAGTAGAAGATCAAGTTGTTTGTTGGGCAGTTACATAGTTCCCATTCTGTGTTTTGACACATGCAACTTGGTGGGTGGCCTTGGGGAAACTATAATTTTCCAGCCACCCAACATTGCAAGAAAAAAAAATGAAACCACTTTGTGCAAATAGCTAGAATCTTCACAATAGGTTACAAAAGGAAACAAAGGGTTATTGTTCTATTGTTGGTGTTTTTTAATGTTTTTTTTAAAAAAATCAATATCCAACTCTGTCTCAGCCTGTAGGCTTCATTCTTCCTGCTTGATCACTGCAGTAGTCACAGCATGACTGGATATTTGAAGCTTTCATGGAAAGTTGGAGCTTTCTGTGATTGCCTTTTCCATTTGTGCATGGAATGGAAGAAAAAACATCTGCCACCTGAATGGGCTGGCAGTCTTGATTTCCTCTAAGCTAGCACATTTGGAGCAAAGCAAAATAATCATCATTGCCAAGACTGTCATTATTGCTAACCGTTGACACCTGGAGTGTTATATCTCTTTCTAGATTCATGCCCTTAGATGAGAATAGGGAACCTCTGGCCTTCAAAAGCTTTTGGAATTCAACTACCAAAAGCCCTGGTCAGCATAACCCCTGGTCAGAAATTATGGGGGTCTGCAGTGTCTGATCTTCCAGAAAAACTTCCAGTGCTACAGTCAATTTTGGGTTGGAGACAAGGAAAGTATTATGCACAAGGTATCCTGTTGTGAATTTAGAACAACCATTTGGCTTCCTGCCTTTCCTATCACTGTCCTAAGTACTCATTTGACATGATCATTATGCAAAAATATACATGGGTTGGTACATGCTAGTCTTCCACTTCCCTCTTGATTCCTTTTGTCTTTTGCATTGTGCCTATTAAATGTGAAATTGTGAGCCTCCTTTTAGCAGAAATGTAATGTATAAAATGAAGCAGATAAATCATTAACATTATTATAGACCATTTTAGGGTTCAAGTGGAGACCCCCATGTTTAAATGTTCTTTCAAGTAATTAAAAACGCTGAACATGTTTGCACATGGAAAATCAGCGTATCAAGGACAGGAGTCCTAACCTACTAAATTTCTTTCAGACACAGCAGGATGCCATCTGCATGGGTTTTTATTTTAAATTTTTACATGGGGAAACATTCACTCATGCATTCTCCTGACTGGTACTTGACAGGACACTGTTCAGTAAGACTAAGATGGACATGGTTCTTCTGTCTATGAAGCCATGTGAAACTGGCTTGTGTACAACTAAACACAACATCATTTGTGCAGTAAGTAATTTTATCATGGATATTCTTTAAAAGTAAATAACAAAATCCAGAACCAAACTGATGAACAGGGCAAAGAGTTAGTGCCTTTACAAACTGCCAGAAATAGTGCAACTTGAGGCCACTTTAACTGTCCTGGCTCAGTGCTAAGGAATTATGGGAACTGTAGTTTATTGTGGCACCAGAGCCCTCTGACAGAGAAGGCTCAATGTTCCAGAAAAAAAATACAATTCCCATGATTCCCTAAGCACTAAGCCAGGACAGTTAAAGTGGCCTCAAGTTGCACTATTTCTGGCAGTCTGTAAAGGCCCTTAGCCCCATAGCTATGTCTGGCAAGGGTCCCAATCCAGATTGAGCTCCCATGCTATTTACTCATTGAAAGCATTCACTGAACTACTAACTGCATGAGTATCACTGTTCATAGTTTGACCCTTTCTATATATTGTCAGATTTTGTGAAGGCTCAAAGTTTGCTTATTTGTCAGAGGATGTGAAGACTCAAAAGGAAGAAGACCAAGGAAAATCAGAACTCATCTTTGTTTCAACCAAATCTCATTACCCGAAAGCAGATCCACTCTTCTTCCAAATCTTCTCTCCCCATCACCAACCAAAAAGCAAATGTTTCAATGCACCAGCAAACATTATTCACTGGGGTTAATGAACAGGATGGACACACACATACACACACACACCAGCACACAGGAGAACATTAGTGGAGAGAAAAGCAATTTGTGGGAACTTCGTGTAGAAAGTTTGGGCAGGCGTACCAGGTGACACAGAGAACAATCCCAAACTTGCACCTTTCTTTTCTCCATGCAGATGGACCTACTCAACTCACGATGCAGAACACCACCACGATGCAACATTCCGAGAGCATGGCGAGGTGTGTGCAGCCTCTCTTGCAATGGCTTAAATGACTGGGAGAATAGCCAGAAAAGCAATCAATCTGGCATGGGGACAGCGTTGAACTTGTCTTTGAATCTGCTACAGGCTATACCAGTGGTTCCCAAACCATATTGGGGAACTACTGGACTATACAGCTGTGGCCTGAGCTTTAGAGGAGTTGTCCAAGGTGAGAGCTCTGTATCAGCACCATGGAGAACTCCTTTAAATTTTAGGTTACAATGCAAGTGGATGTACCACCCTCTGATGGTACACTTCTATACTGTCTATCAATGAGGGGCAGGGCCTATTGGGAGGGACGCTTGAGGACTGCATGTAGAGATGAGAGTAATGCATATGTAAAAAGAAGCATTGAGGGACTGTATATGCATGTGTGTGTATACAAAACATAAATCAGTAGCCATAGAAGGTGCCACTATGCAATGGGCTGGTCACAGACTAACTTCATGGGCTTGTTCTCACAAACAGCAAACAAAGTGGACTTTGTCTGGACTTTACCACTTCAGACTTTGCATGATGGGAAGCCCTTTTGATACACAAAATTAAGAGATTTTTTTGGATGCTGAACCAGTATAAAACGTTCTGCTGGGATAGCAAATGACCACATCTACCCACAACTTTAAGATGCATTATATTCCAAGCCAGCTAAACTGTTTGGGCACTTGAGGCATAAAATCATTCAAGCACCCCTCCAGATTTCTAATAGCAAAATACAGGAACAACAAATTAAAGAGCTAATAGTTGCAAAACAATTGCCTTGTCACAGCATGCCCGAGACAGCTGCCTCAATTTGCCTAACAGGAGGGGAAGCCTTGACAACACAAAACCCAGCCTGTTGAAATCTGAACTTTTTATGTAAAGGGATTTACCTATTATTTTGAAGAACCATGTGAGCCCTTACCTGTCATCTAAAGTAATACAGTCCAGACACAAGGTTGCAATCTCTTCTGTTTTCATGAACTAGGCCCAAATTAGGCCTGATTCTGTGAAAAATATCATTTTAATCATCTTAATTTGTGCATTATCCACATTCTAATTTACCTTTTGATTGTCCCTTGAAGCTGGTGAGATACCATCTCCCAGTTCTTAAGTGTGTCCTGAAATTTCAGATGATGAGAATAAGGTTGTTGTTTTTTTAAAACAACAAAATGCTTCTGTTGTTTGTATGCAAGAAACGTGTACCAAGCTGCAATGCCTAAATCTGAAGTGTGTTTTTGAATTTTGTCAAGGAAAAGTATATTGAGACAAGTGGTTCATTTAAGGCCAAAACAGACATAATACAAGAAACAAACAGCTATTTCTTAACTTTTTTAAAACAAAATAAAAAGCAGCCTTGGGAAGCTATGTGTGTTTTTGTGGAGGAAGAGCATGCTAAACCATCTGCCTGCACTATTTTCCACTTAAAAATTCTCTTATCTCGAGCTGTTTTTCCAGGTACAGAAGCTAATGGTGCTCATAGAAATATTCCTGTAAATTGAATTACCCTTAATGGTGAACCAGTCATGAATGGAGGAGGCAATGACTGATCTTAGATAAAGTTGCCTCTGATTTTTATTCTCCCCATTACTGTAGTTCTCTCCATCCTTCTGGTCTCAGTGATGTTGAGCAAAGATGGGGGCAGAGAAAAAGAGGAAAACAAACTGGCTTTGAAACAAAACACCAAAGAAGTATTCAGGTCCAAAGCTCACCCATGGTCAAGAGGAAAATTCACTCTGACCTTTCCTCCCTTAATTTGCCACAAAAATGTTCTCCTTGGGCCCCTTCTCACCACACAATTATACAGGTTGAATCTCTTTTGTCCAGCATTTCAAAATCTGAAATGCTCCAAAAGACGAAATTTTTTTCATGGGTGGCTAAGATAGTGAAACCTTTGTTTTTGTGTACATCTTCAATGTACACAAACTTTGTTCATGCACAAAATTATTTTAAAATATTGAATAAGATTACTTGCAGGCCATAAGGTATATATGAAACATAAATGAATTTTGGGTTTAGACTTGGGTCTCATCTCCATGATATCTTATTATGTACTTATATGGAAATACAGGTATTCCAAAATTTTAAAAAATCCAAAACACTTCTGGTCCCAGGCATTTCAAATAAGGGAAACTCGACCTGTACTATTATAGTCCACTTTAACTACCATGGCAGCATTGTATGGAATCGTGGGATTGGCAGTTCTACAAAAGTGCTACAAACTACAACCCCAGGATTCCACAGGATGGAACCATAGCAATTAAAGTGGAATCATAGCATGGTATATGTGCAGTTTGCAAGGGCCCCTTATCAGCAGATACCTGTCTGATCCTGCCCTTCTCCTCCTGACCTGCCATGTCCACACACAAACATATTGCATTGTTAATATCAAGGGAGCTCTTGTGTCTGTGTGTGTCTAAGAGAGAGAGAGAGCACTATTGTGTGTGACCTATTGTGTATATCACGCTCAAGTCCAAGTTATTTGAATGATTGCATCTCCCTTACAAACCAGATCATGCTCTTGAGATCTGGACTTTTTCTCTGTCCCACCACTCTCACAGGTACATTTGGTGGAAACACAGGAGAGAGCCTTTTCAGTGGCTGCCCTAGGCTATGGATCTCTCTTCCCAGCAAAGTTAGACTGGCACCCTCCCCGCTTTCTTTTTGCGGACAAGCAAAGACTGCTATGCATGTGAGTGTGTGTGTGTGTTTTAATATATGGTTTAACATGGTTTTAATTTTTTCTGCTTGTTTAAATGTGTTTTAACTTTTGTATTTTGTGGTTTTTTAACAAAGTTTTTTAATTGTAAGCAGCTTTGAGCCCCAATCTGGGGAAATAATAATCAAAGCTATAGCCATGTTAGTCTGTAAAATCTGTATGTATCAAGATCTTGTAGCACCTTTGAGATTATCTGAAAGAAAGAAGTCAGCAGCATGAGTTTTTGTGGAGTGGGCTTTCCATTCCATCAAATGCATCTGAGGAAGTAGACTTAAAAGTCTACAAAAGCTCATGCTGCCAACTTCTTTCTTTAGTCTCAAAGGTGCTACAAGATCTCTTTACAACAACAACAATAATTCCACAACGAACATACATTGAGTCAGCATGCACATATACTCTGAAGCTGTACTGTGAGTATGACTATCTGAGCTTATGGCACCTGCAGCAAGGAACACCTATCATGTTGCTATTAAAACACAACAGATACACACAAGATTCAGGCCACTCTGAAATGCAAACAATCCACCAGGCAGTAGCGAATCCCCCTTGGGCCTTAAACTCTTCTCCCACCACCCCATTGTCCCTCCCCATCCCTACCAAAGCAATTTATTATACAGTTCCATCACCACCGCGTCCCAATGCTAGCCAAAAGCATCCCTCAGATATTATGGGCTCTTAAAGACAAGTTCAACAGAGATTAAATTCGCGCACCAAGATTCACTGGGAGGAGGAGGTGTTTCAAATGCACAGGAGTGGTGGGACAAGGAGGTGTCAGGCTGAGAAGACAGGCAGGTGCACTTGCACAGTGAGTAAAAGGTTAACTACTCATGGATTAATTAGGCTGTAACAAGAGAAATGTGATGGAGTCCAAGATGCCTGGGAGAAAACCTGAGTTTGATGGGAGGTCCGCGAAGGCTGTTGTTAACACCCCAGGAAAGGCCCTAATCCAGAAAAGATACAGTGGTCATTGCAGCGTGTGAATTTACGACACACCAGGAGTTCTTCTACCAATGGTACTTAGCAGCAACTTTCCAGAAGATGGGAGAGAAAGGGGGAAAGGAAAAGGGATATACACACACATACACACATTATAAACTCATTCCAACAACCTCAACTTTGACCTCTGTGGCAAATGCAAAGAGGAGGTAATCTAGGGTTTTAAAAAAAAATCACGTAAAGAAAATAATATGACAAGTTTGCATGTGCTAATTTATATGTAAAGATACTTTACATCGAGATATGTAAAAATTAGTCACAATCACTACAACTTAGCCAGTACATCTCACCACTGTAGGGAAGACTGTGAGCCTGCCTGCTCAGTCTCTGACCAGCTAACCACTGACAGGCAGTTTGAAGACCTCTGGCTGCTCTTTATTCACAGGGCTCTGGCAGAGTTTTAAAAAGTTACATTTTCAGACCACAGCTCTCAGGATCAGGATGTACCTAAGGCATGGTGTCCCTAATCCTCCCACCCAACCAGAAAGAATCAGGATGTGCGAACTGAGATCTCTTTGGCCTTGTCAGATCTTCTTGTGCAAAGCAGATATAGCCTAGAGTTGCACCCTGAACTAGGTTCTCCTGAAACCAGGAGGGTTCCTGTACTGTTGCTGCAACAAGCAGCACTTAGTGAAATTCCTTCTTCTACCTAACCATTAAAGGTTCCAGAGCCCTAACTAGTTTTCACTCTAGCAATCTAAAAAAGTAATATTTGGGGAAGGGATGTCCTCTTCCAGTTTTGGGGCATTCGTCCATGGCCCAACTTGCCATTCTCTGGAGAGGTCCCTGTCTTGAAGGGGAGGGGAGATGATAACCTGAACTAGCAGAAAAGAACTGAAAACAGGTAACTAAGTAGGATTAGACACAGTGGCAGCTGGCTGCTCTGATGACGACTGGGGAGTGAATCTATTAAAATTTTAATTGAGATTTTAAATAGGCTATCCAGAGTACTGGACTGTACATCCAAAATAAGTGCAACACCCTGTACAGCGCCTTAAAAATCTGTCTAGGCTCTGACACAGGAGCCACTGGCCACCCTTGAATCGAATCATTTCCACCATTTTGTGTCCTTGTTCATGCAAGGACATCAAGCATTGCCTAGAAAAAGAACAACCAAGGCCCAGATTGATGGCTATAGGGTTGCTGATTTTGAATCAGTCCTTTCAGCTGTGACTTTAAGGACAATTTGACTTGCAGGAATTAGCAGGTGATCATGTTTATATTTATGCTTGACCTCCTGGTTTCTCCAGCTTGTGCTGCCACTAAATGGAACAAGGGCAGGCTAGATCTCCCCACCACATTAGCAACATTATCACAGTTTAGATAACAAGAGGGGAACCAAATTAGGGAACTGTGAAATAGATCTGAGCAGGCTCTGAGCTTCCTTTGGAGTCGTTGAACCAGTCCTACTGTACAGCCAGATAAAGCAGGCTGATTCAAGTAGCATACTGGGGGATGCCACTGGAATTCAGAGAATTGCCAATTGTAATATTTATTATTATTATCATTACCACTGTTTTACAACCAGAAAAAGAAAAGGGGTACCATTTGGGTTTTCTATTTTGCAATCTGACTTGCGTCTTCTCTGCATACAGTCTCATGGAGGACACTATGTCCTTGAGAGGGGCTATCACCGACACACCACTTGTCCCATGAAGATAAACAGCTGCTGGTGAAGATGGTGAAAGAAGGGAGGGAGACGGGTTGAAAGAGAGAGAACAGGGAATCTGATAGGGGTGCAGCTGTCTTGGCTGGAGAAAAAAATGTTACTCAATATGGACACACAGAAGGCCATCTCTTTCATGGTCACAGGCTCTCGGAAGAGAGACTAAGTTGTTACCCGGAAAGGTGAAAAAGGAGACCTCCTGAGATGTATAAAAATGGAAAAGCAAAACTCTTACTGCTTTCTTCTGACCAGGAATTAGGAGTTGCCTAGGACTTCTGGAGAGCAGCATCCATGAGTCCTAATCTGAAATTTTCAAACTGCGTCTACTTGATATCTATTATATTATGTTCTTATACTTAATAGTACTTTTGGAGGTAGTGAAGGATCAGGACAGTCAAATCTGATAGAATGCCAAATTGTAAACTCACTGGATCATCTAGGTTAAGTAAAACTTCCAGCAAGCAACAAGGCAGAGCTATTTTCACCCTCTGGTAATCTAAGAAAATACAAGACACAGTGTGGAGTAGTGGTTTGAGTGTTGGACTACAACTCTGGAGGTCAGGATTCAAATCTCCACTCAGCCATGGGTGACCTTGGGTAAGTCACACTCTCTGTGCCTAAGAAGAAGGTGAAGGCAAACCTCCCTCAAGATCTTGCCAAGAAAACCCCGTGATAAGGTCGCTATAAGTCAGAAATGACTTGAAGGCACACAACAACACAGACCTGAAAATACTGACAAGTATGTGTGGCCAAGTTCGTTATTAGAAAATTGCTGAGAAAACAAAACTGGTCTCATTTGTAGATGTATTCTGTATATTAATACTTTGCACATATATAACACTCCTCCAGATTTGTTCTTTAATAGTCCTTGTGGCAACAACCTTGCAAGGTAAACCAGTGCAAGCACTGTTGTCTGCAAAATGTTTATTTCTGCTACCTTTGCATCTGGTGAACAGGTTTTTGTAGTGCTTCAAATGTTCACAAGACCTACATGACCATATATATATATATATATATATATATATATATATATATATATATATATATATATATATATATATATATATACCGGTATATATATACATATGTATTAGTGGAAATTCAATACATATAGTGTAAGCAACAGTCATTCTTTCAAATCTGTGGGAGATGATCTCTGCCCAGGGATAGCCAGAGGCAAAAGAAAACAGGAGTGCTGCAACTTTAATAGCTGTGTAGAAGAAGGTGTCTCAAGATATACAGTTTGTCTTGCTATGTAAGACATACCTGCTGAAATCCCTCTTCAACCAAAATATTACAGACACAGGAGCTCTGCCTTCTTTGGCACCTTCCTTGGCTACACTATCCTTGTTAGATAGGGACAGATCAAGAGAAAACATACCCTTATTTGGCTTTTCCTTTTAAACAATGCACAGCAAAATAAGCAAGTGAAGTCTTTTGTGATATGAAGCCAAATATAACTGCCTGCCAATTGCTGTGATCAAATGTTCATTAAGGAAACTGCTTCATGGGCTGGTTCAAAAGAGCTAGTCCTACAGACCCCTAGAGTTAGCATGATAACACATGAACAATATTACAAGCCTGGCTAATATGATCTTCAGGTGCTGAAGGACTCCACTTTTCATTAACCCCTACCAGTCTGGCCAGTGGTGAAGAATGATGAAATTAGCAGTTCATCAGTATCAGGAGTGTCATACACTCCCCAGCTCTCTTACACCAATCCAGGCCATTTCTGCCTCCTGCCAGTGGCTCTTTGAGTTTTTTTTTTAGACAGGAGTATTTCCCAGTCCTACAAGAAGAAGCAGCTCCAAAGAACCAACCCAGGACCTTCAGCTGGCAAAGCATCCACTCGGCCACTAAAGTGTGGTTTCTGCCAAAGTCGTACCGAATCAAATAACTGCATTAAGAAGCACCATGACTGGAATAGCACTGCACAGCTTTGTGTTTGCAGTTCACTTTGGTTACTGGAAAGACTGTTATCCGGAAGTGTTTAAATGTCAGAACCTATCATCCAAGGCATGAGAAACACTTCAGTTTTATAGCACTATTAACTGTCATGATATTCCTGAGGAATCTTGGGAACTGTAATTTAAGGATAGCTGTGTGAAAAACTCTGTGAAGTTGATACGTCTCGAAATGACAGTCCTGCATATTCTTAGTGTTAAGCTATAGTGCAGCAGTTAAGAAATTGAGTTAGGAGGCTGTTGTTTGAAATCTTTCTTGAAATACAAAATGCCTATGGCTGCAATGATATGCATGCTTACTTGGAAGTAAATCCCATTGCACAAAGCAAGGCTGACTTCTCAATAAATATAGGCTGTGATTGGCCTTTGGCAAGTCACTATTCCCTCCGCTTCAGACCTTCCATTTCCAACTGGGGGGGGATAATTGGTTTACCTTGCAGGACTGTTGTAAGTGTCAGTGAGAAAGCCTATACGGAATGCTCTGAACATGCTGAGTATTATTAAGATAAAAACGAATGGTAGTCTAGAGTACCCTGTCCCTTTTGCAGACAGTGCCTTTTGCATTGCATGGAATTAAACCAGGTTGCATATGGTGATATCCATATTAGCATAGCAGTGAATACACTCAGGTTTTAGTCCAAACTTTACAAGAGTCCTCAAGGTATTGAGCATATTGTGGGGATAGGGCTCAGCACCTTGCATAATTTCTTTTCAATTTGGCCTGAAACCCAGAATAGATTCATTGCTCACTGACATGGAAGCCATTAGGCAAGTTTAGTGGAGCTAAACAAAATTGCCAGCTCACTGATGAAGATGATTTTAAGGCTCATAAGGGCTACTGCCCTGAGCCAGTTCAAAAGCTGGCAACCTTTCCATGTGCAACATATTACATACAGAATACTGTCAACCACCTTGCATTTTTCACTTCCATAGGGTCAAAATTTCTGGATATTTTACATCTCAATTCCTACAGATCCTTTTAACCTTTTGGCATGTTAGGAGTAGCTGTGGGCTCTTGTTTTCATCCTAACAACACCACTGCAATTTTGAAAATGTGCTTAGAGTTTACCATACATGATAAACACAGCTGAATGCCTTTGAACCTATAAATATCCTACTTGGGAAAACCTGATTTTTTGTTTGTTTCTATTACAGAAGGATGCAGGTTCTTTGAGAGGTCTGTTTTGTGCTACATGGTTATAGCACTATAGTCCCACTTGAACTGCCATGGCTGCATTCTAAGGAATCCTGGGATTTGTCATTTGGTAAATCCCTAGATCCTAAATCTGGCAGAGAATTTTAAACACCACTTCAAACTACAAATACCAACATTCCATAGGATGTTGCTATGGCAGTTAAAGTTGGATCAAAGTGTAATCAATGGTGGGATGTAACTTACAAAAGATTGAGAACCAGTGGTCTAGACTGGTTATCATATGGCACCAAGCAATAATAGAGCTTTAGAAAATGCCTCTCCAAACATAATTTGGAGGCAGGAAACTCTACCTCAAACCTCCTGTTTCTAGAACATGTCAAGAAATCTCCAACTGTCCTGACTTTGTAGGGACAATTCCAATTAGTCCTCTTTGGTAAGATTCACAAAAGATGTCAGGGAGCTCAGTGTGCCTTAGCAATAGAGTATAAAATACAAATTCACACCAGTCTTGGCCACACCAAGGATATTTCTCCATGATTTGCATATATGTCTACCTGTCCTACAGTAGAGATGAGAAATGTATACCATACAGATGGTGCTGGATTGCAGCTACCATCATCTCTCACCACAGGTGATGCATCCTAGCATGGCTCATGAGGAATGGGAATAATTAAAGACCTCCAATATCTAGTCCTTATGATCTCCTCATTGTTACACAAAAGGCACTTCAGAGAGGAAGTGAGATGGAGGGAAGGCCGCCAGTGTTCTGGGTAGATAGATGGAGAAAATGAAAACTGTTTGGAGGGAGCAGGGATATTTGAAAGTCTCCCTATTTCAGTGGAGATTTTTTCCACCACCGCTAGACCAAAGGAAAAGGTAAACTGCTGCAACCCATCCTAGCTTGTGTGTTCTTTCTCATTAATAGCTTTTGCTGTCCTGATCACACTCTAATGTTGCTTAGCCACACGTCTCAATTTTCATCTATGAAATGTTGGAAAATATGCCCCCCCCTTCCATATGCCCCAGGTTTGTGCACTGGCAATAGGATCAAATTCAAGCCTTATTCCTTATGAGCCCTAGAGAAAACAGTCCAAGATCATGCTGGATTCTGGGAGCTGCACACCAAAAAAGTAACTTTCATCTTCTCTTTCTGTGTATACAATGGAATGAAGTTTTAATTTAACTCCCCATGAGGGCTAACCCTAAAAGGTGGCTCATAAATCCTATTTATTTTATTTAAAACATTTGTTTACCATCTCTTAACCCACCAGAGCTCCTGCGTTAATGTACAGAGAGTGATCAAATATAGGAATAATAAATGAAGGACTGGAGTTTGTTCAGGGGTTTCCTCACACCCATACCTAGTCCTGATTTTAGACACACACATTTGAACTATGCAGAAAAGAACCTCACAGGAAGCTGATTCCTATCCTGTGCTTAATTTCTAAAATGATGAACCACATAGTCCATGCTAGCTCTCAAAAGTACACCATACCCTTTACTTTGGACGCACTTTCTCTCCTCTCCTGTCAAATTCTAAATGATGGGTGGGGCAGAGAGTTGACATTTACTTTGTAGTGTGTGTAAAGACTCATTGGTCCTCGTGGTCACATCCAACCTATGATTCCATGATTCATTTTCAGAGACACTTCTCTGTATTACTGCTAAACCCTAAGAATCCAAATAGCTTCTGGCACTAAGGCAGTCAAAGTCCTGTGCTCCATGTAGCCCAGTGCAAGCCTCACTTAATCCCAAGTTGTCTCACTCATTTCAGAAAACCCACTTGCCAAACACTCCAGTGGCTGTCACAGAGTTTGGCTTCTGCAATAAAAGGAATTAGCAATGCCCAAAACTACTTGTGTCTGGGACACAAGAGGAGGAGAGAGAAGGTTGGGGGAGATCGTACTGAAAGGTAATAGGGTCAACTAATTCTCTTTGCTAAGCTATGTTTTTTAAACTTAGACAACTTTCCAGATCTTTGACCTACTGATACCAGAATGATCTTGGATAAACTATAAGTCACCAATTCCACCAGGTGAGTGCAACTTGGCTGCATCCCAGGTCCCAGGTGCACTTCAGAGGCTACTTTTGAAAGACAGCAAGCTCCCAACTTTGAAAAGCGGTCTCCGAAGCGTGCCTGGGACCCTGGATGCAATGGAGTTGATGGTGACTTTGGTGCGATAATACCTGCCTGCATCCTGCAACCTGACTGTATCCTCTTGGGGAGCAGTCGGGTTATATGTCAGTGTGATAAGCCCCTATGACACAGTGGCCATGATGGGGACATTATGCCCTGGTTCAGCTTATAGTTCAGCCTCCCCTGCCCCAGCTTCTCCAGAAGACAACCCCTTATCCCAGCAGTTGTTCAGATTTGCCAGAATGAGACCACCAACACTCAACCCTTGAGCCCCCACTTACGGCAGGTGGTGGTGGTGGCAGTGACAATGGCTCAGGTGCAGCTGTTCCTTGTTCAGGAAAGATGCGTAGGTTATGATCTGGTGCTGTTGGAGATGGGTACTCTGAAGGGGTGCTGTGAAGATGATACTGTGGAGGCAGCCGGGCCTGAGGTGGTGGTGGCGGGTATTGAGCTGGGAACGTCTGGGTCATGGCATCAGCTGGCGGTACTGCAGCATCTGGACTACCCTGGAGAGAGAAAGAGCAGAAAGAGTGAAGCAGGGGACCACAACTACTAGTGAACCTGGAACCTTGAGCCTTTCACACAGTTACAATGCTATGATTCCACATTAAGTGCCATGGCTGCATCCCATAGATTCCTAGGGCTTGTAGTTGTAGACAGATGACTTACATTTATTCTCATAACTGCACTCTGACAGAGAATTCTAAGTACTAAGTACTACTCTCTAAACTGCAAATCCCAGAATTCCATAGGATGGAGCCATGGCAGTCATCATAGTGCTATAATTGTGGGATGTGAAAGTTTTGCTTGTCTGGTGTAGTGAACACACTGAGCCTAGAAAAAAGAAAATAGGTGATTACATTTCTTTAGCCCAAAGAAATCTAAGTATTTTCTAAAACATCATCTAAAGTCAAGAGGGACTCCTCAGAACAGAACAAGGACAGATCACTTACATTTATCCCCATAACTAGATACTCATTTTTCTCTCTCAGAAAAATCATTCCTTTCTAATACTCCCTTTCCAAAGATTCTGAATATCTCTTGTACAAAAAGGTATATTTCACTGTGTTCTCAGTACTCTGAAGATATTGTCTCATTATTTTTACAATATCTCTGTAAGGAGTATTATAATCTCTGTACTACAGATCTGAAGCTGAAGATGGAAGAAAATCTACCTATGTGGCAGCTTAGAAATGGTATTTTTTGGGACTATAACTCCCCAGATTCTCTCTCAGCATACTTGGCTTTACTGGCTGGGGATTCTTAAAGTTATAGTTCCCAAAAGTAACTTTTCCAAATTTTGCCCACAACCAGGCAACAAGTTGCACAGGGGTAACAGCTGGATGCAAAAGATTTCCAAGCATGTCCTTTAAAAAAACCCATTTTAAGAAATGCATCACAGATGATGCTCAGAGCAAAGCCAGGATCCTAGTATGTATGTGTGTACATGTGCCTTCAAGTTGACTGTCCACTTATGGCAACACCAAGAATTTCATACGGTTTTCTTAGGCAAGGAATCCTCAGAAATGGAGATGCCAGTTCCTTTCTCTGGACTATAGTTTACAGCACCCTGGTATTCATTGGTGATCTACCATTCCAGTACTCACAGGGCTTACTCTTCTTAGCTTCCAAGATTAGATGGGATCTGGTGCCTTAGAATCATAGAGTTGGAAAAGACCACAAGGGCCATCCGGTCTACCCCCCTGCCATGCAGGAACTCACAATCAAAGTATACCCAACAGATGGCCATCCAGCCTCTGTTTACGGTATTAAGGCATGGATCCTAGCATCCTGTCTTTATATTTCAATTTTCTTAAAATACAGGAAAAAAGATTGTCATCCCCTTCTGTGCTAAGCTGCTTGCTGCCCCCCTTTTCTTCTTTCAGAACCCAGATGTCCTGTCTTACTCACAGCTGTTCTTGTACTAACCAACCACACTGTCTGCCTGGTGTCTCTCTCACACACAAACACAACTTCCTTGGAGAATCCAGGGGTCTGAACTTCCAAAGCCCCCAGAATCACAATTAGGAAAACATCACCCACCTACACCGACGACGGGCCCCATCCCCTGCCACCTCTCAAAACCTCTGCCAGGGTGGGATGCTCAGGAGGAGAAAAATGCACACCCTTCTGTCATTCTCCCTCACATGGCCCAGGACTATAAAGGCATCCCTTGGGCTGATCCTTCAGCCAATGAAGAAGCACCGCAGCACATGTGAGCCCTCTAACTGGCCACCCTCTTATCAGCCACCACCACAAACCCACCCTTATGTGAAGCCTCTTGTCCTGTCTCTTTGTCTTTCAGCTGTTTGGGGGGCTTTGGGACAAAAACAGAACAAGGAGGGGGACATAAAGGAGATGGACAGCTGCAGATTTCCCTGGAATGTGCAATCTGCCAGAGAGGCTCAGCTCCGCAGCCCACGCACCTGCCCCACCTGTCCAAAAGCAGAGATGGATTAATCTCTGAGCCAACCATAGGCTTAATCCTAGGAGGAATTGAGGAGAGAATGCAGTCATAAGCAAAAAGCCTGAGCACTGTGTACTGTGTCCTTTAATTATCATTATTTTTGGAAAAAAAGAAGGAAAAGCTTGCTCCCATGTGGTGCATCCTCAAATCTGCAGAAAAGAGTTGAAAGTTGGAATTTACTTCCTTGGGAAGATTAGCCAGTTCAGTGTTTTTAACTTATCCCAACTAGTGTTGTTGTGTGCCTTCAAGTTGTATCCAACTCATGGGGTTTTCTTGGCAAGTTTCTTCAGAGGAGGTTTACTATTGCCATCCTCTGAGGCCAAGAGAGTGTGACTTGCCCAAGGTCACCCAGTGGATTTACATGGCTGAGCTAGGATTCAAAGCTCAAATCACTACACCATGCTGGCAGACACACACACACACCCAAAATCAATGGAATTTATGTAAGTTCTTACTGACTTAGCAATTGAATCAGTGGTTCTGTTCCAATAGGTTCCAACAAGTGGATATAGGTTTTAGTTGACTAATCAGTAAGGTTGTGATGATGGCACATTCATTAAATTTTTATCCTATCCTTCCACCAAGGTGTGCAGATGCAGATAGCATAACCTCTCCCTCTCCACTGGGTCCTTACAGGAATACTATAAATGCAAAAGAGGATTGAGCATGGCTGTCCCAAGCTCACTGTAATATGAATAGCAATCAGGTAACACTATTGGAAACAGTGAATCCTGTTATAAGAAAACATTGTAACTCTGTTAATAAAACAAGTAAACAATACAACAGTGTGATTATAACAAACCATGATAACACTTTTAGGAATGTAAATCGTCACTGCAGCAAAAATAATAGCATCCAAAAGTTACAAAGGTAAATGGCTCATCCATGAAATAGTATAATAAATCAAAATAGAATCAGGTAATCCTCCTATACAGTATTATAGCTATCTTTCATAATCCAGATAGCATGTTGAAACATCCAAAAGTAGTGAAGATAAGCAGCTCATTAGTGAAGAACTACAATGACTCAAGTAGAAATCAATTAATGTGTCAAAAACATTCAAAAGCAGCAGCTCTGTAATGGAGTAGTGCCATAAATCAAGTAGTAAAGTAGTAGTGAAGTTTGCTTTTGCCTGAGTCTATTGGGAAGGACAAGATTCTGTCCTTTTCTTTTCTTTTCTTTTCTTTTTTCTCCTTCATGCTGAGTTAATTGAGTGCAAACTACTTTTGCACTATGAACTCAATTTGCAGCAACTGAAGTAAGCTGAGGACAAAGAGGGAAAGTGGAAGGAGGAAAGAAACCAGGACATTTTAAAGGTAACTGAAGAAGTAAGATGAGAGAGGATTAATTAGGACAGTCCCTGCCAAATCAGGACAGTAGGTTGGTATGTTGCTGGAATATAGGAGATTATCGGGAAGTTTTTGACTTGAAAAAATGGCCATCGGAGTGCGTTTTTGGATCTACATTGGAGCAGGGATGTACTCAGAAGCTGAATTAAGCTGGAAAAGCCATGCAATAAGACCTAACTTCAGCTGAAATTGGGCTCCAATTCAGAAGAGGTGAGCTTCCAGTTCAGATTCAATATTCCACATACATTCCTGGTCTTAGGATTTTTGTTTTGTGCTAGATCAGCCTTCAGTTGGTAAAACACAGGGCTCTCAGGAAAAAAAACACCCCAAAGTGATCTTAACATGCCTTAAATCTAGGTACAATTGCACTCCAGTTATTTTTTAAAGTCTCTTTTCAGTGCATTACTTATGCTGGACATGAAAAAGGGGGGAAAGAAGACTATTCTTTTAGCATTTTGGGGTAGTTTTTCCACATTCCCTCCTGCTTTTTTCAGCTTCTTGAAAAGACATTCATATCATGGTTCTGCTGCTATGCAAATGTGTTTAAGCTTAATTAATTGGCTAAAAAGACAATTAATCAGAAGCATCTTTGGTGGACAGCTCTGTTTTAAATTAGGGCTCTCCAGTGCCCTATTTCAAGCACACTAGGGGTTACTGGAAGTCATACAACCCTAGGTAAAAGTTTGCATTAATTCACGGACCCATGCTGTGAATTGTGCACTGTGCATCTGTCAAATGGATCAGATGCATCTTCTACAGAGATTGGTACTTGGGAGGACTGCAAAGTACACAGTCCCTGCACCAGATTGGGCTTGATCTTCCTGGGCCCTCTTCCCACATATCTTCTCTGCTAGAGTTTGGAACAGATGGCGTAAAAAAGCTCTCATGCGGACGTGGCAGCCACCGTTCTGTAAGGATGTGCTACAAGAACATAGAGGAATAATTGCTCTCACAAAGCTGGTAAAATGGTGCCTGAGATGTACTTGGGGTAGCCAGATCTCAGGTCCTGGCCCTGAGTCTCAGTTTTCATAGGTCATTTCCAGGTAGGGGACCACAATGCAAATTCTCCTGTTTCGCTGGACTCAGCTCAAGGCAAGAGGAAAGAACTGTGTGCAACTCTCCAGCTTAACCAGTAGAAGAGAAGCTTGTTACAGTTTGCAATGCTTAATTCATTTACTGCTGCAACTTGCAAACTTTACAGGATAGTTTCCCTTTTTTCCTCACAGTTAGTGTGGTGCCAGAGTTCACCATCCACTCTGCTCTGCCTTCTTCCTAGAAGCAAGTAGACTACATTAAATGCCTTCCTTTACATCACTAGGGGCCATCCCTAGGTCTCAGGTTTCGGCTTGGAAACCTCAAGGCCCGGGACAGTCCTGAACTAGCAACCTTAGATGTAACACATCAAGCTCCAATTTTGCAACATTTTTTAGATTGTAAGCCTGAAGGCAGGGAACCCATCTACTTAAATATTTGTAAGCCGCTCTGAGATCCTTTGTGGCTGAAGAGTGGGGTATAAATACTCTAAATAAAGAAAGAAACAGTTCCTTTTTTGCAATATGACTCCCAGAATCTCCCTGTATGAGCCTGTCTTAATTTTAAGGTCATCAGAGGAGGACTTTCTCTTTGTCCCACCACTTTCACAGGCAAGTTTGGTGAGGACCTCTTGGGGGGCTTTCTTGTTAAGTTACTTAGGTTGTTGGTTACTCCTTCCTTTATAAGGCTAGGCTACCCCCATCTCTGCTCTCCTTCTGCCAGCAAGGGAAGACATTTTTATTTAAACAAGCTTTGTGCTATTAACTGACTGTCACAAAATGGTCTTTTTGATGGTGGGTGTTGTATTTTTATTTGCACTATTATCTTTTCAATGTTTTAAAATTAGTGTTGTTTTTTCCTGCATAAAGTGGCATCTAATACAAAAATAATTATAAAATAATTTATTCCTACATAATTAACTTACTTATAATTTAAAAAGTAATTTAAGTAAATGATCACACATCTCACCATTGTGAGGATAACTGTGACTGAAGGGGGTTGCAGACTGCCAGAAATAGTGCAAATGGAGTCCACTTTTAGGGTTAGGGTTAGTGCTAGGGAATCATGGGAACTGTATTTTATTGTGGCACCAGAGCTCTCTGACAGAGAAGGCTCAATGTCTCAGGAAAAAAAAACCAATTCCCATGATTCCCTAGCACTAACCCTAACCCTAAAAGTGGACTCAATTTGCACTATTTCTGGCAGTCTGCAACCCCCCCTGAGTAACCTATATGCTTGCTAAATTTTCTATACTGGTGCTGATTTTTGATGGTCTACTGCAAAGCCCTTAGTTTCTCTCCCTTCTCATGGTCCTTGACCTTCATCTACATTTGGAAGGAATTTTATTCACGGGATAATCATGTGATAATCGCAACATCACACAACGCTATGCTCCTGTCTTTTCCCCCAGTGTGATAAAGTCCTAGGAGAGGCTGCAGCAGTTTGCTTTTGCCAGCCATGTAAATCTGCTGGGTGACCCTGGGCAAGTTACATGCTCTCAGCCTCAGGAGAATGCAATGGCTAATCTCCTCTGAACAAATTTTGCCAAGAAAGCTCTGTGATAGATTTGCCTTAGGGTCAATAATCAGAAATGATTTGAAGGCATGGGAATCATGGGAAGGGCAAAGCTTTGCCCCCTTCTCACCCCATTGAGGTAACAAACTTTTAACTCGGTTTCCACCAATTGAAGTATGTGGTAGATAAGAAAAAAATGGGAGGAGAAGAGAGACACTGGGACATTTTAAGAGCAGATGAAAAAATGGGATGACAGAGGATTAACACAGGGCAATTCCTGCCAAATTGGGACAGATGGAGTGTATGGGCATGTGGCTGCCCTACCTGCTATGTCAAAATGATGAGAGCTGGTTTTGGTCTTCTCTTATCTGAAATCCAAAATTCAAATCTAGAATTTGCATTCATTTTAAAATGGCTCTCTTCTAATTTCCCCACATATGTTAAACACAGGGTTCTTTTAATAATATATTTTGTGTGTGCGCACTTTGATTTGCTGTTGTGGAGCTACTGGCAGCAGGAAGTCTTTAACAATCTAATACAAATTGCCCAGCAATTAACCAGTAGCATATCCAACCTCCAAATGTTGGTTAACTAATGCCTGTTGCAGACTGCCAGAAATAGTGCAAATTGAGTCCACTTTTAGGGTTAGGGTTAGTGCTAGGGAATCATGGGAATTGCTTTTTTTCTGAGACATTGAGTCCTCTCTGTCAGAGAGCTCTGGTGCCACAATAAAATACATTTCCCATGATTCCCTAATCCTAACCCTAACCCTAAAAGTGGACTCAATTTGCACTATTTCTGACAGTCTGCAACCCCCCTAATATTCCCATTATACTTTAACAATGGCCAAGCTGGCTAGAGCTGATGGGAACTAGTATCCAATAACATCTGGGCTCTAGACTCTGATGGACACCTGTATCCTGGTTCTCCTCTGTGAAATGTCAGAAGGTATGTATGCCCTGCTTTAGAGAACAGCAAGCATACAAGTCACTTGGCCACAGTCTTTCTCACAATAGTGAGATATGTGATGAGTTATGTCCACTTTGCAGTTGTGAACCTACCGGATGCTGGAAACCATTGACAATCTACTACACATTGCCCAATGATTAACCAGTAGAATATCTGGTCTCCACATACTGATGGAATGCTATTCCCATTATTGCAGCAGGTGTTCCTTATCTATCTTCTGGCCAGCTTTATTCTAGAACAGTGATTCCCAAACCTTCCAGGTGTTTTGGTCTTCAGCTCCCAGAATCCTAGACCATTGGCCAAGATGTCTGAAGCTTCTGGGAGGGTGAAAAGAAGCACCTTAACCATAGATTCCTCCAATGGAGATACACGGCCAGAATACAGTAGTGGGAACTACATAACCATCTGGATGTTGTTGGACTAGGCAGCAAAGCCATTGATGAAGTATGCTAGGAGTTGCAGCCCAACATCTGGAGGGCTGCATGATTCTCACCCTCTGGCCATCTAGCAAGTAAATATCTTAGAGTACTGTTTCACAGTTGTGCTGAATCGGCTCCAGTACTTGGATGCAAGGCTAACCTTAACTTGAAAAACTCAGTGTAGATCATTGGTCTTCAATTTCAGAATTTACTGGTACAGTCTGGTCAAAACTAAACATACCAGAGAGAGTTGAGCCATGGAAAAGATCTCACATGGTGCCTCCAGTCTGATTGGAAAGACAGAGTAATTTGGTCTGGGGCAGGTGAAGGGAGCGCACATTTGAAAGCCTCCTGTTTCCTATAAAGTTGTGTGCTCAATTAGGAAACATAGGGAGTAAATAAATAGATTTTTTAAAAAATCTAGCCTCTCAAGATTTACGCCTGTTTTCCTGCCCCACTGAGACGCTTTCTCCCTGTCACACACCCCTCTACAACCACCATTAGTGCATCCCTGGAGACAGCTTGTAAAGCACCCCTCTTGGACATGATTTCTTATCAGGGTTGGCTCCACTTCCAGTCCTTATAAATAGCTCCACTTGACTCCAGCACCATCTTGTCAGTCACGCAGCCCAAGAGAGGCCCCAAAAGGGGAGCAGCCCAGGCACGTAGGATCGTAAATAGAAACCCATATCAAGGAATTTTCCTTAGACCCAAGGATTGATGAGGGGCCGTTGGCTGAAAGCCAGATAACCCGGATCAACCAAGCTCTTGTATGTGAAAAACATTTTGCAGGCTGTTTCTGACACGTTTTCCCATCCCAACTGAATCAGAAGGGAAATGTCCAAGTAGTTAGGAGCAGACTACTTAGCAATGATTTCATACCCTCCAGTGTTTTGCAGATGAAATCCAGGACACATGTGGCCAAGGAACAGCAGAGTGTGGTCAAGATGGCAAAAGTTACTAAGAAGGAAGAACAGAAAACCTAGGAGATGCTGCAGAAGATTGATTTTGCTTCAGCCTCCTTCCCTCCCTGCAGAATTAACTTAATGCAAACTACTTTTACTCTTTGAACTCAGTTTGCAGCAACTGAAGTAAACTGAGGAGAAAGGGGGAAAGTGTGAGAGGAGGAGAAAGAAACTGGGGATTTTAAAAAAATTGATGAAAAATGGGATGATATAGGATTAACTGGGACTGTTCCAGCCAAACTAGGACTGTTGGAGAGTATAGGATTCCATCACAAATGAACACTTTTAGCAGGCTTTTAGCCACCTTCCCCAACCTAGAGTAGTCTTCTAGATGTATTGTGGTACAGCTCCCTTCATCTCTAGTGAGCCTGCTTATGGGAGCTGTACTTCAGCACATCTAGAAGGCTTCAAGAGTTGGGAAAACTGGCTATACAGCAGAGACTGAGGCCATGTCTTCAAAGAGGAAAAGGAACATTCCTGCCCCATTGTCACACTGACCTGTTTAGATGATGCACAGGACCAAAACAGGTGAAATACATGTCCAATCTGCACCTCAGGGGAATTCTCTGGAGTCAAAACAGCCCCCGTATTAACAGAACTGGGACCAGGATGGGATGGAGGAGTGTGCAGACAGTGCTGCCAGTATCTGCCCATTGTGAGTGAAGGTTATATGGACAGCTCATCCTCCTTATGGATCCAGAAGCCCCAAAGATAAGTTTTCTCATCAGTACAGACTTGGGTTTTGAGTGCATCTACACTGTGTAAAGAATGCAGTTTGATACCATTTTAACTACCATGGCTCCATGCTATGGAATCCTGGAATTTGTAGCTTTGTGAGGAACTAACCCTCTTTGGCACAGAAGGCCAAAGACCTTGTAAAATTACAAATTCTAGGATTCCATAGAATGGAACTACAGCACTTAAAGTGGTGTCAAACTGCATTCTATAGTGTCGATGTACCCAGACAACTATGGCTTTCTACATGCAACTGTAGTTGTTTCTGCAGTTTCTCTCAGCCCTAGCTAGCACAGACAATGGGATTATGGAGAATGCAATCCAACAACATCTAGCAGGCCACAACTGCCACCTCTGAGTCAAGGCCTCAGAATTAAAAAATAATAATCCTGCACTATGAGCCAAAATAATAAATTTGGTTCTTAATCCCTTATCTATATAGAAGAAGGTTTACTGGCATTTCAGTGTATAAGTTGTGACTTAAAAAGGTTCAGGTAGCAGGATCAGCTCTGGACAAGAGCAAACAACTCTAAACCATATGGACCAACAGTCTGATTTTATAAGACAACTTCCTATGTACTATGATGCTATTGGGCTACATGGTGAAAGAGGATCTTTCACATCCTAAACAAACTGGCAACAACCTTAAGTATGAGGGGATGGCCACAAGAGTACTATTTCTTTTCCTAGTGTGTTAGAAACAGGGAGATGACTTATGGAGTAAATTTGCAGACACAGAATTGAGGTCCTTTCATGCCATGCAATTATAGTACTCTAATTCTACTTTAACAGCCATGGCAACATCTTGGAATCCTGGAATTTGAAGTTGGGGGGTATTTAGAATTCTCTGCCATGGGATGCAGCCATGGCACTTAATGTGGAATCATAGTGCTGTAACTGTGTAGTGTGGAAAGGCCCAAGGTTCCAAGCTCACTGGTAGTTGTGGTTTCTTGTGCCACTCTTTCTGCTTTGTAGTTTGGAGAGGATCCAGCGTTATCTGGCTGAGAATTCTAAATACTGCTCCCTAAACTGAACATCCCAAGATTTCATGAGATGTAGCCATGGCAGTTAAAATGGAATAATAGTGCTATAAGTTGTGTAATGTGAACGAGCCCCTGGCCTTGTGGTTGGGCAGGAATTGTGCGGGATATGGCTTGCAGGACGTTTCAGGAGTTCTCCAGAGCTTGTCACCTCAGGGAAAGATTTTTGGCCATTTTGTGATTTATCAGAACATTTTCAAAGGCTATGTCTATATAGTTCAACCTCCTGGTCCCACCAAAGCCCATTAAGATGCCGCAATGAGAGACCCACCAGTAGAACAAGAATGCTATGTACTCTCTCACCCATGCCTACTTCCTCTAAATATAGAGTTCATATACAGTCATCATGACAAGTAACCACTAAGAGCCTTATCTTCCATGAGTTTCACTATTCTCCCCTTAAAGCCACCCAAGTTGGTGGCCATTGTTACGATAAGTGGTTTTGATTGGTTTTGATATCAAGACCTCTTTTGGATCCCTGTCATGGCCCTAGGCTGGAAAGAGCCTTCATTGCCATAAGCTCAAGGCAAGCGCATCATGTAGGCACTCCAAACATCTGCATTTACAACCATTTACAGATCAAAAAGGCCAGGCTTAGGAGCTGCAAAACAGGGCATTCACACCTAAGAAGATGTATGAGTGCCAGTCAGGATGTGTGAGATAACATCAGCATCCTATCTCCCCTCTTTTGGAAATTGTCTAGGTACTTCAAAGCAATAGCATCGGAATCCTTTGATATACAATAGCAACTCTTCACCTCAGCTTATAAAATGCTCCCCAAAATCTTGAGAGAGGGAGAGTCTGGATGGGAGTTCTGGGTAGATTCCATAATGGTATTGTCCCATTGTGGTCTCTGACTATAGTTCTCAACTCTTTTCTTTGTGCTTTCCCTGATATAATGGATCCCTCTTCATTCATTGTCGGAGCAGCCTCCTTGCAGGTAACTATCACCCTTAGAATGCCTTCTGCTTCCTCTCCAAGTTAACTCCTGAGTCCTTGTGTATGTGCATGTATGTTAGGGTGTCTTTGTATGTTTGATCTTCTGTATATGTGTGTGCTTGCTTATTGATTTATTTTTCTCTCTTAATAAAAGCACCATTCTTTTGGACAAATGCTGTCTCTGCAGGAACTGTTCCCTCTAGCCCCCAGCATACAATGGGTTGGATCCTATTTACTATTTTTGAGCTAATTATAAATTCCCCAAAGTCATGTTCTTATTACACCATCATGTCCTATATTCTGAAAATTCTCCTCTGATCTTATACTGTACATGTATGTGCATTTTAAGAATTGTAAATTGAAGCCATGCCACATCACACATAAGACCCATTCAGTGTACAAATGTACTGTGAAATTCTGCACTTGGCTTTATACTTTATGAGTGTGCCAAAACCTCTGACAGGTGTACACCATGACACATTGCAACAGTCTGTTTGTGCTTATGTCCCAGTTGTTCCAGAGACAGTCCTCCTTTTATGGTTCCTGTTCCCGCTTTGCCTCTGTTTTGCATTTCGAGAAGGTATTCCTCCTTTGTGTTAAAAGTTTGTTGAGTGGGGGGGGTAAGCTGGGGCAGAGCATATAGATCCTAGCACTAACACACCTGCATATCCATTGCTATATCCTCATACCTTGAAGGATGGGTTGCTGGATAATGCTGGAAATATTTACATGTACAATTTATCAACTGCAAACTGTTGTTTTATAAACTAGTGTGGTGTAGTGGTTTGAGAATTGGACTGCGGCTCTGGAGACCAGGATTCAAATCCCTACTTGGCCATAGAAACCTACTGGTGACCTTAGGCAAGTCATACTCTCTCAGCCTCAGAGAGAAGCAAATGCTAACCCATCTCTGAACAAATCTTGCCAAGAAAACCCTGTGATAAGGTCCCCATAAATTGGAAATGCCTTAAAGGCACACAACAACAGCAACAGCAACAAGCCATCATTTCATTATATTTTATACTTTGTAGAACTACTGTAATTGCAAAGGAAGGTAAGATCACAAGATGAGCCACTCTGGATCAGATCAAATACTTATCTCAGGGGAGGGTAAATTCAAGAGACCCAGAAAGTTCTAAAGACTGCACCCTCCCCTTCACCATGGCCCCTGAATGTTTTCTATAGAAAGAGCCCAATTCTGTTGTCTAGAATATGCCATTTTGTTCTGTTCTCTCTCCCCTCTCATCCTATTTTAGGCACTGAAGGACTTTTCTCAAACTGGAATTGACCCACACAACGGTCAACCAAATACCATGAGAAGTCCGCAAGCAGGACAAGAATGCAGCATGAGACTTCTGTCTGTGCTCTTTGGCATAATTCTTCTGATACTGGAGGTAACATGCAGTCCTCACAAGTACAATTTGCCCTCCATATTTGCAGCTTTGACTTTTGTGGATTTGCTTACTTACAGTTTTCATTAAAATGGTATCGCTAAGAATCTCTAAGGACCTTATCACACGGGGTCTAAAGCAGACCTAATCCAAAGGGTATCCGTAGCTAATACATATTATTTCCTCGTGTTTACACACGACGTTACACCGAAACTCGACAGAACCCGGAGCTAATACGTAGCGAACTGAGTATTTTTGAATTTCGGTTTTTCAGGGAAGTACAACCGAGCTTTCGGAATCATTGCGCA
>CM034710.1:19278409-19296590 GCA_020142125.1 Phrynosoma platyrhinos
GGAGACTTGCTTTCCCACCCTTCCAGCACAGCCACCAGATGTGGACGGCAGCCTTTCCCACCAGCACACTGACACCCCCCTTTGAGGTTTATTAGGTAACGTCACCCCCCAGAAGCCCCTAGTGACATCTTAACAGCCATGGGACTGAAAAGAGATCTTCCACTATCAGTCTCTGAAATTGGCTTAGTACTGAATAGTACTGGAACTACATTAACACAATGTCTATTCAGGGTCAGATCAATTATTAAATTAGAGCAATTACTTCAGATTTCTCACTGGCTGGGAGCTCAGCACTGAAAGAAAAAGGTTCTCCAGTCACTTCCCGAATCTTCCAGTATGTCTGTTATCAATATTTTGTGTGCCACTCGAGTGTTTTAGTAAAACTGCATGGGGTTAAGCTGCTGGTTTCATCAAAGTCACAGGCCACAAAACAGGTGCACCCATGATTTTTAATGTTTTTGTCTATTGTACTGTTTAATTTTGATGCCACCACCTTAAACTGGTGTGTGTGTGCTTTCACACACAGGGCCCTATTTTCAGAACTGTTCCAGTATCCCAACCACCTTAATCCAACCTTGCTGCTATTTTAGGATTGTCCAAGTCCAGTTTAAAGATTAAAAAGCCCTCAAAAGGAGAAAAGCCAGGGCCTTGAAGCTGCCCATCAATCATTAGTACCCAGACAGCAGACTGACCAGAGAGACAGGCCATTTGTACTCCATTTCTATTTTAACATTGACATCCAGGTGCAATTAAAATAGTGGGCTGGGACAGGTCGGACTATGGCTAGATGCACCCTATTTCTTTCTTAACTGAAGCCCGATGTAGTTAACTTAGGGGCGAAACAGACATCAGGAAAAAGTGGCTTGAAGCTGCATTTTCCATAACCGAATTGAAACCCCACCAGCTACACTGCCTGCTCCCAAGATGGCTGGAGTGCGCATGTCATGAACACGCAGCTTGACTTGAAGCCGCTCCGCTGGTTTGTTTTTTTTACTGTTCCTCCCTACATCCCTGCGCACCTTAGGAGTGAAGTGCCAGCAACTGTCACTCCATTGGATGACCATCCCTGTGAACCTCCACACATTTGCATGTGCAGTGCTCCACCAGGACAGGGCACTGGAGCAGAGGTGTGTGCCCATGCAGATGCCAGAAAGGTACGATCATGCCCCCTTCACCCCATGCCCCCTTTTTGACTGTCTATTTTGTGTATGTTGTACTCATCCCCATGAGAAGTGTGACGGGTTCTCTTTTGGGTATTGCCACCCTCACTGCTTGGGTATGGCAGCTCCATCCCTTTTAAATGCATTCCTGCGAAGGGTATTTACATGCACAATTAGTGTTAGTGTTTGGAAAGAGAGTCCCTTTAGAGCTGCCTTGGCATCGGTGGATTTATACATACACATAAAGGTGTGCACTTTCCAGGAAGAAACGGGTAAATCCAGCTCCTTTTTAGTCTGGCTTTTCTCCCTGTACTGGTGGGTGCACTTTCTAGCAGGCTTCAAGGCATGTTGTCCCCACCTCAAAGCCAGCCAGAAAACTGCTTATTTTGACTGTCTGTTTCGCTCCTTAGTGGGGCTAAACTGAGTTACTCCACATGCTGCTAAATACGAATCTCATCAGATCTAGCAAGCCTCACCAATGGCAAGGGATGATGGGATAAGGAGCTCATCCATATCTACAGGGGTTCATGTTCCCTAAATCAGCATATTTTAAAATTTTCACCTACATATATATAAAACACATGCTAATTGCCAACTGCTTTTTGTGTGTGTGATATATGTAGGGTATCTGGAATGCATGCGCTATTCTAGAACACACACTTAAATGCATGTGCATATAAACTGCTTCCCTTCCAAATACCTAGATATTGCTGACTGTTTCTGGGAACAAAATGCTATTCTGAGTACAAGTGGATCCACTGTAAGATTCAATCTTCCCAAGGTTTACTTTTTGTTGCTTTGAAAAGGAAGCTGTTCTGGTCAGCTCACAGACCCACAAGAACCTCCTCCTTCCCCTCTACAATTACATTCCACACTGAAGACTCACAAACTCTAGCACACATTTATTTGTTTTGCATCACTGAGTGTTCCTCTGCAGAGGTTTGCAAAGAACTTCAAGGTTGGCAGGCGTAGTGAAGAGGGTGTTTTCTATGCCAGGAAAAAGGAGTAGCTTTTTAATAAAAAAAAAAAAAAAAGCTTTGAGAACTATTAAGAGGATAAGGAGGTGGACAGTGCAGTAGCTTTCTCCTCTGCTAGCTTCTGACCTTTCACGAGAAGCACCACATACCTTTCTACCTGAGGGACAGAGTGTTTTGATTCAAAAGAAACAAAACAAAAAAAGCAACTGACATTTTCAATCTGAACAAAGGGTCAGTGCCTCATCCCTGCTCTACTAGTGCTTTACGCAGCTGTATGACAGACAGAAATGCAACAGGTGCAGACTTCCCCAATTTTTTGCTATAAGCTTCCCCTGCTGAGTTGCTGTCAGCTAGTCAGAATCAGGCAACCATCATGAAGGAGAGATGCTAAGAGACAGAAACAGCAATCCAAATGCTGTTTTTCCTGAGCCCTCTGGCTAATTCTCTTTGTTGGAGCACATGGTGTGTCTTATTCCACTAAACTCACCTGCTGCCTTCAGGTGTAATAGAGGATTCTGCTCAGCTGCCAGCATTTATTGCCCAACCCAGTCACAGCTTCTGGATAGGGAATCATAGAGGGAACACCAGCTTATTTCAGGCAACAGAAAGTCTGGGACCAGGTTTGATATTTGCCACCTTGTGGTGTTGGCCACTATTCTCTGAATTTGAACCCAGGACACCAGCATAGTGGCTCTTCCCAATTCCACACTCCATTCCACTCTCCTTCTCTTTTTCCCACTCTCAGCTATACCTACTGCAGAAACATTAATCCTATCTTCCCTAAGCATCTCGTGATTTCTAGCAAGCCTCAAGGGAGCAAAAAGAAGCTTGCTTTTTTGCTACACGCTCCACTTGACTAGTATCCCTTCTGTCCTTAGTAAAACAGCTCTCAACTGCCAGAAAAGGTCCTGAATGAAGCCAGAGGTGAAACATCATCCTTGTCTTCTCAGCACATACATCCTGCTCCTACCTCTGCCTCCCCAATATCCTTTGGAACAGCCACCTCAAAACCATGAGTAACAGGTTTAAGTCAAAGCCCGTGTGTGTGTTAGGTTGTGGGGTGTCTGTCTTGTTCTATCCAAGGAACTCACTGCAACGCATCAGCAGAAAGAGCTTTTACGGAAGAATCACAAAAATACAAAGAAAGAGGTCTCTTAGCCCTAATAGTGAGACATACAGCTTTCCAGATAAAATACACTAAAACAACTAGAAGTATATTAATGGGGGTCAGGGCATGCAACGCCATCAAGTCTTGCTTGTAAACAAATAACTCCATCAGTCCAGAAAGAATTGATTGGCTCCTGTCAGAACACTCCAATGGCAATTCCTATGCTCAAATTGGTCACGCTAGGGGGAAGTCCTCTACCATTTGGTATTATAGCCTTTATTCCATACTGCCCTGACATGGTGCAAGTCTTTCAAAAGCAAAGGGGAAGCTGGGAACTCTTCTCTTCTAGAAGAGAGGGGAAGAAGGGTTTCACGGTCAGCTCCCATAATGGCAGTGTAAATAGGAGGGAGCCACTCCCTTTCCCTCCCCATCCCCAAAAGACATGCAACAGCCAGCACAGGGGGGATTGAAGAGGAATGCTTCAGGCTTGGCTTGGATGGATTCTTGCATGCCAGGGATCACCTGACAGTGCTTAGCCAGTCTCTGGCTTCACCAGTCTCATGGGGCACAACTAGCAGCAACTCACAGGGTCCCGCTGATAGAACTTCCTGCAGAAATACCCTGTAAAATGAAATTAGGGGAGGGGAAGGGGAAAAGGGGTTAGATTAGAGGTCTAACACTATGTCCTTAATGCAGCCCAGAGTGTTGCAGACAACCATTCCTAGAATTCCAGCATGCTGCCCAAAAGGAGAAACACCATTCTCCAAATTGCGACCTTGCGCCACTGCCAGCTCCACCTGAAAGACGGGAGTCCAGTTCATTCCACACAAGAAAGGTCTCACCTGGGATGCAGCATATTAAGAGGAAGAATAGAATTCCTGGGGTATTATTAGGCTGTTCTTTAGAAGAGAAGAGACAAAGCACTTTGGAGACAAGCTGGCTTATTGTGGCTTTTGAGGGCAAGAGGTTATGTTGTGCCTTTATGCTTTGATGCTCAAGCAACTGTTTTGATTATGGCTGGCTGGCATTCATGCCTCACACCCCCAGATGACCAGATTGTGTTGTCTGCATTCCCAATATTTGGAGTGTCCTCATCTTGTTAGCTTGGCTGGTCCTACATTGACCTTCTTGGCTGTGTGTGCATATGTATACATAAACCACCTTTCCTTTGTTCATTTCATGAGTCCAAGGATGGACATTAATGTCTACAGAATCACTCCTGACAATAAGTCAGCTAATGTCTATTTAATTTTTTTAAATTGGAATTTAATACAATTCCCTTTCCACTATCAGATTTTCAAAGCAGCCAGCAAACCAAAACAAGTCATCAAATAAATTCAGTATAATTGTGTTTTTGTTTTTTAAACAAAAAGAAACAGCATTACACCAGGAAAGAAAAAGAGAATGAGCAGCAACAAATGTCAACAATCATGGTAATACTTTCAAAAGCTCAACAGGATAAAATGAGTTCAAATTATTGCTGCAATATTTGAACCTATTTTCTAAAAATAACCCATGTATGATTCCATAGGCATCTTAGGGTCTTTGCAGACTGCCAGAAATAGTGCACATTAAATTGAGGCACTGCCCTGGCTCAGTGCTAGGGAGTCATGGGAATTGTATTTTTTTCTGAGATATTGAGCTTCTCTGTCAGAGAGCTCTGGTGCCACAATAAATTACAGTTCCTATGATTCCCTAGCACTGAACTAGGGCAGTGCCTCAATTTAATGTGCACTATTTCTGGCAGTCTGCAAAGGCCCTTACAGTCCTCCCAGCAAAAAGTGTTGACCATCAATTTTACTATCTGGTTTAAAATGAATTTATATATTCTTTGTTGCCTCTTTTATAATTTTACATACAAGTATTTAAATAGGCTATTCACATTGATGGTCAACCAAAAAGCCCAAGTTTGTCCCTAAAACAACTAAAGATATTGTCTGTTCCTTGTATGGAAGCTCAGAGAGAATTTTTCAGTCCTATCTTCTCCTGTGTCACATAGCCAAAATTCTACAGCTGTGGTTCCCAACCTTTTGTCCTCCAGATGTTTTGAACTTCAGCTCCCATAATTTCTGGCTGTTGGATCTGAAGTCCAAAACAAATGGAGGACCAAAGATTGGAAACCACTGTTTTACAAGATATATTGGTACAATTATTGGAAGAGTCAATCTTTTACCACTTATAGTAGTGATAGGGAACATGTTTGGCCTACATTTTCCAACAACCCCACCTATTATAGCTTGTAAAGGAGTGGGGAAACTATAGATCAGAACATCTGGAGGGACAAAATGTTTCCCAACCCTTACCTCTAAGGAAGCTTTGTTTGCTGTGGCTGCCAGAACATTATACACTTATTAATGAATTTTAGAATGGTCAACTTTAAATATATCTGTAAATTTTCTATATCTAAAAGATTTTCACTATATGTGCTGTATACAGGTAGTGACAGTTCCAAAGTGATGCAAAAGTAGAATGATCTTTCCTCTTATTATGGATGTTTTGTTATATTGACCATTAAACTGTAATAGCCATTGGCTAAACGCAATAAAGGCTGCTTCATTCCTTAAACTGGGCCTTGTCAAAGAAAAGACCACATTTTCAATGACTGCTCTCCAGAGGAAAGGACATAGAATCATAGAGCTGGAAGAGACCACAAGGGTCATCCAGTCCAATCCCCTGCCATGCAGGAATCCTCAATCAAAGCATTTCTGACAAGTGCCATCCAGTTTCTGTTCAAAAATCTCAAACAAAGGAGACAGCGTATTCCACTGTTGAACAGTTCTTACTGTCAGGATATTCTTCCTAATGTTGAGGTGGAATCTCTTTTCCTGTAATTTGAATCCATTGCTCTGAATCCTATTCTCTGGAGCTGCAGCAAGCAAGCTCGTTCCATCATTAAATATTTAAACAGGGCTATCATATCACTTCTTAACCTTCTCTCATGGAGAGTGAAAGGACAGGTTCATACCAGAGGGGAATGGAGCCCAGGGAATACAGCCCAGCCACACTCCCTGACCTGAGAAGGTAGGCCTTCAGATATCCTGATCTCTGGCTCTTCTAAAGCTCTGATCAGGATTTATAGAAACATCTTACTTAAACATGAGTAACCTTCTGCTTTCACTTGTCTGTTGCATTCTGGAAATGGAGGATAATCTTCTAAGGAGAACTCTCTTTGCATGATTTTCAAGGATTCCAAAACATGTGGAGAGCCTCAACAGACAGTCATCCTCCAAGTGAAAAGCATGGCAGAATTGGTGACATGGGAGGGCAGTGAAATTGCTTTCTTCATGTCTCTCAGATACTCAATACCTGAGGTGATCTTAAGACGGCTTCAGATGTCACCTCTTATTCCTTGTGGTGGTCTGTAACATCAGTGGTTGCAGATACAAAATGAGTTGGGATTCACTTCCCTGGATTATCACTCTATAGCAGGGGTCGGCAACCTATGGCCTGCAGGCCGGGTGTGGCCCGTGGAGGCCTTCGGGCCGGCCCCTGCCTGGTCCTGCCACCGCCGCCGCCTTGGTCCTCCGGGGCACCATTTTGGATTTCAAAATGGCACCTGGAGTCTCGCGCAACTTTTGGAATCCCAAATGGCGCCCTGGAGGACCCCCATGGTAGCGCTGGGCCTCTCGGAGGCCTGGCACAGTCAAGGGAGCCCTCCTGGGGGGCCCCCGTGGTGGTGCTGGGCCTCTCGGAGGCCTGGCACGGCCAAGGGAAGCCTCCTGGGGGGTCCCCGCGGCAGCGCTGGGCCTCTCGGTGGCCCGGCACTGCTGAGGGAAGCCTCCTGGGGCCCCCCCGCAGCGGCGCTGGGCCTCTCGGAGGCCCAGCACGGTTGAGGGAAGCCTCCTGGGGGGCCCCTGTGGCGGCGCTGGGCCTCTTGGATGCCCGGCGCTGCCGAGGGAAACCTCCTGGGAGGGGGCCACCGCCATTTTGTTTTTCAAAATGGTGGCACGCAGGAGGGGGGGAAGTGCGCACGCACGCAAGCGCACGCACTGGCCCCCAGCACCATTTCCCCCCCCCCCGGCCCGTCAGCAAAAAAAGTTGCCGACCCCTGCTCTATAGGTTCATTCCACTTTGTATTGTTGTGTCTTAAACTTCTTACAAAAGGTATAACCTTTGATATACATTAGGACAGAAGCAAACTTGATCTTTTCCTGGAGCAGACTTCACCTTCTAGGTCACAGTTAATTTTAAGGAACATCTTCTTTCAGGACATGCTCCACTGAATATCTGAAGCCTTGCTTTGGCTACCCGCTGCTGAATGAAATACAACTGGCAACCAATAGGAACAAGGCATTTTTGGTGGTTGCACCTACTCTGTGACTGTAACACTAATTTTTTTTTTTAGGATACAATCCTATTCACACCTACCTGGGAAAAAGCTGCATCGAAAACAGTAAGATTAGCTTGTGAGTAAACATGCATGGAAATGAACAGTCAGACATCTGGCAGAGACCTGGATGTTCCAGAAGGCTGTTAATTGTCCTTATTATTTCCATGTTTGCCTCCATGACTAACATTTTATTTAAGGTGTGTAATGTGCTTGCAGTTCTATGCTGCATTGCTTATTCACTAGATGACAGGCCTATATGTAAGCTTCCTTGATGTGACTTTGTGAAAACATGCAAGGCAATTTTTAATAACTAACTTTGAATGCTTTACACTAGGGCTTGGCAACTGTGAAGGCTAAGGGGTCACATTAGCCCCCCAGGAGACCTTGGAGGGTCACACCTACCCAGCACACGGAGCCCCACAAAACAAATTATTTTTTGCCCCAAATGCCTTTTAGAGAACACGGGGGTATTTTCACCATGTTTTGAGCCCTTCCTATGGCATTTTAAGCCTAACTGAGGCCTTTCTAAACAACAGGAAGTAAGTGGAAGTAACTTCCTGTTTCAAAAATAAAATTCATCTAGGCCTTACCTCAGAGGGACATAATCTGGTTTAAAAATCTCACATACCTTAGGAGGCATTTGAGGGTAAAAAAACATTTGTTGATAAATTTTGCAAACCATTTTCTGACCCCATAAGGGCCACAAAAACAACCTTGAAGGGCATGTACAGCCCATGGGTTATAACTTGCCCATCTCTGCTGTACACAATAGTCCTCAAAGCTGCCACTCCATGAGTACCTGAGGTCAGCTTCGCTGCCAATTGGAACTGGTGCCTTCAACTTGGAGTCCAGGTTGTAATAGATGCCATCAAGCTGGCGCACAGCGATCCAGTGGCGGCGCCTCACTGGAAGAGACAGGAAACCAAGGCACACGTTGGAGGGGACATTGATGATAAATCCTAGAACTCCTTCTAGGGACAGCTGCTCTAGAGGCCTATGAAACAAAGAAAAACATGAGTGCATGACAAGAAATGTGTATTATTCTGAGGAGAAACTCCTCAAGCATCCTGGGGAACAATCTTATAAGAGCTTATTTTTAGAGCTCATGCTTAGCATATACTGCTGAAGTCCCAAGCTGAGTCCCTGGCATCTCCACACATCAATGTAGGAAAGAAACTTGCTACAAGCCTTGGAAGCTGCTGCCAATCAGTGTCAACAATACTAGGTTATATGGACCATCTCTCAGTAAAAGGCAAATTCCAGACATTATGGTATTGCTAAACTCAGCCTAGTTAATCCCTCCTCAACCTGTCCAAAATCATCTGGAAGGCTAGAAGGTGCTTACCCTGCAGCACACAAATATAACAAATGAATGAAAGTCTGTGTGGTGTAGTGTGTCAGGACACGTTACGATCAAGTCCTAAATTGTACCATGAAATTCACTGGGTAACCATGTGCCAGTTAGTATTTCTCTCTCAGCCTAAACTATCATATGAGGTTGCTGTTAGAATCAAATTGGAAGAAAGAGAATCATGAACATTGCCTTGAGCTCACTGGAAGAAAGACAGGATATAAATGTAACTAACTGACTAGCAAGAGAGCAAGAAGTACAGCAGAGGTGGGCAACCATGTGACAGAGGCCAATTCCACACACCCCACCTGTACTCCCATGGACCACTCCCACATACACACAGTAAAAAATGCTTCTCTTTACGTGTGCAGTTCCTCAAAATGGCAACTGAAGTGATGTCACATGACTTGGCACCATTTTGAGAGGGATTGCAGAATTATTTGCGGGTAGTATGGAGTACTGGACTGCTTGAAATGATAGGGTGGGTATTTGTTTACAAATTTTTTGAGTTTGGGGGGCATACTGCATAGTCTGGAGTCAAAGCTGTCCAAAAATCGCACTGAATAGAGGAAGAGATCACTAAAAAGGAAAATAGTTAAAGCTGGGCAAGTCACATTTTTTTCAAGAAACAATCAATTAGCTGGAGTTTGCAAGGCACCCTGTGGACTGGAAGTAAACAGAACAATTTAGGGCAGCGATTTCTCCACTCACCTGCGCTTGTCCCACCAGACAGCTTCCAGACCAACACTCTGGAGAGCTGCCATGATGACGTTGACATCATAGTTCCCTGTCCCCAAGAAGCTGCGATGTGGATTCCATCTGGCATCTGGGGCCAGCCTGTTGGAAAATAAAGAAGAGGTTCAATACAGCTGGAAACAGATGAAAGAACTTGGTGCAGTGAAACATTTAGGCCCAATGCAGATCTTGTGTTCCCTCAAAGTTATCTATTTATAAAAGAGAGAGAAAAAACCAAGATAGTCTCTGCCCTCAGGGATACAATTTAAGAGAGAGAGAGAGATGGCACAAAAGGAAAAAGGGATGTGGAAGGAAAAGGAAAAAAAGGAAACTCAGACATAAGTTTCTGATATTATGAAGTTCCTTGCAACATCCTGGTGAAATGTCTGCTGGATGACCATTGAGGAAGAGACCCCAGAGGAGCTGGCTTTCCAGGAATACTAATAGTGGTCCTCTTTCCACCATCAAATGATCTTGTCCCTTCTTTCTTCACTTGTGTAACACTACCACATTTACCTCCTTCGCATTCCAACTTTTATGCAAACTTTGGTATATGTCCTTAGTCCAGGGTTGTGGACTGTGAAGCCATTCACATGTTGTTAAACTCTACATCCCATTCATCCTAGGCCAGCCTTGCCTATAATGAGGCATGATGGGAATAGCAGTTCATCAGCATCTCAAGGGCTAGATGATTCTCACTTCTATCTTTAGTCTTCATCTCATACTGTAACTAAACCCAAGTACCTATGCTAGAACTGACTGGGAAATCTTCCCTCACTATTATAATTTCTGTCTTCATCTGCTGCCTCCCTTATGTCACATGTCAGTGTGGAACACTTGACTCTTCAATTCCCATGAGACCCAGCCAATGGTCAGGAATTATGAGAGTTGCTATCCAATATCTGAGGGTCCTCTCTTTAAGAGCTGTCAAAACAAAGATCTGTCTTCCCAAAAATGCTCCAATGCAACATGTTGATGGATGTTAATACATTGCTATTGTTCTCCTCCTCTTTTTGGTTTAAGTTATCTTAAGCCTATTCAGAATAAAGTTATGTGCATTTAAAATATAAATTTGACATAGGGTTTTATTTTTGTTTTGTTTATTTGAGCTAGTAAAAACTTACCCCTAGAGAGTTAGCCTGGAAAACACATTGAGAATAAAGAATGTCTGCCTCTTCTTTTTATGCAACTGTCATCTTGGCTTTTCCAGAGAAATACTGTACCCCAGGGATGTTTAGAGGCTCCTATTTGCCCCAGAACAACACTGAATAAATGAACAATAAATCAGCAGAGCCATACTGCAAAAGCAGCACTATTTCAGAGGCTTACCTGAGTAACTTCGACCTGTTCCACTGAAGTAGTTATAGACTGCATGATATTATCTGGATTGTGCTAATTAAAGTGTCGTGATGACCAATGGTTGTGAATGAAATAAGGTTCTAGGCAAAACATCCTTGGAATTATTCATTAAAAGCATAGGTAGCCTCACCCATCAGCACAAGGCATGCAAAACCAATTCCATGTCCTTGGCAAAACCCCATTAGCTTCACACTACATAAGATAAAGATGCCTCTTCACAGAAAGTAGGGAATGCAAGCCAAGTAAGTGTAACATTACTTTGCTCAACGGCTTTGAAAGAAGATCAATTTAAAAGACTGGAGGAAGGGAGTTCCAAGAAACCCTGACAGCACTGTAGGGACTTCCAGTTTGCATTTGACACCTCATGAGGGGCAGAAGTGATGTCAACATTTGGTTCCACAGTGGGACTTTTCTATAGAGTTCTAAAAGAATTGTTCATCTCTTGCAATTCACCATGTGCACAGTTCCACACAGAACCAGGTTTCTAGTCCTCATGACTATCAGATTTTTTGGGGAAAATTCCTCTTATATACACAGAGAACTTCATGGAAACACAGGCACATCTCAACAACTCTCCTTCTTCCTTATTCTGATCTGGATCAACCAGTTACAATAGGTGATTATTTGTTCTTCTGGAATTTCTAAGCAAAACATTTTACAGATGAAAATGTATCATACTCCATCTTTCTTTGGCCGTTCACACCTGGTATTTATATACACATAGGGCTCAGAGAACCTGGAGCCTCCTCTAGGTCTGGGCAGCAACTCATCTTAATAGATCCATCCATTTTCTTTGCCACCACCCAGCTCCCAAACTCTCAGGTTCAAATTATGGTCATGTTAGTAAGTAGGTGTGTGTAAAAGGAACAACCCTCTGGTATGAAGCATTACCATATAATTAAAACTGAAGTTCAGTGTTTGTTTCCACAGACCAAGGCTGAAGAATCGTTGACCCTCCAAATGTTTTGGACTACAATTCTCAGAATCCTTGACCACTTGTCATGCCGGTTTCGGCTTCTGTGAACTCCAAAACTACTGGGAGACCAAGGATTTTTCACACCTGCCATAGGATAAAGTTTAAATTCAATTAGATTCAAGCTTTAGAGGAAATAAAATTTTTGACTTTAGTGTTTCTTTGGAACCAAAGCAAATGTTGGTCAGTGAATATTTTTAACAGGAAAGGGGATAATCTGTAAATAGGGTGCCAGTTAGAAGGCTGAAATGATTGAGGGTATTTGTAAAAAGGTCTTATATGAAAAGAATGTCTCCTTTTTAAGATCTTGAAGTATATTGTTCTTGTTGTATTTATTTCTGTCCTCCCTTTCTCCCAGATTGGGATTCAGGGATACAAACCATTTACCTCTTACAGATCTCATCAGCTGCCTCTTGGGTGAAAATCCGCTCCTGCAAGACATTGTTCAGGGCATGGACAGCACACAGCTCAAGGCGTTGCCGCTCATGATAAATCCCAGATGCCTCATTTTGTCCCAAGTTCCTGGACATCACAGCCACGCAAGCCTGAAAGGCCCCACCTCAAGATCAGCCCTAGAGAGAAAAGCCAGTAAAAGAATCACACAGATGTAAAAAGGCAGATAAATCAATACGACTCCATTAGCATTGGAGAGCACAGAGCTTGGGAACATCACTGTTTTGAACTGACGGACTCTGGGTGTTATAATCCAAAAAGGTAATGTTCCCAAACTCTGGTTACTCTTTGGCCTCCTTCACCTGTTACCCTCCTAACCATTTGTAGTCCTGCTCTCTGCCAAATTGGTTCTAGGCTTCTCTGGCACCTTCTTTTACCTTTCTCTGCCCTCCATTTCCAAAAGGTTATTATTAACACTCCTTTCCTACACCTCCCTTGTTCTAGTGCCCTCTTAAATCTCCTACCTTCACTTTTATTCCTCCTTTCCCAGGCCTAGATACCTGCAACACCCTCTTTAAGGAAAGAGCATCTAAGCTGATGGCAGCCAGCCAAGGACTGTTCGACTTACCCCATCCTACTTCATTAACCCTAGTCCATTAAATAGGGTTGCCAGGCTTTTAACGGTTGCATAGAAGAGCAAATGTCAGCAGGTGCTGCTTCTCACACAACCAGGTAACAAGCAATGGCCATTGAAACTTCCTTTCTGTGAAACCATGAAAGATTCAGAAACCTTGTCCAATTTACAATCTGGCAACCCTGTTTCAGGAAAAGATGTCCAATCACCCAAGAGAGGCTTCCACTCAATGTACCTCACTATCAATATAAGTAGATCAAGGCATGAATTACTTGCATGAATCCCTACAACTCCACACAAGATTATGGGGTGGGTACGTAATATTTTAGCAACAGACATCCAAAAAAAGAGAAAACTACTATTAGATCATAGAGAAATGAAATAAAGTGGGCCCTTGGTATCCACCTGGGTTTGGTTCCAGGACCTGCCCCCTTCCTGTGGATACCAACATTTGTGGATGCTCAAGTCCTATTAAATGCAAAGCCATTCTGAGAACATTTCTGAAGGTATAAATACAATAAATAAATACAATAAATAAATAAATCCGAATGGGAAACACAAAGTAATAATGATCACCCGTAAGTTATGGTATATTGATGAAATTTTGTCAGTGTCATCATTGGTCCCTAAGTGCATGATGTTGAGCAAATCAGTTCATTGTGTCCTTTATTTTTGTTACAGGTTGTGCCAGAAGTGACTAAAGTGTAAGATGGAGAACTATGAAGGGGTATTGTAAAGTAATAATTATCACCCAGAAGTTATTATGGTATATTGATGACATTTTGTCAGTGACATCATCACCAAGTGACCTTTTCTTTTCCCCAAAATGAAAAATCCATTGCAGGGTTGCTGATTTGACAACACAGATGGCGTCATTCATGAAGTGGAAGAGTGGTTTAAGGTGCAATCTGCAGATTTCTACAATAAAGGTATTCGGAAAGTCAAGAAACGCTGAGGGAAATGTGTAAATCTGGATGGTGACTACATAGAATTAAGTTAACAACTACAAATCAAAACAAACAATTTTTTTTAAAGGTGATAATTAAAACTTTACAATACCCCCTCCTATGCTGTCCCTTATATGAAATGGAAAAATCAAGGGTTGCCTTTTGGAATACACACACACACACACACACATTTTTTTTAAAATCAAGCCATGGATAGTCAAACCCGTGGGTGAAGAATCCGTGGCTAAGGAGGGCCAATTGTATATCCTAAAACTGTTGACATGAGGGTAGTAAGAAAATGAGTAGGAAAAAAAGAAAGTCCATTACATCTTTATGATACATTTGTGACTGAAATGAAGACCCTCCTCTATGTAAAACCAACAAGAAGTCATGTAGCACCTTAAAGATGAAGAAATCTTATTTGGCATGAACTTTCATGGACTTCAGCACCACTATGCAAATGGAAAAGACAGGTGACACTTATCACAGAATAATAAAGAATCCAATTCTTGGATGAGAATCCAAACTGGTGGAAGAGGAGCTGCAGTCCTCCAGATATTTTGTTTAGGGTCACTATCCATGACAACTGACCATATTGCCTAGGGGTGCAACTCTGTTGTTGCTGTGTACCTTCAAGTTGTTTCCAACTTATGACAACCCTAAGGCAAACCTATCATGGGGTTTTCTTGGCAAGATTTGTTCAGAAGATGTTTGCCATTGCCTTCTCCTAAGGCTGAGAGCATGTGACCTGCCCAGGGTCACCCAGTAGATTTCATGCCCAAGCTGGGAACTGAACCCTGATCTCCAGAGTCATAGTCCAACACTGAAACCACTGTGCCATGCTAGCTCTCATAGGGTTGCAAATACACTGTAGAAATAATGCAGTTTGACTCCACTTTAATGGCCATCCTACAGAATCCTAGGATTTGTAACTTTGTGAGGCACCAGAACTCTTTGGCAGAAGAAAGCTAAAGAAAGACCTTGTAAAACTAGAAATCCCAGGATTCTATAGAATGGAGCTACATCACTTAAAAGTGGCGTCAAAATGCATTATTTCTAGTGTAGATCATCCAACAAGATCTGGGCTATTATAGTTTCTCCATCCCTTTAGTGTGTGTGACTCACATCCTTTTAAAGCAATTTATTATTCTGTGATGACTACCACAACACTCACAATTGCATTTCTTTCTCTCCTAAGACACACACACACACACACACATATAATATAAAATATATAAAACTTATGTTATAAGTTATGCACACACACACATATATAATATAATATAATATAATATAATATAATATAATATATATAAATATAAATATTTAGGTACATAACATTAGGTACATAACATTTATATATATTATAAAATCTGAAGGAGGATCTCAAAAGTAGTCATTTATCCATCGTTCTAAAGAAAGGATACATATATTTAAAAATGTGAAATCTATTTGTTTGCTTTCATAATCCCACAGGAGCTGGACTACTATTTATAATTGCTTAAGATTTCCACCCAGAACCCCACTAGCTAAAATCCCCCAAAAACAATCATTATTATACCAAACCAATTTCATGGTTATTAACAGAAGTCACCCAAAAGGGGTTCACACTATTAATTTTTTTTTAAAAAAACTTTACTTATTTAGGAATCTCCAGAGATGCAAAAGTCATAAATAGCCTTTAAATTTCTAAAAGCAAATCAGGGAGTTTTAAGAGACCTTTCTCCCCTGTTCCCCATAAGGAAAAGGTGAGCTAACTTGGCCCCTGAGCAGCAAAGAGAGGGAGTGCACTCTGTACATGCTCTGAAGCACCACTTTTGGGTAGGATTTTGCCCTAAATTCCCCCTTTCTACCCCTTCCTGACTTCCTCTTGCTTTTCCTCAACCAGCCCAAAGCCCATTTTGTCCTTTTCTGAAGGGGAGAGAGGAAAAAAGACAACCCACAGAGGGCATCTTACCCTGCAGACGCTTTAACTGCCACAACCACAACTCGACACCATGACTGACCCAGAAACGGTCTGCTCTGCGTCCAGACTGACTCTGCACAGCTGGAGAAACTACTCCTCCCAGCAGGCACTGCGCGGGAGGCTGGGTCTACGGCTCCCAGCATGCTCTAGGAGCCGCCCGGAAGTTGCCGTGGACTCAGGGCGACGCCTTATCCAGGACAATGTCCTCCATATCCACCTTCTATCCAGGAGGAATTCCATAATGTCCCCCATTTTGTGCACATTTGAGTAGCACCAAACTCTGGGCCTCAGGTTTCTTTTGGACTTCGACTCCCAGAAGCCTCGGCCATCTTGGCCACAGATCAGGAATTCTGGGAGATGAAGTCCAAAAACCTGGAAGGCCGGAGTTTGGGAATCATGGGAACTGTAGTTTATTGTGGCACCAGAGCTCTCTGACAGAGAAGGCTCAATGTCTCAGAAAAAAAAACTACAATTCCCATGATTCCCTAGCACTGAGACAGGACAGTTAAAGTGGACTCAAGTTGCATTATTTCTGGCAGTCTGCAAAGGCCCAAAGTCAGTGATTCTCAAGCTTTGGTCCTCCACCTTTTTTGGACTTCGACTCCCAGAAGCCTCAGCCTTCTTGAACACAGATTAGGAATTCTGGGAGATGAAGTCCAAGAACCCTGAGTTTGGGAATCACGTCTTAGGCCAATGGTTTTCAAGCTTTGGTCTTCCATTTGTTTTAGGCTTCAGATCCCAGAAGCCCCAGCCAACAAGGAATTATGGGAGCTGAAGTCCCGAATATTTGGAAGTGTAATTCCCTTCCCTCACAAGACACCCATGAATTATAAAGAAGACTCTCTTGGGATCTGTTTAATAAACTCGGGGCACTTGCCAGAAATAGTGCAAACAGTCCACTTTAAGGGTTAGGGTTAGGGAATCATGGGAACTGTATTTTATTGTGGTACCAGAGCTCTCTGACAGAGAAGGCTCAATGTCTCAGAAAAAAAAACAACAGTTCCCATGATTCTCTAACCCTAACCCTAACCCTTAAAGTGGACTCAATTTGCACTATTTCTGGCAATATTTGTTAATGTGCTGGGGAAAAATCTAATTGTTACATTTGTGTTAGAAGGGGCCATTTTTAACAGGTTAATTTTTAATTATTGTTTTGGTTTACATGACATTGCTACACTAGAAGACTTACTAAAATGAAGATGAAAAATCCCATCCATGATATTATGTCTCTTCCCAGTTCTCTACTTGATCTTGTTTCCAGTTGTGGGAGGAGGGCAACAGTTGCACTGATTTTTGAAAGAAATCATTTCCTTTCCTTCCCCCTTTATTTAGCTTACTAGTTATTTCTACTTGGATTCTGGCAAAAGCTCTATGGTTAAGAGCAGGGATAGGCAACCTTTTTGAGCCAGGGGCTGGGTTGCTGTCCCTCAGACAATTGGGGGGCTGAAGCACCAAAAATAAATAAATAAATTATTAAATAAAAATATTTTTTTAAAAAAAATTAAAAAAATGCATGCACACTCTCTCAGCCCCAGAAAAGCCATGGCAAAACCCCTGTGGAGATTTTGGCAAGAAAACCCCAAGAACAAGTAATAACAACAATAATCAATATCAGCATGGTGGCCTTAACTTGCCTACCCCTGGTTAAGAACTTCAAAAATTAGTTTCTGCCTACAGATGAGGCACCTTAAGCCAGTGTCCCATGCAGAACATAGGAGGATTAACTGGACGCCAAGAAGACTCCCAACTTCCAAATTGGCTTTACTATTAAACAAACAAATTTAACCAAGGGCTCAAGCAGATTACCTGAAAATATTGAGAATTTCCAGTTTTTTATGGTTTGATTGTACCTACATATTCACAGGTTTTGCTGTACCTCCATTTAGACCTTCTTGAAATATACTGTGTCTTTCTGTCTGTCTGTCTGTCCCTTCTGACCTTCACCCTTCCATTGATCACATGTCACATCAAGGATCATGCACCATTTTAAAAATGGATTTTTACCAATTTCCACCGAAACATTTTATTATTATTCAGGAGTCACAGTAATTGTGCTTTAAAAATTACTTTAGCAATATACACTAGTTAAGTATTAGGATCATTTTAGTGCTAACTCTCCTCTTTCCCTTGCTTAATCTCTGTTGAATCCATGTCTTGGAAACAATAGATATGTTTAGTTGGTGGCTGCCACCTTTACTAAACATATCTCTCCATGACCAGATCATCGTCTCAGACTTCAGATGGCGTC
>CM034710.1:19296690-19309229 GCA_020142125.1 Phrynosoma platyrhinos
GCCTGGTCGCCGCTTCAGCGACCAGGCCCATAGAAGAGCAAAGAGGCCGGCCCCGGCCTCGCTCCACAATATGTGTTCAGACATACGGCGAAAGCAGCATCATTCTGGCATCATTTCGGTCGCAAGAGTGTAATTCCTCAAGATACCCAGAATTCAAAAGAACTGGAATGATGCAGGGATGATGCAGGGATGGGCGGGGCTATGTGCGACGTCGTGTGAATACACGGAAAAAAGAACCGGAATGGTGCAGGAATGATGCAGGATTCTTTCTGCTTTAGGGCCAGTGTGATAACGTCCAAAGGAACATACAGTCGGCCCTTCATATCCCCAGATTCTTCATCCATGGATTTAACCATCCATGGTTTGAAAATATGTTTAAAAATATATAAATTCCAGAAAGCAAGCCTTGGTTTTGCTATTTTGTATAAGGGACAACATAACATTATGCCATTGTATATAATGGGACTTGAGTATCCATGTATCTTGATATCCATAGGGGTCCTGGAACCAAACATCAGTGGATACCAAGGGCCCACTGTATATAATTTCTTAACTGGATCAATAGCAGTTTTAATTCTCATTTGGAAAAGGGTTGTCCTGTGTCCTTTATTGTAAGGGATGACCCTTATTTGAGGACTGGAAATCTCATCCCTTAAATGACTGGCAAATGTCCCTTATTATATGGGATGTCCCCATTTGAGGATTGGGAAGCTTTTCTTTTTATATAGACTCCATATTCCATATTTTGGAGTGTGGCCCCTTTCTAAAGACAGAAAGGTGTGCACCATATAATTTATGAATATGGACAATATGTTAATTTTACAGAGGAATACATAGATAAGTTAACCAAAATCAGTACTGTCATTTGAAATTTAGGTAGAACAAAAGCTTATTAATAGCTGCTTCCTGATGATCAACCCTGCATGTCATGAATTTTTTGCTATCTTTTTTTTTGCTATTTTGAAACCTGGCAAAACTAATTTGGACAAGATGAGCTATATTTGCATTTATTACTGCACTGAGGTCCTCCAAAACTTGCTTTGAGGAAGAAAAACAATACAATGGAGAAACTATTTTTTATTCTTTACATTTATACACCACCTTTTACAAGCTCAAGGTGGCATGCTCCTTTTCTTTTCCTCTACACTTTGGGGCTAAACAGATGGCCCCTAAGGTGCAGCGTTCCACCGCCCCTTTCCTTGCCAGATCGGGGCCACAGCAACCGCACACTGCAGCCCCAATCCGGCACTTTGCCACTCTAAAAAGAGCTGGCAAATGCCCCCTTTGTTTAGAGCGGCAAAAAGCTGCCCTTGCCGTAGCACAGTGCCTTTTCCACGCTCCTTTGGGAAAACAATGAGAAATGTGGTTTTCTAGATATTGTTGGATTGCAGTTCCCATCAGATGATGTGAACTGCAACTCAGCAACATCTGGAGGACTTCACATTCCTCATCCTGCTGGACCTATTGGGGGTTAAGCAGTGCTCCAAATTGGAAATCCAAACTGAATAGCCTTGGAAGATCTGAGCTAGATGACTTCCAGTAATCCCAGAGTACCATAACCAAGCCATCTGAGGAAGTCCAAAGAACAGAGATAGAATACATAGAAAGGCACATTGTGGAAACTCTAGTAGCTTGCCAGAGCTGTCCAAAGGCACTTACACATAGGACAAAGTGGTGCTCCTTTTTCATCCCATGCAGACATTTGCTGGAGCGGCAGTTGAAACAACCCTCAACATTTGTGATAGAACTGTATCTTGCACCACATCTAGAAGCAGGCTAGTTTAAGGGGTTCAAAATAATTTATGTGGCGTACATAGCTTTGTCTTCCAGCAGTGAGGAACAGCCAGTGATTCAAGTCAACTGACTTAGACTCATGTCACTTCAATGACTTGAATCAGGGGCTCTACAGATGGCCCCTAAGAGCTGGCTCCATGCCACCTCTGGGAGTGCCGGATTGGGGCCGCAGCAACTGCACACTGTGGCCCCGATCCGGCACTTTGCTGCTCCAAAAAGAGCTGGCAAATGCCGCTCCTTTTTGGAGTAGCAAAAAGCCTCCCTTGTTGCCGTGGTGACAGCTTTTCTGTGCTCCTTTGACACGCTGCACCAAGGGAGTGCCCTGACACTGCACATGTTGTGATGGCAGCATTGGGGCAGAGTTGGTCAGCCGGCATGCAGTCACCATGCCCTGACTCCACCCCCAGGCCAGCCCTTTTGGCTGGTCTGTAGAGGCCCTCAGACTCGACTCGGCAATAAATGACACACCAGCTTGACTTGACTTGAGACTTGTATATTTTTAGTGCCCAACTTGCTGGCCTTAGTTCGGTAGCACAACACATGCATAACGTTTCTTGGGGAGGGACCGCAAATGCATTAGGCAACAGACATGAGACAGAAGGATCATAGAATCACAGAGTTGGAAGAGACCACAAGGGCCATCCAGTCCAACCCCCTGCCATGCAGGAACTCCCAATCAAAGCATCCCTGAAAGATGGCCATCCAGCCTCTGCTTAAAGACCTCCAAGGAAGGAGACTCCACTACTCTCCGAGGGAGTGTGTACCACTGTTGAACTGCCCTTACTGTCAGGAAGTTCCTCCAAATGTTGAGGTGGAATCTCTTTTCTTGCAGCTTTTCTTGCAGCTTCCATTGTTCCGGGTCCTAGTCTCTGGAGCAGCAGAAAACAAGCTTGTTCCCTCCTCAATATGACATCCCTTCAAATATTTAAACATGGCTATCATATATTGCCTCTTAACCTTCTCTTCTCCAGGCTGAACATTCCCAGCTCCCTAAGTTGTTCCTCATAGGGCTTGGTTTCCAGACCCTTCACCATTTTAGTTGCCCTCCTTTGGACATGCTCCAGTTTCTCCACATCCTTTTTGAATTGTGGTGCCCAGAACTGGACACAGTATTCCAGGTGAGGCCTGACCAAAGCAGAATAGAGTGGCACTATTACTTCTCTTGATCTAGACACTATACTTCTACTGATGCAGCCTAAAATTGCATTGGCCTTTTTATCTGCTTTTCAAAAGATTTAGAAGGCTCTTCCAATGTGCACTGAGCACAGGCTCCCAAGTAAATAGACATTTTTCTAAAATGCAATCTTGATCAATTACTTATCATAATCCCCTAACTTCATGCATACCTTCTTGATTTTCTAGTTATTGAAACTCCACCCACTACACATCCTCTTTTCTCTCTGTTAAAGTTGGCTCCCAAACTTGAGACCTGACATGAGATTTGACTTGAAAGCATCTTGCAAGGACTTGAAACTCAATTTGAGACTTGAAGGGAGGGACTTGAGACTTGAAATAAAAGACTTGAATGCATCACTGGGAACAGGCATGGAAAAGTCAGGGGCCTGCTAGTGCTGTCCCCAATGTTTTGCTGCCTGCAATGACCCCTTCACCCTGCCTAATGATAGAGCTGATCCTGATGTCTTTACTCAAAAACAGTTTTAATGGAGAAGACATGATGGCAGGATTTGTTGCAGCATCAGTAGATAATTCTCTATATTGTTGACTGAAACATGGAAGAAGATATAGAAAGCAGAGGGAATGGACAGATATGCCATCTATAATCTGCCATCCACTGCTTTCCCAGCCTGGTGTAACTCAACCTCCGGTACAGTTATTTTCAGCTTATTTTCTTGTGAACATTCAGGCTCAGCAGAGATAGACTCGGCCTCCGTGGCCTTGACATACTGTGGAGAGGAACAGAGAAAAGGTCAGTCAAGAGCATAGAGAATTGCTTCCCTTTTCCCTGAAGAAAACACATCTCCCAGCAGATTTTCACTCAAAACATCCAGATTTTCTGAAGCTGCCTTGAAAACAGAGCTTGTAAAGTTACCTTTTAAAGTATAGTAGAGGCAAGGGTTCAAATCCCCACTCGGCCATGGAAACTCACTGGTGACCTTGGGCAAGTCACATTCTCTCAGCCTGAGAGGATGGCAATGGCAAACCCACTCTGAAGAAACTTGTCAAGAAAACCCCATTGTAAGTTTTTTCTTTAGGGTTGCCACAAGTTGGAAATGACATGAAGGCACAGCATTAATAAGTTTCTGCATTTTTGGAAACTTGTGCTTTCTTTGTTGCATTACTTGTTACTTTCTCTTTACTTCTTTTGGGGGCTGGGTGGGAAGAATCCACCTTAATAAGCAAGAAAATGAGCCGTATATACCCTTCAGCGTATTAGAGGAAAGGCAGCATAAATATATAACTGATAAACAAACACACACACACACACTTGCTAAATAAGTATACTGGCTATCCAATAAACTTATTATGCACCAGGATTCAGTGTCCCCATTGTTCTATCCTGGCTGCATCTTTTCCCTTATGTCTCAGCATCCCAAGACCAGAGCAGGATTGGTGAATGTGTGGCACTCCAGATATTAGATTGCTGCTCCCATGATCCTTCACCTAGTTATGTTGGCTAGGCCAGTCGGAGTTGCAGTCCAACAATATCTGGTTGGACACACACCTCCAACTCACAGACTAGCCAGAGAATGACTCTTAAAAAATGTTGAAAAGGGAAGGGATTGGAATATCCTCAAGGAACAAGATTCCTCACCCTCACCCTCCTATGGATCTTAATTTCTGCAAAAGACACTTCACCATCAGACAGTATAGCAAAGAATTTCAAACATGGTTAGAAATAAAGGCACTGTTAGAGCGAGATGTCACACTTTCAGCAATGCCAAGTTAGGAGATATCAGATAAGGAAAGATCCCCCCCCCAACTCTCTCAGCCTGAGAGGATGGCAATGGCAAGCCCACTCTGAAGAAACTTGCCAAGAAAACCCCATGATAGGTTTGCCTTAGGGTTGCCATAAGTTGGAAATCACTTGAAGGCACACTCACCCAACAAGCTGCTCCAGAAAGCAGCAAAGGTGGCTGCCCCTGTGACAGCCCCAGAAGCTGCTGGGTTCTTGCGTCTGGTGCTGACAGAGAATCCCCCTGGCCCTGTTGCTTCAATCTCCACCACGTGGTAGTCAGGGAGGCTGCAATGCAAGGGGAAAATGCAGCCCATTAGACGCAAGAATTTGAAGAAAGATTAATACCAACCTACCAGTTTCCAGCACAATCCACCACCACTGCACACAAATACCAGCCAGGTTAGGGACTCACTTAGGATCAGCTACAAGGCAGCCTTTCACACCATCAAATCCTAGGCTAGGGGCAGCCATACAAGCCGCTGCCATGGTGTTGACATTGTTGGGAGCCAGGGGACACAGTTGGCGCACAGGGCCATTGTACAGCACCACCTGCTCTTTCTGGGCCCCTTGCACCAGCTCCCCAAGATGCCCGCCCAGTCGAAAGCTGTCAGGGTGTTTCACCATGGTGACTGTTAATGCCTAGGAAGAGGTAAAACAAAGTCAGGAGGAATCACAAATCTTCAAATTCATCTTCCCTGCTAGCCATTTAAGACTGTAACATCACTGGGGAAACATTTTTGTTATGTTGAACAGGGGAGGGATTATTATTATTATTATTATTATTATTATTATTATTATTATTATTATTATTATTATGTGAACCTGTATAGTAGAATATTGACACTGGTGGTGAGATTCAAGCAATATAGAGCTTGGGAAAGTTACTTTTTTGGGCTGCAACTCCCACAGACCTCCAGCCAGCATGGCCATTGAGAACTCTAATCCAAAATGTAGATTTCCAGTCTCTACAATATTAACAAGAAAGGTAATCATTGTGAAGGCAATCTTTTTCCCCTCTTTTTTTTTTTTTTTTTGGAACAGTTCTGAATATGGCCAAATTGCTATATACTCCACTCAATATTTTGGTATGTTTATGCAAGCTGAAGCAGTCTCCCAGAAATTTCTGGGAAGCTGCATGTTCAGGTCATCCCAGGCTGTTGATTAGTCAGTTTGACTCTTTTCCCTCAGAAGCACTGAGATGTGATTTTTACATCGTTGCTATATACTGTTGTGGGTTGTGTGCTTTTCTGTATAGACAGATTCCACCATACCCCATGAACGCTGGCATGCAGCAAAATTATGGTCCTTCCTCATGTTGTTGGATTCTGATCCCATTCAACTCCAGCCAGCTTGATCAACAGCAAGGGATGATGGAGGTAGTAGTTCAGTGGCATTTGAAGGACTAAATTTATCCCACTCTTGAAATACAGGATCTGGTAATCATGGTGCTAACAATGAAGTAAGAGACATGGTGGGATTCTTGGAGTCTTGTGTTTATATGAACTTGCAGAGAGTGAAGGGATCATGACTTTAGAGATCAGGATTATATGGGGCACTACTGAATCAATTAATCACTGAACCCATCAATCACTTTATGGTATCAGGGTAGAAAAGGGAGTATTGACCATGGAGCGTCCAGATGTTTTGGACTACAACTCCCCAAATCTTTTGCTGTTGGCCATGCTGTGTGGAGCTGATGAGAGTTGGAGGCCAAAACATCTGGAGGTCTAAAGTTCTCCACCCTGATCTGAAAAGACATGAAACAACCACCTTGCTGAAGCTAAGCAGGTCTGGGCCTGGTCAGTGTCTGAATGGGAGACCTCCTGTGAATCCCATCGGTGACACCCTGAGTTCCACAATGGAGAAAAGATTATCTATAGTTATAATAAATAATACTCCTGGCAGAATTAGTAGGCCAGCTGCTCTGCATGTCTTCCTCTCCACTCTTCCCTTTATCAGCTCACACTGTACACAAACCACATCTTTGTGGGATCATACCTGTAGCAACCCTCCATCGTCCAATCGCTGGATGTCTTGGCCACCCCAGAGAGCCCCACTGGGAATGTAGAGTGTGTGCCCAGCCTGTCTTGCAGCTTCACGTAGTTTAAGCTCTGTGCCTAAATCTGCCAGGGCTGTCGGTGAACCCACCTAGTAGACATAAAGTTGCCAAATTTTAGTCCTCCAGGTTATTGGACTTCAACTCCCAGAAGCCCCAATAAACTTGGCCAATAGTCAGGAATTCTGGGATGTGAAGTCCAAAATATCTGAAGGACCACTGTGCTAAATAATCAAAACCAGTCATTCCTTTAGACTGAGGTAACACATTTGTAAAGTCATGAGATGGGGAAGAAATAATTACTTCCTTTGTTGTTACTGTGAACTACATCTCTCCATTACGCCTCCATAGAATAGACCCATTGAAAAGGGGGATTTAAGTTAGTTGTGCCTAATTCTCATTCATTTCAGTTGGCTCTAAGTTAGATAAGACTGCTGTTGGATTTAGCCTCGTAATTCTACTGGTAAGGATGGAAAAAGGAAGAGGTGCTTGTGCGGTTTTCTATTTTAGATGTCGAAAACACTTGGATGGCCTTGGATACTTTGCTTCTTGGCATAAGGAGAGCGTTCAACTCTAATGTCTTGTGCCAGGCCTGCAAATAATCTATTAAACTTTTAATTAATGAAGTTGAAGAGTAGGATATGAAGGTGGTTTAATACCAGGTGCTTCTGTTGCAATAGGCAATTTTCACTTAAGCAAGCAAGAAAAGGTAATTTGCCTGCCCACCCTGAAAAGTTTTGGGAGAGAGAATGGGTGATACCAGCTGGCTCTTTCTAGAGGCATCTGGAGTTCTTACCATGAAATCTGCCGTTCTGAGAAATAGCTCCCCATATTCTTGAGCAATGCAAGGATGTGCCACTTCAATAATGATGTCAGGGTGGCTTTTCAGAGAGAAGAGAAACATAGTAAAAGACTGGAGCTAGACAAATTACTTTTTAAAGTAGTTAACAATAGTTTGGAGGTCTAAAAAGCAGTTAGTGCCACTGTTACAATGTTACAATGTTAAAAGAATTATTTGTTCTCTCACGATTCAGAATTAACTACAGTCATTGCTCCCGATTCTCGGGGGATCCATTCCAGACATACACATCCCCGTGAATCAGGAATATCGCAAATATTTAAGGCTCCTGTGTGCGGTGCTGCATTTGCACCTCAGGCACACACCGCATTTTGTCCCTCCCTGCTTGCCATCCACAAAGGAGCGAGACTGCGGACTCCAAGTTCACAAACAAGGAGGGACAGGTGTAGTTACTTTTAAAAACACCACCTACAGACTGTTGTATCCAATACCAAATACAACTACATAGTGAAACCACACCCTTATAACTAAAAAAGTAGTTTAGAGTTACACATCAAAAGATGTGATGCCTTATTATGTTCAACTATAATATGCCTAAACTCTGCTTTTATTTTAGCAAAAATAAATTAACTGCAAGTAACTTGTTCCTGGAGAGCCAGTGTGGAGCAGTGGTTTGAGTACTGGACTATGACTCTGGGTAACAGGGTTTGAATCTCCACTCAGCCATGAAAACCCACTGGGTGACCTTGGGCAAGTCACACTCTCTCACCCTTGGAGGAAGGCAATATCATACACATTCTGAACAGATCTTGCAAAAAAAAAAAAAGCACACCCTTGTGACAGGTTCGCCTTAGGCACTTGAATTTGTTATTTGTACTTGTTACTTCCAAGGTCTGGTAATGCAACTGAATCTTCAATTATCGCAAAAACAATGGTCTTTTGGCACTTTCAAGACCAACAAATTTATTACTACATACATTTCCGCTAAAAATTTTGGCTTCATGATATGCAAGCTTTTCCAACATGACAAACAGATATTAGAAAGGTTACTTTTTTGCACTATAACTCCTTGAATCTCTTGGCCAGCATGGCCATTCACTTTGTCCCTATTCAATCCAGAGGAGATAGTGTTAGATTTCTTGTTGAATTATATAGTCCAGCTATTGTTTATTCTGACTCATCCACAGTGAGAGCAATGGAAACCTCAGCAGTGACCACCAATTTTCAGTGGCAGCAACCTGAATCACAGCAGTAGTGTGGCTTCTTTCCTTGGTTCCCCTCCATGTGGACTTCTGCCACCAAGCTATTACCTGACTAGGGATGGGGATCCTGAAGTCAAAGCCTTCCCACTTGGGCTGCCTCAGATGGCCACACACCTTCCCCATGACATCCCTATTTAATAGTTTCCCAGCTTTTACATTATTCTACAATGGTCCAATACCTCTCCAAAGGTTTAGTTACTTGTAGTTATAACATTTAACTTAAACCTGCTGGCACTTTTGGTCCTGCCCTTTTGCCTTTGGCCCCACCTGCCACTAGAAAGCGGCCCCTGAGAACATCTTTAAAATTAAATTTGGCCCTTGGGCTGAAAGCAGTTCCCCATCACTGGTACAGAGTGTTCATTTTCAGCTGTTCTAAGTATACACGATGACAGGCATGCCTATAGGCTCATGGTGGGTTCATTCTGCTTATCCTTGTCATGCCAGTAAACAAGTCTTTGGCTGGGCTTGCCAACTCACCAGGCCAAGAAGTCTGCTAGGTTCCCCAACCGCAGCTCTGCTGGCACTGTTCCCTCCAGCTTCCTGGCATCTCGATTCCAAACAAAGGCCAGCTCCAAGCCCTGTTGAAGGCTGTCATCTTGGAGCCGTTTCACCAGGTACTGTCCTGGAGACAGAAAGCAGAGTGGAAGAGCATCACAAATCCAGAGCTTTTGGCTCTGCTTCTCTCACCTGCCACCTCACCTGCCACCTCATCTGCCATACTCTTCCTGAGGAAAAAACAAAAATCACCTCTGAAATCCAAGCACATTTACTAGGATTTTTCAGCCTTTTCCCTGTCACCTCCTCTAAGTTGTCTTTTCCCATCAGTGTAACATGGCAACCTAACCATGAGGATTGTTCATTTGTGGTGAAGACCAGTGGAAAAGTTCTCTTTTCTGTAACAACATAAGGATTACCTTACTGGATCAGAACAAGATCAGTATGTAGTCCAGCATTCTGTTTCCAATGGTGGACTGCCAATAGTGAGCCACAGCCAAGAACAACAAAGATTTGGCTAAGCAGGCAGCATTTATCCTCCTACTTTTGGGTGGCATCCTTTTTGGAGTCACTGATGGAGGAGTCACATGCCTTCTTTGTGAGTACCAAGAAATATTGGGCTGTTTGGAAACACTGAAAACAGAATACTGGGCTACATACTAATTTTGATAGAGAGCTCATCCACTGGTCTTCTATACCAAGCAATGGAAAATTCTCATGGTTAAACACATTACTCTGATCGGAAAAGAGAACCTACAGGGGATGGCAGGGAAAGAGCAAAAGGTGACATGAAGTCCCAAGGGGTTTCTAGCCCATGTGAAGCTGGGTACTTGGGCTAGCTAGAACTACCTTATTTTCCTGCGTATAAGACTAGTTTTTAACCTGCAAAATCTGTGGTTAAAGTGGGGGGGGTCATCTTATACGCCGGGTATAAGAATAAGGAGGATAGAGGTGCTAAAACTCTATATTTTGACTGGGGAAATGGGGGGTCGTCTTATACGACGGGTCGTCTTATACGCCGGAAAATATGGTAGCTAGCACCAAAAGGCATTTTTTTAATTACAGAACATTTGATAATCTTGCCCAGAGTAAGCACAATAGCCTGGCAGCATGTTGGTTAGTCCCAACTAGAGTGGATCCATTCAACCGATTGTTGAATGGTGAATTTGCAAATAGGTAAATCTCATGGATTCAATTAGTTTATTTTAGTCAAAGGTAACAATTGTATTTAGGCCATATTCAGTAAAAGACAAAACACACACACATGCCAAGTCCACATGGAAACTCAAGGATGCAATAAGATGGATGAGACTCATCTCTGAAAGATAATAGATGAAGGAGGGAAATAGACAAGAAATGCTACCTACCGAGATGTCCATAGCCCACAATTCCAACTCGCCTTTTCCTTTGGCACCCCGACATTCTACCTGCTGTTATATGAGCAGAGTTAAAAACAGGCATGTAAGTGGCATGATTTACAAGAGGAAATAATTCAGGAGGGGGCAAAGTGTAATCTAGGAATGTTTTTGTGGCCCTCAATGGTCTGCTAGGGTTCAAAGTATTTCTGGCTCCAGAATGGCCCCAAATGCACTCTGTGGGGTTTGTAGGGCATTTCATGTTTGGAGGCTTGCTGGGCCTAAGGGGTCAAAAACAATTTTAGCCAAAGACTTTGTCCACATATTCCCCAAAATGTTCACTAGAGGTAGGGGCACATTTCCACCATATTTATCCTTAGTAATGTATTTTGTACTAATGTTACTTGTAAATCATAATTCCCATGTATCACTGAATGTAATAATTGACAATCAATAGTTGTGACATAAAACAACTAGCAAAATAAGAATTATACCTTAAAATTGCAATATCATATGCACAGCCTAAATGTGTGTACATGTACATAGTTTCATGTGGTTAAAGTGAAAATTTTGTAAGATGTGATGTTTTTAAAGGAAATTTTAAAAGAATAAAAACATTTACATTTTTATTTTTAATTTTTTAATGTTAATCTTTTTATATATATAAAAAAGGAGGCCTCGCTTTTCTCCCCCCACTGAGCCTCATCCCACTCACACCATGTCTTCAGTGTTTTAAAGGGACAGAGGCAAACACCAGCATTTCTGCCCAAAGGCCGATTTTTTGGGGGAGGTGTTTAACCTGAGGAAAATGGAGCAGAGGACACAATAGGGGAAATGCAGCACAAAATAAGTAAAGAAGAAGTACAGGAATGCCTGGTTAACCTAAATGAATTAAAGTCTTCAGGACCAGATGAGCGACATCCAAGGATATTAAAAGAACTGGCAAATGTAGGGCCTCGGCAGACGACTAATAGGGTCGTCTCCGAGGCAGGGAAGAGGAGGGGCAGCCGCACGATCAGCGCCCCTTCCTCCTCCCGAGGTTGCCCTCGGAGCTGCCAGCCCTCCACACGGCTGGCGTGCCGAGGGCAACCTCCCGCCGCAGCGTCCGCACACGCTGCGGCGGAAAAGTCAGGGAAAGTGCACCCTACACTTTTAGGGCGCACTTTCCCTGACTTCTGAAAGGAGCGCTGATTTAGCGCTCCTTTCAGAGGCGCCGATGGTGCGCCGCGATGCGGCTGCATCACTCCGGCGGCGCACCGTCCCGCGGCATCCCCGACGCCGTCGTCTGCTTCCCCCCGTAATCTCAGAGCCACTGGCAATAATCTTTGAGAACTCCTGGAGAACAGGAGAAATCCCAGCATACTTGAGGAAGGCAAACATTGTCCCCATCTTCAAAAAGGGGGGGAAAGAGGATCCCAACAACTATCGCCCTATTAATCTGACATCAATACTGGGAAAGATTCTAGAACAGTTCATTAAACAGAGTCTGTGAACATTTAGAAGGGAATGCTGTAATCACTAAAAGTCAACATGGGTTTCTCAAAAACAAGTCATGCCAGATAATTTTTTTGATAAAATTACCTGCTTGCTAGATGAAGGGAATGCGGTAGACATAGCATATCTTGATTTCAGTAAGGCTTTTTACAAGGTTCCCCACAATATTCTTGCAAACAAGATAGTAAAATGTGGGCTAGACAATACAACTATTAGGTGGATTAGTAACTGGTTGACTGACCAAACCCAAAGGGTGCTCAACAATGGCTCCTCTCCATCCTGGAGAGAAGTAACCAGTGGGGTGCCGCAGGGTTTTGTATTGGGCCCAGTGATATTCAACATCTTTATCAATGATTTGGATGAAGGA
>CM034710.1:19309329-19324680 GCA_020142125.1 Phrynosoma platyrhinos
GTCTGGAAACCATGCCCTCTGAGGAACGATTTAGGGAACTGGGTATGTATAGCCTGGAGAAGAGGGGATATGCTAGCCCTGTTTAACTGTCATATTGTGGAGGGCGCTAGCTTGTTTTTTTGCTGTTCCAGAGAATAGGACTTGGAACAATGAATGCAAGCTACAGGAAAAGAGATTCCACCTCAACATTAAGAGGAACTTCCTCACAGTGAGAGCTGTTCGACAGTGGAACACACTCCCCCAGAGAGTGGTGGAGTCTCCTTCTTTGGAGGTCTTTAAACAGAGGCTGGATGGCCATCTGTTGGGGATGCTTTGATTTTGAGTTCCTGCATGGCAGGGGGGTTGGACTGGATGGCTCTTATGATCTCTTCCAACTCTATGAATCTATAATTCTATGATTCTGTGGTTTCACCTCATTAGTGTGTCACCTGGTATAGTCTGAACCCCCCCTTACCTGTCTAATGACTCACCTGCTCCATGCTCTCCTGGAAGTTTAATGTGGCCCCCTAGCTTTCCACATTTGTCCACCCCAGGAATAATGGATCTGGGATTAGGAGGAAGGTATCAGTTTCCATATTTTGGCCAAATTCTCTCACTGTACCCTTGGGCAAAAGAGCCAGTGCTTCATTTTTGATTGCAATGGGTGAAACAATCTTGGCAAGAATTTGCAACATACAAATACAAAAATCAGTTGCAGTATGTTTTAAAATATAGCTCATTCATATATAAAATGATACATAGAAAGAGTTGTTGTGTTAATCTTGCTGCAAGTGTTGCGTCAGAAGTTGGGTATGCTTTTGTCCTGCCATAATATGTAGTGATGGGATATATGTATGATTTAGAAGGGTGAGCTCAGGCACAGGTGCCGAGATGATGCAAGAAAGGAGGCAAACTTGCTCAAGGTCATTTATGGGAAAGCATCTGGCACTGACAACAATGGAAAAGGAGGCAATGTGGGAAAGAGAAATGTGTTTATTAATTACAATGAATAAGAATTAAGGCCACCTGAAATTTGAAATTGTGTGTAGTTTAATTAGCCAGTTTTAACATTTGTGGGTCAGTTCTACAATGAACGTCACTGGACTGGATCCATAGTTTCTTAAATAAAGACATTTTGAGTTTTAACTACTGAAGTCTGATTTTCTGACCTTTGTATCCTATTGAACTTAGCAGGTTATAGTGGGGTTGTAACTTACAGGGTCAAGCATAGACATTTCGTTTAGCACAGATGATCACATCAACTTGGATTTTAATCAATTTTCTGAGTTGAATTGCACTCCACAACAGAACAAGAGGAGTTGATTTTCCCATCAACATTCTTGCGCATTTGACCTGTCATCGTGCAGCATTTTTTTGGGTGGCTTGGACCTAAATAGGCAATAAAAACCTATTGGCTTTACAAAAGACCTACTCATGGGGGAAATTGAATTGCTGATAGGATCAATACAATTGCCTCCCTTTTGGACTCTTAATTGGGAATGGCCGTGAAGAGCACCTTACTTTGAAAAGTACCATACACCATTGTTCAACAGTGAGCAAGATGTTTGAATTTAAGATCTATATTTATACATGCATGTCCTCCACTATAGGATTTTTCATTACTCAAATCAGTTGATGGCCCATAACTGGAGTGGATTCCACTGTAAAGCTTGAGATGTACTTGAGATGATATAAAATCTATAGTGGCATCACCCCTTCACAAAATACATTGTCTGAAGGTGCCATTGTCGAGTGCATGAAACATCTCTAAACAAATACATTGAGCTTCCAGACCCTGTTATTGTTGTGTGCCTTGAAGTCATTACTGACTTATGAAGACAGGTGAACTTGTCATGAGGTTTTCTTGGCAAAATTTGGTCAGAGGAGATTTTTCATTGCCTTTCTTTGAGGCAGAGATTTGTCCAAGGTCTCCCAGTGGTTTCCATGGCCAAAAAGGGATTTGAACCTTGGTCTCCAGAGTCCTAGCCGAACACCCAAACTTCTATAACATGCTGGCCATATTCCCTACTTATGCCTAGAATCTATCACACTGTTACCATCCTCCCTAGTTCTCTGGGTGCTTCGAGATGGGACAGGTCCTAGCCTTACCAAGCAAGAAGCACTGAGGCAGCTGTTCCATCATTTGTTCCTCAATGGATTCCTTTGTTAGTGAGAAAAACAACTGACAAATCAGTGAGAAAATGAAAGATGCTGATTTCTGGGCCAGAGCTTTGGAAAGTCATTCCTTCTGATTAAAAATCTCAGAATTGCCAACCAGTATTGCTAAAAGGGTAACTTTCCAAACGTGGATTATTATATCCCCATAAAATTCTGTATATGAGATAAAGCAATTGCATACCAAAAGTGTGCCCGAATGCAGCCTCTTAAATCAGGAGTGGGCAACTTTGGACGTTTTCACACAGGGCTTTTAGAGAAGGCAATCCTACCTCCGTCTGGCCTCACTCCGGCTCCATTTCCACGTAGTTCACACGCGCACGGCGGCAAACCCCGCCCCTTCCGGTGCCATCCCTGCGTCCGTCCAGCTTTTCACTCCGTGTGTTCAAACGCACGGAACCCTAAGTCCGGCGTCACTCCAGGTGGCAAAAGGCTAACTCCGGCTAACTCTGGCTTCAGGTAATTCCGGGTGGCAAAAGGAATTAGCCTGATGCCGACGGAGCCATTCCGGAATCAGCGGCAGGAGCCGTTCCGGAATGGCTCCACCTGGCTTTAGGGACCCCCGTGTGAAAACGTCCTTAGTAACAGTAGGTGGCCCTATTTGCCTCCCTGGAGACCCATAGCCTCCAACCACATCTGCTCCCACAAAATCATCATCATCATCATCACTTTTTGGCCTCAAACACCCTCTAGGGACAAGGGGGCATTTTCACCATGTAATGGTTTAAGCATTGGACTACAACTCAGAAGACCACGTTCAAATCTGCACTCAGCCATGGAATCCCCCTGGTTGACTTTGGGGAGGTCACATTCTCTCAGCCTCAGAGGATGGCAATGGCAAACCCCCTCTGAAAAAAACTAGCCAAGAAAACCCCATGATAGTTTTAGGTCTATCCAAATGACTTGGAGGCACATAACAACAACAATTGGGGCCTTTAACAACAGGAAATGAGTGGAAGTCATTTCCTTCCCACCTCCTATTTCAAAAAAAGTCATCTCTGGCACCTAAATTGGCACAAAGGGGCACCAGGGACAACCGGGAGCCCCTAGGGACAACCGGGAGCCCCTAGGGACAACCGGGATCAAAATAAAATGGGGGTCATGCAAAATTGTTTGTAAAAAAAAAAAATCAGTTCCCTGAACCTTGGGGGGTTTGGGACAGCGGGGCTTCAAACATGATGAGAATGCCCTCTAGCCCCCCAGAAGGCATTTTGAAGCAAAACATTTTTTGACCCTCTGTGGGCATACAGCCCAAGAGCAGCACTCTGCCCACCCCTTGCCTCAAATGCTACTCACCCCCATACCTGTCACTACCATCCATTTCTTTTTACGTGTGGCTGTCTTTAGTTTGTTTGTTCATTTCTTTAAATTATACCCTATCTTTTCCCAAAATTGGGACACAGGAAATTTGCATCCTGCTATTCCTTTCATTGCCAGTGCAGGTATGCCTCACTGAACAAATAGACGTGTTCTTGGGCATTACTTGTTGAATAGAAAAATTGGTACCAAATAGCATGGCAAGAATAGGAATCGGTTTCAATGCCACAAAAAAAGAAGAGCAGTTCAAGAGTGACTAGATGTAGATGCAGAATGAAACAACCAGGTCAGGTAAGCAAATAACTAACAAAAACATTTTAACTTGAAAGCTTCTTCCAAAATGCATCCAGAGATGACTTTTTCTTTCACCACTTCTAGTTTTCTAGTGGGTTCTATTTTGATGGCCAAATCTAGGCTTCTTTAACATGCTGGGGATAGCTGGTGAGGCAACTTTCCTGCTCTCCTCTTTTCTTTATTTTTTGCTGTCATGCATGCTCAGTGAAGGATTCTGGAAGCAGCTGCTGTTTACTTTCACTATTGCAGGAAATCACAGAAGGCTCCAGTAGGGACGTTTTCACATGGGGCTTTAGACGGAGGCAATCCTACCTCCGTCCGGCCCCACTCTGGGTCCATTGTCAAATTGTTCAGACGACGTCGCATCAAGCCCCTCCCCATCCAGCGCCATCACTGGCGCTATCCGGCGTCCGTCCGGGGTCTTGCTGCACGTGTTCATACGACGTCGCAGCAAGCCCCGCCCCATCCAGCGCCATCCCTGCGCCATCCCCGGCGCTGGCCGGCTTTAGCTCCATCTTTCTAATTCCTTTTTTAAAAAGGAATTAGAGGGGCTGCTGCCGGAAGCAATCAGGAGCCATTCCGGCGGCTGCTGTTTTCACCGCCGGAATGGCTCTTCTTTGCTTCCAGGCAGCTTCCAGACGGCTTTAGAGCCGTCCGTGTGAAAACGTCCTAGAATTGGCTAGTAGAATCCCATTATTTCCCAGTTCAGCTTTGCATATTACATAATTTACTGCAGTCATGCCGCTGCAACCTGACACTGAAAGTCTCTGTTCTCTAGCCCTCCTTCACCATCCTCTGAATACTGATGCTGCTAAACAACCTTCCATCTAGACAAAGAGGAAAAGGGATCAGGGTCTGTAGGCATAAAAAGATGTCCCAAACTAGTGCTGCCAGGAGCTGGATTTAATCCACTCCTTTTGGATTTGGTCCAAAGGACTAGATCGCAGCGCTGGAGTGGCTTCCATCTTTTGACCCCAAAAGCAGCTGGAAGCCACCTTATTTGGCCCATGCGTCTCGGCCCAGAGGCTTCCTCAATTAAAATATGCCTGTATCAGGAGAAAGAGAGAGCTGTTGTTTATACAAGAGAGTCGTTTCTTCTGATTTGTGGGGATCAACTCTGGACCTCCCCTTGAATTGGAAAAACTGCAAATATTGGAGCCCCATTGTTTTTAATGGCTGCGCACTCACAGGCATGCACTACATTTTGTCCCTCCTGGCTTCCCATCCACGAAAATTCAAAACTGCAAACGGGAAGTCAGCAAATCTGGAGGGATGACTGTATAGCTAAAAACAATGGCAAGCCCCACTAAAAACAAGAAAGTTTCAGCAGGCTGCTGGAGAGATGCCAAGATTTGCAAAGTACAAAAAACAAAAACTACTTAGGGAAACTGCAATAAGCGTATGCATGAATGTGGCAGGGGGAAGGAAAGAAGACCCTCTTAACAAAAATCTTCCCAATGAGGACATGTTCAGTGGCCAAAGAGTCCTGATTGACAATTGGGGAGAAGAGAATATATTATGCAATGACTGGACTCATCTGTGCTACATCACCCTATTGCAGTTCTTGATTTTCCTAGTTATTTGTTTTTAAATGATTTTAACTCTTTTAAACTTATAATAATAATAATAAATAATAATAATAAAATTTTATTTTTACCCCGCCCAATGGATACCCAATCCGGGCGGCTTACAAGTTTAAAATCATAATCCACATAAAACATATGTACACAAACTTGTTAAATGGTTGAAAATGTTTTTAGACTTTTAAAATAATTTTTAGCATACGTCACCTTGAGGTCTCAGGATAGAGGATGGACTTTAAATATTTCAATTAAGCAATTAAATAAATACAAGCATTTGCCAACTAGATATCATATCCCTTGTAACCTCTCCTCCCAGTGGCATTTCTACGGTTGGCGTCCCCGGTGCGGTAATCATGGTGTCACCCTCCCCCCGACCTTCTCCCATGTCACCACCATTCAGAATCCTTAGTAATGTTTTTTGTACTAATGTTACTCATAACTCGTCAATTCTGTAAAACGCTGAATGTAATGGCAAGAGCCATGACATAAACAACTGGTAAACTTAAAAAATTATACCTTTCAATTACAATACCATACCCACAGCTTAAATGTATTTACATGTACATAATTTCATGTGGTTAAAGTGAAAATTTGGTAAGATATGATTTTTTTTAAAAAAAGACATTTAAGAAGAATAAACATTTTCTTTTTAAATTATTTTTGTTTGTTTGTTTAAAAACCTGGGCCTCTTCTTTCTCCTCCCGCTGAGCCTCTCTCTACTCATTCCTCCTCTTCAGCATTTTAAAGGGTTGCAAGCAAACGCCAGAGCCCATTTCTGCCAAATGGCAGACGTTTGGGAAGCAGTAGTGTCCGCTGCCCTTAGGGAGTCACCTAGTGTGGTCCACTCCCCCAGCACCCTTCTAGTAACACCCTTGCCCACTCTTCCATACAGCCAAATTTCCTTCCGAGTTTTGAACTGACTCACCTGGCTTTGCTGTTTTGATTCTCCTCTCAGGATGCCAGCTTGAAGCAGAAGAGAGTTCTTTTTCTGACTGCCCTTTGGCCATTCAGTCCCTGGAGAATGTTAATAATTACCCAGACTGGTCCTGTAAACCTAGAGGGAATAGGGTTGCTGGCAGACAGATGCCAGCCGATTGCCCACCCTCCTTCAGCCAAGTGGTTTTTCCTTGGCTATAGCATTGGCTGTGTAAATGCAGCATCACAGATTAATCACTACTACAGGTAGAACTCTCATGTTGTCATTACACACTCTCTGCACTTTGGAGCACTGAGTTCGGGGGCAACTTACTCCCAGAAGAGAAGGTATAGGACTGCAGCTGTGCATTTCATTTGGATATCTCTAATCTTTGTTTGAGAGTAAAAGCCAAGCGGCGTCACAGTCTGAGGATTCCAAAAACCAAGTAGCAGATTCTCAGAGATCTACTTGTGCAGTTCTTCCTCCTGCAAGGCTGCACCCCAAGTTTTAGCAAAGGCCCAAACATTTTTCATGCATTTGCTATTGCTTTGGTGTATGCTTAAATGACAATGACTCCTCCAACTTCCTCCACTGGTACTAGAAAATATTCTCCCCTAGAGATGTAGGGGGGTTGCAGACTGCCAGAAATAGTGCAAATTGAGTCCACTTTTAGGGTTAGGGTTAGGGAATCATGGGAACTGTAGTTTATTGGGGCACCAGAGCTCTCTGACAGAGAAGGCTCAATGTCTCAGAAAAAAAAAAAACAATTCCCATGATTCCCTAGCACTAACCCTAACCCTTAAAGTGGACTCAATTTGCACTATTTCTGGCAGTCTGCAACCCCCCCTAGACTTGGGGGGGTAAGGGGGGCTGTTGTGTAATTTTTAAAAAGCTTCCTCCCCACCCACCCCCTCAGGAAAAAATAGATTATGGAATATTTTCTTTTAGAAAGATAAATAAAATGTCTAAGACATCACAAATGTATTGTCCCAACATCATTCTAAAAACGATTTAAGATGATGGCTTTGGTTGGAAATGACTTGAAGGCACACAACAATAATTACTACCCATGAATATGTTACCTGGATTTGAAGAGACCGAATTTTGCCACAACAGGGGAACTTTAATATAAGAGAGCTAGTGGAATGGGACTGAATTCTTGGAGGTTATTTAACTCCAACAAAGGTAAAATGCATTCAGTTGGAGTACAATTGTTTCACCTATACATGAGAAAGGGAGTATGCTAACCTCCATCATTGGTTCACTCATGTGACAAGTGTCACCTTTTATTTGTATTGCATTTGTATTGTATTTTTAATGTTGTAAGCCGCCCTGGTTGCGTCGGCGGAGGGGTGGGATAAAAATAAATTATTATTACTCATTTTTCTAATGAACATACTTTCATATATACGTTTTCAAATATTGAGCTTGTTGTTGTTGTTGTTAGCTGCCCTTGAGTCAGTTCTGACTCATGGCAACCCTGTGGATAAGACATCTCCAAGAATCCCTATCTTCCACTGCCTTGTCCAGATCCTATAAGCCCTTGCCCATAACCCCCCTGATCGAGTCTATCCATCTAGTCTATGGTCTTCCTCTCTTTCTTCTATCCTCAACCTTTCTTAGCATTAGTATTTTTTCTAGTGATCTGTGCCTTCTCATTATGTGGCCAAAGTATGATAGTCTCAACTTGATCATCTAGCTTCCAAGGAGACCCCTGATCAGATCTGTTCAAGAACCCATTTGTTTGTCTTCTTGGCTGTCCATGATATCCTAAGTACTCTTCTCCAGTACCACATTTCAAATAAGTTGATTCTCTTTCTGCCTGCTTCCTTCACTGTCCAGCTCTCACATCCATACATGTTAATTGGGAATACAATGGCCTGAACAATTCTTTTTTTTTTTAAATTTTTTAAAAAATTTTATTAGTTAAAATTACAAAATTACAAAACAATACATATACAATCTGTCAAACATATACATACATATACATACACACATACATACACTTAATTAATTACAAACAATCTTGTTTCTTCTTTCTTTAACACTTCTAAAATTCATATATATATATATATATATACACACACACACATACATATACATATGCATACACACGTATATATATATATATATATTCACATACACATACATATGCATACACATACCTACACATATAATTTCCCCACTATTTCTCACTCCCAACACCCTTTCACACATTTCCTTCACATTCCTTTACCATACATCCTATAGTTTCTCTTTCCTTTATTCCTTCTAACTTCTTTAATCTTCATCCTCTCTCCTCCCTCGAATCACCTACTACTATACTACTTACTCTTACCTTCTTCAACTTACTTAACCTTCATATTTCATCCCTTATTCATCTTATTCTTTCCCTTTCATTCATTCATTCAACCTTTCACTCCCTTTCTGACTTCCTGCTTGTCGTCCTTGGGTTATTGGACCTTAGTGCTCAGTTGTATGTCTTTGCTCTTCAGTATCTTTTCCAGTTCTTTCATAGCTGCCCTTCTCATTCCTGGTCTTCTTATTTCTTGACTGCAGTCTCCATTCTGGTCAATGTTTGATCCCAGATATGGGAATTCTTGACTATTTCAATTTCCTCATTGTCTAGATTGAATTTGTGTATTTCTTCTGTGGTTATTATTTTTTATTTTCTTTATGTTCAGCATCAGACTTGCCTTTTCATTTTCATCTTTGACCTTCCTTATTAACTGTTTGAATTCCTGAATGTCTTCTGCTAATATTATGGTGTCATCTGCATATCTTAGGTTGTTGATGTTGTTTCCACCTATCTTAACTCCTCCTTTTTCTGATTCTAATTCTGCTTTTCTTATTATGTTTTCAGCATATAAGTTAAACAAGTAGAGTGATAGGGTGAAGCCTTGCCTGACCCCTTTGCCTATTGGGAACCACTCTGTTTCCCTGAATTCTGTTCTGACAGTGGCCTCTTGTCCTTGGTACAGATCCCTCATCAGGACTATCAGATGTAGTGGCACCCCCATGTCTTTGAGTGCATTCCATAGCTTTTCGTGATCTATACAATCAAATGCTTTGCTGTAGTCTATGAAACACATGCTGATTCTTTTTTAGAATTCTTTGGTACACTCCATTAGCTATCATATGTTTGCTGTGTGGTCCCTAGTGCCCCTTCCTTTTCTAAAACCTGCTTGCACCTCTGGAATTTTTCTCTCCATGTATGGTTGGAGTTTATCTTCCAGAATTTTGAGCATTATTTTGCTTGCATGTGAGATTAGTGTCCTACAGTTGCTGCAGTCTTTTGTATTTCTTTTCTTGTGGATTGGTACGTATATTGAGTGTTTCCAGTCTGTTGGCCATTGCTTTGTTTTCCATATTTGTTGGCATATTTCAGTTAGCACTATCATTGCATCTGTCTGTGGGCATTGTAGCAGTTCAATTGGGATATCAGTGATTTATTTTTCCCCATTTCCTTTAGTGCAGATTCCACTCCACTTCTTAGAATTTGAGGTTGATTTCATATAGCTCCTCATTCCAAATGTCATTCATTCCCACATCTCTTTTGTATAACTCCTCTGTATATTGCCTCCAGTGTCTTTTTATTTCTTCTTCTTCCTATATTATGTTCTTTTTTTCTCCATAGAGCATCCTTGTCCTTGGTGTGAACTTAGCTTTAATTTCTCAGTTTTTTTATACAGAGATCTCTTGTTCTTCCTTTTTTGTTGCTGTCTTCTATTTCTCTGCATTAGTCATTGTAGTATTTCTCCTTATCCCTGTGCATCAAATATTGCACAGTTGTGTTCATCCTTCTGGTTTTGTTCCTATCTCCCTTTGCTTTTGCTTTTCTTCTTTTTTTATTGCATGAAGTGTTTCATCTTCTTTTTGGCCACTGTTAGTGTTTTCTTGCATTTGTCATTCTTTGTCCACAATTCTTCGGGTTCCTGGTCAATTATACTCAATAGTTCGAATCTGTTTCTTACATTGTGACAGAATTCATCTGAAATGTTACTCAGGTCATGTTTTGGTATAATGATGGTTTTTGCTTTCTTCTTCAGCTTAACTTTGATTTTTGTTATGAGCATTTCATGGTCTGTGCCACAGTCAGCTCCTGGTCTGTTTTTGGCCACAAGGATAGAGCTTCTCCATCTTCTACTTCCAATTATGTAGTCTATTTGGGTTTTCTATTTGCCATCTGGTGATGTCTAGATGTATAGTCTCCTATCTCGTTGTATGAAGCAGGCATTTGCAATGAATACATTGCTGGCCTCACAGAATTCTATCAGATGCTCTTCTACTTTATTTCTTGTTCCTAATCCAAATCTTCCTATTGATCTTATTACCAAGCAGTTTTTCCACTGAATAAAGGATTTTGCACAGTTTCTCACACATACCCACTTTCGTATACACAGATTCAAATGGATGCCTTTTTAAATGAATTGCTCTGCAGACCTCAGAAATATAGTACATTTGCACTCTAACATTACCCTGGCTTGTTTTCATACCCAGAAATGGGACTTCGATAGGTTCTCATTGAAATGTTAACCAAACCAGTTCTCCTGACCCATCTTTACAAGAGGCAGATATATAATTCAGCAATTAATATATGCTGCTGTTTCATGCCATTGGTCTTGGTGTCAATGTCTTCCCATTAGGACAAAATTTCCTAGTTGCAGCATAAGGAAGTATCTTAACCAGCACTGTTGTCACTTTTAATATCAGCTGACTATTATCATTCCCAGTCCTGTTAGAAACCTTGGCATGCTTCCGCTTCATCTAATCTTCTTTTTCCCAGTTGCCAGTGTAGTGGGTTTTTTTTTTTTGGCAAGTTCTTTTTTAAATACATGAAATATGTTACTACTGCTGCTGCTACTACTACTATTCTAATAAATGCTGACTTTGAGCAATTGCACCAATGAACTTGTAGGCAACCAATAAACTGGATGTAGCATATTGTAAAGTATGACCCCAAATGAGAGTGGGGCTGAAAACAGGATTAAAATGTAGCTGTATGGCATATCTGCTGGAGCGATTTAGTGGACAAATTATTGTCAGCATGGTCATCATAATCATAATCATTTTATTTATTTATTTATTTATTTATTTATTTATTTATTTCCACCACATACACCCAGTCCAGGATATAAAGTACCTTACAAAGGTGATAAAGGTTTAAAAAAATCACATCATACAATTTTTAAAAATAATCAAATTAACAAAAATAGTTACGGTAATGATTTTCCATACTTTAGCTCAGTCATGAATTAAGATGGAGACTGTAGTCAAGAAATCAGAAGTCTAGATCTTGGAATGGCAAATACACTGCCCTAAGAGTCTGTGACAAAGGGCAGAATGAAAGTGTTTAAATAAATAAATAAATTAAAAAGCTGTTTTAAACATGACCATTAAAAACTAAACAAGAAATGAACAGAAGAGTACATTCTGAAAGGCCCCTTTCCCCCCAAGGTTTGCTCAAATGCCCCCAGGTTCAAGCCATGGCATCTCCAAGTAGTGTTGAGATAGACCCTTCCCTGAATCCATTGGAGAGCCACTGTCTGATTGATATTGAACTTAATCATTTCCCATCCTTCTTCTGGCTGGGGATGCTGAGAGATGTTGTCAAGCCCCATTTAGTGGGCACCAAGATGTGGGGTAAGGCTGAACTAGATTTTCCAGTGGCAGTTTGACATGCTATAAAGTAGATTCCTGTAGATAAAGCGGAGAGCCATTGTCAAATATCTCATGTACTTGCATGCTGGAAAATAGCTGGAATTCCATGTAGGGGGGGGAGAGAAGAGTGGGATTCAATAGAGAGGGAGGGAGGAGAAAGAGGGCCAAAATAGGCACAATGGAGTTAATTGCACAAATGCCATTAATATGTAAGGGGAGCAGGAGGAGGGTTGTTAAGGTAAAGGGCAGCAAGCAATGGAACAGGAAGGAATTTCAGAACCAAGATGCTGAAAAGGGAGAATTTAACCCTTTCCTTCCTGCACTGACCCCAGCTTAAAAAACACACACAAACCTGTCGAACTGCAATTTGCACCAAACATTATAAACATCTATTAGCTGCCTTAGCAGCTGGGGGAGATCAGGACTATTGCATGAAAGGAAAGGGTTAAATTCTGCATCCTCAAAACCTGCTATGCCCACCCACTCAGATGCACTTTACATTATTTGAAAGTGCACATTGCCTTTATGCAATTAGTGTCATGTTGAATTTGTTCCTAAATTTTAGTTAATAGACAGGGTAGTGCTGTTCCATGGAACTTACAGTATGGTGCCACACATTTGTACTCACTCTTAATCCCTGCTAAATTCAATGAGGCATATAGGATTGTAGCCAAAATGTGGGGGGGGGGGGGAGAGATAATCCTGGTTTGTTTGTTTAAGAGATACATGAAATTCTTCCCCAACATGCAGGAAAAGGATGCAAGACAAGGGAAACTGTTGTCTTTTGACTTCCTTGACCTGCAGTTGACTTTGCCTTGGTTGAAGACATTTTGTCAAATGAAGAAAAGGTACAAGATGGCGCTCTGTCCGTATTCCATATGCAGACACTGATCAGACTGGCAGCTGAGTTTTCATGACTGATAACAGCGCACCTTCTGATGTTGTCATCACACCTGTAAGTAACAGTTATCTTAGGAGCCACACAGCTCCATCTTCCACTGTCATATTGCCAGTCTCCATTCCTCCTTGCATCTGCTCCCTGAGGTGAACCAGGGGCATCACTAGGGAGCTACGGGGGTGGGTGGGTTGTGGATCGCACCAGGTGAGTGGCACCATTGCTCCCCAAACATCTGCCTTTTGGAAGAAACAAGCTGTGGCATTTACCTACATCCTTTTAAAATCTGGAGAAATGGTGTGAGTAGGGTGAGGCTCAATGGGAGGAGGAAGGAGAGTCCACATTTTTAATTTTTAATTTTTTAAAAAACTTAATTTAAAATATTGTTTAAAATACTTTTTAAAATTTTAAATTCTTTTAAAAGTTTCTTTAAATGCCACATATTCACTTTAATCACATGAAATTATGTACCTGTAAATACATTTAGGCTGTGCATATGATATCGTAATTTAAAGGTATATTTTTTTTTAAATTTTGCTAATTATTTATGTCACAACTATTGCCATTACATTCAGTGATATACGGTCATTTCGATTTATGTGTAACATTAGTACAGGAAGCATTACTAAGGATTCTGTATAGTGTGGTATGGGAGGAGGTCAATGGGGGCAGCTGACACCATGAGTTACCACACCAAGTGACACTAACCCTAGTGATGCCATTGAGATGTCCCACTCATTTTGCATACTGATATGAGCAGCTCTTTGGGGGTGTTTGTTAAATTGTCAGTAGCTTAATATGTTAATGTTAGAATGTTAATCCATCTAGAAGTTAAGTTACAGAACACAGGAGCGGTTAAAAGGATCTTGTTTGCCACATTTCTTGAGTAGCTCCCAACATTCACAAATAGAGATCTGGGGAAATTGTTGCAGTGCACAATAAAAGAGGTAGTGAGGGAGGTCCAAAATTCTATGTTTCTGTCTGTGAAATGTTTAAGGACACACAGCCTAACTCCACACCTTTTCTCTTCCCATCAATGACGTATCCATGATTTGTTTCCTCCTCAGATGTCTCCGTCTATCCTTGACCCTCCTGCCACCAGGGGGAGTTGTAGTTTCCCCTCTGCTCCAGACCATGCCCGTAACACCTGTCTCCAGATGTTGCTCACTAGTCCCACATCACTGCTAGAAGGAAGGCCACCAGACAAACAGGTGCTGCTTAGAAAGATTCCACCTCTCGATCTGCTGTGGGTTTTGCAAAAGATGCTAATTGTCTCTTTCTGGCCTCACGAAACCATGATCTCATCAGCTTAAACAGGCAGAAAACAACAAACAGATGGAGTTTCTGAAGGTAGTGCTGTGCTTACTGGAGCAGTCACTTTGCTCCAAATGTTAGAATTGCAGGTTTAGAAGCAGAAGTGGCTAAATTTGATTTCCTGCACTGAGGCAAAGGTCTGTCTTTCCCCACCTTCCAAAAAAAAATCCTTTATGATTTAGTGATATAGATGCTGTCTACAAGCTGCAATTGAGGGCCAGTACCTATACATTCATATATTTCTGACATAGCATAAACCAGTCTTCTCCAACTTGGCACCTACCAGTGTATTAGATTAGAGTTCCCATTGTCCCCAGCCAACACGGCCAAAATGATGTAAAGTGAAACAACGGAATGGGGTGGACTGATGCATTTTGTTCCTTCAAAAGGAAACCTGGTACAACCCAAATAGCAAAGGTCATATGCTGTTGTGAGACAAGAGGAACGATAGCCGAGAAGCTGTGAGTAAAGGCCAAAGTTTAGAAAAAGTTACTTTTGAGACAACAGTTCTCAGAATCCCCCAGCCAGTATTGGCCAATGTTTATGCTCACTGGGGTATTCAAGGACACAGTAGTCTAAAAAAGTAACCAACCCTGAGAAGCAGTTAAAAGAGAGAGCGATGCTTCATGCTTTTCTAGGGATGGGAATCTGTTTCATCTAGGAGGTGTTTTCATCATTTCTAGCTGTATCCCATTAAAGAAGCTATTTGCACAATGTCATGTCCACATCTTGTCCCCTTTTGTTTTCTTCATCCTCCAAGAATACAGTGGAGAGTCTGCTTTGTAACAGAATTTTTCTCTCCATCTTTCTTGGTCTTCTTTTGTCACAATGGCTTCAAGCTGGTTCATAGAAGTAGCAGGCTGATGGAAGGTCACCCTGGTCCAGCAGATGGCGTGCAGGTTTTTGAAGCTCAAAATTTGAGCTTGGTGTCTTTAGTTCAAATCCCCTAAGCTTGTTGGAGAATTGTGCATGGATTGTCTGTGCAAGTTCAGTTGTAATCCCCCTGTTTTGTTTTCTTTTTGAAAATTAAGATGAAGATGAATCTGTGAACTTTGTGAATTTTGCCCACCAAAGAAAACAACCCTGTTATCGTTCATGGAAGTAGATCAGGAGTAGGAATGGAAAGAATATTTGCTGATACATGAAATGCTTGGGACCAGAAGTCGGATCCCCCCCCCCCCGATTTTGGAATATTGGCATATACATAATGAGATATC
>CM034710.1:19325485-19350294 GCA_020142125.1 Phrynosoma platyrhinos
TTGTTTGTTTATTTATTTGCAAAACCAAAGGTTTTGTACACAAAAAGCCAACACATAGCTATCTGGAAACCATGGAAAAATTTGTAATCTTCCACAAAAAAGAAAAATAAATACATAAGGGTTTATTTTTTTTTACGTGAAAGATGACTATTTCTTAACCAAAAGCAGGAATCTTGCTAAAATATCCTTTGTGGGAATCTTGCACATGCACACACACACATCCCCTAAAGGATGGCTATCTGGAAACAATGGTTTCTGCATTAAAAAACCCCTAAAATTTTAATGCAAAGCCCCATGTGTATTTTTGCACAGAATAATTTCTCAAAACACTTCAGGCTGTACAACTATCACATGAGAAGTACACAGAAATATTAATTTTCTTAGCAGCAGGGAAAGTTTTCTGCACAGCCCCTCCCCTCTCTTTCTATATTGCTGTTTCCTATAAGATAGCTGCTTTTTGTGCAATAACCATCAGTCTTGCAAAAAAACAACCACAACCCAAACATCAAATAATAACCCTGGGAAAATGCATAAAACATCGTCCACCAAAAAAAAAAAGCCACATGAATTTTTGTGTGCACGCAAAATTGCTATTTTTGAGCACAAATCAGCAACCTTACACCAACTTAGATGTAGCTATCTGGAAACAGTTTTTTTTTCCACAAACAACACACAATTTTAACACAAAGCTCATGTGTATTTCTGTACAGAATAATTTGGCAAAACACTTCAAGAAGTGCAAATGCTGAATGGAAAATACACAGAAATACGAGTTTTCCCTAAAGGAAGGAGAAAACTATGGAAACTAATCTCTACTTGTGAGATCAAATGGGCAAATATATACAACCCTAGCCAGGTGAAATAGATATTTCCCATTCTCTTTTTGTATACACCAAAATAATTGTTAAATTGATCAGAAATCATTGTAGTGCAGGAGCAAATAGACTTCAGTCTTTCAGACTGTACTGTACTTTGTTTTCTTTTTGTTATCCAAAGGTTATCCACCAAACAGAACCAGATACAAACAGTAGCTCAGGAAACTGGAGGCAAGTGCAAAATTGTAGTCAAATACCAGTTTTTCCTCATGAATACTTCAGTACACTAGATAACCTGCATATGCAAGTTGAAATCTACATCTAGGAGGAACTTCCTGACAGTAAGGGCGGTTCGACAGTGGAACACACTCCCCCGGAGAGTAGTGGAGTCTCCTTCCCTGGAGGTCTTTAAGCAGAGGCTGGATGGCCATCTGTCAGGGATGCTTTGATTGGGAGTTCCTGCATGGCAGGGGGTTGGACTGGATGGCCCTTGTGGTCTCTTTCAACTCTATGATTCTATGATTCTATGATTCTATGATTCTATGATCTGAGTTGCTACAAAACTAAAAGTTTTTAAAGCTGAAATTAATAGGACTTTAGTTAACATGACTAATTTCAGTCCCATTTTATTTTAAGAGGTCTATTTTAAGCTGAATCCAGAAAAAAGTGCTTTTCGAACTACAGAAATCTTCCACTCAACTAACTGGGCACTTGGCAAGAGGATGAGATTAACTTTCCAAAGTGAATTTTGCAACAGTTCAGCAAAAATAGGTTGTACAAACTGCAATGGTCACATCTTGCATGGAAATTTTAAACACACACAATTACACATATGCTGAATCAGCTCTCTGTGAAATTGACTATGTATATTCATTGCTTTTGTTCACTTTTTCACGCACACAGTGGGTGTCTGAATGAAAAAGAAGACAGAAAGCTACTCTCACAGAGAAGTGGAAGAAGAATTCTGCAGGTACACCTTACATGATGTATGCCTTCTACATGATATTAAAGAAAGTACAGGTGCCTGTCTTCATTTTGCATCTGGCTACCCTAGCATACATTCAAACTATGTAGCTATGTTTGGACCTACACCTGCTGAAATTCCCTCTTATGGATAACAGTTACACAGGGGCCCTCCCCTCCTGCATTTGGACTTCATCACCCATTGTAATACATGGGACAGCATTAGTGTCTTCTTGTGCATCATGTTCACATACATTCTCACTAATTCAAACAGATAAGCCTACACTCCTTTGTTAGGGGGGATGCAGACAGGCGGCCCTGGGCCACCCTGGGAAGAAGAGGATCGGGGCCACTGCTAGCACATGCAGCGGCCCCAATTCTCTCGTTTGCCGACCAGGAAAAGAGCGGCAAAATGCCGCTCCTTTCAGAGCCGGCAAAAGGGTGCCCTAAGAGCCGCCGCACAGCTTTTTAGTGCCCCTTCTGGTGCAACGCATCAGGACGCGGTGCTGGAAGGATGTCTTGACATTGCGCACCGTGCGTAATGGCGTGCGATGTCACAATGTCCTCAGCGTGGGGTTGGGGCACCCAGCGTGCGGCTGCCCCTACCCATCCCTGTCTCCAGGCCAGCCCTTTAGGCCAGTCTGTAGAGGCCCTTAGTCCCAACTAGAGTAGCAGGCTTACTATGCTTACTAGTCCCAACTAGAATAGCAGGCTTATATAGCATTGAATCAATGCCATTTCTATGGCTCAGCCAGTTCCCTTTGGTTCAGTAGGTATCCTCTGCTTGGGACTATGGTCTAATCTCCACTGCAGAAATAATGCAGTTTGACACCAGTTTAACTGCCATGGCTCCATCCTATGGAATCTTGGAATTTATAGGTTTGTTGTGGCACCAGAGTTCTCTGACAGAGAAGGCTAAATCTCTCACAAAACTACAAATCCCAGCATCTCAAAACACTGAGCCATGGCAGTTAAAGCAGTGTAAAACTGTATTATTTCTGCAATGCAGATTAGATCAAACAGACTTAAGCCATAAAACACATATGATGGTGCTCTGTCTGTGTTGTGTACTACTGTCTTCAGGAATCTGTTGCTAAGAAATGCTATGCCTAGATAGATAGGTACACAGATAAATGGACGGTTGCATGTGTGCATCTGTAAGTTTATTCAGACATAACTCTGACAGAATGTAACAGACCTATTATTTAGTGAGCCTGCTTATAATGAGCATTTGCGCATACATAAACACTTCTGTGTTTGGTGGATCTTCTTCCCTAGTAAGCCTGCTGTGACTGAAATCTAAACACATGAAATGTGATGTAGTAAAGGAATTGTTGAACCCCTATTGAGCCCATCCAAGCCCCAGCACCCTCCCATCTCCCCCTCCATATGTTTTTGGGCCTCAATATACTAACAAATGGGCCAAAATATATATTTAGCCAAATCATATGAGTGCACCCCCAAAACTGAAAAAACTCCAAAACAACCCCCAAACTCTCAAAACTCTCTTTTCAGAATTTGGAAAATAATAAAAAATGAAACATTCCATTGGAATGCTCCAATCAATTCATTAATATTTTTGTTCCATAGCAGGGAAAAATTGTAAGCCATCTTGGGCCCCATATTGGAAGTAAGATGGGAAATAAAATAAAATAAAATAAAATAAAATAAAATAAAATAAAATAAAAGCCCATATGAACAAGTCTCCCATACAACTGTAAACTGATGTTAAAGGCACAGAAAAGGTACTTTCCCCCTTATAGGCATGATATAAACACATTGTTACAACAAATACATCTTCACACGAGGAAGCTTTAAAACTTTCCCTTTTAATAGCAGTGCTCCAAGGTCTGCCTCCAACCATTAGGGTCCCACCACAGCAGGGCACTTGAAGCTCAAGGAAGGCAGATTAAAATCCACATAGATCCCTCTAAATTTGTGGAAACACTGCTTAATTGTTTATTTCTTCATTACTTACATTTCTATATCTCCAGGCTGTCAAAGTAGTGCATAACTCTAAAGACTCAAGAGAATCAATCAGAGAGCGAGAAAAGCAATAATACAGCCTGTTTCAATATTAAAAAATTAAGATGCTTTAAAAGCCAGCGGTGGAGCTGCTAATAAAAGGAACAAATTAAAATATCAAATGCCTTTGGGGGAAAGGATTTGCGCATGCGTCAGGGCCTCTCTGGATTGTGGCCATGCCCTGGTACATGTGACCAGTGTACAGAATTATGTAGAAGACATAAGCATACAAATACCTATATAGAAACATGTGGCATGTACAGGCGCACTAATGGATCCACAGGCTCAGAGTGAATCTGAGAAGGTGCATTTGCAGAGATGCATTTGGTGATATGATCACACATTTACAGGTGACATCTATCTATCTATCTATCTATCTATCTATCTATCTATCTATCTATCTATCTATCTATCTAAACTGTGCAGTCAATCCACAGGTATCCCGCCCTGCTGGTGCTCTGGACCTTGCAATCTATTCTCTGTCATTTCCCCCGAGTGAAATGGTCCATCTACACAGCCAAGCATGGGAACTCTTTCTCCACCCCATCCTCTGCCCCCCATCTTCCTCCTCCCTACACCAATCCCCCCTTCTTTCTGCTTGCATCCTTACATGAAGGTTGCTATGCCAGCCAGTTGCCATGGTCACACTGGCAGGCACTGAAAAGCACAACTCCGCAGCAGTGATGCAGAAGGAGACAGGGAGGACCAGAGACTAATGGAAGTGGTGGTTGGCAAAAAATTGCAAAACCGATTCTGTTTCCACCTCTGGTCCAACAGGGAAGACTTGGGGGCACCTCATGCCCAGCCCCATGGGAAAGAAATTGTCTGGAATACTGTTTGGGGGAGGAGTGGGCAAACAAGATCTTGGGATCTTTAGTACACACAGCATCTATATAACAAAATGAGAGTTGGGGTGGGGAGGAGATCCCATCTGACCCTCACAAGGAAACATGAGTGGATTAACAACAAGAAGCCTAAAAAGGGCAGTGATGGTCCAAGACATTTTGCTGCCTCGGGTGAAGGACAAGATGGTGCCCGCCTGCCCTCACCCCCGTTCTGTAGACAGATGCTGACAGGACTGCCAGTTGAATTTTGCTTCAAAACTGACAAGGGGATAGGATCTTCCATTGCACCTGGATGCCTCAGGCCAGCTTTAGGGTGTTAGGAGAGGCCATGAGGCACACACAGTTCTGTCTTCTCACCGAGGGGAATGGCTAAGAGGAGGCTCAGGAGATACTGCTGTTGCTACCCTCATTGCATCTATCATAGCAAGCGGGCACCTCCAATGTTAGAGGCAGCCTCAGCACTGTTAGAGTTGCCAGACAGACATCTGCAGAGAACGCCTGCGCTTTTAGTGGTTGTGTAGAAGAGGGAATGTCAGCAGGTGTTGCTTGTCATACAACCAAGAAATTCGCTCTTCTACACAACATTTAAAGGTACAGCAGCCACGCCAGTTTTCAACCTGGTGACCCTAAGCACAAGGCTGCCAAGTGGGCATGCTTCCTTCAGAGACCACCCTTAGTTTTTGACTGACTGGAAAAGCAACCCTTGAAGTCACAACAACTCCTGATTTTTTTTCCATGTGAAGGGATTTATCTTATACCATGTCTTTTGTCCAGAGCTTGGATATGTTACTTTGTTGGATGACCTAGAACATCATTGTCAGTGTGACCATGCTGGCTGGAAGGCTCCATGAAGTGTAATTCCCAAAGTAACTTTTACAAGATCTGCTTTTGTCCAACCGTAACTGCATGATGCTGAAATAAATGCCATATTCTTGTACTTGTTTACCCTATCTGTGCATCCTTTCCTTTGTGATCTGAATGGGTCAGCATAGTTGGACAATTACTGAGGCTCTGACCATTGACTCCTTGGATTGACTGCCTCTCCTTGTTGCTACAACTGGCTTGCTCACGTGCCTTTTCCTTTGGCACATAAAAAGGAGCAAATGACCCACAACAACAGTACAGTTGGTCTTTGGTATCTGCTTGGGTTTGGTTCCAGGACCCACCCATCCCCATGGATACCCAAATCCACGGATTCTCAAGTCCCGTTATATACAATGGGATAGTAAAATGGTGTTCCTTTTGGAAATTGGCAAAATCAAGGCTTACTTTTTGGAATTAAATATATATATATATTTTCAAGCCATGGATGTTTGGATCTGTGGATACAGAATCTTTGGACAAGGGGAGATGTTTGTTGTGAAGATTAGGGAGTTGAGAGCTCCTATGGCCGGCCTGCTCTGTCTGGAAAGTGGAAGGAATCATAACGAAGAGGAATTGGTTACAATAACAGTGAAGGGAAGAAGGCTGATCCAGCACAGGACTAATAGTCCCCCTGAAGGCTCTCCTGCCCAAGAGCCCCCATAACCTGGATCTAGGCTAGCTTCTATCTGTTAGATTTTAATGGTAGGTTCCTTAAGGCTGGGATGTGCCTTCTTATAGTTTGTAAAGCATAGTGCATATCGAGGGTGTTCCATTATGCATAGTACTTCCGAAGTTCAGAGGTGATCACCATTGCTTAAGTAGCCAAATTGCACAAGAAGGGGATACCAGGAAGCCTCAGGAAAACCCAAGATTTGCGAAATATTTAAAAAAAAATACAGGAAGGAACAAAGCCTAAAACTGGGGGTACATCCACACTGTAGAAATAATGCAGTTTGATGCTACTTTAACTTCCATGGCGCCATCTTACAGAATCCTGGGATTAGTAGTTTTGTGAGGCACAAGTACTCTTTGGCAGAGAAGGCTAAAGACCTTGTAAAACTACACATCCCAAGAATGCATAGGATGGAGCTACAGCACTTAAAGTGGTCTCAAACTGTATTATTTCTATAGTGTAGATGCACCCTAAGATGAGGAAACTTTGGCAGCATCTTTCTAGTAGAGCTGTAAATGTCTTCACCTGTTATTTCTGACTGGTGGCAGGAGAGTATTTAAAAGCGATTATTTAAATGTTCCACGCAGAACTGAACAGTGCTTTACCTATCTGGAAACTATTGCAGCCTCGAACTATGTTTTGCATGGCTGAAAGCTGTTGTATAGATCTGAGGTGTTCTGTATATGCTTGAAAACTTTGGTAAAGGATGTCTCTCTATCAACCTAGTGTTTGGAAAGGTAGTGTTGTATAGTGGTTACAGTGCCAAACTAAAACAGGGTAAACCCAAGTTCAAAACCTCATTCATAGGCTCACTGGGCTAGTCATTATTTCTCAGCCTAATCTATCTCCCAGAGTTGATGTGACAATAAAAATAGGGAGGAGAACCACATACATCAGTTGAGTGTCTTGGAGAAATGGTGCAACAGAAATGTGACAAATAAATAATGTAAGCAAAGCTCACAAACACACAAAGTAGAAGGTGAGAGACCTGTATGGAAAACTTTTAACTTATGATATAAATGGAACTTAAATGAGCAAGTGACTACAGGATGAAGATTTTCTGATTAAATAACATAGCAAACACTGTGATAACACAAATGAAGTACTGAAATGAGAAAAAAAATCCTTACATGCCCTAATAATGTCCTTGTCTTCATCCAAGGATTAATTTTAAAGTCCACCCGCCCCTCCAGTTTTACACATTCTGGGCAACAGCTCTTCAGCTCAAAGCAATATACAGGGTTTATTTATTTGGGCAATGGTTTTCTCCTCCACAAATTCCAAAACACCAACAGGGCAATTGACCTTTCAGAGGGAAAAACACAATTGTTCTAACCTACAGTATATTTTAACAGTTAAAAACATACATCAGCCCCTATGGCATCACTGCCTTCTGTGTATTGAAGCATACTTTTGCACTGCCAGTCTGCAATCCCGTACTCACTTATTTGGGAGCAAAACCTATTAAACTCAATAGTACCGGTACTTACTTTTGAGTAGATACTATATTGGATTGTACCACCAGCCTGCAGTCTTATAACACAGGGCAGCTTTCCAGATGTTGGACTGCAATTCCCGGCAGTCTTCACTATTGCTGATGCTGGCTAGAGCTACTGGGACCAACAGTCCAACAATATATGAAGCAGTCCAACAACATCTGGAGGATTGCACAGTTCCCAATTCCTATCTGTGCTGTAAGCACTGAATTGGAAACAAACCCCACTGGACAGAATGGGACTTAGTTCTGAGAACACATGCATAGATCTGTGTTGTTAGCTTACCTGAGGAAGAACTTGAGTACTAAACAAAAGGAAAGAAAAAATGACAGCGCAGGTTAAATGAAAATGAACAAGTCATCCCCCTCAAAAGGTGAAAAGCAAGTGCATCTATGGGCAAAAAAGCATAGTTTTGTGTACAATAGTAATTTTCAGCTAGTATAGCTAGTCTGGGAAGCTACACCTCTCACTCACACTACACAATTATAGCACTATTGTTCCACTTTAACTGCCATGGCTGTATCCTGTGGAATCCTGGGATTTGTAGTTTGGAGAAGGACTGGATCCCTATAGCTAAGAATTTTAAGTCTCAGGACTCCATAGGATGCAATCATGGCAGTTAAAGTGGAATCATTGCACTATGATTGTGTAGAGTGCCTAAGCAGTGGGTTAGTCCTGCTTTTGTCTCAGCCTTATCACACAATGTTGTGGTTCTCCCAATGCTGTTGTGGTGTGCAATTGTCAGGAACATTTTTTTCATGATGAAAATAATCCATTAATGACTCCCTTTCCTACTATGATTCAGGAGCCAGTTTCAGTGTGGATATCTCATTCCACTTCACTGTGAGAATGATCAATTAGGACTCTCCTGCACAAGCCCTGTTCTTGCAGCAGTCACACAATTAAAAATAAAATGGTAACATACTGCTTTGCAGGCAGCCATCACTGCACCGCTCTCAGTCACGCAATGGGGTGCTGCCCCCATTGCACTCTCTTCCTGACCTCTCCCTTAACCCCAACTCCTTGCCTTATGTCCTACCCATTTCCCCATGCTATTACCTTTTCCCTTTTCTCCCTGCTATTCCGGAGCGCTGCTGCTGCGATTTAATTTAAAAGTAAAAAGAAAGTTAAGAAAATAAGAAAAAATAAAGAAAAGTAATCAGGAGGCTTTGGAATGGTGAGGAAGGAGTGACAGTGAAATCTTTTTTCCGTCAGTCACACAACTGCCCCAGGAGTGACATTTCATGCCTGGGGACTTGTGCAATTGTGAGGTCATTCATAGAACATTTTCACACGGGGCAAAAGGAGGACGCTAGCCGGCCTCCCGCCGGCCTCACTCCGGCTCCATTTCCCGTGTGTTCACACACGCACGGCGGCAAACCCCGCCCCTTCCGGTGTCATCCCTGCATCTGGCCGGCTTTTCGCTCCGTGTGTTCAAACACACGGAGCCCTAAGTCCGGCCTCACTCCGGCAGCGGCAGGCTAATTCCTGGCTAACTCCGGCTTCAGGTAATTCCGGGTGGCAAAAGGAATTAGCCTGCCGCAGCCAGAGTCATTCCGGTGTCAGCGGCACGGGGTCCAGCCGGCTTTAGGGGAAGGGCTCCAGCCGGCTTTAGGGAGCCCCGTGTGAAAATGTCCATAGGCTTCCTCTGTGAATGAAAAGAAATGGGTCAGGAACTGGGAAGTTTTGGGTCAGAGGTGGCAGTGTGCAATGACTATTGCCAAAGTTGCTTCTTTCCTGGTGAAATAATATTTTAAAAGCCATGTGTAGTAATGTTCTTAGTGGGTGTGGTATGTGTGTAGTCTGGCTGTCCCTTGCTTGGGGATTCCTCAGACAGCTTCTGGTGCTTGGATGGCGAGGAATAGAACAAAAAACTGGAAAGCTCATATTCACAGTAGAAGAATGAAAGGAGACAAAGGAGTTTATCACACAGGACGGATCCCATGCAGAAACTGGATTTAAAAAGAAAAAAACCACAAAAGCAGGTAGTTTTTCAGATGACATTCGGGGTTAACCCGAACAGTAAGTGGAAAAAGCTCACAAAAGTGGGTTGTTTTTCAGACAACTTTCGCGTTAATGAGAATTAACGCGACATTAACCCATTAATGACAAAACCCATTCCTTTTTATTTTCGGAAAATCCCAAAAGTAAAAAGGGGTGGGTTTTGTCTACTTTCTGTTTGGGTTAATGTCACATTAACCACATTGTATGTGAAAAATTACCCACTTTTGCAGTTTTTTCCTCATTTTTAAATCCTATTTCTGCACAGGATTTTTGCAGTTTTCCCCTGTGTGATAAACTACAAAGTCCCACCTGCTATATGATGGTCCAAAAACTCTTATTTCTTAAAAAGCCTGGACATGGGGGACAACACTTTCAAAGAGAACATCTGTATTTTCTGTGGACTATGCTCTTGAAACCCCTTCCAGGTTTTTTTAAAAAAATTATATAAATGTATTGTTGCTATAGTGAAATAGTATATGTTCCTGATCTGTTAACTGTTTAAAGTCACTATTCAGATTCCTTTACTACATTGAAGTTTTCCAAAGATTTTTCCATTGCTTACCTGTGGTACCATGCACCATAGTGTTGCCATCACAGCATTATTTTTTTAATTTTTAAAGTAATTGTATAATAACACAATGACTGTCATGCTGTAATAGCATCATTATGGCTTAATGAGCATGAGTGAAGTGGTTTCTGAACAGGACAACCTGAAAGAACTGACTAGTGTAATGAGCATTTTTATTTTTCACAGGAGAAACATATCAAAAATGGCAGGTGATGGTGTAGTCCATTTCTCTTCCTCTGCACCTCTTGCAATGGGAGATTTGGACAGTGATGGGTGTGCTATAATGACATTGTCATAATAGCATTATTATGGCTAGTTAAAAAAAGAAATTGAAGCAAACCAATCACGTCAAACAAGGCGGGACAAATGGGGAGATGATAATGGCATTAGTGCAGATGCAAAAAATGTGCAAATCATGCTATTACAGTGCAAATTGACAAGGGTGTGATACACAGTGTCAACAAATCAGCTATCATTGCAAGTATGGCTGAAGTGGTTTTCAAATGGTATAACCTGGCAGAACACATAGTGTGATAAGGACCTGAGTCCCTGGCAAAAGACTTCTACAGAAGTATTAAAAGTGCAGGAGTTCTGTCATGTTTTGCAACTGGCTGCTTTACAAAAAGAAATGACCAAACGAGGACATGGCACGTGCCAAGAACACAGAATGTCCCTGGTAACCAGGGACTGTTGGAACACAGACTGTATATAAGCAGTAGGTTTCAAGCAACCTTTCTCCTTCCAGATCACTCTTACTCTCTCTTTTTATTGATACTTTATAATATACAATAACACTTCATTCTCTTATACCAAAGCAAAATATTTTTCTACTTTGTGTTTCCTGTGCTGTAGATCTCTCCAGCATCTCTGCCTACAAATACACAACCTCCTCGTCTCACTTGTTATTGCTATTTTACATTAAAAATAACACTTGTCCAACACTATTTTCTACGTTACGTGTGTGTGTGTGTATGATTAAAATATAAATTCACAGATTTCTACTTTTGCATATTTATATTATATAAACATAATTTCTTTCTTCATAACATAAGGTTGTAGGGTCTGTGCAGACTGGCCAAAAGGGCCAGCCTGGGGGTGGAGTTGGGGTGGGGCAACTGCACGCCAGCTGCCCCAACTCCACCCCACCACCGCCGTCACACTGTACACCCCACTGCATGGTGTGTGGTGTCAGAGTACCCCATTGGTTCAGCATGTAGAAACACTGCTCTAAAGGGGTACAAAAGAGATATGACAGCAGCGCTAAGGGCAGCATTTTGCCACTCCAGAAAGGAGAAGCATTTGCCAGTTCTTTTGGAAGCGACAAGAAGCTGGATTGGGGCCACAGCGTGTGGTTGCTGTGGTTTCAATCCGGCATTCCCGGGGCGGTACAGAGCTGCCCCTTACTGGTCCTAGTGTGACAATCTACAAACAGGGGTAGGCAACCTAAGGCCTGGGGGCCGGATGCGCCCCCCCCAAGGCCTTTGGACCAGCACCAGGCCGGTCCTGCTGCTGCGCCGCCACCACCACCCTCCTGCTGCCACCGCCACCTGCCATGTTGATATTGATTTTTGTTGTTATCGCTTGTTCTTGGGGTTTTCTTGGCAAAATCTCCACAGGGGTTTTGCCATGGCTTTTCTGGGGCTGAGAGAGTGTGCATGCATATTTTTTTAAAAAAATTAATTTTTATTTATTTATTTATTTATTTATGGTGCTTCAGCCCCCCAATTGTCTGAGGGACAGCAACCCGGCCCCCAGCTCATAAAGGTTGCCTACCCCTGATCTACAACATCACACTGACTTTATATTATAAAATATAAATGCATATTAAAAATATAAATTCATAAATTATTATTACTATTAAAATAATACTGTACATATAAAATAATTATAATGTTAAAATGCTTTATGCCTACACCCACATAAACCCATACTACCACCATCAGCATTCTCTCTCTCTTTCTCTCTCTTCCATTATCTCTAATTCTCTATTATTTAGGTAGCTCCTATCCCCAACTGATGTGCCTGCCCAGCCCCTTCCAAGCAGTCTGTCATGAAACTACAGAATTCTGCTTTTCTACCACCCTCAGAATAAAAGCCAAATTAGTAGCTGCTGCCTTTTAATTAATAGGGAAGAAAGAAAGTGCTTCCTTCTTAGAGCATGAAACAGATTCTCTGCCTAGCAAAACCCACAGACTGTCCAGTTGTAATGCTGGGTATGTTGTTGCCATATATGCATAACCACAAAGAGCAGATGCATCCTACACCATCACCAAAAAAAAGAGAACCAAAAAGCAACTACCATAGCTATCAGATATGTCTATTATTTGTATGAACAAAATTATGTGTATCGATGCCACTAGAGGCATAATTTTTATAATCAAACCTGAAATACATCTCCCCACCAGGCTAGAAAAGACAGTCACTACTTGTGTACCTGTTCAGTCCATTAACTCTGGATGTACTCTTAAAGCCTTTGGCTTCTCTCCCTTCTTAAAATACTTGCTCTTGGATCATTAGATGTGGAGCAGTAATTTTTTCAAACAGAGCAAGGCTGGAGATGATGGGCCCTTTCAGGTGTTGCCAGTATAGCCAATGGAAAGGAATGCTGGGACTTGCAGTCCAACAAGATATGTAAGCTAGCATCAGTTATTGGTTTGGAGCCCCATGGATGCTGTTTGCCAGACAAAGGGAACAGACTGTGACTGCATCCACACTGCATAAATAATCCTGTTTGACACCACTTTAACTGCTATGGCTCAGTGCTATGGAATTCTGGGATTGGTAGTTTATACAGTTCTCAGAATTCCACAGCATTGAGCCATGGTAGTTAAAGTGGTACCAACCTGGATTAGTTCTCCAGTGCAGATAGCCCCTAAGAAGGGAGAAGTGACCTCTGCACGTAAGAAAGAAGCAAAAGGCTTGAGTACATAGACCAAAGAAAGATACAGAGAGGTGAAAACAAATGGCAGGCCTTATCTAGACTCCTTCACTCAGTAATCACCTTGTATAAGCATTGATGCCTCTTTGCTACCAACACTATGGAATTCAAGCCATGTGGACCAAGATCCAGTTACACGCAAGTATAGTTTCAGCAGAATTCCTAGTGGGGACATAAAGATACTCCACACACATGGTTCTAGCAAGGTCTTGTGTTGGGTTGAGCATCCTGGGATGAATCTTCTGGTTACTACCCTATTGATTACAGTAATTGATTTGATTCGATTAATATTCTGCCTTTTTCATTATGCAGGACCCAAGGCAGCATCTATTTGCATCTACACTGAAGTGGCCAACATTATCAAATACAGTCACCCCTCCATTCTCACAGACTTGAGATCTGCAGTTTTAAATATTCGTGGAAGGGCAACCTCCATTAAGATCAATGGGGGGGTGCCTCATTCAAGACTATGAGGCTTGAATATCAGTGACTCTCCATTTTCATGGGGGGGTGGGGGGTGGGGGGGTCCAGAATGGATCCCCCACAAAAAAAAAGAGGGCCGACTGTACTTCCAAAACACATCTCAGGTAACATGCACATCCAGTGGATACGTTAGGACTTAGTCTGGTGGCAGATGACCATAATTTGGTGACAGTGGATCCACTCAACAGAACAAACAAGCCCAGTTTCCTATATTTTGAAGCTGGAGAAGTAATACATATTACTACTGAAAAAGCGACCTGAACCATAAGAACATTAAGAACCTAATTTCATGAGAAAACAAAGCCAAAACAGAGCAGGAGAGTAGCAACTTTCTTTGTGCCTCTTTGCATGCTGTCATAGCACTTCCATTCTCTTCCCAAGAGAGATGGTTGTAAAAGCATGTCTTGTCATGCTGGAAAAATCTGCTTGGTGAAAGGCACATTTTTATGACCATCTCCATTGAGAAAAAAACAGAAGTACTACAACAGCATATGGAAAGGCACAAAGAAAGCCACAACTCTCCCACTCCATTTTGGCTCCCCCCCCATACAATAAGACATTAAGTCCATAATTTAAAGTTGCTTAATTTCACCATTCCCTGCATCAAATTCCACTGATCACATCTGGAGAAGAATCAAAATCTAGGTGGCAAAATAGTAAATAATGATTAACATGCTTTTAACACAAAGTGGACATGAATTGGCCAGATTTATTGTATTGTTTAGCTATTTATTTATTTACAGATCTGATGTTAGATCTGATGTTTTTGAAGTGTTAGACAATAATTATATAACAACATGAACTACAACACTTACTGTACATTGTCCAAGAAAATGGATGGATGGTTGGGCGACACAAGGAAGGTTTGCAAAAATGTCCCTTAAAATCAAGAATAGTTGGACCATGTAATATTTCTAAGGGAAGGTCATTCCACATTTCAGATGGAAAGAATATTCAAAATTATTTGTTCCCAGGTGGGGGAAAAAGGGTTTCCCAACAGTCAGGAAACTCCATCAAAAAGAAAAATGGAAGAACAAGAATTTTACACAACTTTCTCTTAATATTAAAATGTCCTGAAGTGTTATAGAGGAATTATTCTGTGAAGAAAAAACACCTTGGGTTTTTTGGTTTTTGTTTTGTTTTGTTTTTTGAAATCTGTACAGGAAACCAGTTTTTTTCCCACAGCAAGCAGGTTTGGTGTAAAAATCCCACATAGTTCCCTCTGCAGAATAATTCCTCCCCCACACTTTAGTACATTCAGACAGAGAGAATAATGTGGGGGATATTAGTTTCTCCCACAAAGCAGAGAATATTACTGTAATTATTTATCCTGACATATCTGGTGAATCGACATCATGGCCACCAAAACCTTAAATGACCTAGCCCAAATGACTGCTGAGTGTATCTCAGCCTGTGGCACCAACAAAAAGGCCTTTTCAGATGACCTTAAGAGCTGTGTGGATCTGCATGGGATAAACCAGTCTCACAAGTAACAGGGGTCCAGGTTGTTGAGGCTTTTATAAATAAATACCACAGCACCCTGAAAATATATACCCAATCTTCTTTGATTTCAGAATCTATTTAGGGTCAGACCTCATTAATACTTGGAGACCACCAGAATATACCAGGGATCTCTATGTTAAGGCTAAGAAAGACTCCTCCCTGAAATCTAGAAAGTCACTATTAGAGTTCACAGTATTGGGTTAGATGAGTTGACTCAGTGCAAAGCAGCTTCCTACATCCCTATATAGCATCAAAAATCTTAAACCTAGGAAAAAGGCTGCCACTACAATACCTTCAGCAGAGGTATTATATGATGTCAGTAAGTTGGCCCATTTGGAAGACTAGCTGATGCATTCTGCACCCTCTGCAGCATCTGGATAAGCCTTACATGCAGCCCATAACCTCTTAACAATACACAGATGAAAACTGGGACATGCATGGCCAAGGAACACCAGAGTCAAGATGGCAAAAGTTAAAAATGAGAAAAGAATACACAAACTAAGAGATGCTGCTGCAGTTTGTTTTTGCCTGAGCCAACTGGGAAGGGCATGAATGTGCCCTCACTTCTTCCCCTGCTGAGCCAATTGAGTACAAACTGTTTTTGCACTTTGAACTCATCTTGCAGCAACTGAAATAAGCTGAGGACAAAGGGGAATGCAGGTGGAGAAGAGAGAAAGAGAGAAAAGTAGCTGACAAAAGGATGGCAGAGGATTAATCAGCCTGTCTCTGAAAAATCAACGTATGTAGCAAGTATAGGAGCCCTGCATACAGCTCATAGAAATAGTCCAGATTTGGGATTTCCAATACCTGGACCACTGTAACCAAGACATCTTTGTCTAAGAACGACCATGACCAGCACACTGATCAAAGGCACTTAAAGGCCTTCAAGTCACCTGGGCTTCTAGTGTTGTTGTTGTTGTTGTTGTTGTGTGCCTTCAGGACATTTCTGACTCATGGCAACCCTAAGGCAACCCTATAACAGGGTTTTTCTTGGCATATTTCTTCAGAGGGGGTTTGCCTTTGCCATTCTTTGGGGCTGAGAGAGTGTTACTTGCCCTAAGTCACCCAGTAGGTTTACATGGCTGAGTCAGGATTCAAATCCTGATCTCCAGAGTCATAGTCCAACACTCAAACCACTACACCACACTGGCTTCCAGTGACAAAGATGAATTTTGGACTCCTTCCCCAGCACAGTTGCCAGGGGACAGGAACAATTTCCCAATACTACATCATGGCATCTGCCCAATAGAAAGAAGTGGAGCCACTAAAGTACAGAGTTGATTCGGAAGGAATACCATGATCAATGGTACCAAAAGCCATGAGAAATCAAGCAGGAGCAAGACTGATTTTCTTATTTTGAAGAAATGGAAGACACTAGGTAGAGGAGCACTGAACCATCCTCCAGTGATCCCACTTGGAATGGGGGGGGGGAGCACCCTGTTTTTGTCCAAATCCATCCCTGCTCCAGTGCTAGTTTCCTCACAATTCCTTTACTACAGAATTATGTTTCTGCATGACTTCTCTTCCCCTTCAAAGCCTGTTTCTAGCCTCTGCAAATTTAATTGAGTGTTTCTTCTTACAGCTAACTGCCCACGTATCATTTTCAATTATCAGTGAACAGTTCCATCAGGCACAAGAGCGAAAAAAAGTATCTGTCTCTTGCACTGGAGAGCAGAAAAACCCTGGTTATAACAGGAGACTCTCAATTGGCATTGAAAGTGACGGAAGAACACGAAGGGCGGCTGTAATACAACAGATGGATTATGTGGGAGTGATGGGCAGAACCTGGAAAAGTAACTTCTACAAGTTACGACAACTTTCAGAAAACCAGCATGGCCAGGATGGGGAACTGGAACTTGTATTCCCAAAAGGTTCCTGTTTTCCAAGCTTTGGATGCCTTCAGGCTTGTCTACATGATTAAAATATTCCTCTTTCAAATCAAATAAAGTGTAATCCAGCCACACACGATTAGGAGGAATTCGGGCTTTTTGCAGAGGTGGGGTGGAAAAGTCCATAAACTCAGCTGAAAGTGGTTTTTACCAGAGTATCTGTGAGTTTCTGTGAGGATATACATTAACATGTGGCTGTCCATCCACATGGATTTGCATGCATGCATATTTTTGGCAGAGGGAAGGTGAATAGATGTGAATTTGCACAGGATAGTGAAGACAACTAAGCACCAATGCAAATGTGTGGAAATCTGCAGCAATTTGCATAAAACACTTATGTGTAGACCAGTGGTGTCACTAGGGTGGTGCAGGGGGTGCGGGCTGCACCAGATGACACCTAAGAGGGGGTGACACCACGGTTCCTCAAACATCTGATTTTGGGCATTTGGGGCTGTGGCATTCGCCTGTGTCACTTTATAATGTGGAAGAGATGATGTGAGTGGGGTAAGGCTTAGTGGGAGGAGACAGGAGAGGCCCCAGTTTTTAAATTTTAAATTTAATTTTAAAAACGTTTTTTAAAAATTGCTTTTAAAACATAACATTTAACCAAATTTTCACTTCAACCACATGAAACTATGTATATGTAAATGCATTTAGGTTGTGCATATGGTATTGTAATTTAAAGGTGTAATTTTAATTTTGCTAGTTGTTTAGAGAGCCAGTGTGGCATTGTGGTTTGAGTGCCGGACCACAATTCTGGAGATCTGGGTTCAGTTCCCAGCTTGTCCATGAAACCCACTTGGGCAAGTCACATTCTCTCAGCCTCAGGGGAAAATGTGACAAATCTCTCTGAACAAATCATACCAGGGATACCCCTTTAGGGTCATCATAAGTCGGAAAGGACTTGAAGGCACACAACAACAAACAAAGATGTTTATGTCACAACTATTACCACTACATTCAGTAATATACAGGAAATATGATTAATGAGTAACATTAGTACAAAAAAAGTACTAAGGATTCTGTATGGTGTGGTATGGGAGAAGGTCAATGGGGGGGGGGATGACACCATGAGTTACCGCACAGGGTGACACCAAACCTAGGGATGCCACTGGTGTAGACTAGCCCTGAATCTAGTCCCTTGACTACTTTTTCCTCTGTAATTAAGACTGCTGTCTGCTTTGCAGTGGTTCTGCCATCCATCTCCCTTTGGCAGGACTTGTTTCTGCTCAGCATCTTCCACAGTGCTATACTTTCTTCACTGCCACTGTCACCAAGCTCGGTTCTGCATTGTCAATTGCTCTCTCTATTCATTATTGGCTTGTTCTCCCATACATTTCCACCCTTCGCACTGGGAGCAGCTATTGCCGCAGGCTATGCCAACCCCCTCTGGCGACAGGGTCACTTACTGATTACATTGCCCATAGTACACCATCATGGAATAGGAAGAAAAACCATAGAAAGCCACTGGGGGCATCTCAAACGATGGCACGCCTGAGTTGTAACAAGGAACGCAAATTGAGCTGGCAGGAACTCCTGTAGTGCAAGGGCAGAAGGAACATTCTCTCTCCTATCCAATAAGGCAACCGAGCCATTCAAAGCAGCAATTGTAGTTTGTGCAAGAGAAAAAAGAAAAACCACCATAAAGCCTCTATTTAAGAAAAATAAACAAGTCATGTTTGTGTGGAGTTATAATAACTGCCTCGATCTGTAAAAATTTGTCCATGAAAAGGTTATATTTAGCAGGGGGGCGGGTTTACTTTTTTCTCTTTTTTTTTAGAGGCATAGTCTTTTGAGTTACCACTGGAGTATTTGAATGATAAAGTTTCCAATCTCTTCCCCCTCCTCTCTCTGAAATGCACACAGTATGCACACATATAAAGTGATGCTTAAACATATGGGTAATCTCCAGTAGCAGCTCATAGTACCTATGCCAGGATGAAGTGAGGTGGGGTGGTGAATCCACTCTGACTTTTAATCCAAACTTTAAAAGAGCTATCCATGGTCCTGAAGCTAACTCTCCAATTCAGTTCATGATCTTGGATAAGCTGTTTTGAAATTCTGACTAAAACCCAGAGTGCATTCACTGCCCAACTTCACTGCCCAACTTTGGACATGGAAGCCACCAACTGGCACCAGTGGCCTCCAGAAAGAGAAATTGGTGGATAGATTGAGTCTAATACTTATATATCATCCCATATCTTACAGTCACAGGGCAACATACTGGAAAATCAGTTTAATTGATAATATAACAGTTGGAAATAATTCAAACAGACAAAAAGCATACTAAACAGCTTGACAAGTTAAGACAAAACAACTATAATCAGTTAAAATAGTTTGAAAACATAAGGCATGTGCAAGTTTGGATAAAATCATTTGGGCTGCACAGGCTTTAATAAAAAGCCAGGTTTTGACTTGACACTGGAATGACACAAGTGTTGGCACTACAGGCCTCTGAGAAGAGGCTATTCCACAATCAGGGTGTCACAAAAAGAAAAGGGCTTTTCTCATCTGCCCCCACAACATATTGCCTCCATTGGTGGGACACAAAGGAGAGTCCTTCCTGCACAACTCCTAAGGCAGGGAGGCAGGGGGAGTTGCTCCTTCAGCATCATCACTAGCATCTTGAGTTCAAACCATGGAATCAGAGGGCCTTTGCAGACTGCCAGAAATAGTGCAAATTGAGTCCACTTTAAGGGTTAGGGTTAGTGCTAGGGAATCATGGGAATTAGTTTTTTTCTGAGACATTGAGCCTTCTCTGTCAGAGAGCTCTGGTGCCACAATAAAATACAGTTCCCATGATTCCCTAACCCTAACCCTAACCCTTAAAGTGGACTCAATTTGCACTATTTCTGGCAGTCCGTAAAGGCCCAGAGAGTTGGAAGGGGTCCCACAGGCCACTGAGACCAACCCTTTGCCAAATGCAGTGTAATCATGTTACCCCTCAGTCTTTTCTTGACCAGGCGGAACATACCCAACTCTTTCAACCTTTCCTCATACATTTTGTTCTCTCTACCTCTTATCATCCCTGTTGTCCTTCTCTGAAGCTTCTCCAACTTGTTTGTATCCTTAAAATGAGTGGCCAGAACTGCAAGCAGTACTCCAGATGGGGCCTGACTAGCACAGAATATAGTGGAACTATTACTTCCCTTGACTTGGAAACTATGGTTATATGAATGCAGGCTAAGATAGCATTTGCCTTCTTTGGTGCAGCATCATGCTGCTGGCTCATGTTCAATTTATGATCAATCCCAAGTCCCTTTTCACATAACCCTACTGTTAAGCAAGTATTTCTCATCCTATACCTGTGCATTTGGTTTCCCAGAAGCATACTGACAGCCTCTGTGCATGTGCACAGTACAGAGAACATGGGTAGGAAGGCAGGGTTAATACAATAGCAATAGCAAGTACATTTCTATACTGCTTATCAGTGAATTTAAGCACTCCCTACGTGGTTTACAATGTGTAAGCTAATTGCCCCCAACAAGCTGGGTACTCATTTTAGCGACCTAAGGAAGGATGCAAAGCTGAGCAGACCCTGGAACCATGCCTAGGATTAAACTCACAACCTTGTGGCTGTGAATGGCTGCAGTACCAGAATTTAACCAGGGCTCCTTAATGTGGCAGTGCTCCTTAATGCAGCAATGTGGGAAGGCTGGTAGCAGAATCATGCATGGCCAAACCAGTACCACTGCGCTATTGCAGAGACAGTGTGATAGTGATTGGTACCATATAGGTACATTTAATTTGCTTTAACAATGGATCTGCTGTGTGACAACAGGCTGGTGTAAATTAGGCCTGGCCCAGATACAGAGCAAATGATAAGTGGGTTCCAAATGCCTGCAGTTTTAGAGATTACCATATAGACATCAGACTTTACATATCCTAGCTTCATCTGCTGATCAGATGCTTTCATTGGGACAGGAAGAAAGAGGTGAACCTGGAGATAGTTGTCTAGCAATCACTATGGTACTCATTCCCTTCTTCAGGAAGCCAAATGATCAACTTGATCATCATGTTGGGATGCCAGCTGGGGAGTTTTGGGAGTTGTAGTCCAAACAAGTAACTTTTCCAAGCTCTGTCTACTATTAACATGGAATCTGAAGCTCCGGCTACACATGAGAGTGGTTGTCCCAGAACTCCATAGCTAGAAATATTACAAGGAGGTCTAAGGACTTAAAGCAGTGATTCCCAAACTTTGGTCCTCCAGATGTTTTGGACTTCAACTGCCAAAATTCCTGACTGTTGGCCAAGCTGGTTGGGGCTTCTGGGAGTTGAAGTCTAAAACACCTGGAGGACCAAAGTTTGGAAATTGCTGGCTGGAAAACACATGGCTCTCCAGAGTACAGATATTGTTGGCCCACAACTTCCATCAGCCCTAGTCAACACAGTTGGTGATGAGAGATAATGGGAGTCATAGTCTGGCAGCCTCAAGAGCCTCATGCTACCCACCCTTCAGGGTGTGAAACACCGCCTTCAGGGTGTGAAACAGTTTGGCACAATAGGAACCCAAATACAGGTAGCTTAATAGGAAAAGAAAACAACCGTGGGCATACAGGTCAGTTTCAGCTCATTCAAGTTAATTCAAACTCTGCTTTGAGGGGTAACTAGATATAAATGTCAAATCATTCCCTCCAGGCTAAAACTCCTCATTGCCCCCTCCTGGTAAGGAGATGAGCGGTTTCCTTTATTAGCCTCTGGAGACCTCCTCAACTACTCCCCACTCAGCATTTATGAGCCGAAGGCTTTTACCACCATTTTAACTTCCCTACCTCAAGCTTCCTTTATAGTCAATTAAACTGTCTCTAAACAAACACTCTGGCCCACCACAGTGTCCCAGAGGAGGAAAGACCTTCCTTGAGTTCTGGACTAGTATCTCCTAGAATTAGACAATGGATGCCCTCTTGCATTAAAGGATAGAGAGCCAAGGCATTTTCCAGGCAATGCAGATCAAGAGTGGAAGAGGCAATAAATAATCTTGTATTTTTATCGGAGAACACTGGTGCTAGGTTCCTGCAACCTCAAGTACTTCCCGTGGCTGATGCCTTCCCCTTTAATTTTATTTTCTGTCCCAGCACTGGCAAGAACCACAACACACCTGAGTTTAGCTTCCATTTTAATTTATCACATTGCCCTGAGGCCCATTCACGCTACACAAAAGGAACACTACAATTCAGTTTAAACCCTATGGTTGCAGCCTTTGGGATTCTGAGATTTGCAGATAAGAATTTTCAGACAGAGAGCTGTAATGCTCCACCAAAATACAAATTCCAGGACTCCACAGAATTCAGTTAAAATGGAATATGGCACTTGTTGTGTGGCTATAGTTTCTGACCTATGCGTCCATAAGCCAAACCTGAGCCAGTGTGGTGTGGTGATTTGAGTGCTGAACTGCAACTCTGGAGACCAGGGTTTGAATCCTGGGTCAACCATGTAAACTCACAGGGTTTCCTTGGGCAAGTCACACTTTCTCAGCTTCAGAAGTTGGCAATGGCAAAGGCAAACCCCCAATCCCATGATAGGTTCATCTTAGGGTTGCCATAAGTCAGAAATGACTTGAAGGCACGCAGCAACAAAGCCAAACCTATCATGGGGTTTTCTTGGCAAGATTTGTTTGGTGGAGGGGAGGGGGGTTGCATTTGCCTCTAAGACTGAGGGCCTTTACAGACTGCCAGAAATAGTGCAGCTTGAGTCCACTTTAACTGTCCTGGCTCAGTGCTAGGGAATCATGGGAACTGTATTTTTTTCTGGGACATTGAACCTTCTCTGTCAGAGAGCTCTGGTGCCACAATAAACTATAGTTCCCATGATTCCCTAGCACTGAGCCAGGACAGTTAAAGTGGCCTCAAGCTGCATTATTTCTGGCAGTCTGTAAAGGCCCTGAGAGAGTGTGACTTGCCTAAGTGGTCACCCAGTGGGTTTCCATAGCTGAGCAGGTATTCAGATCCTGGTCTCCAGAGCCATCCAATACTCAAACCATGACATCACTCTCTCTCTCTATAGCCTACCATTATGTAATGTGAATAGGTCTCTGGTATAGTGTTCCTTTTGGGCAGGGCTGAGCAATTTTAACAGACCTGGTGGCCATAAAAATGGCTAAGGAGGGCTGCATGTCGCCTGTGTGTCACATGTGATTCACCCCAGCTATAGGGAAATGTGAGAAATTCAAAAGATAGCTTAACCCAGGTAGCTGAGAGGACTGATGTTATTATGCCAACCATTCCTGTCAGGGCCCAGTGGCAAAATGCCTATCAGAGAATACACTGAAATAGCTCCACTCAACCTGCCTAGGAGCAAATCTTGGACAAGAGAGCAATCCAAACATCAATAGTTTTGTACAGAGTTTAGCTATGTGTGGTTTCTTTCCCTCTTTCTTCCATATCTTAGGGACTTACAGCAGGGATATTAATCATTTGGGTTTCTAAGGGACTTACAGTATATTTAGTATACTAAATGAGGTCCCACGGATCCTGCTGGGTCTACTCAACCTGTATATTCAGTCCACTATTTTACCTGCGCTATGTATCAGAGAATGGGGTTTACTCTCTTGAAAACAAGGGGAAGACATGAGATTTTGGGCAGTCAGTATGCAGGTGAATTCAGAAAGCAAGATTTAGGATAGAAGGTTTGGCCTTACCATGAGGCAGAGTGAGGCAACAGCCTCTGATGGTAGATCCTGGGCAGTGGTGGCAGCAACAGAAACCACAGCCATCCCTGGTTTAAGAAATTCAAATGTGAGAGAAACTGTGAAGCTATAACAGAATTTCCCATCCCTATTTACAATCAATGTTTACCTACTGGAACAGAGTATGGCCCACCCAGGTAAAATGTTCATAGAGTCATAAATGATAGGGGTGGAAAGGATCATCCAGTCTAATTCCCTGCCATGCAGGAATGCACATCTAAGGCTCTCCCAAAAGATGGTAAACCAACCTCTGTGTTAAGATCTTCAAAGAAGAGTCCACCACTTTTGAAGGCAGTCTGTTCTACAGTTGAACAGCTCTTACAATCAAGAGGTTCTGCCAAATGTTTAGGTGGACTCTCTTTTCTTGTAATTAAAATTCATTAGTTTGTGTTCTAGTCTCTGGAACAGCAGAAAACAAGCTCACTCCATCTTCTACATGACATCCCTTCAGGTATTTAAATGTGGCTATCATATAACATCTAGTCTTCTCTGCTCCAAGCTAACCATACTCAGCTTCCTAAACTATTCCTCACAGGGCTTGTTTTCCAGACCTTTGATCATCTTGGCTGGCCTCCTCTGAACATATTCCAGCTTGTCAATATCCTTTCAGAACTGTGATGCCAAGAATTGGACACAGTATTCCAAGTGTGATTGGAACAAAGCAGAATAGAGTGATACTATGACTTCTCTTGAGCTGCCTAAAGGCACCAGATCCCTTGGATCTTTGATCTCTTGAAAGCTAACCAGGTTACCTCGGTTAGTACTTGGATGGGAGAACGCTAATGAATACCAGGTGCTGTAGATTATATTTTGGAGGAAGGAATTGGCAAAAGAACCTCTGAATCTTCCTATAAAATTCATGGGGTCACCATATGTCAACAGGTTACTTGAAGGCACTCACACACACATGCCTTGATCTGGACACTATGGGGCTTATGGCACCATTAAAATAAAATGTCTTACCTCTCCTGAATTCAATTTTAATTTGGGCAGCATCTGGGATTTTGCCACTGAATCCACAGCTCAGGTCCACCCCAGGTCGAGCCCAGGTCCCAGGG
>CM034710.1:19378653-19416643 GCA_020142125.1 Phrynosoma platyrhinos
CCATAAGGCCCAGGACCTGCACCCCCCCATGTCTTAAAACAAAAGTCAACATTTTTAAAAATTCAAAATACTTCCATGTTTTCTCTCTGTTGAGTGTGTATGTGATTTACCATCCAACCAGGGTGTTTTACGCTCAAAGAGGTCTTTTTCCAAAACAGGAAGTGACTGGAAATGACTTTTTGGTTGCATATATCCAGTAGCTACACCAGGGGTAGGCAACCTAAGGCCCAGGGGCCAGATGTGGCTCCCCGAAGCCTTTGGACTGGCTCCAGGCCGGTCCTGCCACCGCTGCCGCCCACTGCCCCCTACCGCCGCCGCCGCTGCTGCCCGCCATGATGATATTATTGTTGTTATTACTTGTTCTTGGGGTTTTCTTGACAAAATCTCCACAGGGTTTTTGCCATGGCTTTTCTGGGGCTGAGAGAGTGTGCATGCAATTTTTAAAATTTTTTAATATTTATTTATTTATTTTTGGTGCTTCGGCCCCCCAATTGTCTGAGGGACAGCAACTCGGCCCCCGGCTCAAAAAGGTTGCCTACCCCTGAGCTACACAATAAGCTTCATGTACAATCCCGTAACTGCTGGGGATTCACATACATGACCGTTAATGACCAAATGTGACCTCAGAAACCTACCTTGTCAATCTGACAGCACCTCACTGAAGTGTTTCCAAGGTGCTGCAGACTGGTGTGTTGGGAAATAACATCTCCAGGGCTCTCCCAGTTATGGAACCTATTGAGACAAGCAATTGCAGCAAGGCCCTAAGGAGTCCGCCCAGCTGCCTGGTTTTTGTTGTTTTGTGTTTGCATTTTACAGAGCTCTGTTGCTGTGAACAACACAGCTCATGCACATATAATAACATATTTGTACATTCTCAGGTATTCACTGACTGCTACCAGCATAGTTACACAAGGTTTTAGAAACTGAAAGAAATTATTTCTGCTGGCCTTTTGGAAGTGGTCTTCTGAATGGAGGATGTGCGGCTCTGCTTCATGAATCATCAAGTGGGACCCAGCCAAGGTTCTGCTGAACACCAAGTCTTCTCTGTTCTTCTCAGTCATTAGATGAGATTTTGGTACTTGTTTTGTGAGCTGTGTTGGCAACATCACATGTTGGGACTTGTAGTTCTTATCAAGTATTTATCTGAATACTAGATCTGCTTGTGGACCTTTATGAAGAGGGCAGCCTCAGATGCCTTACTTCCCAGCAAAACCATTCCATCTCATGAACAGTGCTCACCAGCAGCTAATTGGCTTGCCCCTCCAGCTGCCAGTTCTTGATCATCCAGCAACCAGGAGAGTGCTGCAGGCATAATTTCTGAATGGTCCAAATGGGGGGAGATTGACATAGTCAGACATAACTGGAAATTGAGCTCCATGCAATACATAGTTATATAGATGGTGTAGGATCTTGGCTTCTGTCTTGAAACCCATTCCCCAAGCCTGAAACAGTGCAAAGAGGAAAATGTAGAACAGTTGCCCACACATCCCCTAAAGAGCAAGGAGGAATTTTGAGTAAAAACATTGAGAGTAGGGAGGGCCTTGGGAGGTCACAAAGTGGCCTTGTGTCCACAAGCTATACCTCTTCTACCACTAGCTTACTTGTAGAGTAGGGCTGTATCTGCACTGCAAAAATAATGCAATGACCACAGCTTTGTCATGGCTCCATTCTATGGAATCCTGGGATTTGTACTTTGCTGTGGCACCAGACCTTTCTAACAAAGAAGGCTAAATATCTCGCAAAACTACAAATCCCAGGATTCCATCACATGATCCGTGGTAGTTAAAGTGGATTTTCTTGATTGAAATCATATGCCAACCCACCCACCCAAGCTGCTGTAGTAATCCTGGGGAAGAAGGGCCCCAAATAACTGGTACTGGTCAGCAACTATGGAGACTGAAAAAATGGTCAAAGGGAAAAGATCAGAATGCTCACTCAGCACTGCTGCCCAGAGTAAATCTGGTGTTCTCCACAAGATGCACCCCATGTTAAACTTAAGAATGATGTCAAGAAATCCAGTCATGGGTCTGGAATGTCTGTCTGGTCTAGTTTGGCCCTTAATATTTAAGTTGAAGATGGCCCTGATGGCCTTGAGCTTGGCAATAAACCCAGCTCAGAAATCCACAGTCCAATCTAAGCAACCACTGCAGTGATCATCAGAAAGGAGGATCCAGTGTTGATGAGTAGAGGGAAATTCTTTTAGGGATGAGAACCAAGGAGAGAGCCTTCTCCGGAGCTGTCCCCTGATTGTGGAATTCCCTCTCATGGGAGGTTTGGTTGACCCTCTCTTCTTATTCAGGAAGACCTCTGGTTTAAAATCTATATAACCTTCTGCTTTTAATTGAACTGCTCCTCAATTCTTTTTAAAACTTTTGTATAACTAATGTTTTAACTGTTTTCTTAAATGCTGTGAGCCACCTTGGATCCTGCATAAGGAGGAAGGTGGAATATAAATAAAATAAATACATTAATAAATGTGCAAAAAAACCCCACAGTTTTCACTAAGATTTCTGCTCCCCTCCTTGTTGGTCTGTGCAGATTCAAGTCCTCTTACACATGTGGGGTTTTTTTTTTAAAGGAAAGCAGGCACATGTGCATATCCCCACTGGATTCAAATGGCAATGAGTATTCCCTGGGGAAATATACCCATCAAAGCAGTGTCTACTGCATTGGAAAACATCTTACACACCTCTAATGTTCTAAGTGAATTCAATGGTTCTGTTATCTTTCATGAGGCTACTGGTACTTGACTTTACATATCCTTTAACCTCCTGAGTCCTAACAAAACCAATGATACTGTCCAATGACCCTCTGGAGAGTTTCAGTGGATCACCACTGAATGAACCCAGTTAAGTTATTCAATGATTAACTTTCAGTTGATAACATACCCAGATTTTCTACAGCAGAAGCAGGGAACTTGTGGCAGACTACAAACCTCATCACCACTAGCCACTGGCTGTATTGGTTGAGGCTGATGGAAGTTAAAAGTCCAACCGAAAGGTCAAAGGTTTCCCAATCTTATGTTTATGTTGAGTGCAGTTGCAACTCTACAGCACTGGCAGGGAACTCGGTGACTTCAAGATGATTTTGACTGTAATTCCCATAAACCCTAGGATGTATGATTACAGGCTAGGGACTAAAAATGTAGTCCAAAAGATCAGGAGGGTACCAGTTTGCTTATACTTGATCTATAACTAAATAACTAAATAAACAATAGAATTTTTAAATGTTAGGCTTAAAAAAGAAAAAGGGAAAAAAACAGTTTGGGGGATGTTATTTAAGGATCAACCATAGAGACTTCACTCCACATTAATACTGCAAGGTGGATAGCCTGTTGCTTTTCAGATGTCAGACTACAATTCCCATCATTTCCAATTACTGGCTAGGCTGTCTGCTGTAATACGTCAGATACCGTAAATATTTGGGGGATACAGATACCTGTATCTCACTCATATGATAGTGTAATAGCATAAATGCCAACTCCACACCCACCTCTAATGATCCCACTGTTCTGTATAAGTTACAGCTGTATGTGTGGTTGTTTGTACACATTGCGAAACAATAAGCATTGTAATGCACATTGTTGTTATGTGCCTACAAGTTGACCCAACTACTATAGGGTTTTCTCTGCAAGATTTCTTCAGAGGGGGTTAGCCACTGCCTTCCTCTGAGGCTGAGAAAGTGCAACTTGCCCAGGGTCACCCAGTAGGTTGCATAGTTGAGTTGTAATTCAAACCTTGCTTGCTCATAGTCCTTGTCCAACATTCTACCCACTATACTATGGTAACATTCACATGTCTAATTGACATGGTCACTGCAACCCTGCCCATTCCTCAATGCATCCCACACAAATGAGAATACACACCCAACAACAGTCTTACCTCATTCCTCCCCCCAACCCAGTTGCCCTTCAAAAGAACCACCCTAAGGAGGGTTGGAAACATCTTTATGGATTTTATTAAAATAGGAAACTCAGACCAGACCCCAAAATGCCAAGGGAATCAACAGGCCCCCTTTTTTGTGGCCAGAAGTGGAGTCCCCACCGAACCCGCAATCCCACCCCCCAGATTATTACAAATTAAAAAATACTTCCATACCCCTGTGTCTCTGGGGGTCACACCGGCCATGCCTGCCATCCCATAGTAATAATACTAGTCATAAAAAATTCCCCCAAACCCTGTGCGCTTGGCATCCCCACGTGCTCTGGGGAGGGGGAACCCTGGCACCACCACGACCTTCCGTCTCTTTATTTCATTTATTTATTTTGTATATCCCATTTGGATGAAAATAGAATTTTCATGGAAAGTGGCTCAAAATAAGATTTTTTTTCTTCCCCTCCTTTCCCATTTTGCTTGGTTTGTTTTTTCATTCTTCCTATAGTTTATTCCCATGACGTCAAAAGGAAAACATATCAGAGTGCTCCATCCTTCTTTTCCTGTTGTTCTTGTTTTCTTTCTTTCTTTTTTTAAAAAAAAGTAATATAGCAGGTAGTTGGATACAGAACAACAGCCCCATCTGTATAAAAAAAAAGTCTCCAATGTAAAGGGAGAACAGTAGAAAAATAAGAAAAAAAAGGGGGGAGAGGAAAGAGGAAAAAAAGAAAGGAAGGAAGGTCAGGTAGAGGACAAGAGTAGTACCTTCTTCTGCAAAAGAAAATGAAGACAACGTAAAAGGCTAAATTGGTGAAAACTAAAGCTGTCTGCTAGGGGCTTGGCATCCAAGATCTGCCATGGTGGTGCAAAAATCTGTTTGTTGTGTGGGGGAAGGTGGGTGGGGAAGGAGGAGCTGTTCCTCAATATTTCCCCCACTGCATGGACGGATTCGCCACTACCCTCCCACCATGTAAGTATTCCCTGTTGCCTGGGTCTGTTGGCTGTCATATCTGTGTCTCTTGGACGTTCTCTTTCGAGCTGCTCTTGAACAAGAGAGGTTCATGGATGGAATTAAGCATGGGGTTCTTGGAGCCACAGGTGAGGGGCCCACCACCACTGTTGTTGTTGTAGTGGGCCTTGAAAGCAGCATAGTGGTTGAGGTGGTCGTGCTCAATGGCAGGAAGGGCCAAGTGGCTATCGCCAGGGGCCCCAGCTGCAGCAGGCAGCTCATCTTCCACATTGATGATCTCGATGGTCCGCGTGGGCCCATGGTGTTTGTGAAGCTGGTGCTGTTTGCGGAGCTTGTAGAAGACAATCAGCATTACAGCAGCCATGAAGGTGATGGCGACAAAGCAGCCAATGATGATCTTGGTGGTTTTCATAACGTCGTCCAAGTCTTTCATGCCACTCTCTGTTACATCAGTGATTGGGATGGTGAATGGTTTCTCAGTGCTACGGGTACTGCGTGGGGTTAGAGAGGTGGTAGAGTAAGTCATGCCCCAACCTTGTGATGGTGTTGGCCCTGGTTCTTTCTTGGTGGGAACAGATTCTTCTTGACCTGAGTCCATGGTCTCCACAGTCACTGTAGTAAAGTAGGTGTAACCAGTGGTGGCTGGATCCACTGCTGAGACATTGAGTGTGGCTGAAGCGGTAGTATTGCCAGCTGAATTGGTCACCATGCAGGTGTATTGTCCTGTGTCCTGGACAGTCACATTGGTGAAGTTCAGCGTGCCATCATGGAGGACAGAGATGCGGACCCGATAGGAACCATGAGTCATCAGCGTTCCATTTGGTGTCAGCCAATTGACTGATGTCATGGAGGTCCCTGTCCGGCATTTCAGCTCAGCTGCCATCCCCTCAGTCACATTAAGGTCAGTGGGAGGCTCCACTATAACTGGGGCATAGCAGGTGAAATGGCTTTGATCCAGCTCTCCAATATACCGCCCTTTGAGGTTTGGTGGTGCATGGCACCGGGCGCAGCAGGTGGTGTTATTTGGCACTGTCTCCTTGAGCCACCAGCTGAGCCACAACACATCGCAGTTGCAATGCCAAGGGTTATGGTTGAGGTGGACACGCTCCAGGCGGTGCAAAGGGGTGAAGAGATCATGTGGCAAAGACATCAAGTTATTGTGAGAAAGATTGAGCTCCTCCAAGGACTTGAGGTCATCAAAGGCATTGCGTTCAATGGTGGCCACCTGGGCATGCATCAACCACAATTTGCGAAGGCTGGTTAGCCCTTGGAAGGAGCCTGGTCGGATCATGTCCAGGCGATTCCCAGATAGCTCCAGCTCCTCCAGCCGCACTAAGGCCGTCAAGTTTGGGATGTCCTTAAGGTTGCACATGCCCAGGTTCAGGTACCGCAGGTTGACCAAGCCTTCAAAGGCTGCCTCTGAGATGTACTCCAGCTTCTTGAGCTCTCCAAGATCCAGACGACGCAAGGAAGGGACTCGGTTGAAGGCATAGGAAGGGATGCTTTCAATGGGGTTGTTCCTCAGCCACAGCTCCCGCAACTTGGAGAGGTATTCAAAGGCCTGTGTGGGGACAGTGGTCAGCCGGTTGTCAAAAAGCTCCAGCGTGTTGAGGTTGGGTAAGCCATTGAAGGCTCCAACCTCAATCTTACGGATGAGGTTTTTGCTCAGCTGCAAAATCTCAAGATGGCGAAGGTGCTTGAAAGTGTCTGTCTTTATGACCTGGATGTTGTTCTCCTGCAGATTGAGGTACCGTGTGTTGATAGAAATGCTCTCTGGCACTTCCACCAGTTCCCGGCGTGTACAGATGACCCGGCTGGCTTGGTTGCTGCAGGAACAAGAAGCTGGGCAGGAGGTGGGGGAGGCTCCACCCAAAACAAGTGATGGCAGCCAAAGGAAGAAGAGGACAAGATGCTTCCAAACCATTCTAGAGACTCCGGGTGCCAGCAAAGGCTTGCGAGTGCAGCGGCGGGTGGCCATGTCCAATGTTCATGCTTCAGTGAACGGTGAGGTGAGCATTCAGGTCTTTAGAAACTGAGAATGAGAAACAGAGAAAGAGAAATAAGCCAGGATCTGGTATTAGATCATGGGAGAATGATGACAGTCAGAAGGATTAATATTTGGTGGTTCCCCAATAAAATGGACTGAAGAGGATGTTGCTTCAACACCCTCAAAGTGGAGTACTTCTCTGAACTTCTTTGAACTCAACACCCTGAAAAGGGAGTACTTCTCTGAATAAGCCATGTGTAGTCCTAATTACAAAAGCTGCACTGAAGACACTGGAAATTGAAGTTAGTTGTGACTAAATTTTCAGTGGATCTTTTTTAGGTATGACTGAGACTGCATCTACATTGCAGAATTAATGCAATTAGACACTGCTTTAACTGCCATGGCTCAACTGCTATGGAATTCTGGAATTTGTAGTTTTGTGAGGTATCTAGCCTTCTCTGTCAGAGTGCTCTAGTGCCAGGAACGCCTACAAATCCCAGGATTCTATAGAATGGAGCCATGACAGTCAAAGTGGTGTCAGACTGTATTAATTCTGCAGTGTGGCAGCAGACTGAGTTTGGACCCACCACTAGATAAATATATATAATTCACTACCACAGGATGTGGTGATGTGACAGCCAGTAGCTTAAATTGGATAACCTTTTGCAAAGAATTTGAAACATTCATGGGAGGCAAGTTGATCAGCACTGAGGCACAGCAGCTACATATACCCTGTAGGTTGCACAAGAAACATTTAAAAGGAATTAGTTACAGTTATAATTCCAATACAAGCATTCAATGAGCTAGTTGCTGTTTATAATTTTTTAAAAAGTATTTTCCCATTTCTCCAAAATAACTAAAAAACTTTTTTCTTTTAAAAAGGAAACATACATATGCTACAAGCCACAGCCTTTTGCTGCCAAACATAATCTCTTCTCATCCATCTCATCATTGTCTCTGCATTTAAACCAGAGCATGAGGCAGCAATATAAGCTAGAGTCCTGGCCAACACTTGAACCATGTGGTAACCCTCCTCTGCCACTTATTTAGCCCACACACACCTTAAAACTACATAATTAACTTTATAATATAATTGACTATTTAATGTAATTAATTAAAAAGTTTCAGTTACCCCACAAAAGGAATAAATTTATCCCTTGTTACATTACACTTAATGTACTGATGATAAGGAACTCAATAAGTGTTACTTGTAACTAGTTACTTCCTAGGTGCTGGCAACAGGGAACAAGGGAAAATGCTGCATTCATGCTCAACTTGCAAACTTCCACAGGCATTTAACTAAGCCTTGTTTTGGAAGACACAGTATGGCTCTTGATCAGATGCAGCAAGTCAGTTCTTATCTTGATATTGTCAATCAGCCATGGATCTAACAAGCTGGCTTCTGCTTTACTCTCCAATCTTCTCCTCCCTCTGTTAGTTTTACCTTTGTTGCTTATTTTAATCCAGTCTTTTTTATTATTATTATTGCATTAAAAACACACACACATGCTAAACCATAAGCCATGTTGAAGGGCCTTTGGAAAAACAGGCAGCATATACATGAGAAAGAACATTAGATTTCCATTGTGGTGCTAGTTTTAGCATCTGCTGCTTTTAATAGATTTCTGTTTTCATTGATTGTTTTGAACTGTTTTTATTATTTGACTCCTATGGATTTTCCTTGTGTTTAATTGTACATCACTCCCTGGGGCTTTTCACTGTAGGGCAACTAGGACATTTTAGGGGAAAGTACATTCAATAAGAAATAAGAACTTCCTGATGCTACAAATTATTCTTAAAAGTGTGTGTGCACATGCATTTACACTTGTGTACCCATTCTTCATCTTTTCCTCATTAAATACTGTCTGGGGCATATCATCATGATGTCTGTTTTGTACAAGAATTGCTGAGGCTGAGCAGTAGTGAGTGGGCCACTGTCTCAGCAAGACTATGGCCAGGACTGCCAATTCCAGGTCATCCCAGGCCTTGAGTTTTAGAGTAAAAACCTGAGACAGATTCTAGTCCTGCAATTAAGCATTCTGCATTATGTACCAACCCAGGGTTGTCTTGTGGTTTGAGTGTTGGACTACAATGCTGGAGACCAGGGATCAATTCCCAGCTCAGCCATAAAACCCACTGGGTGACCTTGGGCAGATCACATGCTCTCAGCCTCAGGGGAAGGCAATGCCAAGCCTCCTCTAAACAAAACATGCCAAGAAAACCTCACAATACCTTTGCCTTAGGGTTGCCATAACTTGAAAATGACTTGAAGGCACACAACAGTTGCTCATGTGCTTGGGGAGATGGGACAGAGAACAAATTAATTTAGCCTTGCAAACTGTAGCAAGCTACTGCTCTACTGGGTGAGCTGGAGATTTGAACCCAGCCATTTCTTCTTGCCTGGAGCTAGCCCCAAAAACTGGAAAATTAGCACCCTTGTCTCACTCATGTGAGTTTATCACATGGCACTTTCAGGAACGGGAACTGAGCAGAACGGAATAGAACGGCACAGAATGGGCCAAGAACGCCGTCGATGCTGCCAGGAGTCCCCAAGCCGTCCCTGGCAGCCGATTTTGAAGAACAGTTCAAAATCGTTCTTCAAAATCAGCTGCCAGGAATGGCTGGGGAATGGCTTGGGGCGGCATCGACGTCATTCTCCTGTGCGGTAACTTGCATTCTCGCCCCGTTCTGTGCTGTTCCGTTCCCATTCCAGAAAGTGCCATGTGATAAACTCAGTGGAGATGCTCCAGGAAAACTGGAGATTTAGGACATCGCCCCGACATCTGGTAACTATGAATGATATGAGAGTTAAAGCTAGAGTTAAATGCCCCATTCACTGCAACCCCCCACTGTATTCTCTTGTAGGCATATATTTAAGCACATAGGATCAAGTACCCATTAATTTATCTGCTCTTGGGTACTAGGCCACATAACAGCAAGTCTACTGAAATAAATACATAAATACTGGTAAACAGCAACCTTTCAATTAATTAATGATTTTTAGTCTTCGGTTCATACAGTTGAGACCTATTCTGCTGACCTTTAGAAGCCAATTTGTTAAAAAGAAGAACAAAAACAGCAGCAACACACACAACACTCTGCAATAATTTCCCAGGATTTTAGTGGATTTTAACATGAGCACCTACTTTAATACACAGATGGGTTTTTCCCATTATATTTCAGCACTGAATGTTTTGTATGTTTTATTGCAAGAAAGTACATGGCCATCCAGATTAGGGGCAGAAAGAATGCTCTTTGTTATTTGTTCCTTGGTCAAAAACTGGGACTTCTGTTGGTCGGAAATCCCCGTTAAGAAGAAGAATGGAGTAACAATACTTGCACAGTTTTCTCCCTTTAGCTGAATATCTCAGATTGTTCTGGAGAAGTTTTCTGTGCAGAAACACACACACACACACAACTTGGAGCCAAAGCCTCACATATTTCTGTTTAGAAAAATCTTCAAGAACAATTTGGGACATTAAAATACAGCATGAATACACAACATAAATGTTCATTTTCACCCACAGTAGAGAGAAAACTACAGTAGTTATTCATCCTGGCCAGGGATACCAAAATAGTTGAGGATTTATATCCCTACTCATGATGTCAATGAACTGCAACTCCCACCATTCCTTGCCCTTCACTACACTGGCTAGGACTGTTGGGAGTTATCGTTCAGGAACCTCTGGAGGGCCACATGATTTCCAGAGTGTGTTTGCAAAGTGCAGCAACAAATTAATTTAGCCTTTCAAATTGTAGCAAATTACTGATCTATTGGGTGAGCTGGAGATTTGAACTCAGACCTTTCTTCTTGCCTGGTGCTAGTCCAAAAAATTGGAAAATTAGCACTCTTGTCTCACACATGGTAATGCTCCATGAAAACTGGAGATTCAGGGTCTCACCCTGACATCTGGTAACTATGAATGATCAGACATCTGGATCCCACTAGAATTGGACTGTAAAGCCAGAAGGAAGCATATTCTGGTCTCCACTACTGGATAGATGGCCAAAGGCAATTGGGAATTAATAGGGAGAATAAAATGGTAAGGAGACACCAGTCTGTCCATAGACATTGCCCAGAGAAAAAGCAGATGCTGAGAGGTTGCTTTCCCCTTTACTAACAGAAAGAATATTCAGTTTCAGGTCCCAGAACTCCAGAACTGAAAGGAAACTATTCTGGCACACAAGTGCAATACGCTACTTCAGAGTGTGGTGGAGTCTCCTTTTTTGGAGGTTTTTTAAAAAAGGCTGGATGGCCATCTGTTGAGGGTACCTTGATTGTGTATTCCTGCATGTCAAGGGGTTGAACTTGATGGCACTTGTGATCTCTTCCAACACTATGATTCTATGGTTCTGATCAGTGGCCTAAGGGCTGCTGGACTATATGGGTTTAGGGCAGTGATGGGCAATTCCAGAGGCCTAGATTTCTCCTAGACATGCTAGAGGACACAGCACATGGCACCATACTTGCATTACTAGGGGGAGTGTTATTATGTGAAGGGCAATTATATGAAGGGCAATTTCACAATGTTGCCTTGCCAAGCCCAAGAGAGCAGCACTGTAGTGGAACCAGAGCTTGAAGCTGGGACCAGGGCATCATCTGCCATCCCCTTCCCTTGGACCCCTTCTCTGAGTTAAGTATCAATCTCCAAAACAACTGAGGAGGAACAATCCCCCCCCCAGCAATAACTTGTTACAAATATACCAGCTATAATCTGGTGTATTTGGGGATGGATTGGTCTTGAGTGGGCAAAACTGATTAGCTGAAGAAGGGGGGAAACCTGTGCTAATCTCAGAAACGGCTAGACATTGCTTTACTTATACAAGTGGGTGAGTGGATCACATACCCTTCAACATTTCACAGGAGAAAACCAGAACACATGGGGCCAAGTGACATCAGAATAAGGTCAAGATGGAAAAAGGTATCAATGAGGAAGAACACATAAGTTAAGAGAGGCTATAGTAATTTACTTCTGCTTGGGTTTACTTGGAAGAGCAAGACCCTGCTCCTTCCTTTCCTCTTTCTCTGGCTGAGTTAACTAGTACAAAGTAATTATGCACACTGAATTCAATTTACAGTGATGGAAGTAAACCAGGGGTAAAGGGAGAAAACAGAGGAACTGGGACATTTTAAAAAAAAGTGTTAAAAACTGCGACAACAGAGGATTGGGACTAACCTTCCCCAATTGGGACAGTTAAGGGTATGAGATCAATACTATTGCTTGCATGTTTGGATCCTCCCTGGGGGTGTTGCTATGGGGCACTGTCATGATGGGGCCCTGCACTTCAAAATGTACAACAACAGATGAAGGTTACATCTGCAGCTACTACACTGCAGATGTAACCTTCACTCCCCCCACACACACCAAAGAAAGTAATTAGAAGTTGATTTCTGTTTTGGAAAAATCCGTTCCTGAGCCTAATAGAGATTAGGGGCTTTAAAGGTTGCAAATTTGCCTCCATTACCTTTAGAGGGTGCAAATGGGTTTCTGATCTCAAAAAACTGATAGTCTTTTAAAAAAAAAGTCCATAGTCTGTACTTTGCTCATCTCATATTTATGATTTTTGACAACAACAAATATGTACATAATTGCACTCAGTGGTGTCAATTGGTGTGTGTGTGTGTGTCATGTACTGGGTGACATCCCAGAAGGGGTGCTGCACATGAGGGATGCTGCACATACACCCCAGATTTGCCGCAGTGGTGAAGCCTAACCAATGCAGCGAAGGAGATGCCTGAGTGCACCCCTCCTGGCATTGCTGCAGTGCCTGGATCTAACCAAAGCTTGGGCAAATTAATTTTTTTAGGCTGCAGCTCCCAGAATCCCCTGGCCAATATCAATACTGACCATGCTGCTTGTAGGGAGTCTGGAAGTTGTACTCCAAAAGAGTCTCTTTACTAAGCTTTTGCTCTAAACTTCTATTTATCATAATGATGTTTGTACATTGCCACATGAAAGGCGGAATATGAATGTTCTTAAGAACTCTGAAATAGAACGAACCACCTGCCTTTTCACTGATTCATCAAATTTAAATGTAAGGGAATCTGTGATTTAGCAAAACCTCAATATAGGAGTCTGTAAACACAAGGAGTTTCATGGATTCATAGAAACATAGAGTTGAAAGAGACCTCAAGGGCCATCCAGTCCAACCCCTGCCATGCAGGAACTCACAACCAGTGCACTCCTGACACATAGACACAGCCTCTGATTAAAAACCTCCAAAAAAGGGGACTCCACCACTCTCCGGGTTTGAGAGAGGGAAATTGAGAGCAAGATGAAGAGTGAGAAGGATGGGTGGGCAGAGTAAGAATGAATGATGAGTTCAGGGAAGACGCTGAGAGAGAGTCTAGGAGGATTAGAAGAAAGTCAGACAGGAATAGATGAAATGGTGGTTGTCAAAAATAGCTGACAAAAGGGCAAGACACTTAGCTCAGATGTTTATTAGGCAGAGCTTTTTCCTAGTTGTTTCTTTATAGAATGATTTCATGTTTCTGGTTGATATGGTTCCTAAATGGACAGAAACAGTTTCTTTATATATTTAATTAATTTCCTCTGTTTCTCTCATATGGGATCCAAAGCAGTTTACACTCTATGTTAAAAACAACTGTTAATTCAATTTTGTGATATGTTCTAGTCTGGACAGGGCTCCAGGGAGCAGACTGTGGGGATCATGAAAGGACAGGAAACTGTTAGATATTTCATTTGGGCTCTTATTACATTTTCACTGCCAGGAACAGGAAGAAACGCTTGTGGGATTTTCTGCCTTGCATGCCAGAATAACTTGGCTGGCTTTGAGTACCATGCATCTTGACTTGAGTGGGTGAGATGCCATTTGGTGTTTTGCCTCAGGCAGCAAAATGTCTTAGGTAGGCCTTGGGTCTGGGTATATTCCAGGCTAATCTCATTTAACCTTCTTGTCTTCATCTAAATAGTCAGACCGATTTAATGTGAGTCCTACAGCTCTACAGTTCAGTGAGCACTGACTTTAGATTGAGTCCAAGACTGAGGAACATCTTTTACACTGAGGGCCAAATTCAGCTGCATAGAATCTGCTTTGAGTCAAAGAAAAAGGGGTAGGATCAAAATCCCAATTTGTTGAGGGGGCAGGGGTGGCGGGTACTTAATTTTTGGCCACAATTTAAAAAATCATTTTGCACCTTCAAAGCACTGGGTATTTTGTGTACATTAAGTGGTAAGAATGCCAATCAAATCCATTTCAGCTCCATGTTAACTCAACAAAACGTGGAAAAGTCAACAGGGAGGGTATGAATACTTCTGTAAAGCACTGGATTAACATCCAGCTATTGCTCAAATGGCTAGAAATTCATCCTGATGAGATTCATTTCACATTTTTAGAAAGGGGTGATGGGGAAATCCATACAGAAGTTGGAAAATCCTCAAATGTTGATGTCAAGGGGAAAGGAGCTTGACCATCTATGGTAGTCACTGCCAGAATGAAGAACTTGGAAAAGTACTTTTCTAAAGTGATTTATTATGTAACTTGTTGCAAAGCCCCACCCTTGCATTGGTGAATTATTACGATAAAAATAAGATAGCAGACTACATCACTCATTATCCTGAGTGTTGCTTTCTGTTATTTTCTTAAAAACAACCCATAGGATTAACAGGAGAATGACATCTCTTTCAAAAAATTCCATTCAGAATACCACTTTTAATAGGAATGCAAAAGGCAGTGAGAAAGCATTACTGATAAACCCCCAAAAGGAACACTGCATCTCTTGGACATGACTTCCTTGCCAATAAAAAAGAACATGGAGAGGATGGAAGGAAAGGAAAAAGAAGAGTAGTAACACATTATATGTAATGTATTGCTTCCAAGCTGTTTTAGAATGTAAATTACTTTTATGTAATATATTATTTTTCATTCCCTTTTATAGTAGAATTTTAAAACCATAATACCCTCAAACAATATTATAGCACTCCAGAACCGTAATACCCTCAAAGCCACACACCAAAGCCACACTAGACCCATAATTCCATCAAACAACAAAACAAGTGTGTCTTTTAACTTTTTACCCCATGAATTAAAATATGATCTGCTGGCAGTTAACCAATTCTGCTGCTTTTTAAAGAAGGGATATGGAAGCTCTTGGAATTCATGGGCCAATCCTGCACTCTGGGACCAGTCATGGGCTGCACTCTCCCCACCCCAACCTAAAGTTTCTAGAAGTCTACTCCCAGTTTCACAAAACCTCTCATTTTTAACCTCCCAGGCCACCGGAGGTGCCTTACTTTAAATTCTATTATTAGCAGCTTCAATCCTCTATGGGAGTTACATCTTTGTAAGTGGAGTTACATATGTGTGAATTAGAATTGGTCAGTTTCATAATGTCCATAACCAGTAGAGGGCTGCTGTTATGTTACTACACAGCAGAGCCAGCTAAGTGCCCAATATGCATCATGTACTGATGTGTATCATGGACTGATGTTTACTAGCTCTATTCTTGCCAGTTTCCCAATATGCATTTTCACAATTCACTAAGAAGGATTCTTAGCACCTTGGCTACTTTTAGTTATGTAAAGATAAGCATTCTGATGACCATCATCATTGCATCATCATCATCATCATCATCATCATCATCATCATCACCACCACTGTTACGATGATTGGTTTTGATATCAAGACCCCTTTTGGGTCCCTGTCATAGCCCTATGCTGAAAGGAGCCTTCATCGCCATGAGCTCTAAGCGAATACATCACGTAGGCACTCACATCTGCATTTGCAACCATTTGCAGATCAAAAAGGCCAGGCTTAGGAGCTACAAAAACAGGACATTCACACCTAGAAGATTGATGAGTGCCAGCCAGGATGTGTCCAGCTGAAGGTGAGATAAAATCAACATCCAATCTCCCCTCTTTTGGACACTGTCTACTTCAAAGCAATAGCAATTGGAATCCTTTGATATACAATAGCAACTCTTCGCCTCAGCCTAGTCTTATGGGTATAAATGCTCCCCAAAATCTCAGGAAAGTGGGGGTCTGGATAGATTTCATGATGGTTCTGTGCCATTGTAATCTCTAACTAGAGTCTCCAGCTCTACCTATTGTTCTTTTGGTTGAGTCTATCTATCTTAATTCATCATTGGAGCAGCCTTGTGTTTCCTATCCAAACTAACTACTTTACTCCTGAGTTTTTGTGTGTGTGCATGTATGTTAGGATGTCTTTGTATGCTTGAATCTCCAAATAAAACTTTGTCTCTATATCAGTCTCTTCTCTAGCCACCTCCGTAAACAAAGGATAAAAGATTCCATGGAAGACTTTGACTTTAGTAATTTCCCAGGTTCAGAGTCTTCATTACATCACCATCATCTATTCTTCTTCCTCCTGCTTCCTTTGCTCTTTCACTGCTCTAAAAGTAAAAGCTAAAGTACAGTGGGCCCTCCACAATTGCTGATGTTAGGGGCTCAGGACCCCCATGACAATGGGGAAATGATAAATTATAATTAAAAAAACCACAATTTTCTTACCTGATAGAACACTTCTCTAGGAATCTCTAGGTCCTCCAGCCCAAAACTATGGTCAACATCTGCCAGAGGCTGACCACAGAATTGCACTGGAAGACCTACAAATGCCTAGATAAGTGTTCTTTCTAGGTCCTCCAGTGTGATCTCTAGTGGATGTTGACCACATAGTCACCCTGGAGGACCTAGAGATTCCTAGAGAGAGCATGGAGATTATTTTATCAGCTTTAAAAGCGACTTACCTGAGCCAGCTTAAATGAGAAGCGGGTGGCATCCTGATACGATTCCACACATTTAGCCGCCGAAATCACTGCTCGTCTGCAGCCTGGCTCCATCACTGCTCAAAGAGGTGCTCCGACGGCCATTTTTTCAAGCCAGAAAAATCCCAGCTTCAAAAAGAGGCACAAGGAGTGCCCCTTGGAGCAGCAATGGAGCCAGGCTGCAGCCAGGAGGCGATTTCGGCAGCTAAATGTGTGTGATAGTATCAGGATGCTGCCCACTTCTAATTTTAAGCCAGCTCAGATAAGATGCTTTTAAACCTGATGTGATAATCTCCCATATTAATCAATCTATTAATAATCAAATCTGCAAATGCTAAAGCTGCAAATGTGGAGGGACACTAATTTTCTTATGTTTTAAAGATGTTTCAAAAGGTTTAAACAGTTTGTAATCATGTTTTTAAAAATAATAATTGTTATTTTAATTATTTTTTTATCTTTTGTAAACTATTGTTTTAGTTTAATCTTCCCAAAATTATTGTAACTCACCTTGAATCTCAACCTGGGAGAAAGGCAGAATATAAATTCACTAACTAATTAAGTAATACAGTTGACTCTTTCCAACTGCGGACTTGCCATCCATGGACTGGAGCATCCACAGATGGCCCTGCTCCGTTCTCCCCAACTGTGTTGTGTGCATGCGGCTATGCCAGTGCAGTCCTGGGCACGTTGTGCTGCCACTGTAGAGAACGGGACTTAAAGTCCCGCATTATTTGCTATCCACGGGGTGTATGTCCAGAACGGAATTCCTGTATTTACAAAGAGCTGACTGTAATTAATTTCCCAATTTTCTTAATGGGTTTTGGAGCATCAGTTTGTATGGAATCAGTGAGGTATCACTGTATTAATGGATAATTTATATTGGATTAACAATAACAGCAAGAATAGAAGCAACTATATTACTATTTCCCCAAGGGGTCTAGGGTGGTTGGGAGCAAAAACTCAGGCAGATCCATGTGTTGCCCACCCCTGATAGAAAAGCTTGCTCTTAACAAGTAGAATTATCCTCTTCATCTATCCGATGTTGCTTGGAAGGAATGTTCAAACTGGCTGGACTGCAGAAGGGGAGGGAAGAGGTGGGGTTAAAATGAGGCTGTGTAACCAGCTTTCAGTAAACACATTGCAATCCAACAGAAGGACTTCCTCTGCACAAGCAATTACATTCCTGGACACTGCTGGGCATGGGAGAAAATGGAGGAGAGGGAGAGGGCAAAGTTGAAAAATTCAAGAGCTGAGAATACATCTTTTGTTAATGAGACCTGGAGCAAGCACAGGAAGCCAAGGCTGGGTCAGGATCTGCGGAAATGCAAGCGAGATCTTTGGAGGAAACAAAGAGGGAGAGAAGGTGGGAAGGAGTGGGGTGGCCAGCAATTATGTTCTCTTCTGGATCTCAACTCTGTTGAGACAGGAATGCTGGTGGCCACTTTCTTTAAAAGGCCATGGGGACATTAGAAAGGATCACACAGGACTGAACATCAAGCCAAGCGAGCCACAGAGTGGGGCAGTACTCCCGATAAGTGCAATTAGCCAAAAATAGAGCGGAACTCAGCTTGGTCTCTCAAATGCACCTGCATAAATTCTAGCTACATAATATTCACCTAATAACTCTTTTGGTTATTCAGCTGTCTGTATTTATAATCCAATCAGAGCTGGAGTCCATCTTTGACAGATGACCCATCAAATTCTGATTTCAAGCAGGGCTGGTTTTGCCATTTAGACAGACTGCCCCAGAGCAGCACATTCTGGGGATGTCAGGAAAGGGCATCAAACTGGAAACAATTTAATTTGTTATTGTATATTTTTACTGCTAGAGAAGGGAAGAAATGCTTGTGGGATTTTCAGCTTTATGTGCCAAAATAACTTGGCTAACTCTGAGTACTGTACTATGCACCTTAAATTGGGTGGGGGCCAGGTCTGATTTTAAGATTAGATCTCTGACAGCTACTGACATGTAATGGCACTGGGAATTTGTAGATGACATGCAATGCCTTTTAGTACCTGATCATTGGCAGGGAATGGGATTCTGTCTGACAGTTGAAAGTTTACTAGATTTCATATCTGATGCCTGTCAAAACAAAAACATAAGAGATCTCAGCAAGTGTAGGGTTGTAGATCTATAGAAACCTCTCTGAGGGCAATTCCCACTGAATCCAGTCAGGTTTACTTTTGACTAGACATGCTTAGTTCTATGCTGTTAAAGCACTTAACATGTGACATAAAATTTCACATTCAGATTTTGAACTCTAATTTGAAATATCTCCAGCAAAAACAGATCTGAGCTACTGAAGACAGAGATTATTTGCAAAATGATTTACAAGAAGGTCACACAAAAGCTTGCAACCCTTGCTGTAGCGCTGACTAAAAGGCAATTAGACTATGTTGGCACCCATGTCCTCGATTATCATTTGGCCTAACAGGAGGCTATCTAATGACTCTTTTGATGAAGTCCTGCTGTCTGTGGATTGCACATGATCATTTTATGTGTCACCATATTAGATGGTGACTATTAATATAAGTCTACTGAAGGACATGTAGCTTTGCAAAAGTACAAGAGAACACAGGGCCCTGCCCCAGGGAACTTACAATAAAGCAACTGTAAATCTGTATACTGAGAAGCAAGTCAACAGTTCAATGGGGATTTCTCCAAAAAATAAATACACTCAGCCCTCCATATCCCCAGATTTTGCATCCATAGATTCAGCCAGCCACAGCTTGAAAATATATTTTTTTAAAATTCCCCAAAGCAACTTTGATTTCATCATTTTGTATAAGGGACACCATTTTATTATGCCACTGTATATAATGAGATTTGAGCATCAATGGATTTTGATATCCACAGGAGGTCCTGGAACCAAGCCCCGGTGGATACTATTGGCCCACTGTACTGTAGGTATAGGCTTGCAGTCATCAAAAAGGGTGACATAAACAGAGAAATGGGAGGTAGGTGAAAGCAAAAGAAAACAGAGGAAGATGATAAGTTATGAATTAAAAGAAAAACCAAATATATTGAATGTGGTGGAGGTGATGGTGATGACAGTTAACAAAAGTGCGTATCAAACCTTATTCAGAAATTGTTGTTGTTATTATTCATTTATATTCTACCTTTCTCCCAACAATAGGACTCAAAGCAACTTAGAACATATTAAAGATACTGATTAAAATCTATATAAAAACATCAACAAAAATTTACATATACAATTGTTTAAAAGGTAATGAAATAATTTATAAAGTGAAAACCATTAAAATATTGTATACAAGCCATGAAACAGCACAGCACAACACACCTTTGAAAACCCACACTGGTCAGCTTCTAAAAGTCTGATGGCATAACATTATTTTGGCTTGTTGGAAGAAGGAAAACAAGGAGGGAGCCATCTTAGCCTTTCTGGGGATAGAGTTCCAAGGTCTGGGAGCAAACAAACCTAAAAAGGATAGAAAGAAGGACCTCTCCTGAAGATCTTAAGACTCTGGTGGGCTCATAAATAGAGATAAGATTTCCCCCCATCTATTCTCAATCTATCCAAGGCTGAAACTAACTAATGTGTTATTCATAATTTATTCCTTTTTGCAAATAAGAAAAGCATAATTAAGTTCTCTTATGAGCATAGCATAAATAAGGAGTAACTTCACTCTGTTTGTGGTGTAACTTTGTTTTTAACATCTTCCTCTCACATAGATATTTTTTTTATATCCAACCCACACCCATGCTATTCATCACACAAAGTATGGAATGGAAAAGTGTGATCCTCCATATGTTGGACTGCAACTACCATCAGCCTGAGCCAGGATAGCTAATGGTGGCACTAGACCAGTAACATAGGGGGAAGGTGTTCCTTGTCCCTTACACAGAACAAAATACAGGTTGCATGTGGCATGTTTGCCTTTAAAACACATAGTTCTGATCATATATCTTCCACCATCTTGTCTAATGGTAGCCTGATCTTCTTTCTGAATATGGCAAGAAAGAACAAATTGACATGAGTTCGATTTTTTAAAATTTATTCAATATATTTCCCGCCTTTCTCCAGCTAATCAATCCAAAGTGGCTTACAGATTTTAAAAGTTTAGCTAAAAGATATAGGCTAGAATGCTCTATCACAGTGTATGTTGCATAACTTTACATATACTTAGCTATGTAGCAGTGGTATTAAGAAACCCTGTTAGTAAATTGTGAAGAAGTGTATCAGGACACCAGCAAGAGTGTCCCAATGGGCATCAGGCTCTACCAATATGCATCAGCACTTCCTAGCCAGTATCTCAATACAGAACACACCAATGCTCAACAAGACCAATGTGCATCAGTTCCAAAGCACACTGGTCCCATTGTGCATCCGTCTTGTTGTACAATGGTCACCTCACTGGCTCCCTAATGTAGTAATGGAAGATATATTGGTCCAGGGGGAGGCTTTGGTCAATGCAGAAGAAGGAAGGGAATACTAATCTTCACATCAATCAAAAAGAGACATATGCAGGCATAAGGTGGACTTGGATGCTAGTTAATAAGTCCAAGGACTGCCACATTTGTCAATCTGTCCAAGTGGACCTTGCAACCTCATTCTTCCAGGGCTAATTTTGACAGCTCAAGTATCCATATGCCACAATCTGCCCTGTTTTTCTGCCTGGCTAACTAGTGCACATCTACTTAGAGAGGCAGGCTCTCAGAGAGAGGTCAGGACTATCCCAGGCACTAGATTTCAGGCCCAGACTGAGACTTACAGGCTCAAACTGTCTTTCTGTCAGGAACTCCAGCACCTGAGCTAGGAACCTCATCACCATCGGAGATTATTGCACTACCTTTAAAATGCATTAAAAAAAAGACTTACCTCACCTGAATTGAAGTAAAATTCAGGCTGCATCCACATGCTATTGCACAGATCCCTCCCCCCCCCAAAAAAAACCATCTAGATGCAGCCAGAATTCAGCCAGGCTGACTTAACTCACTTTGGTAGCCATTTTTGTAAGTCGGAATTTTCCAACTTTTGGGAGAAATCCATGCGATAGCATCCAGATGCAGCCTGAATTTTACTACAATTCAGGTGGGGCCTCTTTTAAATGTGTTTTAAAGGTATTGTGGTAATCTCCATGGTTTGAAAGTGAGGTTTAACTTTGGACTCTGTTTTGTGCCACCTTCAGGCAGGAACGGGAAGAGGGAGGGTGCAACATCGGATAGCAGTGCAAAGCCTATGGATGGGCCAGTCCTAATATAAATACTACTATAAATTATTGAGACTCTGGACAGTTGTCCTTAGTTTAAAGCAGTGGTGGCAAACCTATGGCACGCGTGCCAGAGGGAGCACTCAGAGTCCTCTCTGTGGGCACGTGTTGCCATCACCTCTTCCTCCTCCCGGCTGTTGTGTCCTCCCTCCCTTCTCTTCCTCCCCTTCCTTCACCCCAGCCGTTGCATCCTCCCTTCCTCCCCTTCCTCCCTCCCAGCTGTGTATTCAGGTTAAATTGCCGTGTTGGCACTTTGCAATAAATAACTGGGTTTTGGGTTGCGATTTGGGCACTCGGTCTCTAAAAGGTTCACCATCACTGGTTTAAAGCAATAGCATTTAGCAATAGCATTTACATTTCTATACAGCTTATCAGTGAACTTAGCACTCTCTAAGCAGTTTACAGTCTATAAGCCAATTGCCCCCAACAAGGTGGGTACTCATTTTATCAACCTACAAAAGGATGGAAAGCTGAGTCAACCTTGGAGCCCTGGGATCTTAGGGCCTTTGCAGACTGTCAGAAATAGTGCAAATTGAGTCCACTTTAACTGCCCTGACTCAGTGCTAGGGAATCATGGGAACTGTAGTTTATTGTGGCACCAAAGCTCAATGACAGAGAAGGCTCAATGTCTTAGAAAAAAATACAGTTCCCATGATTCCCTAGCACTGAGCCAGGGCAGTTAAAGTGTACTCAATTTGCACTATTTAGTGCCATTTAACCCTTGTGCCACCAGAGCCCCTTGTTTATGAAGACTGCACTCTCTTCTCTTCCTGCAATTCAATCTCCAAAAGGCAAGTTTACATTTTAAAGGAAATGAAGAGAATGGCTCAATAAATTAATGCACTGCATGCATTGTTATCTATTATATTTAGGGTTGCCAGGTCAGGACTATCCCAAGCCCTAGATTTCAGGGCCCAAACCTGAGACTTCAGACTTGTGATGTCAGAGGCAGACTCTGGTGATGTTACAAAGATGATGTTGAAAGAAGCAGGCCCTGGTGATGTCATTACACAACATGCTGCATCAACCATCAACCACAGTTGCTCAAATCATGCTGATAAATAATAAAAAATCTACTATGTATAACAAATGAAGAAAATACATAAACACTTTTCAAACTATTTCTTTCACTCTGAAATTCCTTGCCTGCAGACTAAAGAAAAGGAATCAGACCATGAGACTCAGGGCCAGTCCCTGAAATCTAGAAACCTTAACTATTGTTGTTGTGTCCCTTTAGGTCATTTCCGACTTATGACAACCCTAAGGAGAACCTATCATGGGATTTTCTTGGCCATCATTTTCTTCAGAGGGGGTCTGCCATTGCCATTCTCTTAAGGCTGAGAGAATGTGACTTGCACAAGGTCACCCAGTGGGTTTACATGGCCGAGCTGGGATTCAAACTCTGATCGCCAGAGTCATAGTCCAGTGCTCAAACCACTGCATCATGCTGGCTACCTTAACTATAACTCATTAAAATACCTGAGACTAGTTATGAAAAAACATGCAAACAAGAAAGCCATGAAGTATTGCTAAAATATGAAATTCTGACCTTGGCAAATCCTCCAGGGGTTAGAAGTTAAACAGCTACTAAGAATAATTTTTACACATTTTTCTAGAACCCATTGCTCTGAGTACTGAACAAAAAATTTAAACACAGAACCATATATGTGGATGGAGGTACATCAGTGATTTACAAGAAATTTTCTACATTTAAAAATAAAAAGGATGGCTAGGTTCTCATAACACTGAGGACTAGAAACCTGTTCTTTTTACAGAAAAAAAATGAATGAGAAGGTCCATAACAATTCAAAGGTAATCTCTGCTGTGGATGGAGATGCATCTTTCCCCCTTCACAGTCATTAACTGCCTTCAAACCTTAGATACAGAATACAATCTTTTGCATGGGACATGATATAAAACAATACATAAATGCTCCTTAGCCCACATTTGGCAGCTGAGAAAGGGAGGCACAGAGCATGGTCGAAGGAAGGAGTGGGTAAATGATGGCAGATGATTTTCCTCTCCAGGACTGATGAGATTTGTGTGGCCTAAATAGGATTGCTTTAAAAAAAAATCTGTGGACTGTCCAGCATTTAAATGGGATGAGCTGGACAACAGGGATTATGGATTAGTACGGTACTTAAACACTCTCTGGTGTGTATTTATGTGTGAGAAAGAGAGAGAGAGAGAGATACAGAGAGAATGCAATTTATCACTGCTTTTAAAGCTAAGTGATGTGGGTGATCAGTAAGATTGTTTCCCAAAGTCCCAGGGACTAGTACCACAATTGTGTCCATTGACTGTAACTGTTTTTTTTTTTTTTTTTACTGGAAACTTGCTATGGGCTGGTGGCCAACAGCTTGTGGATCAGCACTGGTCCACAGACCACCAATTTGACAATCACTGGAATAGACTCTCTTAACAAGAATATCAGAACTTAGAATAGTTGTTTTTTTGGTATACAACTCCCAGCATCTCTCAGCCGACATGTCCCTGGGTCTGCAGTATATGTCTCATGGGTACTTGTGTTGCGTCTCTACGTAAGTGCAAGAAGCATGCTTGGCTCCCACTTTGGAATGCACCTAGCTACCCACACACACTCCCCACATGCGCCAAACCATCAAATGAGCTGCCACTTGAAACAGATTTCAGCACAGGCTGGGTTTGGCAAAATCCAACACAGAGGCAGCCAAGGAAGACAGGATCTGAACTACGTCACTGTTAGGAAATACTAGTACAGGTTGAATCTTCTTCATCTGGAATCCTGAAATCCGTAATACTCCAAAATTGTCCACATAGGTGGCTGAGAGAGTGACATCTTTGCTTTCTAATGGTTCAGTGTACACTAATTTTGTTTCATGCAGAACATTATTAAAATATTATGTATAAAACTAGTTTCAGGCTATGTGTATAAGATGTATATGAAACATAAATGAATTTTGTGTTTAGACTTTAGTCTCATCAAGAAAACTCATTATGTATATCCAAATACTCCAAAATCTGGGGGGTGGGAACACAAAATCCAAAACATTTCTGGTCCCAAGCATTTCAGATAAGGGAGACTCAACCTGTAAAAGCAGGGCAGAAGAGGGTGGATGATAGAGTGAAACTGGGTAAACAACACAAAAAGCAGAAGCAAGGGGCAGCAAGGGGCAAGTCAAGGTAGGGAAGTGAAAGCAGGAGACATAAGAGCAGAGGGGTGGAGGAATAGCAATATCATTTACATTTCTATACCACATAATAGTGAGCTCAGTACTCTCTAAGTGGTAATCTGTAAGCCAACTGCTCCCAACAAGCTGGGTACTCATTTTACTGATCTATGAAAGGACGGAAGGCTGAGTCAACCTTGGAGCCCTGGGATTGAACTCACAACGACATGCAGACATGATCCAAAGAAGGGGTGGCATAAAGTGGTCACTGAAAGTCTCTCAGATGTTTCTGTGAGATTAGGAACATGACAACAGTCCATCATGGAATGTTGAAATGTTGGAGATGGTGCAAAACAAAGGGAAGGTCGTTGTTCCAGACCCACCCAGGAAAAGGAGCATCTGTGTGCTGCAGAACAAAGAGGGTCAACAGGTATGAAGGGGGAGGGTAAATAAAGCCACATTTTGAATATAGATGCAAAGAATCCAGCCAGATCTTGGGCTGCAAGTGTCTATTCTGTGGTTTTATTTATGTGTTCATTTTTATTTATTGCCCTGCATACCACAAGGGCTCAGGGAAGGTTAATGGCATTGATCATAAAAAGACAATATCCTCGCCAGGAATCTAAATTAGATACCAAGCAGTCAGAATTGTATAGGGAGAAAGGAAAAAATGGGGGGAAATGGAGAAATACAAGTTAATTCTATCCCTTGATAAAATTGAATTCTATCTCTTAATAGTCCTCTGTTACTCTGTTTCTCCCTAAAGGGTTGTATTATTCTTTGTTCATAGAAATCAGCCTCATACAGAGCCCCTCAAAGAGTTGTTAGTAATTCTGAAATTACTTTCACCTTAATATTAATGGTAATGATCATAAAAATTAGAACATCCTTTTCATATTTATTATCTAAATAATTCTTGCGACAACCCTGTAAGGTAGGTCATGCTGAAGCTGCCAGGAAGGGGACTGAGTTTGACAGATAAAGCACTTGTTGACTTCATGCCAAGGATCAGAGGATGTGTGTGTGCCTTTGAGTCAGCTGTCAACTTATGACAACCCCATGAATTTCATAGGACTTTCTTAGGCATGGAATACTCAGAGGTGGTTTTGCCAGTTTGTCCCCAGTAAGCCCAGGCAAAAGCAAACTGCTGCAGCCTCTCCTAGCTTCTCCCAAAATGCAGCCAGGGACAATGATCCAAAACACAGTGCAGAAATAATCCAGGTTGAGACCGCTTTAAATGCCCTGGCTCAATGCTAGGAAATTCTGGGAACTGTAGTTTTGTGAGGCGGTGCTTTTTGGACCTATGTTTTCTTTCACCACCCTCCACCTTTCTTATGATTTCCACTTTCGTGTCCAAACTTATAGATCTATTTTCCTTTTTTAAAAACATACTGAGGGGAGATGGTAAGGCAGACTTTTACATGTATTATTAATAAAAGGCTCTTGAGGGAGCTGCTGTTTTCCTTCCCTGTTGTAGGCAGGCACACAGTGCAGACATGCTGCTGCAACCTGACAATGAAACTCTGTGTTTTGCCAACCCTCTTTCACCATGCTTCCAATGCTGATGGTGCTAAAACCTTGAAGCTAGATAGAGGATGATGAGGAAGAAGAAGGCTAGGCAGGCATATGAAGACTTTGTAAAAAGAAGCTTCTTGCCAGTGTCTTGCCAGTTAACTGAGGTACGTCTGTATTGGCCAGAATCCTGTTAGTGAGATGTATGTGTAAATGTGTCTTAGGCTTGTATATGTCCCTTTTTGGACAGAATGCAAAGTACTATTCTTGCACTCTTGCTGTTTGCTGTTAATTGCCCTTGAGCTGGCCCTAACTCATGACAACATTGTGGATGAGATATCTCCAAGACCACCTATCCTCCACTGCTCTGCTTAGGTTCCATATATTCAGGCCTGTGGCCTCCCTGGTTGAGGCTATCCATGCAGACTTCCTCTTTCTACTGCCTTCTACATTTCCTAACATCATTGTCTTTTCTAGTGAGTCATGCTTTCTCATGATGTGTCCAAAGTGCAGCAGCCCCAATTTGATCATCTTCGCTTCCAGGGAGAATTCAGACTTAACTTGCTCAAGGACCCATTTGTTTGTCTTTTTTGCTCTCCATGGCATCCTCAGCACTCTTCTCCAGCATCACATCCCAAATGAATTGATTTTCTTCTTATCTACTTTCTTCACTGGCTAGCTCTCATATCTGTACATTGTGATGAATACAATAGCTTGGACTATTCTAACTTAGTGCTCAGTTGTATACCTTTATACTTTAGGATCTTATCTAGTTCTTACATTGCTGCCCCTCCCATTCCTAGTCTTCTGATTTTTTGACTGCAGTCTCTGTTTTGATCAATGTTTGATCCAAGGTATGAGAAATCTTTTAACTATTTTGATTTCCTCATTATCTAGGTTGAATTTATGTAAATCCTCCTTACCATTATTTTTGTTTTCTTTATGTTCAGCAGTAAGCCTGCCATGACACTTTCTTCCTTGACCCTTGTACAATGCTCTTTGTATAACATCCAACATACAGTGCTAGCAAATCTCAGAAGGGGCCAGTGCTAGTGCTGCTTCTTGTTGTTGACAGGTGCGGAGATGATAAAAGGAGGGAAGCAGTTCAGATGATATAGCCCCAAGGGACAGGAATAGGAGGGTGCACCCCATCTGTACGTGCACCCCCTTCTTCCTATCTCTGAGCTAGTATAAGCTATTTCTTTATCACCTGACCTATCTCTTTGCTTCCTCCCTTTCCCACAGGTAAGCAGCAGCATTGTTCCCTCCTGGGACTTGACAACTGCAGGGCAGGGAGGCTTGGGGCAAGGCATAAAGGGCTAGACTGAGTTGGTGTGGATGGGGTTGCTAGAGTGAAAACCGGAGAGGACTCCTGTAACTTTAATGGTTGTGTGGAAGAGGAAACTTCAGTGGGTGTTGTTACCTAGGGCTTATCTACATGATTAAAATACTCTTCAGATTGTGATTTGGCCACATCACATATGATTTGAAGGAATTCAGGTTCTGGGGGCCGGGACACGAGAAACTCTTCAGAAAAAAAGATTTGCGGTTTTGCCAAAGATGTGCATTATCAACTGTGTTACCATCCATCCACTTTACATGGATTCACATGGCTGCACATTTTCAGCTAAAGAAGGACAAATAGTTGCGAGTTTGCAGATGCGAATGTGTGAAAACCAACCACAATCTGCATAATACTTACATGTCGACTATCCCCTGGATGCATGACAAGCAACACCTGCTGAAACTCCCTCTTCTACACACCCCTTTCTAGTCTTCAGTCTAGAAACCCAAGGTGCAGGCAAAGTGTGGCCCCTGGACTTCACTTTTGTGGCTCCTGAAGCCCCCACCAGTCTCAAAGCCCTCCAGTATTTTTTTTAAAAAATGTGGCTATTTTTGTCCCCAAACCATGCTGAAAGATCATCCAAATGTGTGAAAATATATGAAAATTCTTCCCTTGTTGCAACAAGCACTCAGAATCCCAAACAACCACAACACACCACCTTTTTCCTCATGGGCCCCTGTCATGTGATGATAGGATGTGACTTCCTATCACCATTTTGAGAGGGACCACAGAGGAAAAGGGAGGCTCTTAGGCTTCCTGTGGAGGAGAGAAGGGGCCTGTGGAAGGGTCTGGAGAATTGGCCCTGAGCTCAAAGGCTGGAGAAGAGCCCCTTGTGGTCTGACCAAAAATATATAGGCAGAGGTGGACACAGACACACACTCCCATTTTGTTATTATCCTGTTTGGACAATGTATGTGCCAAACCCAGATCTGGGTGTGAAGAGTCCAGACAATGTCTAGCATGTTCTGCACCAGAACTGGGATTTAACAGTCTTTAAATAGTTTCCAAAAAACATACCTCCGTTCCCATGCTATGGCATCTGTCTACATGGGCATCCTGCTGAGCTGCCCGGTGCGACTGCTGCCGCCATGAGTCACCCCCTTCTGAGCCATGCCTCATTCTGACATCAGAAGCAAGCAACTTGTAGCGGTAATGGACATGCCAAATGGCTCATCAGGATGCCCATGCAGACAAACACTATGGCATAAGAATGGAGGGGCAGGTAACAGGGGCAGGTTGGTGCAGCAATATGGGGGGGGGGGTTGCAGGCTGCCAGAAATAGTGCAAATTGAGTCCACTTTTAGGGTTAGGGTTAGGGAATCATGGAAACTGTGTTTTATTGTGGCACCAGAGCTCTCTGACAGAGAAGGCTCAATGTCTCAGAAAAAAAACACCAATTCCCATGATTCCCTAGCACTAACCCTAACCCTAAAAGTGGACTCAATTTGCACTATTTCTGGCAGTCTGCAACCCCCCATGGTCAGGATAGTCTGGTCTACCCCCCAGAGTATCCTGGCCCATGCAAACAAGGCCACAGTCTCTCTGCTTGATGTAAGATCTCAGCTATTGTCAATTCTGACTGGCAGCAATGGAGGTTTGGAGCTCTCTATTCAGGCAAGATTCTTTCTCAGTCTTGCCTGAAGTTTCATGGCACTGCCTGGTGGTCTCCTATTCAAGTATTAACCAGGCCCAGGAAGGAAGTCAGATGATGCAGCTCAGAGGAGGAAGGAAAGGGAAGCATATTCACAAATGGGATGCATCATCCTAACCCATCTTCTCAGAGCCGATTAGCTTTTGAAATCAAACTCAGGTGCGTTCAGAGTAATATGGAGGAGATTCACCCCAGGCAGGAAAAAGATGGCCTCGACACACACAAAAATAGGTTCCAGTTAGCTTGAAAGATGTTGATTTGGCTCACATATATAGCATTTGAACCTGTGTTTCCTACCTCCAAAGCCAAAACTATGTCTTTAAACTTCAGAAGTAGCCTGCGTCTTTTCCCTTAGGAGAATCTATTATTATGGATATTTTAGTTATTTATTTAGTCATTTAGTCATTTACAAGTGAATTTAACAGTCACATTTCTAATAGGTTTACAGCACACGTTTGTACTTGATGTATTTTCCCCCCTCGTCATGATAATGGAAAAGCAAATGCCTGCCACTTGAGACAACCATATCCCTTAGAGAACCTTCCATCCCAGCATGTCGCAGTGTGAGATTCTGTACAGCATTTATGGTATTATTTCACTGAACACACTGGGAGAGCAAGTGAGAGAGCTCTTCCTCAAATGCAACCTAAATAATCCTTTCTGTAAAAGAAAAAGGCGGGGTAATGTTTCCCTCTTTATCTGCACTGGAGAAATACCAAATATCCTGCTCTTTTAGATGCTTGGTGGTGGTTATCACACCAAACCTCCCTCGAGTGACCCTTTTTTCAGGCTAAACCTGCCAACTTCTTTCAACCTTTCTTTGCCGATTTTTGCTCCCTAATCTTATTGTTCATCCTAAATTGATTCCCTTTCATTTCATTCCTCTGTTCTCCAAGCTGCACCAGAGGCTCTCAGACTTCATCAGCCATACCATGATGGGGATGGGAGGAGGGAGGAGGTCTGAGCCTTTGCGAGTAATAACAAGCATGGTGTCTGTACGACGTGGGTTTTAATGGGTTTCTAGTACCATTTAACTTCTCCCAGGAGATCCTGGGAATTGTGGCTTTCTGAAGGTGAACTCACAAATCCTGTTATTGCAACCCACGGTTTTTGCAGCCTCCTTATATTGGTAGATTGCCAACTGAAATGCAAGCAAATTACAAGCAGCCTTCTGTCATGTCAAGGCAAGATAATTTCTCCACTTCAGTTTTCCCCTTTCTGTGGCTGTTTTGGACTACAACTCCCATCATCCCCAGCCAATAGGGGTAATTCGGAGGAGCTGGTCTACTTTGACAGTGAGCCCCTTTAGAGGATCACCTTCTACTTCATGGATAGGGCACTTTACCCTTTGAGACTGAATCTGGGATCTCAATCAATCAATCAATCAATCAAGATCAGAGAAAGAAAAAGTTGGCTTTTGCACGAAAATTCTCATAAACCTTAGACCAGAATCCCAGGAGCTATTGGCCAACATGGGACTATTGGCCAACATGGCTGAGGCTTCTAGGAGCTGAAGTCCCTCGGCCCTTAAAGGGGAAAGGTTGCCTACCCCTGCCTTAGACAGAATGGCCAGTGGCCATCCTAGGTAGGGATTCTGGGAGTTTTAGTCCAAAAAGATAACTTTTCCAAGATGTGGACAAGATGATCCTTATGCAATCAAGACAACTTATATACTCCAGCCTGTTATCCCCACAACATCTAGGGGTCCATTCACACTGCACAGCTTTAGCTCTATGATTCCACTTTAAGTATCATGGCTCCATCCTGTGGAATTCTGGGCTTTGCAGAACTAGATTCTCTGGCTGACAGTCCCTAACCTTCCTACCCCAGGATTCCACAGAACAGAACCATGGGAATTAAAGAGGGATAATAGCATTATAATTCTGTAGTGTGAATTGGTACAGCTTCTCATCCACATGTAAAGTAGCAGAAAACAATGGCAGGATTTCTTACCATTAACAATTACAGCAGCCTTCCCCAACCTGGAGCCCTACAGTCATTTTACCCTACAACTCCCATCATTCCTGACCATTGACCATACTGGCAAGGGCTGATGGGAATTGTAGTTCTAATCTAAATGTTCATAGAAAGTTACACATGAACAACAAGAACAAAAGCAGAGATAGATCCCTGCCAGGAATGCACACACACTTAATCCATGTGTGTGTGTCTTTGCATGCATACTCACATTAGTCCAAACCAGCAGCACAGTGAAGAGGGAGTATTGCTTGGCGATACACGATCCCTCTACAGCAATTTTTAATACACTGAAGCTTTTAACTTCTTCGAGCTAACATGCCATTAGCTAACTTTAGCAAGTTAATTTTAATCGGTAAATTAAATGCCAGAGCCTCTTGACTCATCCTCTGAGAAAGATTTTTCCCACTCTTGCTTTGGAGAAGAGTAAAACACAAACTGAAAGTCCTGCTGGAACATACAGACAAAAAGGAAGATTCCCACTGATCAGAGCTGGGGAAAGTCCCCTATTTGGACTACAACACCCAGTATTCCCTGTCAGCAAGATCAGTGGGCATGCCAAGCTGGGAGAGTCTAGGACACGTAGACCAAAAAAGTAATTCCTCCAAGCTTTGCCATTGACCAAGGGCAGCTTTCATTTATAGCAGAGGGGGGCAAATTGTAGCCCTAGGGAAGTGGTTCCCAAACATTTCTATGCCCCACACCCCTAGGAAATGATTGATTAATGTTCTCACCCCTTATAAAAGTAATATCACATTTGAATGAAGAAGTCTAGTTTTAATTTTGGAACCACACATCGAACCACATACAATACTGCAGGTGAACTAAGGGCCTTTGCAGACTGCCAGAAATAGTGCAAACTGAGTCCACTTTAAAGGTTAGGGTTAATGCTAGGGAGTCATGGGAATTGTGTTTTTTTCCTGGGATATTGAGCCTTCTCTGTCAGAGTGCTCTGGTGCCACAATAAAATACAGTTCCCATGATTCCCTAACCCTTAAAGTGGACACATAAAATACAAATCTAAATCGAATATTGAAAGTCACAGGCCACTCTTTGTTGCACCCCCTAAAATTCCATCTTGCACTCCCTGGAGGTGCAGGCACTCCCAGTTGGGGTGACTCCTAAAGACTCTTTTTGTGGCCCCTATCTCTTCCAAACTCTGAGTAGTTTCAAACGTTAAAATGTTTTTCAAACTGCTATGACTAAGCAGCATTGTGCTGCTATATGCCTACAATCCAATTCTGACTTTAAGTGACTTTTTCACAGGGTTTTGTTGGCAAGACTGGGGGCTCAGCTATGCTGGTCAAAATACTTTGGGCTGTTCCCAGAGTATTCTGGCCCCAGAGCTTCCCCGGATTCCACATTACCTTTGTACTCCAGAGCAATGCTGGGTACCTGTACAGACACATGTCCTGCTGTGGTGCCTGGCACTGCTGCTGCTGGCGTTGGTGCCCAGCATCAATTGCATAGCTTGTCACCTCACTGTGAGCTGAGAGGGAAGCACAGTAGAATGCATGTGTAAACAGCAACCCAACATCATTGGAGTGCTCTGGATTTTTCTGCGAAATCTGGAGCAAAAAATGAGTTATTTAAAGCCAGCTTTAGGCAGAGATAGAGTGGATTTGGTGTGGAACTAGCCTCAAGTCATGAAATCAGTCTTCACTTGAATCAGAGATTTGGCCTTTTGTCTTGTAGACAGGACACGTGAGGGAGGGGAAACCCATTTAGACCCCATTCACACTACAGAAATAACACGGTGTGAAACACGGTTATTTCTGTGACATTCACACTGGACCCAAATTCACCCAGCGTGGTTTGTGGGTTGGGAGCATGAAAAACCCATTTAACCTGGTGCATTTGGCACTGGGTGCCTAACTGCTTATTTTTTAAAGGGCTGGAGCAATCCAGATCTTCAGTAGTGTGAGTGCGCTACCCAATCGATCTGGATCACTGGGATCGTTCCCAGCCATGAGGCACCTCCATGGTGATGTGAGACGGCACCAATATGGATGCTGGACTGGATTTAAATGCATTGGAGAGATTTGATCGTGATTAATATAATGGGAACATCAATCCAGGATTGTGTCATCACAGACATCCAGATCTCTGGATGCCCCCTTAATTGACCTATGTACACATGCCCTGATTTAGAGAAGATTTGACACTGCATTCCATACTTTCCAACTGTTCTTATTTGGCAGGAACAATCCCAATTAATCTGTCATCCTACTTTTTCAACTCCTTTTAAAATGTCCCAGTCTCTCTCCCCTTTCACTTTATTCTTTATTCTCCACTTATTTACATTCTGGAAACTGAGTTCAAAGTGGAAAAGAAATTTGCACTTAATGAACTCAGCCAGGGAAGGGAAGAGAAAAAGCGGGACAGAAACTTTTCCTTTCCCGTAGGTTCAGGCAAAAGCAAAGTGCCGCAGCCTCTACTAGCTTCTTCATAACATGTGCAATCTTGACATGTTGCTTGGCCACACGTTCCAATTTTCAGATGTAAAATGTTGGACAGTATAGAATATTCTTCAGAAACTGATACAAGCCCTTCTTCATTTTAGCCAGGCATCTGTTGATGGATGGCATTAGCAATTAATTTAAATGAATGCATTTTATATCACTCTAGTTTACACACATAATCCATCAGGAAGGGTTTCTTTCTGTGCTCTGTAATGTGCAGTTTCCATTCATTTTGAAGAACCTCCCCCTTGGACTGTACTCAATACCCTTCACTTTAAATGATAAAAGCCTCCAAACAAGCTGTCTGCAAAAACTCAAAGTGTTCAGCCCCTGTCAAGCAATTAAGTGGTTCTAGGAAAACAGATTCAAAAGGACATTTCTGGCATTAAACAATGCCAAAATTCCCAGAGGAAATTCCCTCATATGTTTACTTAATGCCCCAGTTAAGAATTAATATTTTAAAATACCATGAAAAATTAATTTTCCTTTTTTATTATTAGCAGCCGGAGTCTTAAGGCTGTTCTGGTATCGTGCACATTCAGTTGCATGTAGGTCCCTGGAATATACATCCGGGTGAAGGAAACCCATCAATTTGGGCTCTAAATTGTGGTTGACTAGGCAGTCTGAGGAACTGGATAAAATATGTGATGGGGCTGCAAAAGGAATGGCACCAACAAATGTGCTTACAAGAGCAACCTGGCACTCAGAACTTAGAAAAGTAAAGTTTTTGGACCACAACTCCCAGAATTTCCTAGCCAGCATGAAGCATTGCAGTCCCCCAAAAAGTAACATTCCCAAGCTGTGCCCGCACTATAGACACAGGCTGTACCTACACTACAGAATCAGTGCAGTTTAACACCACTTAAACTGCCCTGGCTCAATACTAAGGAATTCTGGGATTTGTACTTTTGTGAGATATTTTGCCATCTGTCAGTGAGCTCTGGTGGCACCAGAAATTACAAATCCCAGGATTCCATAGCATTGAGCCAGGGCAGTTAAAGCAGTGTCAAACTTCATTAATTCTGCAGTGTGGTAGTAGCCACAGACAGTTATGAAGATTCATATTAGGGAACCCCTCATCCAGGAATAAGGTGACTTGCAGGCCTTTCATTCAGGTTACCAAAAGTCAAAGTTGACTTGATGGCAATTAACAACAACAGCAACAAGGGTGAAGATATAAAGAGCTTACATGATATTGCCCACAATTCCAAGGGAGACCAGCCTACTCTCCAATCCTTTATAGTCCTCTGGCTGGCAGGCAAAGGGCCTTTGTAGACTGCTAGAAATAGTGCAAATTGAGTCCACTTTAAGGGTTAAGGTTAGGGAATCATGGGAACTGTATTTTATTGTGGCACCAAGCTTGTTTTCTGCTGCTCCAGAGACTAGGACCCGAAACAATGGATGCAAGCTGCAAGAAAAGAGATTCCACCTCAACATTAGAGGGAACTTCCTGACAGTAAAGGGAGTTCAATAGTGAAACACACTCCCTCGGAGAGTAGTGGAGTCTCCTTCCTTGGAGGTCTTTAAGCAGAGGCTGGATGGCCATCTATCAGGGATGCTTTGATTGGGAGTTCCTGCATGGCAGGGGGTTGGACTGGATGGCCCTTGTGGTCTCTTCCAACTCTATGATTCTATGATTCTACCAGAACTCTCTGACAGAGAAGGCTCAATGTCTCAGGAAAAAAAAAAAAAAAACAATTCCCATGATTCCCTAGCACTAACCCTAACCCTAAAAGTGGACTCAATTTGCACTATTTCTGGCAGTCTGCAAAGGCCTAAAGACTATCTGAATTGGGCAGACCTTTGGTAGACTGACTGGTTGCTGAAGATGGATTTTTTTAATTGGTTGGATGTTGTGTTTTCTTTCCTGCTATTTTTTTAAAAAAGTGTTTTAAATTTAATTGTGATTTAATGTTTGAACTTTCTTTGAGCTTTAATTGTCTTCTTTATTTGATCTTACTCTGAGGTGCTTAGAGTTCTATTTGGGGGACATAAAGCCAATAGTTAATTAATTAATTGAGCTGCCTTACACAGAACAAAACTTGGAATGTACATTTGGACTAAAATTCCATTTAACGGCTCCACCTGAACTACCACAAATAGATTACATGTTCATTAGGGGACACTTGGACTTCTAGTTCAGAAAAATAACTTTTCAAGTTACAGAATCAAGATCAAATCAGCCTTACAAATTATGCCTGCATTTAGCTTCTAGTTATCAGCCATACATACATACATACATACCAAAAAAAAAAAAAGCTAAATGCAAGATACATATTTGAAGGCAAGCATGTGCTATGGCAAACAGACATCTTTCACCACTTGGGGGAGCATCCATGAAAAAAAAAACATGATAAAGATATCCTTTGGTCCATCCACTGATCCATTTAATCCAGTGTTTTCTATTCTAATATGCAGTAGCTCTCCATAATTTCAGCAGGTGCCGCAGGCCTGCCTCTGAGCCCTTAAACTGGAATGGAATATATACAAACAGTGCTATCATTCTCACTATTTCCAACACTAGGCCCAAAACGAGAAATAAAGTGTCACAAATGTCACATTAGTCACAAAATGCAACTGAATTTAGGCAGAAGCTAAAGAAAAAAATGGGTGGGGTGGGTGATGTTTCACACAAGTTGTATATATGCAATATAATTTGTGTCTTTGAGAGAGTGAATGATGGAGGTGATGTTGAGATTGTCCACAAAGGTAGATAAAATGGAGAATCTTGGAAGGCGGCACTGAATGGGGACACTCTGTACTGCAACATTTGTTGTACAAGCTCCTGCTCTACAAAGTGTTGTGTTGTGGTTATTATTTATTACACTAATATCCTACACTGTTTCTCAGTGGGCACAATTCTCGCTCCCACTTACATTTCAACATCACAACAACAGAAGGAAAAATGAAGCCAAGAGATATTCAGAATTGAATGAATAGTTGAGATTGGGTCTCCCTAGTCTGAGCAGGCTAAGACTCTAACCACTCTACTGTACTACAGTGGTAATGCAAGAGACTGAACCTTAGAGATTTTCTGTATAAATGGTGTGCTCCACCACCAAGCTACTACGGCACTCAGCCCCCCACCTTTGCTGAGGAGAGTTTTTTAAATGCCCAGTACATGCAGACATAAGAGCATCTTCCCACAGCAAAGTGAAATGCATCTTTCCCGTTCTCTCCATATGCTGGCAGCTTTTTCCCTTGTGGTTTCTATTCCTTAGGGATGACAACAGTATGAGAAATGATACTTCCACTAAATTGCACCCCATTTAATTTAGATAGCATCTAGAGAGATGGGGAATGAAACTTTATTAAGTGGAAACAGATGACCAGTAAATACGTGAACCTACCCACAATTTCCAACTTTTGTAAGCTGAAGGCTCCCTCCTAAGTGGAAAGGGTGAAGGAACTGGGTGTGTTTTGTCTGGAGAAGGGGAGTGACCAAGGACTAGGCTGGAGAGCTGAACTCCTCTTAAAGTATGATCAAACTGAACCATAAAGACTCCTATGTAGTTGAGCCCCCTCAGTAATTATCATTAAACAATAATTATTTTGCTACCACTTTCATGGGACAGTGGGCCTTTGGGATCCGCTGGGGTTTGGTTCCAGGACTCCCTGTGGATACCAAAATTCGTGGATGCTCAAATCCCATTATATACAATGGCACGGTAAAATGGTGTCCCTTATGTCCCGTAAATGACAAAATCAAGATTTGCTTTTTGGAATTTATGTACAGTGTTTTAAAATATTTTCAAGCCATGGATGGTTTAATCTGTGGATAAAGAATCTGTGAATACAGAGGGCCAACTGTATTCAGACTGTTACCAACCTCAGCTTCATGGTGATGAGGATGGTGATCCATTTAAATTTTGTTTTGTCTTTTGTTTTCATTGTTTCATAAAAACATACCTACAAGTACTCAAAACTAATAATGACCTGCCAGTCAATGCTGAGCTCCCTCCTCACCTCAAAAACAGCTCCTGGGGTCCCTGGGAGGGATGTGACAATACTCTTGGCTATCACACACACAAGAGAAGGGAAGACTTGGGACGTTATCACACGTGGGCCAGAAAGCGATAATAAAGTGG
>CM034710.1:19444777-19454856 GCA_020142125.1 Phrynosoma platyrhinos
ATCGATCTATGAGTCTTCCCTCCTGGCGCTCTATTTTCATTTCTTCAACTCTTTTCCCCATAAGGATCCGTCTAAGTACCCAATTCAGGTCCTGCGATTCTGCTCTCTCAAACCCTTCCCCTACGATCCTTTCAGACCTCCATCTTGTCCCCGATCCTACTGCTCTCCTTGGCACAGAACTTCCTCAGTCTATTAATTATATACAGACCCCCAGCATCACTTTCACCTTCATCGGCCTGGGGTATTTTTAATAATAAAAATAAAAATAAAAATAGCAGAGAGAATCCACAGACTTTCCACACTCTGATCAAATTCTTTGATCTCCGCAATAATCCCCCTCCTCTCCACGACAACTCTCTGCCTTCCAAGATCAACGTAAGGCAATCTTCTTTTTCCTTCACTCTCCTTTTGCACTCGATCTTCCCAAGCCTCCTTTCTCCCCGCGTATGTTTCAGGGATATTTTTTAACCCAGATTATTGCCTTTTATCCTTGCCTAGTTCCGCAAATAGTCTATAAGCCAATCGTCAGTCCACAATCCTCTATAGTTAACTTATGACAGATGAATTTAAATTAGAAAGTCTTAAAGTGTATTCAAGTAAAGGTTTTTAGTATTATCCCAAAGTTACATGCACTTTAAATTAGTTAGTGGCGTCTGTGAACCATCGGGATGGTGGCACAAAAGCGGCCATGTCTAGTTCTTCGGCCCCCTCCGCTCCTTACCGGACGACTTTTGCTGGTTGTGTTATCGTCCTCGGCGGGATCCGGGCCTTAATAGAACGCATCCGGGTCCCCTATGTATAGGGGACACTTCTGTGCCCCTTTTCCTGAGGAAAGGGAGCACCCTTGCCGCAATTTGTGAGTGGGGTTTCAGGAGCCGTCCTGAAACTCCACTCAAGCCGGCGCCGTCCTAAACGGAAGTCCGAAAATGGAAAAACTTTAACAACAACAAAACTCACTATTTTTTTTACCTGAGAGAACACTTTTGTAGCATTTGTAGGCCCTCTAGTGCAATTCTATGATCAACATCTGCCAGAAGTTGATCACAGACTCATGCTGGAAGACTTACAAGTGCCTAGAGAAGTGTTTCTGCAGATGTTGTCCATAGAGTTGAGTTGGAGGACCTTGAGATTCCTAGAGAGATCATATTAATTAAATCCATGAATAATCAAATCTGCAAAAGTCAAAGCTGCAAATGTCGAGGGCTGACTCAACATACACACCATTTATTGTTGCTGTTATTAAGTTATGGCAACCCTTAACCGGTGTGTGTGTGTGTGTGGTTCTTGGCAAGTTTCTTCAGAGGGGATTTGCCATTGCCATCCTCTAAAGCTGAGAGAATATGATTTTCCCAGTGGATTTACATGGGATTCAACTTAACTTAACCAGGATTCCAACACTGGTCTCCAGAGTCCTAGTCCAACGCTCAACCACTAGACCATGCTGGCTCTCACAAAACATATCAAATTTAGAAGAAAAGTAAAGTGAACCTATTACATTACTACCTTCATCAGAAACTTTTCCTTTTTTGTTCCTATGAGGTGCCCCAAAATGTAAATTTTCCAGACTCTGTGTTTTTCATATTTTTAAAAATTCTTTGTAGTGTGGACAGAGGGTAGCTCTGGACTCTGTCCATAAATCTTTTGAGTGAGCTATAAGCAGTTTGCCAAGCCTTTCTGATTTCCAGCAGTTTAACAATAGAAACAAAAAGATGACTTTTTTTCCCTCATCTAATTTAGGCTGCTGAAATGCTGAAAGCTTGGAATAACCAGGTGTAGACCTTTTTGTAAAAGGATTGTGAGTGCACCTTCTGGTGCAGAAAATAAATTCCCAAGCTCAGAATTTGCTCTTTCTTTTTAAATGCATGCCTTCTGCACCCAGCTCTGCCTGGTATATCTTGTGGTTCTACTGAAAAAAATCTATCAATACCTGTGTTAAAATTTCATTAGGACTGATTGCCAATATAAAATATATCCCATTAAATTCCAATATATCCACTTACATATAGATAACCCCCATACAGATACTCCAAAGAATTGTGGGAAATGCATTCTGGCAAAAGTGGGTATATCCACACTGCACGATTATAGCACTTTGATGTCACTTTAACTATCATGGCTCAATTCTATGGAATCCTGGGATGTGTAATTTGCTGAGCTACTTAGCATTCCCTGCTTAGGGAGCTCTCTTGCATTAACCTGACATATAGCAGATTGCTTAGAGCCCCACTAAACTACAATTCTCAGAATTACATAGTATGGTGCCATGGCAGCTAAAGTGGTATTAAAGTGGCATACTTATAGTGTGGATGCATCCAGTACTGAGAATTCTGTTCAAAGATCCCTAGCCCACCCTCACAAAACTACAGTTTTCAGAATTCCCTGAGACTATTAAACTAGTCTAAGGGGGGTTGCAGACTGCCAGAAATAGTGCAAATTGAGTCCACTTTTAGGGTTAGGGTTAGTGCTAGGGAATCATGGAAATTGTTGTTTTTTTTCTGAGACATTGAGCCTTCTCTGTCAGAGAGCTCTGGTGCCACAATAAAATACAGTTCCCATGATTCCCTAGCACTAACCCTAACCCTAAAAGTGGACTCAATTTGCACTATTTCTGGCAGTCTGCAAAATCTCTGGTAAATTTGCCTTATTCACATTTAATTCTTCACATTTAGGAGATTATCACATGGCTTAAATACTACTACTTACCACTCCCAATTTAATTCGAATTTGCGCAGCAGCCATGTATTATCGCATGGCTTTTGCAGTGGAATCTTACTTTAGACTAGATCCCCACTCCAATGCGCATCCGAAAATGCACTCTGGCAGCCATTTCTCCAAGTTGGAACCTTCTGACTTGGAAAAAGCGGCCTCTGGAATGCATTTGCCAATTTGCACTGGAGATGGGATGCACCTGGACAGCATTGGAGGGGGGGGGGAGTTGTGCAATAAGACCCAGCTCCAGCCTGAATTGGACTCTAATTCAAAAGAGGTAAGCCAGGTCCGGGAGGAGGTGCAATAATCTCATTAGAATCATAAAATCATGGAAGTGGAAGAAACTCTAAGGGCCATCCAGTCCAACCCCCTGCCATACAGGAATACACAATCAAAGCACCCCTGATAGATGGCCATCCAGCCCGTTTAAAAACCTCCAAAGAAGGAGACTCCACCACAATCTAAGGCAGCAAATTCCACTGTCAAACAGCTCTTAACATTGGGAAGTTCTTAATGTTGAGGTGGAACCTCTTTTCCTATAGCTTGATGCCACTGCTTGATTATAGCTAGCTGAGTCCAAATATCCATGTAGCAGAGGAGTGGGCAAAGTGCAGGCCATGGACTGTATTCAGCACCTCAGACCTTTCTGTGCCCCCAAATGCATCCCCAGAATTTTATTTTTAAATGATACTGAGGTCTACCACATAATTCATAGGCAAGCCACTAAATGAACTGTAGTCAATGGGAGAGCCACTGTCATAGTCAATGCCATATCCAATTTAGTTTCTTTTAGTTCTGTTTGTTGTTATGTGCCTTCAAGTAGACTCTGACTTATGACAACATCAGTTGTAGGGTTTTCTTGGCAAGACTGATTTAGAGGAGGTTTGTCATTGTCTTTTTCTGAGATACTGTGACTTGCCCAAGGTCACCTACAGCTGAGCAGGGATTCGAACCCTGGTCTCCTGGAGCCCTAGTGCCACACTCAAAATACACTGGTGTCCTTTAATTCAAATTAAAAAATAGTCAGTATTGTAGTCAATATCATACTAATGAAAACCATCCTAAGTGCATTTTAAGGTTCATTTATATGTAACAATAAATTTAATAATGATCCATCAAGTATGAATGGGGGCATTTTATCTGTTAATAATGACTGGAGAATTTTTAATGAATCCAATTATATTTCATAAAGAATTAATTTCTAATTAATTTTGGCTAATTTCAATCTATTTTTATATATGTAGCTAATTAAAAAACAAATTTTAACACTTTCAATCTATTTTATATATGTGGCTAATTTTTTTAAAAAATTAACAGACCCTTCAAACCAGAAACAAAGAAAAAATACAATCCTTGAGCACTCAGACAATGTGAAAAATGGCTCCCATTCCCATTGCAATTGCCCACTAGCAGATCAGTAGTGAGTTTTGTAGTGTCTCATTTTCCTTAAAGAGTATTTGTTTGATTTATCACAGAAGTGGCCAACTTCTTATGTGAGTACAACAAATGACACAGGCCATTTCTGGACAGAGTCTTGGCTTTCCAGAGTAATAACTAGAAAGGGGTTCCTATACCTGTAATGGTTGTGCAGAAGAGGGAATTTCAGCAAGTGCTGCTTGTTACCTGGTTGTGTGACAAGCATCACATACTAAAATTTTCTCATCTTCACAATCATTAAAGGTACAAGAGCTCTCTCCAGTTTTGAACTGGGCAATCATAACAGAGTATGAAGAGTTACAGGGCCTTTGTTGTTTACAGCCTTCAAGCCGACTTCGACTTATGGTGACTATGAATGAGAGACTTCCAAGTCACCCTATCTTCAACAGCTCAGGTCTTGCAGACTCAAGGCTGTGGCTTCCTTGATTGAGTATATCCATCTGTAATGTGATCTGCCTCTTTCCCTACTTCCTCTTACCTCACCAAACATTATCATATTTTCTAGCGAGTCATGTCTTTTCATGATGTGGCCAAAGTACGCCAGCCTCACTTTCGTCATCTTGGCTTCTAAGGAAAATAAGACTTATTTATTTGTCTTTTTAGTAGTTCACAGTATCCACAGAACTCTTGTCCAGCACATTTCAAATGAGCTGATTTTCTTCCTATCAGCTTTCTTCACCCTCTAGTTTTCATAACCATACATAGTAATAGGAAATATGATTGCATGGACTATCCAACTTTAGTATTCAGTGATATGTATTCACACTTCAGGATCTTGTCTATTTCCTTCACAGATGCCCTTCCAAGTCCTAGTCCTCTTCTGATTTCTTGACGGCAGTTTCCACTCTGATTAATGACTGAGCCAAGGTACAGAAAAGCTTGAACTATTTCAATGTCTTCATCATCTGCCTTAAAGTGGTGTAAATCATCTGTGGTCAGCTACTGCACAGACTTGGCCTTAGCACCTGCCTGCCATGCCAGACAGTCTCAGTGGTAATACCTAATTGTCTTGTACAGCTACCCAGACTAGGATCCCCAGCTCTCAGGGCCTGAACCCTCTTCTCCACTCCTTAGGGCAAGGAGAGGGATCTCACAGGAAAAGCGCTGCCTTGAAAAGTGTGTCCTCATTTGTAAGATTTAGAAAAGCTAGTCTCTGTATCCGTGAATTCTTTATCCACCAATTCAACCATCTACAGCTTTTGGGTATTAAATTATGGCTCTGGAGACCACTCAGCCATAAAAAGAAATGACCCACTGGATGACCTTAGCCAAGTCACATGCTCTCAGCCTCAGGGGAAGGCAATGGCAAACTTCCTCTCAACAAGTCTTGCCAAGAAAACCCATGATAGGGTTGCTATAAGTCAGAAATGACTTGAAGGCACAACAACATACACATTTCAAAAAGCAAATCTTGATTTTGCCATAAGATATATAATTTTACTATACTATTGTATTTAATGGGAATTGAGCATCCAAAGATTTTGGTATCCACAGGGGGTCCTGGAACCAAACTGCAGTGGATACCAAGGATCCATTGTATTTTTTTGTATTATTATTTCAGTGGTCTACTCTGTGCAGCTGTGTTTGATGCTTATTGTATCATGCTTAATGGCTTCACAAGGGGGCTACCCCTTGTAGCATCACCATAGCCTGGCTCCTTTGACATCACTAGAAGTTATCCGTAGGTCTCATGTTTTGGTGCTGAGATCTCAGGACCTGGGAATGTCCTGACTTAGAACTTCTAGGCCAGACCCATGCTGCCTGGGGCCTGATGGTTTTCAGTTGTGAACTAAAGTAAAAGCAATGATAGGGAAATCAATACAATTTTAAATTCTTCACAGTGCCCTGAAGCACTCAACAAGTGGCACCCTGTGGTACTAATGGATATTAAAATGGTGGTCATCCTTCTATATTCAGTTGTTGCAAGATAAACCTACAGTCAAGGAGAAGATGGGTGGCTGGGATGGGTACTGATGTATGAAGACCTCACCCCAACCTGGTGTTATTCATGACTCCAATGCAGTGCCGCAGAGCATGCTCTCATTTCAGCATACTAGTGGAAAAAACCTTCCTGGGGTAGGGTAATTTTTACCCCCAGCAGTCTATTTAATAATTTAGAGTTGAACATGGACAGAAAGATCGGCTAACACTGACTTGCCATATTCTACCCCATTATTTCACCAGAAAGTACAGGATAAATGGGGTTTCATCCCATTTATCCCCATTATAATCCAGCAACACAGGGTTAACCTGAGAGACTGTGACTGACTCAAAGTCACACAGCTTGCTTTCACAACTAAGGACTGAAATGGCTCCTCTCCCAACCAATATATACTGCAGGGCAACTAATATACATACATGCCATTCACATCTGAAGACCTGTGCATGTACTTTGTGTTCTGGAACACCAATATCAACAACAACAACAACATCAATAACGTCGATGTGAATCACCCTTTAGCAAAAGTAACAACAAAAACAACATGAATCACCCTTTAAGGAAATATCAATGCAGCATTTCCCATTCACAAGAAGAACCCTACTGGGTCAGAGCAAATCAAAGGCCTATCTAACCCAGCATCCTATTTCTTCACAACAGAGAACCAGATACTTCTGGAAAACCCACAAACACAATTTGAGCACAACAGCACCCTCCCATTCATGTTCCCAGCAACTTGTCATAAGATATACAGCCTTTGATGCTAGAAGTAATATATAGCCATTATTATTAGCAGGCACTGGTAGCCTTCTCTTCCATGAATTTGTCTAATCTCCCTTTAAACCTGTCCATGTTGAAATCTATCAGTACAACTGGTGTTTGCAAACTGCACAGTTCCACTATGCAGCAAAGCCCAGCATTCAGTTTCCAGTGACCAACAAGGTGCCCCAGGAAGCTCACAAGCAAGAGATAAAGGCAGTGGCAGATGGTATCTCTGATTCCAGCAGGGCAAGGCATCTATCCTGGTTTGGATCTGAGATATCCGATGAGCTATCCAATGTGTTGGATCTATGTGCTGGATCTATCTTGGATGGTCCAGGGTGCTAAGGGTGCCCTGCCTCTAAGATGTTAAACACCTTGGACAGCTCCAAGATAAAAAGATGGAATGGATTCACTTCCCCACAGTCACTGGAGCCACTGGACTGAGGCACAGAGTAGTCCTGCTCCCCCCCCCCACTGAATCTCAAGAGGCACAATGCCTCTACACCCAGGAGTTCAGCACAGTCATTGTGAATCATGACTACAATTCCCAGAATCTCCCAGTTAGCATGAATACAGTCCTTGTGACCTAGGAGCAATCAGAAATTTTGGGGTTTTTTTGAAAAAGAATTATTTTCTAGTTCTTCCAAATTGCCTTTAAATATGTTATTAAAGCCATCTAAGATGGTAGCCATTGACCCATATTGTAGCAACAAAGTCTAGAAATGAATTACAAATTTTTGTGAGTTCTTTCTTTCTCTGCTCAGTTTCCTGAAAATTGTTTTTATTGGATGACCCCAAGGTCTAGCTTTATAAGAAATTGTTCTGTCTCTGTTTTCTTTCTCTATACCATGCATTATTCAGTAAATTCTATCTGCTCCTTGTGAACTAGCATCACTAATGCTCTGAAAATATAATAGTTGTTGCTGAAGAACAGACTCAACAATATGAGTACTGTTGGCCCAAGACATTTTGCTACCTGAGACAGAGTATCAAATGATACCCCCTTCCCACAGTCAAGCTCCACAGTGCTCAAGACCAGTCCCACAAGCAGTGCTCTCCTATATTTTGCAGTAAAAACATAATAAGAATCAATACATCAACAATGTTCTTTCCTTTCATGGCACCCAAAATATGTGGCTTGAGCCAGCTCCCTCACTCCATCTCACATTAGGGCTGCCTCTGATGATGGAGTTCAGAGAAAGTATATTGATGAGAGGATAAAAGACGGACATCACTTGAAACACTGTGTTTCTTTCTCCACTCTGATCAAGAAGTTCAAGATATATGTATAATATAAATCAATAAAGCAGCTACTATTGTAGCTCAGAATTCCCCAGAGCTGGCATTCACACCTAAATCTATCTCTTGTGCCCTCCTTATCACTCTTATCAAGGTACAGCCATTGTCATCAAGGTTGCACTCTAAACTACATGATTTCTCTCTCCAAGTATGTCTCAAGAGGCACTTCCCCTTCCTCAATTCAACACAGGTAGCCCCAGCGATCCAGGTCAGACTGCCAGTTCATCTATTTCACCTTTCTCTCTCCTGACTGGTAGCAGCTACCTAAGGAATGAGGAGACCATTCCATTGGCAGCCTGTGGCTCTGAGAAGGGGGAAACCTCATCTTGCCACCACTCAGACTATGGGCTGTCAGTGGGCCTTCCCCTGCTAAGTCAGGAGTAAGCAATTGTGGGAGTCTAGGGGGCTACATTAACCCCCTATGAGACCTTAGGGGCAGGGCAGTACCCACCAACCACACACAACTCTTCCACAAAAAATAAAATAAAATAATTACCCCCAAATGTCTCCCAACACACCCTAAGGGCTAGGAAGGGCATTTTGCCATATTTCTAGCTCCCCTTGGGCCATTGTTAGCTCAGGAAAGGCTTTTTTTCAAAACAGGAAATGACCAGAAGTCACATCTGATTTATGTCAATTATTTTTTAAAAAAAGTCTTTCCTGAGCCTAAAGTGGTTAAAGGCCCCCCCAAAAAACATGGCACAAAAATGCCCCTCCTGCTCCCAGGGGGGGATTTGAGGATAATTTTTGACTACTGAGGGCCACAAAAATGACTGCAGGTACACATGAGGTCCTCAGGCCATACTTTGTCCATCCCTGTGCTAAGCGCTCCTTTCAACTGGTGATGCTGAGGACTGAACCTGGGACTATCTGTGAGGCATTGAGAATGTATGTGGGACAAGACAGGCATGTTGGAAGAGGAGGCGCAAAAGCACATGAGGAGAAGTCAGAAGGAGGGAAGCAAGGTAGTGGGACCCAAAAGTAGAATAATCTGAATTAAATGGGAAAGAGGCAGCAACTGGCAGGGGCAATGAAAGAGCGGTCTGGGGAAAGATTTGCTAGGCATGGGTAAAACTGGCCTCTTATGTCCCCTAGTGTCATAAGGGGTCAAAGGCCTATCTAGCAGAGTATCCATTCATTTGCCAATGAGGCAGAGAGGCCATCACCCCCATCAGTTCAAGACAGACCAGAATGGGCTTCCAGTAGGAAAAAAAGGAGTGTGGGAGGTAGAGGTGGGAAGCAGCATTTGTCTATAGCTGATGAAGCAGGTGCATCATGAAATGATAAATATCTTACTCTTTAGTGTGTCTTAGAAACAATTGATTTTTGATACAGCCTATACTACAGAATGCAGCTCAAATAAGCAAGCCAAGCCATACTCAGTATGGAAATACAAATTGCTTCTCACCCTCCTAGATGACTAATCCTTTTGACCCCAGGGATTGGAGTGAGGTGTACATTTCCTTACTGAGCCCAAATATTCAAAGATATAACCCCCTTAGTCTGTCAAATCAATATGGAAAGAGATCTTGTAGCACCTACAAGATCTCTTTCTATACTGAGCCCAAATATAAGGGCTCAATGTGAATAAAACTCATCCACTGCCTTTTTTTCCTCTAGTGAAAATAATACCAAGGAATTGCACACCTGAAATGAAGGGAAGATGCAAAGCCAGGAGGGGAGGGTGTATTAGGACTACAGACCTAATAAAGGGTTTGGAAAAACTAGTATGTTATAATGGGGTAGGTGCTGAGAGACAGCTAGGCCTAAAGTGTGTGCCAGGGGTGGGGTGGGGTGGAGAAAGAAGCTATTTGGTGGTAAAGACCTAAGAGGCTGGAGGATAGGGAAGCAGAATGTGGGAGGTTCAAGCAGAAGGAAGGAGCTGCAGAGATCCCCCAGTGTGGCTAAGAGTTCAAGGGACAATGTTAAGAGA
>CM034710.1:19481770-19499812 GCA_020142125.1 Phrynosoma platyrhinos
TTTTCAGTTTCTGGGCCACGTGTGATAACGTCCCTAGTCTCTGGAGCTACAGAAAACTAACTTGCTCAGTATGACATTTCTTCAAATACTGAAACAATGCTATCATATCACCTCTTAACCCTCTCTTCTCCAAGCTAAACATATCCAGCTATCTAAGTTGCTCTTTATGGGACATGGTTTCCATACCTTTTACCATTCTGGGTGTCCACTGTGCAAGTAGTTAGCAAGACCTTTGGTGTGATTGAGCTGGGCTCCTCTTCATTTTCCTGAACATGCTACAGCTGGATCTAGGCAGTATGTGCCAAGGTGCAACTGAGCCATGAAGTCAAAACCACCAGAATCACTGGTGTAGTTGTAGAGTTCACATCTGGGCAAGGCATGGAGTGTGTGATGTTAATCTTTGAACTGAACTGCTCCTGCTTTTTCCCCACCATGTCAGTGCCGGAAAGATAGACAGCCTTATGCAAACAGGCTCAAGAGTCACAGCCGGGCTGTTTCCCACAGGACAGAAGGCGTGAGACAGAAATGTTGAAGGACAGTTGGAGCAGAAAAGAAAAAGGGGAGAAAGGGGCCTGAGTGGTGAACGAGCTGCACCTGAGCTCTAAATATGAAATGCTGGCAGCTAAAGGGGTTTGAAATATGATTTCCAAGCTTATGTGGGCAGACGCAAGTGCAACCGCAGATGATCGGGAGGAGGGGGGGTCTCATCTCAAAGTGAGTTAATTAAGCAGCAAATTAATTATCCAGCCAATCGGCTCTGTTGAGAGCTAAATAACCAGGGGGAGATCAGCTGGTGGGTGTGATCGATACTGAGCAAAGAGCTGGTTGGGAAGAAGGCCAAGAACAAACATGTGCACATGGAGAGAAAGCAGTGATGTTCTGAGTAAGGAAGAGCCACACTGCATGTGCAAGGTGTGGTGTGATATCCTTCATAATGTCTCCCCCCCCCACGCTGCATCCCCACTAAGCAAAAGAAATAAAAGTCTGTTTAGTTAAACATGTACTGCATCATAGAACATGGAAGATTACATTTTAGACTACAACTCCCAGAATCCCCCAACCACAAAGGCCGATGGCTCCTGGAAGTTGTAGTCCAAAAGCTACGTAGAAGAGTGTTTCTCAACTGCAATTGTTGTTTGTTGTTGTATACTTCCAAGTTGTTTCCAACTTATGGTGACCCTAAGGCAAACCTATCATGGGATTTTCCAGGTCTGAGAGTATGTGACTTGCCCAAGGTCGCCCAGTGGGTTTCCATGACCTAATGGGGAATTGAACCCCAGTCTCCTGTGTCAAAGTCCAGTGCTCAAACCACTACACAAAGTTTGGGTGCGAAATTATTTGAGCATTTTAGGAATGAAAAAGAGGACTGAAATATCTTCAATAAATCAGTCAATCAAATCAACTGCAGGGAAAGGAGACAGCCCTGTTTCCCTGTAGCATATACCATAGGATTCCCTGTCCTATTTCTCCAACTGGGCAGCTTCATGATCCCATGCCCTAGTGTTAAGCTTGTTTTTTGTGCTCATCCTGTTTCACCTTGCGTTTTGGGATATGCAACTCATATTTCAGCCTCACTGCCCAGGGCAACTGGCAAAACTGAATCCCAGCAGATGATTGAATGAACCAATCCAAATCAGTAAAGAATCCAGCCATGGATCTGTGCCTTAGTATATTTTTTGCTTAGCAGCTGGATTGCTGTGTCTGAAGAACTCAGTCAGAAATGGGAAGTTACAGCACACTTGGCCACTGAGGCTTCAAGGATACCCTGCCCTTTCTGAAAGGGTTCACATCTTGTTTTAAATGCAGTTATCCTTCCTACAGAAGAAAATCCACCAGATTTAGTGTCTGAGGAGGCAAAACAAAACAACCCAAGCACATCCCCCAGGGAACATTATCAGTGTGGCAATTCCATCAAAAGCTGTCGTTCTAATTGTGGATGGTACCCTTCCACCTGTGATTATCTGTAATTACAGTCATCCCTGTTTTAATTTCCTAATGATATTAACACAGGAATTGACAGCATCCTCACTGCAAAGAGCCCTCCGGCATTATGTAGCCCTGAGGCAGCTCTCTGCAAGGTCCTGTGAGAATCTCAGCTTTCATTTTAAGAAGGCTAAGTTTTTAGTCCCTGTTGTTGCAGGAATAAGCTTGAAAATGTGTTGGCACTCCCTACCAAAGGCTTAGAAATCTGATGATAAGTGAGAAGAAACATAAATTCAGTTTTATCTCCCCTCAAACTCATGATCTCAAAAGCTGTCCAATTTTCTTGCCCATACCTATTTTTGGAGGCAGAACAAGAATATTTCAAATGTTCAGACAGACACCTGTGGCTTGATTTCCATTTAAAGACCTTACACACATGCATGCTGCAGAGTGAACACTTCCTTTGAGGCAAATTTGGCTTGTGTGCCTTTAAGTCACCTGTTGACCTCTGGGCAACCCCATGAATTTCATAGGGTTTTCTTAGGTAAGGAATACTCAGATGTGGTTTTGCCAGTTCCTTCCTCTAAAATGTAGCCTACAGTTCACTGGCGGTCTCCCATCCAAACACTAACCAGGACTGAGCCTACTTAGCTTCTAAGATCAGCCAGGATCTGGTGCCTTTAGGGTATTTAGCCCCTCATATTTGGCTTCCACTAACTATACTTCAAAGCTGGCTGTACAATTTGCTGACTCTCAAGAAAAAACAAGTTGTCCTATCCACAGAAACAGTGGGTATGGGATTAATTGATGAAACATCTCTCCAGCAAAATGCAACAGTGAAGAACTACTCTTCAGACCAGGGGTAGGCAACTTTTTTGAACCGGGGGCCGGGTTGCTGTCCCTCAGACAATTGGGGGGGCGCCGAAGCACCAAAAATAAATAAATAAATAAAATATATTTTTAAAAAAATTAAAAAAGTTTTAAAAAATTTTAAAAAATATGCATGCACACTCTCTCAGCCCCAGAAAAACCATGGCAAACCCCTGTGGAGATTTTGCCAAGAAAACCCCAAGGTTGCCTACCCCTGCTTCAGACTAACTCCTTCCATCACCAACCAGAACAACTAATTACTGTGCAGTGATGGTAGGAATTGTAGTTGCACATCTGGAGGGTGCCATGTTGAGGGATGCTTATTTAAGGGAAAGAAAGAGGTCATTGAGAAGATGACCAGTCCTCTCCCCAGCAGTGGTTGAGCGCTTTAGCTACTTTTGCCCACTAAGTTGCAAAATTATGTCAATTGAGGAACTTGCATCTAATTTCCTGAAAGATGCCAATTACCTACCCTCCCTCTTGGCTCATGCAAAGTTTCCAGATAGGTTCCATTATAGCGAGCAGGTTGCTCAAGCCTGATTTATATTGCACAATCCAAAAAATCCCCAAACTTGCCAGCTGTACCATTTTCTCCCACTGAATGCCATCTGTATAGCAGGCTCATTAGACATCATCAAAGGGAAGTGTCCTCGGTGTACCAACTGCACTAAATGTGCAGCCCCAGAGGTTTTATGGGAAGTCATGGGGACAAAGGGATATTTTTGTTGGCTCAGGATAGAATGTCGCAGTCAGGCATTTCCTCTCTCTCCTCATTCTTCTCTAGACTCAACAAAATTGAGATTTAAGGACACAAGATGTTCTCCATCAGAAAAGGGGTAGGCCAGGGCCAACTGCTGTCATTCTGCTGTCTGAGGCCAAAAAACAAGCCAACACACAAACACAATATTCAGAAGCTGAATGGATACTAAGTTGAATACTAACAATATTCCATCACATCTGGGGGCTGCAAACCAGTTTAGGGGATGCAGGACATGTGACCCACTCAACTCTCTCCTCCAACAGAAGGAACTAGCCAAGGGGCCCAGAAGGAAGAGCCAAGGGACTACTTCAGCATCTGCCACCTATGAAACCCTGCCAAATGGTAGAGCCGGCATTACAGATGGTCTTCACACTGACATTTTTTTTCTTTTTAAAAACTCAAACCACATGACTGATATGTGGGACCACAAGCCTGGCTTTTGAGGTAGCTCTCAAAGTACTGGCAGGGTAGTAAAGGTGAAGACAGTCTTTCAGATAATCTGGTCCTAATCCATGTAGGGTTTTCATAGTAGGGTGGGTGGAGTCCAAACTTGAAGAATGTACTCAACTTTTTACTATAGCCCTGGTATCTACCAACTATATCTTGACACAAAAAAAGAGAGATTAAATAATTCTGAGCACCAGGATCTACTTTGTGTTATGAAAACATGATAGAACTCACAGTTATTCCATGCATTAATCAATTCCTTGTTGCCCCAAGCTCCCCCACCCCCACCCCCATGCCAGCAATTTAATAATTTTGCTGCCCTACATAAACAGTTGGGAATCAGAAATACTTGCCAATTTACTGCAAATCAGAGTCCTACCCAGATCTACCTTCAGCTCATCTCTAGACTACAGTACCTGCAATGACATGATAAATCAGGCAGGAATGATGCATTATAAAGCAAACAAGAAATTTCCCAAACTCTATTTGCCTGGTAGTTTTGATAAAGATTGCAAGGACAGATTTGTAGAAGAAAATTGTTTAGAATACAGGGTGTGCAATCTTTCTTTCTCCTCTGCGCTGCTTTCCTGTTGCTTCCACTCCTCTTGGTCAGGCTCTAAGACCAAAAATAAACCAGGCTTGGAAGGAGGGGGCCAGCCATGGAGTCAGAATTATAGGAAGAAGGGGCAGGCAGAAATAAAGTTAGGGACACACTCACCCCTTTCCACTCACCTGTTGATGCTGCATTACCATTTTGTTGTTGTTGTGTGCCTTTCAACTTATGGCAAAGTTGATGTTAAAAGCAGCAGGCCCTGGTGATATCATTACACATGATACATCAACCACAGCTGCTCAAATCATGCCAATAAATAATAATAAAAACCTACCATGTATAACAAATTAGGAAAATGCAGAAACACTTTTCATACCACTTATTTCACTCTGAAATGCCTTGCCTGCAGATTAAAGAAGAGGAACCAGTTCATGAGACTCATGACTAGTTTCTGAAATCTAGTAACCTTAACTATTGTTGTTGTGTGCCTTCAGGTCGTTTCCGACTTATGGCAACCCTAAAACAAATCTATTGTAGGGTTTTCTTGGAAAGTTTCTTCAGAGTTGGTCTGCCGTTGCCATCCTGTGAGGCTGAGAGAATATAACTTGCCCAAGATCATAAAGTGGGTTTCTTGGCTCAGCTGGAATTTGAACTCAGGTCTCCAGAGTCATAGTCAAACCACTATGCCACACTGGTTAGCATTAAGCCAAGAGACAAATTCAAAGTACAGATGTTAACCTATAAAGCCTTGAACAGGGCAGGACCACAACAGAGAGGAACAGACTCCAGGCTTTTGAAATCTACTTTTTAAAATTATTAATTAGAAGGAAGAAATCCACCCAGTGGAGTTGGATTCTGAAGAGTGGCTCACATGGGCATACCTACATCTTAGAAAACTCTGCTGGCTGATAGATTCTGTAATCCAAAAAAGGTAACTGTTTCAAGCTCTGAACAGGCATATGTTGAGCATTAAAGGACAAGATGTTTCTGAATATATGCACAGTCCAGAAATTTGTAATCAGTACTAGGTAAAGCTCATGAGTCTTTTCATAAAAAATACATTCCTGTTTTCTCCCACAAGCATTATTTTCCAGCATCTAATTTAGGGGGAAAGGCATTTTAGTTGTCGTGTAGACAACAGGGAGTTAGAAGCTCTTCTTGGTCTACTACAAACTGCCTCAATCTGTAGGTCCAAAAGATCTCATAGTAGATCCCAATCTACTTTTTCTCAGCCCCAGGACTAGGGTATCTGAACATCACCTGCTTGTACATGAATGTTCCAGCTGTTGAGGTGATCATCAGAGCATCCATTGAAGCTGCCATCACTTTCAAATACCAGACATTATTATTATTGATTATTATAGACTGGGCCTTCACTGTAGTGGTGTCCTGCCTAGGCTGCAGAAAGCACTCCTCAAAGACTTTCACTTCATGCCCACTCACTTTTTTCCTGTCAGTGCCAAGTTGAAAGCAAAATTAGAGACAATAATTGTGAGAGGTTATTTTCTCCTCTTATCTTCACTTTCAATTATATGCCATTCCTGTTCTCCCCAGTACTGTTTTAACTAATTTTAGTTATTCTGTTTTCATTTGCTTTATGATTTATCATTGCAATATATTTTAAAAATCTAATATATAAGCCTTTCAAGGCTGTATTGCTGAAAGATGGGATGAAAAGACAATACTTTGGGGAAACATGTTTACCAAGGTAGCATGTCACTCCAGCTTCAGAGTAAGGGCCTGTAGCTCAGAGCATATAAGCTGAAAGTCCTGAGTAGGCCTGGCACTAGCATCTCATAACCTTTGGGAGCTTCTGGCATTTCTTCTCCCTGGCAAGGCCCTCTGGACTCTCATCTGTCTTATGTCCCTCTTTTTAGGTGGTACATTATTGTGAGCGAACATTTTAAATTTTCCACTATGCCAGCAGTGTTTCTGGTCTGAATGTCTTAAATCCAAAGCATTGCAGGAAATTTAAAACAGTGGCCTCCAGGCACCAGTCAGAGGAGCACTGCCTTGTGTCATGTTCAGAGCCAAAGTGTTACAGCCCATGACTTAAGACAGCCCAGATGCTGCAGCACTTTGTAGATCTCGAAGCAAACAATTTGTTCCACCAAGATCAGGGACGATATTGAAGGTTTTTATGTTTTTATCCTGAAACTCCTCTTCATACTCCACTCCTTCCTGCTAAGTGAGCAAACTTAAAAAGACAATACTCTCCAAGTATTCACAACTGTCACACTGCTGCCACTAATGCACTAGCTTCATGGACTGTGAAGCTCTTGGAGATTGTCTGGTCATCTAACTTTTGGAGCTAGGCTCAGTAGCCACTATTATTAATCCAGGGTCAAGGGCCTTTGGTTTAAGCATTTCTGGCATTTCAAGCTGGGGAGTATCTGTGGTTCCACACAGTGGAGCTTAAACATAGTTCATCTTCTGTTTTCTCAGCCACCAAGGTCATCTACTGGACACTGAGTCATAATGCCATGAGGGTTTACAGGAAATGGAGGGGTCAAAGAAATTTGCCCTGATCCCAAATTCCAGCTTCAGAATCTCCTGCTGAAAGGGTCTCAAGCATACAGGATGTTATGGAAAGCCATTGCCTGCTAATGCAGAACAATTATGAGACTCATTCTAATCTGGGTCTAGGCTATCAGAAGGAGTGTCATCTTTCTCCTATAAACCCGTGTGAGTTTTGTGGTGTTCATGGGAGGCCCTTCTCTTGGTCCTGCCAAGCACTTAGGAGGAACATGAAAGAGGGCCTTCTCTGTTGTTGCTCCCAAATTGCAGAACCTTCTTCCAAGGGAGGCTAGCCTGTCCCCAAACCTGTTATCCTTCTGCTGGCAAGCAAAGGTCTACTTATTCAGCTGAGCATATGACAAGTGACTGCTGAGTGATGGACTTTTAACAATGGTCCGTCTGTATTTTTTGTTCCCATGCTTTTTAGATTGTTTTGAATTCATTTATGTTTTTAAATTATAATTTGTTGGATATTTAATAATAATATTATAATGTAATGGTATTTTTATTGGTAGCCATTTTTTTCCAATAAATACCATGAGCTACAATATTAAAACACAATTAAACAAACTGTGCTATTAAAACATGCATTCAAAACCATCTTTACTGGAACCCATTTTTGAGAACTAGCATAGTGTAATGATTTAAGTGTTGCACTAGGACTCCAGAGGACCAAAGTTTCCTTAACCACGAAAACCCACTGGGTGTCCTTAGGCAAGTGACACTCTTGCAGGCTTAGAGAAAGGCAATGGCAACACTTCTTTAAATAAATCATGCCAAGAAAACACTATGATTGAATTGCCATAAATCAGAGTTGACTTGAAGGCACATAACAACAGCCCATTTTTAATCTTCTTGTGAGCTGTCTTGAGATTCAATTTTGGGAGAATGGTGAGATATAAATCAAATAATATATACATCTAAGGCAGCTTCACACATTCACACATGCATGTCACGCTTATTGTTTGTTTATACAAAGACTGATGACTCACAGCTGAACATGTGAATCCACTGAAGAGTGCTGTATTTGAATCCATGCAGCATCTTTATGACCTGTCATGTTTGATCTATGATGGCTATTTTACACTTAATACGATCATCCAGAGGTGAACAGGTATGTGTGAATAAGGCATGAACTAATGCTTTTGGAAAGTACTATATCAAAGGCAGCTCCACAGGATAGAAAGACCCTGCCTGTGAAGGTTCCTTCATGCATTCATGCAATACTTGATGCTGCAATCAATGAAGGATAAGCTGGCCACAAGTGTGCAGGCTAGGGTAAAGAACGAACAACAGGATACAGAACTAGCATACCACTACAATTTAGAAACTTGCACCAGCACCACAATGTGTGATGTTGCCACTGCACTGGTAAGTGGAAACGGCCTGCCTGTTTATGAAAAAAGAAAGAAATGTAGATCTTGAAGATCTCGCTTCTACTACTTGACCCATGACAAAAAAAAAAAAAAAACTGAGGCTGATGCTATAACATACACACACTCATACACACACACTCATATATACTAATAATAGCAGACACATCCACGTACCAATATACTAGTATAGCAAGAATGGGGAACCTTAGGAACTCCAAATGGAGATTACAACAATCCCTTACCACAATTGGCCAGACTGGCTGAAGCTGATGAGAGTTGAAGTCCAGAATACTGGGATAGCTAAAGGCTCCCTACACCTACCTTACAATGGGAGGATTGCAAATACATAGGTCAAGAACGTAACATGCTAAAAATGCTACACAAAAGTTCAACTTAATTATAAACAGGAGTGCCATTCATGGCCCAGCTGGCTGGGGAATTCTAAGAGTTCTAGCCATAAAAGTAACTTCCAGAAGTTGTATTACCACAGGCTGGACTTGCTTTTTCTACTGTGCACAGTGATGGTTTTAAGGCAAGGCCACTATGCACTCCTGGGAATTGTAAAAACCACACGCTCCTTTCTGATGTGACCCTTTTTTGAGATTAATATTGCATTGTCTTGACCTCAAAGACCATTCAAGATGCGCAAAGTGTATCAATTATCAAGCAGGTCATGACTGTACACAACCTCACTGGAAGTCAAACATCAATGTTCACAGGAATACTGACATGAGGAAGGCTGGCAGGAAGGCTGGAATGGAAAACAGAAAGGGAGCAGAAAAGGACTATCCAAGACAGTGAACAAACTAGAGAAAAGGAGACTCACAGTTGACCTTAGTTCTGAGTATTGGTGTCCATTTGAATGATTACCATCACCACCCAATTTGAGAAGGGCAACAAATCAGTCACTTACAACTGCCCCCAAATAAACCTGTGAAGTGACAGAAGAGACAATTTTGGGTATCCCTCAGCCTGTCCCCCACACTTCAAACTGGAAGTAACTTACGGGTTTGAAAAAATCCCTTCCCTGGTTTACAATAGATCTATCCCTACCATAGCCCTAAGGATGAAAATAGTCTGAAATAACTAATGCAGAGGTCATTCCCCATCCCAAAAATTACCGTGGAGTGTGTGCAGTGTGCACAGCAACTCTTTGCTCACCTCTGGTTTAGGGACTCAAATTATGAGGGTTCTTGAAATACAAAATGAATGAAATTTTAAGCTTTACATTATTGTTATAACAGCACATATTTTGGACAATATTATGAGCACTGACAAAACTGAGAATTTCAGCTTGACTTAATCAATAGTAGTGTAGCATCTAGCTCTGTCCTTCAAACAGAGAGGAATGGTTAGGGACACTTAGGAGAAATGGACCTAAACTTGCCCTGGCACCAATCTTGAGTCCCTTGAGCATCTGCTACATGAAGTGGTTGTATCACTCTACCTAATGGTGGGGCTTACCCTGGTGGTCACACACAAAAGAAGGTAAGGCTGCTGAGACTTTAAAAGGTAGGGTATTTTCAGCAGATACTTTCCTGCCTGAATCTGTTTCCTCTGTGCAATTATTAAAAGCAGTACAGGTGGCATATCCTCCTTTGTTCCTGATTTCTAGAGTATTTGGACAAATCAGGTTACCAGTTAAACTGTACCTGTGTACAGTTTAAAAAATACATATGCTCTGAAGATTTTAATTGCAGAAAACCACAAGCCACAAACACACTATCCAAAATAAGCTGTCAATGTTGCCATCTTAGTAACGGCCTGCCAGCATTTCCTTGTATAATATTTTGTCCACCACAAATGGTTAAAAATGCAGGTGGCCTCAAATTCTGAAAGCCTTTCCCTCCCTGTCACAACTCTGCAAAGTATAGGCATTAAAATGTGTATTCTGTGCCCCTACAAAAATCACTGCAAGACTGGGGGGAGGGAACCTGCCATCTGCTTTAGACTTTGGCATGCTAAAAACCACAGCTGTATTTTTAAAAGAAAAGGGAGCAGAAGTGTCTAGAATCTGCAGTTGCTGTGGGGGAAGACTATCAGGGTTCACATGGCCCAATTACGGTAAATGGCAAAGCTTTATTTTAGTTCATCTTTCCACAGGAGTTTTACCTGGACAGATGCAAACTACAGGAAAAGAGAATCCACCTGAACATTAGGAGGAATTTCCTGGCAGTGAGAGCTGTTCGACAGTGGAACACACTCCCTTGGAGTGTGGTGGAGTCTCCTTCCTTGGAGGTCTTTAAACAGAGGCTGGATGGCCATCTGTCGGGGATGCTTTGATTTTGAGTTCCTGCATGGCAGGGGGTTGGACTGGATGGCCTTTATGGTCTCTTCCAACTCTATGATTCTATGATCCTATGAAAAGCAAACCCCAAAGAACAATAACATTCTTTGCAGTATCCAGTATACAGAACTAGCTATCTTGTCTACGATCCTGTTACCAACAGGCTACCAAAACAAACGAAGCCCCAAGCTCTGCTATTTCAATCTTGGAGGCAAAGTCAAACCAAGAGTTGTCATCTTTAATTTTCTACCCATAGTGCAGTAATCAAAGATACTGGACCTCTGCTGCACTGTGGGCAGAAAATCAACTGTTTTTTTCTACTACTGGGATAGACAAAATCTGTTGGATGACTGTTCACAATGGCTTGCTCGGACCTCATGTCATAGCCTGGGGAAGGGAGAATTTCCTGGTGAGTCCTTACCCACTGTTAACATTAAACCCCATCCCTCTGGGTCCCAGTTTGGGGAAAAGAGTGGGTCATCATCATCATCATCATCATCATCATCATCATCATCATCTTCCACCTTCACATGTAATTCAGTTATTTTCCATTTCAGTAATGATAAGGGATGCAGTGGCTCAAGTGGTCAAGATGCTGACTCTGTTGATTGCAAGATCAGCAGGTTGGCAGTTCAAGGCCTGGGTGCTGCATGATGGGGTGAGTTCCCATCACTGTTCTGAGCTTGTGCCAACCTAGCAGTTCGAAAGCATGCAAATGCAAGTAGATAAATAGGTACCACTTCAGTGGAAAGGTAAACAGCATTCTGTGCAATCATGCTGGCCACATGATCACAGAGTAGTCTCTGACAACATTGGCTCTTCGGCTTAGTAATGGAGATGAGCACCACCCCTTATGGTCGGACACGACTTGACAACCTTGTCAACGGGGAATACCTTTACCTTTTAATGACAATGGTAATGACTATTATGATGATTTTAATATTAATATCACACCTTTTCCCCAGTCCAGCACCTAAGGCAGCTTACAACCGTTAAAAGAAACACAGCTAAAAATTCACCACATACAAAACTTTAAAAATGTAAAAAAAATCAATAAAATGAAAATCAGTTAAAGACATAGCCATTGCCCAAGGCCCATCCCCTAAAGCAGTCAGTCTTCATAGGCCCACTGAAAAAAACATCTTCACCTACTTGCAGAAAGTCAACAAGGAGGGTGGCAGCCTAAACTCTGTAGGAAGAGAGTTCTGGAGCTTGGGAGAAGCTACAGAGAAGGCCCTCTCCCAAGTTCCCACAAGATGTACTAGTGAGGGTGGTGGGGCAGAGAGAAGGGTCTTTCCAGAAGATCTCAGGACAAACAAAATCATAAATAGTCTTCCAGATAACTGGTACCTGATCCTTTTACATACCACCAGAAAATGGTACTCACTTGCAGCTAGTAAGTGTGGAAGTAGGTGGAGGTGGGTAATGGTGTTATTCTGACCCACACAGTGAAGGCACAGATCCTATGGTGGTGATTACCCAAAAAGTGGTAGGACTGTGAGATAGAGTCTTATGGAACACTGAGGTTACTGGGAAAAGCCTTGATGAACTTCATTGTGTATGCACCAGTACTAGTAGTATGGGAAGAATGCCAGAAGATGTTTCCACTGACAAGAGGAAGTACCCACACACACACACACACACACACACTAGTTTCTGAGCCGGTACCAGCATTGACAGCCAACACATTTTCAACTGCTACCATCGGTGCAAGACAGTTGGGGTTGTGACATTCAGGGAGGGGGAAAAGAGGGAGGGAAAACAAAAGCAGAAGTTGTTGTGATGATGCAAAAATATAGTACACCATTCATTACTCAAAAGCAAAGTTTCATGACAACCTGCAAACCTAATACAGTTTCAGGTTCCTAGACCCAGAAACACCAAGAGGAGGTATTAACTTCTCTGAGCATGTTGCCAGCATCTAGCTATCACTTTCCCACCTCATTGGCTGGGAATGATGGGAAATGCAGTCCCACATATCTGAAGCGCACCTTGAAAAGGTTTAGTTTTGAGATGACAGCTTTAAAATTCCAATGCCAGTGTGGTCACTGGCCACAGTGGCTGAGGGATTCCTGAAGCTGTAGCACTAAAGATTCATAGCTTATTTCAGAGTAGCCACTACTCTGTCCATGCTAGGTAGGGGAATATGGGAGGCATGATCTAAAAAAGTAAAATATCTCAACTCTAATTCCTAAATCCAGTTGCTAGCCCATAGCCAGGGTTGTTGTGGACCTATCATGATGTTTTCTTGGCAACTTTTGTTCAGAGGGGAGTTTTGTCTTTGCCTTCCTATGAGGCTGAAAGAGTTGACTTGCCCAGGGTCACCTAGCAAATTTCTATAAAGAAGCAGGGATTTGAACCCTGGTCTCTCAGTGTCCTAATTCAACACTCAAATCATTACACCATACTGGCTCTCAAGCCAGGGTTGAACCACTCAATCAATGGAAACTTGATAAATTAACACTTAAGTAAGATCCATTGGTTCAATGGCCTTACATCATTTGGAGCTGGGAACTAGGCCCCTGTTGGAGGATAACAGGTTGAGGAAAGATGGATCACTCCCTTAGCTATTCATTCGGCCACCTGTAACAACCACCTCTTCTAACTGACCCCTCCTTTCCCACAGCACAGGCCATGGATTTTTTAGAAGTCAAACTGAAACCCATTGGGATCCCAAAGCCAAGCAAGGTACTAAACACTTTTCCATTGGTTATATGACTTGATTGATCCCACAAGCACACGTCACTTTTTCCGAAGGACAATGTGCCTTTCTCGGGCAAGGAATCTGCTTGCCTCTCTCAGCTATTCTGACCCGACAGTTAATCACCATTTGCTGTTCAGAAAAAATTATGCATGATACAATTTGCAGTCTGGCCGGCATTCATATCCAGCTGTCTTTCCTTGCTCTGGAAGATATAAAGCAGGAATTGGTTATGAGCCACTTGTGGGCTTGATGTGTCTTGAGACTGTGGTTAAAGTGAAGCACAGTCTTATCATTGGATAGTATGGAAGGGCTCAAGGACTCCTTCACTCCAACCCCACAGGTTGCCCCACTCTGCTTTAAAACAACTAGATAGGGCTGTCCTGGAAACCTTCCATACTTCACAATTATAGCACTATGGCTCCATTTTAACTGCCATAGTTCCATCCTATGGAATGCTAGGCTTTGTAAGTTTAGGCAGGCACACTAGAGCTTTTTGGCTGATAATTCAAATGCCCCTCCCTAAACTACAAACTCTAGGTTTCCATAGGCTGCAGCCATGGCAGCTCAAGTGGAATCATACTACTATAATTGTGGAGTGGAATGTTTTGATTCTTGATGAGGGGAGTGTGGACATGGTGTGATTTGTGGTGGGTCATGGAAGTGGAAAATTTACACCACCATCATCCAGAATGTTGGCAGTTATCCGATCCTGTTAGAAAGCTTTGGGAAATGAGGAGGAGGGAGGGGGAAAGAGTTTTTGTAAGAACTAGCTTGCTGGATCAGACTACAAGGGTGTCATGTCAAGGGACAGAGAAAAGGACTAGACTGTCCTTCCAGAAGCCAGAGGATGCCTTCTGATGTTATTGACTCCTCAGCTGAAGCTCTAGACCACGGGTAGGCAACCTTTCCCCTTTAAGGGCTGAGGGACTTCAGCTCCCAGAAGCCTCAGCCATGTTGGCCTATAGTCCCATGTTGGCCAATAGCTCCTGGGATTCTGGGAGCTGAAATCCCTTGGCCCTTAAAGGGGAAAGGTTGTCTACCCATGCTCTAGACAAAACTGTTCTGGTTAGTGTTTGGCCTCAGTCCATGCAAGGAATATGAAGGGGAGCAAATATGAGTCATAGAGTCCCTCGTTCTTGCCCTGCCTCTCTCCTGATCCACCTCCTCTGTGGAGGAGCAGGGCATCAGACAGTGTGGGAACCTCAGTGGACCAAAATTAGGGGAACTGGTATGCTGGAGTATGCTTCAGAGTTAGGGTTTTCCCTATTCTGGTCTATACTCTACCTCTCAGAGTGATCCACTAGATGCCTCTGGGGAGACCACAGGAAGTGGTTGCAAGCATTAATTCTCCTCCCCTTGAGTTGTCTCTGGCCACTTCCACGTCAACGGGGCAATTAATCCACTCCAAGTTTTAATCCAAACTTTAATAGAATTCTTCAAAGTAATGACACTTGTCCCTACTTTGGATAGCTAAATATGTTCAAAGTAGATTGACCACTCCTCTCAGATGCATGAGGAAGTAGGCTGAAGTCTACGAAAGCTCATGCTACAAACTTCACTCTTTCATTTACTCTCAAAGGTGCTACAAGATCCCTTTGCATACTGATTTTCATGACTAGTAGCCACTGCCAGCATGTCCTCTGACAATTTGTCTAATCCTCCTTTAAAATTATAAAAGTCAGGTGTGTCACTGCACTCAGTAGCCACAGATTCCATGGATGTGTGGCGTCAGCATTCTTGTCCACTAAAGGAACTTTTTCTAAGCACTGATGAAGAAATACTTCCAGCTGCCTGTTCTGAATCTGCCCGCTAGTTTGCTTTGCTGGTTCTTTAGCAGTAAGATAGATGAGCTTGAATCTTCTTCTGTCAGTATCAAAGTGTTACAGCCATTGATTTTGGCTGAAGATTCTGCTTTTTAGTATGGTTCCCATCCCACTCAATTCATGGCGTTAAACCTGTAAAAGGGACATAATTTAATGGAGCAAGGCCTGGTCTGCATATGCGGCAGAATAAAGAACTGGAAGGTGGAGGAGCAGGTGCTGGAGATTTTTGTTCACATTTCAGTGAATTTTACACAATTTGCTCTTCCTGCATACATATGTAGATTGGAACATGGTTTATTATTTAAAGTTTGATTTTGCACTTTTCTGAAGTTTACTGCTGTCTGTCGTGTGTCTTCAAGTCATTTCCTATTTATGGTGGCCCTACGGTGACCCTGTTATGGGGTTTTCTTCACAAGATTTGTTCTGAGGAGGTTTGGCTTTGCCTTCTTCTGAGGCTGAGAGAGTGTGACTTGTCCAAGGTCACTGAGTGGGCTTCCATAGCTGAGCAGAGATTTGAACCCTGGTCTCCAGTCACCAGTGCTCAAACAATTACATCATGCTGGCTCTCTCCAGGACAGGTACCAAAATGTAGATTATAAAATAAGATGCATACCTAAATGAAGATTTTTTTAAAAGTCTGAATTATTCTACATTTCCTGTTTTTAAAAAACAAAACAAAAATACAGATAGAGCCAGAAATTGGATAAAAGAAATTTATGAATGAATAAAATTAACATAGTCATAAATGGACTGTTCTGTCCATCCTTAGTCAGAAGTGATAGAGTAAACTACATCACATCAGCCGGGGGTGGGGTGGGGTGTCACTATATATATATATATATATATATATATATATATATATATATATATATATATATATATATATCCCTATTAAGTATTTTTAGGCTTCTTAGGAATTTATCACATGGGGGGAAATTGGGAATTTAAACAGTGGTTAACCTGAGAAAATTGTGCAATTGACATTAAAACACAATTAAAATGAAATTAACACAAGAGCCATTATTATGTGAATAACCAGGGAATAACCAGGCAATAAACAGCAAAAAGTAATTCACGGGAAAATCCCATGAATGATTTGCTGCTATTTCTTGCCTGGTTATTCATGGATTAATGACACTTTAATCACGTTTCACCTCGATGTCTTGTGAAAACCATTAGCACAATTGCATAATGATAATGGGTTATTAACGGGATAATATCACTTTGAACACAGCGTCATGTGAAAACCATTAGTGCAATTGCGGGATTATCATGGGTTAATTGTCATTTATACTTTCAATTGTCCTCCATGTGATAAACTCCTTAGTGGGAAAAAGTTCTTGCCTAGTCTGGTCCTGACTGAAATAAACATTTACAAGAAGGGAGAGGGTGCGTCAGGCAACTTGTTTTGAATGGCACTTAGGAAGACCAATAATTTATTCTTATTTCACTTTTAGTTGGAAGAAGGTATCTTCAGTATCATTATCCTCATTTTACAGATGGAGGGCCTAGGATAGCTAGGATACTTGCAAAATTGGGGCACAGGCCCCATCTATCCATGCCCAGCAACAGCCCACTGAGCTAAGACTGAGCCCCTTGCCCAAGAACATTTCAGGACTTCACAGCAGACACAACACGCAAAGCCAGACCACCAAGACTCCTTGCTCTCTAAGCTACTTAGCTACTACACCACACCAGCTAAACATCAGTTCCTGCTTTTGCTTCAGGCCACCAGGGATTAGCAAAAGGCCAAATGGGCTACCAAGGAGGCTTAAAGACAGTAGCTTTGGGGTATCTAATTTGCAAAAGTCAGCAAAGGGATAACCAGAAGGGAGCAGAATCCACTTTTAAAAAGGTATTCAGTCCTTGAAATGTGAACTGGGAGAGGGAGGGAGAGTTCAGCAACCCATGAGTGCTCTTTCATGGTCCTCAGCCCCAAAGGAACCCCAAATGGGACTTCCCCAAAGGCTGCTGTTAATATGAGGATGACTAGAATGGTCTACTTGCACTTCACCAAATAAAAGAGATTTCTATGAAATTTACACAAGCTAGAGCCAGGGTGGTGTAGTGGTTTGAGTGTTAGACCTGGAGTGCACTCTGGAGAACAGGATTGGAATCCCCACTTGGCCAGAGAAACCCATTGGGCAAGTCACACACTGTCAGTCCCTGAAAACCCCAAGACAGAGTTGCCATAAGTTGGAAATGACTTGAAGGCACACAACAACTATATATACAATTGTCCTTCAAAAATCTGCTGCCAGGAACAGCTGGGGAATGGATCGGGGACTCCCGGCGGCATTGGCATTCTCCTGTGCAGTAAAAAGCATTTTTGCTCTGTTCCGTTCCTTTGCGTTCCGTTCCGTTCCCATTCTTCAAAGTGCCATGCAATAAGCTTAATAGTTTGACCTCAGGTCCCAGAAATCCCTACCTACATGGCCAAATGCCAGGGATTCTGGAAGTGGTATTCCAAGCAGAGCTTGGAAAAGTCACATCTTGTATTTCAGTGGCTATGCTGGCTGGGGGACTGTGGGAGCTTTCATCTAAAAATTAATTCTTTCCAAGCAAGGTTAAGGAATGGGGGAGCTAAATCCCTAGGCACTGGACCTCTGGGGACCTGTAGAGTTTAAAAAAAACACAGTACATTACAAAATAAAGTTTGGTATCTCAACAGTTTGGGAATGACTACAATTCCTATAGCTAATTTTAGGGAGAAGGACCCAAATCATGCTTCATGCCCCAGGTCCAAAGCCGTTTTTCAAGGGCTCTGTTTCCAAACTTTGAC
>CM034710.1:19499912-19512264 GCA_020142125.1 Phrynosoma platyrhinos
GCCAGATGCACAGCAGCAGCACCTCTGGGAGGAAAGCCCAGGGAAAAGGAGGGGGGGTGTCTTTTGTGGCGGATGGGGTGCAAAGGCAGCATCAGCATTTGGCAATGTCATTCCTTCCTTAGAATCTCCCCTCCTGTAAGATGCCTAAGCAACTAACTTTCAACAAATCCAGAAGTCTAGGTTCCTAGCAGTTCATGGAATACCAGTTTTTTACTCCAGAATCAAATGCAGCTGCACATGTACACTAAACCAACAAGACAAAACTGTAGAGGGCAGATTAAAGGCTTGCAGCAGTGGTTTTGAGGTGTGTAATTAAAAAAAAAATAGAACCAGGCTGTGGCTATGGGGGGCTAAATGACAGCATTGCCTATCCAAATAAGAATGATGAAATTTGCCTTCAGTTCCCAAATTTCTAGCATTGTAGGTGAAATCTTTCAAAATGTCTTCCCATTCCCTTGGCAACTTTGCCACTTTTCTTTGGATGCCCAAACGGTATTTCTAAATGGGCAACTGGAGTTTGGAGTTACTAGTATGTTAGACATTTGGGGATGGAAGGAAAAATTCATGAGGGACGAATTTTTATTTGTCCTCATTTTGCTCTCACATCATAAGTATACCCCTGTTTAGAACCCTGATCTCCATCATCTGAAGTCAAGTACAAAAAACAAGACACAGAAAATTAGAAGATTCTGAGCCAGTGGCATCACTAAGGTTGGTGTCACTCTGTGCAGCAACTCATGGTATCACCAACCCCTATTGACCTCCTCCCATTTCGCACAATTCAGAATCCTTAATAATGCTTTTTTTCACACCAATGTTACTCGTAAAACATAATTCCCATATACCATTTAATGTAATGCTAATAGTTGTGACATAAACAAAAAGCAACATTAAAATCATACTTTCAAATTATAATATTATACACACAATCTAAATGTATTTGCATATACATACTAAAATATGATGTTTTAAAAGTAAATTTAAAAATAATAAAAAAAATTAAAAATTCAATTTTCATTAAAAAATTTACAATTTAAAATTCTAGGGCCTTTCCTTTCTCCTCCCACTGAGCTTCACCCACTCCTGCCATCTCTTAAAGCATTTTAAAAGGAAGCAGATGAATGCCACAGCCCATTTCTGCCAAGAGGTAGGTGTTGGAGGAGCTGTGGTGTCACTTCCCCTTAGGGTGTCACCTGGTGCAGTCTGCACCAACCCACCCACCCCATGTCCCCATAATGACACCACTGTTCTGAGCCAAAGAGTTTGTTTTGAATACAGTAGTAGAACTGAATGGCACGTTCAGTCTTTCTATGCCAAAGCACCATTCCTGGTTAAACTCAGACTTCTTCATATTGGCAGTAGAACTGGGAAAGCAATTTTTGTGCAGGAGCAAGAAATGAGAATTGGTTTTGTTGCTGCTATTGTTACAAGAATGAAAGTCAGAAATCATGCATGGTCTACTGCAGATCTCCCAGGATAATTCTAATTTCTGCTTAGTCTTCGTGAAAAGAGTTTAGGAACCTGAAACTTAAGATCATCATCATCCAGGGAATATCTTTCCTTACTTTCCTTATTCAGAAGTCCAGGTTCTCATCTCCCCATTCTGTAAACAAAATGGAATCCACTCTGGTTTCCAAGATTCCAAATTAAGGAATTTGGAATGCCATCCTTCTGCTTCATTCAGAGGATTTCCCTGGGAAGTCCAGGGCAACAACATTGTCTTCCATTAATTGTAAACCATCCTGCACCTGATGGTTTCCCACCACTGCTTCTGTCCTATTTCTTAACATTTAATATCCATTAAGGATGAGAAAATAGAATAGTTGCATAATGCGCTTTGAACGGTAGCACTAGGGTGACTTTCATATGAATGGAACTAGCTGTATTGTTTTAAACTGCACTGATTTTTAATTGCTTTTTATCCTTTGTAATGTATGTTTTACATTGCTTTAACAATGTTAATAGTTTAATTCTATTTTAATGTTGACTTTTTGTATGCTTAAAACTATATTGCTTTAAGTGTTGTGCGTGTTAAAAAGGTTAGATGATGATAGGAATAAAATTGGGGGGATAATATTGGTTAGTATGTACTCACGTAGGGTGGTAGGGTAGAAGGGTGTTTGTTGCATTGAATCATACAGGATAAGATGTGAATGTATGTATGTAAGATTGTGGTAATAAAGAAAAAAGAAAAAACTATATTGCAGTCATTTTAATTTGCAAGCCACCTTGAGTCTCAACCTTAGGGGAGGAAAGGTGTGGTGTAGTGGTTTGAATTTTACATTAAGACTCCAGGATACCAGAGTTCAAATCTCCTCTAGACTACGGAAACCCCATGGACAAGCCACCTGCTTTCATTTTCAGAGGAAGGCAATGGAAGCAATGGGCCAAATCTTGCCCAGAAAACCCTGTGACAAGGTTGCCATAACTTGGAAAGGACATAAAATTCAACAGTAATAACAGCAATACATAACAATGATGCCGATGAGTCCTCCCCCTTATACCACCAAGAGCAGCGTCATAGGGAGGGAGGTACACAGTATATTTTGTCGGTATATTTTTGCCCTAGGCTGTGTAAAATGTCTCAGGTGCATGCAACGGGTTAAAGAGGAAATGCTAATTCAGAGGAAGCGGATGCAACTTGAGCATGGAGATGAGTCAAAGCAGGAACAAACAGCACAGTCATTGTGGGCACATGACAGGAAGATGATGAAACACTAACAGGGGGTTGGATCAGAATCCTAGCTGTGTTTATGTATATAAGGAGAAACGCTCCAATGTATCATGTGGTGATGTGGATATCGGTTGATGGCAGAGCATTATGTCAGTTGGTGTAAATATTGCTGCATCGTGTTTGTAAATACTTTGCTGCAACTAGATTAAAAAGCCTCTTCAGAAGAACCCAGCAGTTGTGAGTGACTTTCCAGACTTGGCAGTGGCGTCTGATTCCTAGCTAGCAGCCTTCAGCGTATGGACTCAATTTTCCCTCTGCGCTAACCATATGCAACTCCCACTTCTGCCTCTGTCTTCTGAGAGCAGGGAAGGGCCAGGGTCTCAGGAAGAAAAGCCAAAGACTGCCATTCCTGCCCCCCCCCCCCCCCCCCCAGCATCTGCCACTTGTGAGGACTGTTTTCTTGTGCCTTCCTGTGGTGGTGGTTTGTTGTTGTTGTGTCTTCACGTCATCTCCAACTTATGTGGCTCTCGTGGGGTTTTCTTTGCATGTTTCATCAGAGGGGTTTGCCACTACCATCCTCTGAGCCTGAGAAAGTATGACTTGCACAAGGTCAACCAGTGGGTTTCCATGGCTGAGAGGGTATTCGAACCATGGTTTCCAGATTCACAGTCCAATGTTCAAAACAGTACACCACACCGGCTCGCTGTGGTAGGGTTGGCTTTTCCATTTGCCATCTGAATTTCAGCCCTTTTCAACACAATAGACACAAATTCATTCTCTATAAACTTCAGAAACCTGGGAGGGGGATGTTCCCAACTCTGAACTATTCTCTACATTGTACAGAAAGAAGCAACGGTGATATCCCACTTTAAAAATAGAAAATCCATGTAGCAAACCAGCACATAAGGAAGAATAGCATAGGCCTCCCTCTAGCTTATAGCATGCTACAAGCCAGTTTATTACATACAGAGAGGGTTTTGGGGTGTTTGGAGTTTTTTTTTAAAGAGGAGGGATATTCAAAGAGCTCTTCAAGTGTATCTATATTTTGAAGTGATATAATTTGGAGTTCTGTCACTCTTGGGATGTACGGTAACTTTTCACATATTTAATTCTCATATTTAAAACTCCAAAAGTTTTCTCCCACTGTGCAAGATAAGGACAGGGTTTGCACCTTTTTGGATGATTTTTTTGGTACATTTTGGGATATTTTTGCAAACATTTTGTAATACTGGGTTTTGCACAGACAGCTCTGGGTTTTGTCTCAAAAAGAATTTTGCATAAAAACATTTTGCACAAAATACCATTTGCACACCAACACCTCCCCATAAAAAACAAAAAAAAACCAACCATGGGCGGATCACTAATCCTCTTCCTTTCCAGCAAGGGTAAAGAATTTTGAGGCTTTTGATAATTTTTTTCAAAGAGGAGTCTGGACATGACAAGGCACTGTTTCTCACTGATGAGAAAAATTATGAATATTGCTTCCATTCCTCTGCCACTTGATTTTGCTTAATGTGTAAGTTAGCCTTCCCGGGACTGGTATCTTTCAAATGTAATTCCCCATATGCTCCCCATATGTCAGCATGTTGGTTGGGTTTGATGGGAGTTATAGTCAAAAACATCTGGAGGACACCAGATTTCGAAAGACTGTTGTAGTATTGCCCCCTACTTAAAAAAAACCCAAAAAACATGATCAGCAGCTTGCAGAAACACCCGTCACTAGCACTTTAATAGCATTTTTGATCAGCAGCCGTTAAACAGAGATCATGCTCAGTTCAAAAGCATGAAAAGCCGCAGTGCCATATATCAAATGTCCATTAAAGAGACTAGTACGGTGTACCAAACAAGAATTCCAGACTAGGAGATGGGAAATGTAGATTCAAGTCCCTGCCCAAGAGTGACCTTTGGGTCAACTTTCCACCCCTTTTGTCTTTCTCTTTTTTCTCCTGCCCAACTTGCCTTGTGAGGAGATGGCAGAAGAGAAAACCATGTACCCCCATTCTTGGGAGAAGTGTGGACAGGATTATCCTATGCCAGTTTTGCTCATTTGTTTTGTTTTGTTTTTTTCTGGTCAGGTTGCATTACAATCCTACAACAAAATGAGGTATCCTGTCTGTTCTTCTTTCTTATTCTTACCCTCCTACACTGAAAGGTGGGTCTTCTTGCCTCTAAATTCACTCCCTGCACCAATAGCATCTCATCCTTCGGGGAAACGAAAGAATCCAGTTTCCCCATCTTCTGTATAATGCCTTCCATGAGAAAACTCAGGGACTCCAGCTGCCATGTGTCTGTTCCAATGAATCCCAACTTCCCTTATGAACAAGTTGCAAGGGATACAAAACCCACCTGCCAATCACCTTGTTTAACCTTGAAGCCCTCCTTTCTCATCACAAATATCTGTGATAAAGTGAAGGAGAAGGAGGAAAAGGGAAAGCACCCTCTAACTGCTCAGAGACACACTTCCATTAAAAAATAATAATAGTGTGCTTCCCATCAGGGTCAGTTCCTTGAAAAAGGATTCCTAGAAAGCTCCTTCTCAATCATTTCCCAGATGACCTAGGGGTCCTGCCCTCCATCCTACACACACACACACACACACACTTTTCACTAGCCCTTGCTGTCTTTTCAGCCAGGAAGGAATGAGAAAGTCCCTGATGCCCATTCCAGTTCTTCAATCCTGCCTCTCTCTTTCTCTCTCTCAATGTCAGTGGCTAGAGGCATCCAACGGCTGGCGGCTGCTGGCTGGGGTTGGGCTGGGCCGGGCAAGGAGGGATGTGAGGTGCATGGCAATGAACTGATGCAAAGGAGGAGCCCACCGCAGAGGTCTGCCCAGTCCCCTCCATCTGAAGAGAGAGAGGAACTAAAAGGGAGAAAGGAGAGGGGGTGGGTGTTGCTGCCAGCTAGAAAACACACTTGCTTGCTACTATTCTCCCCACGTTCTTTGCTCCCCGACAAGGAGAGAGATGAGATTGAGGGATTGGTGGTGGCAGTGGAAAGGGATTGCGTCTCTCCCCTTCCATATGGGAGCAGCAGGACAAAGAGACTGGAACCAGCCAACTGACTGGGGCTGAGGAATCAGTGGGGCAGAAGAACCTGGAGAGGGAAAGGGGAAATCATGGTAATGAAGTCCTCCATTAGAGGGGTGATGAGTTTTTTGGGAGGAGGGGAAAGATCTGTCTTTCTTTCCTTTCCTCCTCACATCTTTGGTTGCCCCTTCCCCACCATTACAGAAGATTAAAGAAGGGGCAGGCCCAGCTTCACCAGTCCTAGCCCAGAGACAGAAGAAGGGCCCTCCCTCCAGTGGTGTCCCTAGGATTAGTGTCACCCATTGCGGTAACTCGTGGTGTCATTCCTCCCATTGACCTCCCATTTCACACCTACAGAATCCTTAGCAATGCATTTTTGTACTAATGTTACTTGTAAATTGTAGTTCCTACATACCACTGAGTGTAATGCTAATAATTGAGACATAAACAACTAACAAAATTAAAATTATACCTTCAAATTACAATATCATATCACAACCTAAATGTGTTTACATATGCATAATGAAGATTTGGTTAAAATGTGATGTTTTTAAAGAAAATGTAAAAAGAATTTTAAAAATTTAAAAATTTAAAAAAAATAAAAATTAAATTTTTAAAAATTCTGGGGCCTCTCCTTTCTCCTCCCACTGAGCTTCACTCCACTCCCACCATCGTTTAAAGCATTTTAAAGATAAACAGATGAATGCCACAGCCCATTTCTGCCAAAAAGTATGGTAGGTGCTTGAGAAGCAGTGGTGTCACCCCCTCCCTTTAGGGTGTCACCTTGTGCGGTCCGCACCCCCTGCACCCCCCTAGTGACACCACTGCCTCCCACTGCCATCGCCCTGGCCTCAGAGGGAGAGAGGAACCAATGGATGTGATCCCCTTCCCCACTGCCATTCCCTTCTCCTTTTGTGTCATGTCTTTTTAGACTGCAAGCCTGAGAGCAGGGAACTGTTTAATTAACAATTTGTAAGCCACTCTGAGAACATTTCTAAAGAGCAGGGTATAAATATATTAAACACTAATAATACTAATATCAATAATAATAATAATAATAATAATAATAATAATAATAATAATAATAATATCTTCCCACCACCACTGCCATATCTGAGCTATTTTTTCTCCTCACACAATGAATTTGAAATCCTCTTTCTCTAGTATTAGAGTCACAGAATCATAGAGTTGGAAGAGACAAGGGCCATCCAGTCCAACCCCCTGCCATGCAGGAACTCAAAATCAAAGCATCCCCAACAGATGACAATCCAGCCTCTGTTTAAAAACCTCCAAAGAAGGAGACTCCACCACTCTCCGAGGGAGTGTGTTCCACTGTTGAACAGCTCTACTGTCAGGAAGCTCCTCCTAATGTTCAGGTGGAATCTCTTTTTCTCTAGCTTGCATCCGTTGTTTCAGGTCCTATTCTCTGAAGCACCTCCCTCCTCAATATGATATCCCTTCAAATATTTAAACAGGGTCATCATATCACCTCTTAACCATCTCTTCTCCAGGCTAAACATACCCAGTTCCCTAAATCGTTCCCCAGAGGGCATGGTTTCCAGACCCTTCACCATTTTAGTCACCCTCCTCTGGACATGCTCCAGTTTTTCAACATCCTCTTTTGAATTGTGGTGCCCAGAACTGGACACAGTATTCCAGATGGAGCCTGACCAAAGCAGAATACAGTAGCACTATTACTTCCCTTGATCTATTGTTATCAAGGTTCTAAAATTATCATTAAATACCTGCCCAGAGTACGTTACTTGCTGTTTCCTCCTCCCCCTCTGTTTGGCAAGCAGAGTCCCCACTCTTTCAGCCCAACTTCTTCTAAAAGTTGTAAACCGCTTAGACATCCCATAGTGTGATATGAAGCGGTATATAAATGAAGCTGCTTTGCTTTTGCTTTAAAAGTCCCACCTTGGACTGTTACAACTGCTCCTTTCCTGCAGCATCGTTCTCTGCAGCTCCTCCTCACCCCTCAACCCCTGCTGCAACCACTACATGCTGTGCCCAAATTGTCTTTATCATAACCTAATTCTTCCATGCATCCCCAGCCCAATGTCCCTCTTGAAGGTTAGTTCCACAACCAAAGTCATGACTAAGGCTCCAGCCCAGTATCAAAAATAATCACTAGAGTACATTGTCTGCAAGCTCTTTTGCAACTATTACTGCTCTGGTTTAAATGGTGTTATTTTAGAAGACAGTCTTGGGTAATTCTTATTTGTACTATGATCTCCAATGACCTCTTCTCTGCTACCAATTGTTGAAGTAAAACTCAAACACCAACTGCCCCTTCTGTAATAGAGAAAGAATCACAGAATTATAAAAGTGTAGAGTTAGAATGGACCTCAAGTCCATTAAGTCCAACCATGAAGGAATATACAACTAAAATATTGCTGAGAAATGGCCATCCAACCTCTGTTTTGAAGACCTCCAAAGGAGAGTCCACCAATGTCTGGGGCAGTCTATTCCTCTGTCAAACAGCTCGTTATTCCTGAAGTTTAGGTGGAGCCTCTTTTTCCTTTAATTTGAATCCTTTGGTTTGTGTTCTGGTCTCAGAAAGTAAGCCCACTCCATCTACATGCAATCTTTCAGATATTTAAATATGTCTATCATGTCACCACTCAGTCTTCTCTTCTTCAAGCTAAACATACTCAGCTTCTTAAGCTGTTTCTCACAGGGCTTGATTTCCTGACTTTTGATCATTTTAGTTGCCCTCCTCTGGATATGTTTCAGCTTGTCAGCATAGATTCAGAGGATGAGCAATTTGTTCCAATCCATTTTTGATCAGGCTTTACAAAAATTTGCAAAATTCTAATATGAGATAGAAGAGAATCTGACCGAACTGCCGTACCATATTCTGAAAGCAGACTAGAAAGGGGCCGTCATCTTATCATTCCATTCAGAGAGCACAATGTCCTGGGACAGTCTCAACCACCACAGTTCAGTGCACCTAGCAGCATGGTGGGCTATAAATCTAATGGAAAAGGCAATCAATGAAGTTACAAAGTACACACTGATGCTCCATACACCAATGGGCTGCAACCATACAGACATGCACTTCAAGATTTCACCTAGTCCCCAGAATAAAAAACTATTCAGTCTATATCTTGGGTCTCCACCAGCTCATGTGCTTCTCTCACATTTGAGTATGGGTGCTTCCAAGAAGGCATGAGCTGTTTCCAAAGTAGTAGGCAGTATCCTCTGAAAAGATATAATAGAAAGACATGCAACCGTTCAACTGTGTTGAAGCTAAGCAGGTCTTGGCCTCATCAATACCTGGTTAAGAGGCTGCCTGAGAATCCTTCCTAGATGCTTGACATCCAGGAAAGGAGCAGGATGGGGTATTATATATGTCATAAACAACTCTAAGGACTGCAACTACAGGACTGCATAAGTTCAGTGTTAAAAGCAGAACCTGCTTTGCATTCCAAAGGCCCTTCATTTCATACCCTCCAACATCTCCTTTGAAAAGGATCTCTAGCAACAGAGCAGGACTGGACACCTGTCTACAGATGAAGAGAAAGAAGACAATAGGACCCAAACTTGACCCCGCCCCATAATATCATGACACCAAGTGAGGCAACAACCTCAAATGGCAGATAGTGGTGAGCAACAATAAACAGTCTCTTCCACCAGCAGGTCTTTCTCTTGAGCCTCCTGGCCTTTTATCTGATGTGGGGTACAGAGCTGTGTCTGTGTTGTACAGGCTGCTGTGCATCTGTAGGCCTTCAGGTGTATTAGACAATCCTCTCCCCTTCCCTGAAAAGAGAAGGAAGACTGATCAACCTATCCAGTTGGTTTCTATATGTGGAATGGAGTGGTAAGGGCAACCATATTGGCTTTTTGTCTCAAGTGGTAAGAGGTTTTGAGGTTGATCTGAGCCTTTATAGGCTGAGATCCTACAGTAATATTTACTAGCACAAACTCCATCAGAGTTACTACTCTGCCATACTCTATAGCTGCACAATGCAGCCTGACGGTTCTGCAATGCTGAAGGCGTACCCTCATTGCCAATTGGTTCCCTTCAGGCATCATCCATCTACAGTTGGGCAGACAGGGGAAAAGTAAGAGCTATTTCCTCCTGAACATCCATTGTTATGTGGTATTCCTTACACTGGTGGTCCAGGAGAGTAATAGCTGTCTTTTTCTCTTGGCTGTCCAACAGCAGCTTGGCAAATACCTAGGCATTTTCCCACCTTATCAGCCACAATTGGCTATGTTGCACTGGAGAAGGCAATGCTGCACAAGGAGGTAGTGGATACCTCCATGCGTAACGTCCACCAAATTGTGTATAATGGCGTAACTGAATTGTGTATAATGGCGTACACTAGAGTACGTCACCAACAGGATATAGTGATAACCTTCAGAAGTGCAGTAAAGATGAAAATTTCCCCAACAGTCCTTACTCCAAAAAAAAAAAATTAGCAACAAATCTGGATCTGAATTTTCAACCACTTCCAGTTTCCATTTTTTCATATATTTTTCCTCCACATTTTCTGGATTTTTATGGCCCACGGTAGTTCCTTGAGAAGAAAATTGGCTTCTAGATTCTCCAAAGTTCTCTAGGCTTGCTTAAGAGGGAGAAAGAGGAAAAGAAGGTGTGAGAGATAGTATCTACATAATAAACATATCAGTGGTCTGACACTAGGGGCCTTTGCAGACTGCCAGAAATAGTGCAAATTGAGTCCACTTTAACTGCCCTGACTCAGTGCTAGGGAATCATGGGAAGTGTAGTTTATTGTGGCACCAGAGCTCTCTGACAGAGAAGGCTCAATGGCTCAGAAAAAAATACAATTCCCATGATCCCCTAGCACTGAGCCAGGGCAGTTAAAGTGGACTCAATTTACATTATTTCGAGCAGTCTGCAAAGGCCCTAAGAACCCAGGAAACTGAGGAGACAGGATCAAACTTGGTATATTGTGATCTGAATCCTACTACAGTAATTAGTTCCAGCTAGAGTAGACCCACCGAGTTAATTCGGCCATACTGAGTCAACACATAGACAAATCCCAGTGATTAAATTGGTCTACTCTAATTGGGAATACCAAGAAGATTCAGGCTTCTGCATATATAGTACTCTACAGGTAAACTATTTAGCCACCCACTAAACAAAGAAACACATGAAATCATAACATTATACAGTTTGCAGCATTGCTGGTAAGGTCAGCTTCACACCATGCTAGACTTGTCCCTGTGCATCTTCCCTCTCTGCATCATTACAAGAGATCCTGAGGTATGTTTCCTCTAAAATGCGCTGACATCTTGAATAATGCTACTACTTGCCACCCCCATCATTCATTTGTGTGGGTTGCTTGGGCCAGTGGTCCTGCTGCTGCATGATTTCCAAAGGAAGCTGATCTTGCAGAATCAACTTTTCTTGGAGCTAGCCATTTCCCCCTCCACAGCACAGTCTAAGGGCCTAAGCAGACGGCTTAATAGGCTGTCCTCGGCGCAGGGAAGGGGAGGGACAGCCGCACGCTCGGCACCCCCTCCCCCTCCCGAGGTCGTCCTCGGAGCAGCCAACCCTCCGCACGGCCAGCGCTCCAAGGAGGACCTCCCGCCACAGCGTCTGGACACGCTGCGGCGGAAAAGTCGCCGAAAGTGCGTTGCAACCTTTTGCGGCGCACTTTCAGCGACATATGAAAGGAGCGCTATTTTAGCGCTCCTTTCCAGGGGCGCCGACGGTGCGCCACTGGATCGAGGCATGGGGATGCCTCGGTCCCGCGGCGCACCTTCCCAGGGCGGCCACAGCCGCCCGTCTGCTTAGGCCCTAAATCTATCTTCATGGCATTTAAACACAATTCTTATTATACTTTCTGTAATAGAGATGAATCTTCCTATAGCTGACATCATCTTAAATACCACCACCACCATCCCCTTAGTCTTCCTTTCACTATATTGGATCATGGGTGTTCAAGTCAAAGCTTGGAAAAGTTATGTTGCCGGATTACGACTTCCAGAATCCCCAGCCAGCATGGACACTGACCAAGCTGGCTGGGGAAACCTGGAAACTGTAGTTCAGAAGTTTAACTGTTCAAAGCTCTGGTCAGAGTGCAGGAGTGGAACACCCTCTGGAGCACTCCTCCACCCTTTTTGTTAATTATATATTTGTTTACCTTTTCTGACTGGTAATGGTAATGATTTTGTTGTTTATGTGCCTCCAAATCAATCCCAACCTAAGGAAACCCTAAGAAGACCCTATTACAGAGTTTTCTTGGCAAGGTTTGTTCAGAGGGGATTTGCCATTGCCTCTTTTGGGGGACAAAAGTGTGTGACTTGCCCAAGGTTACCCAGTAGATTCAAACCCTGGTTTCCCAGAGTCCTAGACTCTACCTAGACACTATACAACACTGATTCATGGTTATGACTCTTTTCTTTAAAAAACAAACAAACCCAAAAAACAGGTTGGAGTGTTTTAATTATTTATTGTTTTCAGATTATTTCAGTTTGCTTCATATTGCTTTTTCATGTTGCTTTTATATTATATTATGTAAGTATATTAATGCAAGAAGCACTGTTGTTGTTTGTGCCTTCAAGTTGTTTCCAACTTATGGTGGCCCTAAGGCAATCTATAATGGGGATTTTTTGGCAAAAATTGTTCAGAGTCAGTTTGCTTTGGCCTTCCTGATTTGTAATCGGCACAGGAAAA
>CM034710.1:19512869-19534054 GCA_020142125.1 Phrynosoma platyrhinos
TTATTATTATTATTATTATTATTATTATTATTATTCCTCTGAGGCTGAGAGAATGTGAATTACCTAAGGTCACTCAGGAAGTTTCCATGTCTGAGTGGAAATTCAAACCCTGGTCTTCAGTCATAGTCCAATGCTCAAACCACTACACCATGCTGGCTCTCACAAGAAGCATAACCTTCACTCTAACTTCTTCTTAACTTTCATGCATCCACATTACAGTGGATATACTGTCAGCCCTCCACATTTAGTGGATATGCTTATTTATGGGTTTGAGTAATATGTTCTCTAGAAATCTCTAGGTCCTCCAGCGCAACTCTGCCAGATGTTGACCACACAGTTGCAAAGGAAGACCAAGAGATTCTTTGAGAAAACTTTTCTCTAGGCATTTGTAGGTCCTCCAACATGATTCTATGGTCAACATCTGGATGTTGAACACAGGGTTGCACTGGAGGCCCTAGAGTTTCCTAGCTAGCGGTTCTCTCAGTTTTTTTTTTTAAAGTGTTTTTTTATTTGTAGTTTTTCCACTTTCTTAGGGGTCCAGAGCCCCCAATCCCAGAAAATATGGAGGGCTCACTGTATATTTTAAAATGCCTTCCACTGAATGAGTTTGTATTTTCTGACCTCAGTGGAATACCAGTAGGCCCTCTGTATCTGCTGGAGTTGGTTGAAGCCCCCACCCTGCCCCCTGCCCCCCATGGATACCAAAATCTGTGGATGCTCAAGTCCCTTTATATACAATGGGGGTAGTAAAATAGTGTCCCTTATATAACATGGCAAAATCAAGGTTTGCTTTTTGGAATTTATATTCTTTTGGGATATTTTAAAGCCATGGATGGTTGAATCCATCGATAAAAATCCATGGATATAGAGGGCAGACTGTACACTGAGGGTGAGCAGCAAGGGTTACTGGAAAGGTTTAGTATACAAATCTTGTAGTTTGTGAACTAAAAAAAACAAAACAAAACCAAAATAAAAAACAAAAACACCAGCATGAGATTTCCCCTCCCAGCCAATATGTTATATTGGTTGGACCAAAAAGGTTTCTGATGGCAAACAGTAACAGAGACTGTTCCAAGCTCTGTTCCAAGCATTTTGGTCACAAGGAAATAGCTGGAAAACTTTTGGGTCTAGTTGTCTTTGCAAAGCCATAAAAACAAACATCTGAACATGGCAAGTGAGTGAAATGTGGGGAGATGGTTTAGAACTCTAGGTGTTAACACCATAGAATCCCTAAATTACTAGCTGTAGTTCAGAATCAATTCTCTAACATAATGTGATTCTGGAAAATGAAATGTCCCATCTTGGTATACGAGTGCTTAACAATACCTGCCATCAGGACTCCAGGAAGCAGGGACACTTCCACACGACTCATTTATAGCACTTTAGTTTCAATTTAACAGCCATGGCTTGATCATGTGGAATCCTGGGGTTTGTAGTTTGGCATTAGAGCTCTCTGGCTGAGAATTCTAAATCTCTCTCCCTAAACTGCAAATCCCAGGATTCCATAGGATTTTGCCATGGCAGTTAAAATGGAATATACAGTAGTGCTATAAAAAGGTCCCAGGATTCCTCCACCCCAACTCACAAAAGAAGCGACAGTGACTCAAAAGGTGAGAGGATGATTTTGTGAAACGTTTATTCTTTTTGTGAGAGCCCAGATATTTATGGAGAGAAAGCACCTAGAACTTTCATCTGAGCTCAGGCTGGGTTCACTGAATGGGCACAGCTTGGAAAAGTTCCTTTTTAGACCATAATTACCAGATAACTTTTTCAAGTTCTACAATTAAGCCCCACCCAACTTAACATGGTCTCACTTATTGTACTACAGACAGTTTTGGGTGGACAGGGATTCTTCTCTCTTTTTTTATTTCATTATGTAACAGGTAAAAACAGAAAGAGAGATGGAAAGGAGAACTGAAATCCTTTCTTCATCATTTTTTTGAAGAAGAAGGTAATTCTGGAGTGCTGCATTTTAGTTCACCCCTGCAGGGAAATATTTACCTGTCAAAATACTGCACTTCCTTCTATGCAACTATTTTTTTTAAAAAAAAATTAAGAGCCACCCTTTAAAAATGGGGTATGGAATGTATGGCCCTCCAGATGTTGAATGACTGCAACTCCCAGCATTCCTTACAAGTGACTGTGGTTATTGGGACTGGTGGGATTTGCAGTCCAACAATATCCCCATTAAAGACAAATGGAGAAAAACAGACGCCGGCAATTAAAAAAAAAAAATCCATAGGGGGCTTCAGATACCAAGTTGCAGTTATGGGATTCAAGGAAATGTCCTTTTAGATCAGCCCAATGTTGAAAACAGCTTGGCTGGACAAGACCCAGGCTTTGCAACCTCTCTACTCGAAGATGGGCTTCCCAGACTCTTGTCATTCTATGAAGTCATAGGCTACATTCATCATTTTCTAATTGCAGCCACCCTTCTGTCCCTTCCCTGTGCAATGAAATTTAGGGGGGTTTGGACTACAAGATTCCCCAGCCACCACTGCCTATGGCCATGTTGGCTAGGAGATTCAGGGAGTTGTGGCCCAAAAAGGTAATATTCCCAAGCTTTTAATACCACAATTCTCAGTAAGACTACCATGCTGCAGTTAGGTCTATATACATATAGCTGCAATTACTGCAAATTCTCCCCCTATTCATCTCTGACACTACAGGTATTTCTTTCTCCTTTCCCTACTGTTTCCATTTCTAGATTGTAAGCCCCCTGGGGCAGGGAGATGTCCTTTTATTCCTTGTAAAATGCCATGTAATCACACAGTCTGTGACAGAGCCTGGAAACCATAGTATTATTGCTACTGCACTGACATTACATCATTCAAGAAAATTAGCTTTTTAATGTCAAAATGTTAGGAAAATTTAATTAGATTAATTACTACATTTTTCACTATTAGCACAATTTTAACACATCCGTTTTAAATGTATTAAAAAATTAAAGTGGCTAAAAATAGACAAAAATGGCCAACCCACCTCCCCCTTAGCAATAAATTAAATTAAGGTGAAATGCTAATTGCTGCTTGTTGATATTTAACTATCAAAATGATTGATTCTAAAATCACTGTTGAAATCTTTAACAAATTAGAGGTAACAAATTAATCTTAACATGATGCAACAACAACAATACGTTTAGTTTCCAAAATCTTCAACCTTCAGAGAGTGGGAAATTTGGCTCAGGGGTTATAGTCTACTCTATGGAAAGCGTTCTCAGTGCCTGCCTTGCCCTAAGATACATTTATATGTTTGGAACCACCTTCATTCCCATTGTCCCATTTGTGCTCTTCCTGTGTTTCCTGTTTATGATTTTATTTATTAAAATATTTATAACTTGTCCTTCTTTGCAAACCAAAGTCAGCTTCCAACAATTAAAACACTATAAAAAGATTAAAAGGAAGAATAAAAGGGGAGATAATCAAGAAATCATTATGAGACGTAATAAAAAAGAATGAGATGAAAAGATTACGCTTTTAACAGATCACATATAACTCCTTGGGGAAATTAAAAGCTTACTCAGACAGAAATGTATCAGGCAGTCTTTTTAAGGCAAGCAGAGAGGAACAAAGGCAATTTGTTTTCACGAACAAAGTTCCACAAAACAGGGGCTACCTTTACAAAGGCCCTGTATGCCAAAAGATGCTAAAGTAATATATCTCTCAGAGCAAGTTCTAATTTAACTATCTTAATGGGGGGTATGGGGGGGTCATAGCTTTTCCTGTCATTCTGGGTCCATTCTTTTAAACTTAAATGTGTACAGATTGGGGACTCCCCACAAACTGTTGCACTGTCTCCAATGGAGCAGAGAAAAGTGACCTTTTTTATAGTAACCCCCTCCCCCAAACCCCTCAACCAACACAGCTCAAAGCATTAACGTTGCCAAACTGAAGACTGGCGAGGGCTCCTGCACCTTTAATGCTCATGAAGAAGAGGGAATTTCAGCAAATGGTGCTTGTTACCTGTTTGAATGAAAAAAGCAGCATCAGCTGAAACTTCATCTTCTACCCAACCAATAAAGGTACAGATGCCTTCTCCAGCTTTTAGTCTGCCATCCTTAAAAGCAACCAGTTTTCCGTGTCAAGCAAGAACAGTAAATTGTAGCACTTATTGTTATGTGTAATTTATCTATTTCTTTAATGTATTTTCACTCCCAGCGATAAACACTGATAATATTTCTCCAACAGGTGTCAAATGCTTCCTTTAAGCATTATGCAACAACTGGGCAAGGGTAAGGGAGTGTTGCATTTGCTGCTCCTTATTATGTAGCAAACACTCTTACACTGGCCCTTCATAACTAGACCATGAGTCATGTATCAGAGTCCTATACTGTACTACAATGTGAACAAGCAGCATGCTAGTGCACACAACCATTTTGTTCCTGCTTTCCTCTTCCCTCTAATGCATAAGTGGGTACACCAAGTAGGCATGGATAGCTCAGCATTAGAGCTAAACCTAGGATTGTATTTTATTGCATCTAAAGAATCTAGGATCAAATGACATCTTTTAAATCAGGGTTTGATGGTGGCTTATGAATACTGGGTAGTTTGAAGAACAATAACCCATGATTTTTGGAACATTAAAAATAAGACAATCTCCCCTCAGTTTGGTGGCCTCCAGATGAATTGAATTACAAAATCTGACATACCAACCCACTGACATGCTAGTCATGTAAGGCTGTGCTAAGCTACCCAAGCCTGCTTTGTCCATGACTGACAGGCTGCATGCATGAGCCTTCCCCAGCCATCATACCCAATGGGATAGAATGCTGCACATTGTAAGACAATATGAATGGATTACACATTCCTGTAACCAGGAATTTCTGATTAAAGGGACATGCAAACAAGATGTTTTTTTCCTCCCTCCCCTTCCTGAAACTTTCCCCCATTGTGCAATATAATACAAAAAGATACCAGAGTACGATGGGCTTCTAGCTCTGAAATTGAACACTTTGTGCAGGGGAAAGAGGTTCTTCAGAGCAAGACAGGAAAAGGCTGCCACTTCTTCCTTCCTTCCTGAACCTCCTTGTATATCATGGGAAACCTTTGGTCCTCCAGATATTTTGAACTTCAGCTCTCAGAATCCCCAGCCCCTAGCACTGCCAGTGGTAAAGATTATGGGAGTTGTTCAAAACATCCGCAGTACCAAGGTTCACTATTCCTGCTGTACAATGCAGAGAAATTGGTGTGTTAGTGCGTGTGTGTTTAAATCTCTCTCTCTCTCTGCATTGTTGAAATGTCCACTTCTAAGATACTATTACCTGTTCAGGCTCAAAGAGAACAATTCCCTTCATTTTCTCTCCTTGTCATCATAACTCACTTGACCTTAGTGGTAACATCACTACATTATGAAAGACATGCATCATCATGATACTCTATATGGCCAGGACCTCAAACAGAGTCCACAAATGCAGACAGATCTATATAGATCTGTATCAACAAACCAATTCAAGAAAGTTCCACTCCATGAGGAGCATATCTTTTGTCAAGCTAACAAGTCTTATCCAGTGCTCAGCCACTCCCAAACTGTTGTTGTGTGCCTTCAACTTTTTTCCAACATACAGTGATCCTAAAGTGAGCCTATCTCAGAGTTTTCTTGGCAAGATTTGTTCAGAGAGGGTTTGCCATTGTTTTCCTCTGAGGGGCAGAGGCTGTGACTTGCCCTAGGTCACCCAGTGGGGTTCCATGGCCGAATTAGAATTCGAACCCTGGCCTCTCAGAACCCCAGGCTGCATCCGCAGTGCAGAAATAATCTAGTCTGCCACCACTTTAACTGCCATAAATAACTCAATGTTATGGATTCTGGGAATTGTAATTTGTTGTGGCATCAGAGCTCTCTGACACAGGAGGCTAAACGTCTCACAAAACTACAATTCCCAAAATTCCAAAGCATTAAGCATAGCAGTTAAAGTGGTGGCAAACTGGATTATTTCTGCACTGCGAATGCAGCCCCAGTCCAACACACAAAACACTGTCTCATCACAACACATTGCATAATGTAGTGATGTTACCACTAAGGTCAAGTGAGTTATGATGAGAAGGAGAGAAAATGGAGAGAATTGTTCTCTTTGAACCTGAACAGCAGATAGTATAGATGAGATACTATAGATGAGGATAGTTCAGCACAATATATTGTTTCCAGGAAAATCCATTTCCCCACCCTCAACCAGCCACTGTAACTACTGAGAAGACTGCAGCTGACTGAGCTCAGAGGGAAGCTTGAGGAAGGTGACAGACAATACCATCATCCCTGTTGATGAAGAAGGGGCAGAGGAAGGTTTCTGGAGTGAGAAAAGGGAAAGGTATCATTTTTCCTTTCCTCACCCCCTGTAACCTCTCCATACAACGTGAGGAAAATTCCTCTTCACTTTTCAAGCATATGGGGAATCCTCCTTCTTTGGTTGGAACTAGGACACTGAGCCAAAATTATTCACCACTTTTCATGAATATTTTTGACACTACTGAAAAACATCTCATCTCCTTTTTTAGTGATTTTTACAGCACTACCTTTAAAAAAATCATTTATTTAACTTGCTTTCGCTTGTCCTCACTCTCAGTTTTCTTTACTGATACTCTCACTCTTACTTGGCTATGAGTTTTGATTGCTTCTGCTTTTGTTTTTTCTTTATTGCTTTCTAAAATAAATGCCTGGTAAAACCATCACATCTCTCTTGCATTATTTGCATAACATACACTGTAAGATCCCTGATTCGATCGGACTGCTGTATGAAGAATTCACAAAAGCAGTAGGGAAACAATGGTGCTGCGCATAATAAACATTAATGGATGAGTATTTCCAAATGACTCCCTTCCCTCTGCACAGTTTCCTTGCTGCCTACTGACCTGATCTTTCCATCATTGGGGGAAGCCAGCCATTACTTTACCCAGTTCACTGATATGAGGTCATCTGCCAGAGAAATGGCCTTGGGCAGTAGCAATCTCTTTCTGTCCAGGTTGTTGCAAGCTTTGATTTGTATTTCCCCAAGTCTCTATCTATAGCTAGTCTTTTTTAATTGTTTGCCTAGCAATTTGAAATTCAGTTAGGGCTTGGATGATTGCTCTGCTTGGTTAGGGGTTCCGTTACCCCTGTAGAGATAGAGATTGTATTTGGGAGCATTTTGCATAATAGCTACTAATGGAGTTAAACTTATATAACCGTAACTAATGTTGCATCCCCCTCCCCAATAGAATGAAAAAGGACTGCAAGATAGTAGTCCTTCCTCTACCTTGAAGACAGGGCCCTTCACATATCACAGACTGCACTATGTCATAAATAAGAAAGGGAGTCAATTAGCCATATTGTACATAAGAGCAGCACCTGAAAAATCATGTGAAAGTGGTTAGAATGCAAAAGTGAGGTTGGAGGAATATAGGTTTATATCCCCACTGAGCCATAAAACATTCTGGGTGAACTTAGGCTGCTCACTTTCTCACTTCGTAAGAGTGGGTAAATATGGAAGGTTAAGGGGCTGAATTAGGCCCTCACCAAGACCCTCACCAAGTACAGCCCACAGCAAAATAAATTATAAATGGCCCCCAAATGCCCCCAAGCACCTTCAGTGAACCTGAAGCTATTTCACCATGTTTCTAGCTCCCCCAGGCCATTTTAAGCCCAAGAGAGATCTTTTAAACAACAAGAAATGAACCAGAAGTCACTTCTGGCTCGCCTGTTGCAAAAAAAGAGAGGTCTGTATTAGGTCTAAATTGTCCCAGGGGGACCAAAAATAGGACCATTCCCATTAAAGACCATGTTGGGGTCTATGGGATGGACTTTGCCCAACCCTGCCTTAGTAGGATGTTGTGAAGATAAAGTAGGAAGGAGAGCCACATTTGCCTCCCTGAGCTCATTGGAAGAAAGGTGGGATATAAATGTGAGGCAGTAAGAAATAAAGTGAACATTTTCAGTAGTACTTAAAGAAATATCAATTTTAGTCTGTTTTGACATTTTAAAAAGCAGAAAAGAATCTAGTAGCCCTTCTTTTACTCATTTCTGTGCAATATTCCTCCTACATCCATTTTTGTATGACATTTTGTGGAATAAACTAATTTTTGCAAGAAAATTTGCCAAAGCAATTCAGTTTGACTGTTATTTTCATTCTTGAACACAGTTTTGTGTGCATTCTCCCAGAATGTACATATTCTTGTATGCATGAAGAATTCCACTGCAAAATGAAAAACAAAATGAGTTTTAGCCTCAATACTTTGAAGGCTCCAGATCTTGTCTGATCTCAGAAACAAAGCAGGGCCAGATACATTTAATACTTGGAAGGGAGATGGCCTGGGAATACCAGGTGCTGTAGGCTATAGTCAGAGTTAAGTAACGGCAAATCTATTCTGAACAAAACTTGCTAATAAAACTCTGTGATAGAATTGCCGCAAGTCAGAGGTAACTTGAAGACACTTAAGAAAAACAACAAGTGAGTTTGGTTCATATACTGGTCAAAAGTGCTAAAACATATCCACAGATAGCCATGTTGGCTATATAGCAAAATACAATAACATCCAAAATCCACAAAACGGTGATACCTTTATTGGACCAACCAAAATGCACAAAATACATATTGCAAGCTTTCAAAGCTCCACTGGCTTCTTCATCAAGCAGAAGTGTTAAAAATCATACAGGACAAAGAAAAATCAAGCTTCAAAAGCTTACAACATGTATTTTATGCATTTTGGTTGGCCCACTAAAGGTATCTCTGTTTTGTGGAATTAATCCACTAGAATTGAAATGTGAATGGAACAAATTTCTCCCCCATCCTTACTTACTGCAAATATCATTTTTCCCCTTTTAAATAGGCATGTTTCTAGATCTCATGGTCACAGATGAAAGAGTGAGGGAAAGTGCCAAACAAATCTTCCAGAAGTTGGCTTTCCACTGTGATCTCTAGGCCAAGACCACTGGAACTTTCTGGGAAGCGGGGGTCTCCAACCCAACCTCTGTCTGCCTCCCCACCACCACTTCCTCATTTCTTGTCTTCTCTACCAAATATTTCAAATCCTGCTCAAGCCCATCAGTCACAAATAAATGATGTAGCTGATGCCATGTCAATACGCTTCCTTGAACCTGCACAAGGGTTTTGAATAAAAGAATTTGATGTTGTTTCCTGGCATGAAATCCCAACTAAGAGGGGTTGCAGACTGCCAGAAATAGTGCAAATTGAGTCCACTTTTAGGGTTAGGGAATCATGTGAACTGTATTTTATTGTGGCACCAGAGCTCTCTGACAGAGAAGGCTCAATGTCTCAGGGAAAAAAACACAGTTCCCATGACTCCCTAGCACTAACCCTAACCCTAAAAGTGGACTCAATTTGCACCATTTCTGGCAGTCTGCAACCCCCCTAAGCCTTCTCTCCTTTCTCTCATTAGCTTTCCTTATTATTATTATTAAGAAAAACTGAGCTTTAGAACTTTTCTCTGCAGCAGAAACCATCAGACACTGCCTCAGTGGGGTTTGGAGTTGTTTTTTATTATTACTATTTTTTTTAATTTATACATAAAAAAAGAAAATAAGTTGTAAATTCAGCCATTTGTTGTTTGTTCAAAAACTATACAATTCTTAACATAATGAAGAACAACGTAATATGAACCAACAATGCAGTTCAAAGATACTCTACATATTATCTTCTATATTTAAATACTCTTGTGTTTCCCCATTAGTTCTGTTAACGTAGCTTACATTGCTTAATGGTTCTGAGAACATTTTTTTTATTTTTGTGCCACTCTTAATCTAAAAATATTTCCATTTATCTAAATTTCTTCCTATATAAACATTGCTACATGCTAAATTGTTTACTTTCCACTAATTGTAAACTCATGCTTTTTGTATTAAAATTATATAATTGAATTCTCTTGCACAATCTCTTTAATTTCGCTTTCTTTGGATCTATTTTCCACAATCCTGTAATCATTCCTTGTTTATCTACTGCATTACCGTTAAAGTTATAATTTGCTTTTATTTTGTTTTGTGATTTCCCTTAAGCTTTCCAAAGGCTCTCTATTTGTACCCATTCTTTCCTTACTTTGTTTTTTTGTTTATTTTTAATTAGAAATGTTAGAATATCGAGTTCTCTCATATCAGAGATCTTTATTTTCCATTCTGTCAACATAGGGACTTCTTGTTTCCTTTTTTTTTGCTATCACTAACCTGGCCGCCGTCACTAAGTAAAGCATAATTCTCCAGAACTTGCTTTCATCTTTCTTTTGTAATATTGATGTTATATTAAGTAAGTATAGTTCTGGCGCTAAGGGAAATTGTATATGTAGCTTATCTTGTATTGTCATATGAATTTTAGCCCAAAATTTCCTAATTAGCGGGCAGGACCACCACATAAGATATAATGTCCCAGCTTCTTTGTGGCATTTTCAGCACCTATCTTTGCTGGATCGTTGGATTTTCTTTATTTTAGCTGGCGTCAAATACCATCTATTTGCGATCTTTACGTAGTTTTCCCTAAGGTTTTGTGATGCAGTACATTTTTGAGTTTTTTGAGTGGGGTTTGGGGTTTTTGAGGAGGAATGTTTTGGGTTTTGCCCTTGTAGTCTGTGTTAATTTCCTAGAGCTGCTGCCTTCCTTTGCAATTACCAAGAGACAATGCATTTTCAATGCTGAAGCCTCAGATTTTTTTCCTGCATCATCCCTTGGTCATCTTTGCAGGTACCATGCTACAGGTGGCCCTAGACATTTTGCACCAGAGGTTGATTACACCTTCATACCCAGATACACATCATATGATTCAAGTTGCAGAATACCCAAAGGCAGCAAAATTGTTCTGATCCTTGAGGGAGAAAAAACACAAGCAATTCACCCTATACCAGACAATAACTATACAGCAACAGCAAATTTTGCTGTTCTTTCAAAATGCCCCAAATATGGACTATTGTTCTTGCTGTGTGTCTTCAAATCAACTCTGACATACAGCAATCCTCTTGTAGGATTTCATTGGCAAGATTTCTTTAAATGATGTTTCCCCATTGCCTTCCTCTGAGGCTGGGAGAGTGTGACTTGCCCAAGGTCACCCAGTTGATTTCCATAGCTGAGAGGGGATGTGAACCCTAGTCCAACACTCAAACCATTAAACCACACCTTTTCCCCAAGGTTGAGGCTCAAGGTGGCTTGCAAATTAAAATGATTACAATATAGTTTGAAATGTACAAAAAGTCAACATTAAAATAGAATTAAACTATTAACAATATTAAAGCAATGTAAACCACACACTGAAAAAAAAGGATAAAAAGTAATTATAAAGCAGTTAAAAGTTAAAATAATACAGCACCCTCTCAAAAGCCCTTTCCTTAAATATCTTCAATTCTATTACCATTGGATGTGTTGCCCATTCTATTACTATTGCCAGTCTTCACCATTGGCAGAGATGAAGGAAGGCTCAGCTGCCAACCAGTCAGCTTTGATATGTAGATCACATACAGTGTTGTTTTGTGTCTCAGGTGGCAACGTGTCTTAAACCAGCCTGGAACTGGGCTCTATCCATATAGAAGACTCCTAGCGTTATCAAGTCAAATTGCAATCTTTGTATTTTCCCACCCTTAATGGATTTTTGTAGTGCTAAAAGAAAAGACAGAATGAAAGGTGAGACATTATTGGCGGAGGGGGGGGGAAAGGATGGCTTATAGCTACTGGAAGATTATATTGTCCCGGACTTCTCAGTGAAATCCTATGAATAAAGCTGAACGATGGCATGATTAGTGCCTTGTACTGGGCTCCTGGAAAAGAGACTGGGTTCCATTTGGTTTGCAGAGTGGGGAGATCAGAACCTGGACTTCTGGAGAAGGAGAGTATGGGAAGATCTTTCCTGGATGATGGAAGTCTCAAACTAATGATTGGGATTCCTAAACTCTTCACTAAGGCTAAGAAGAAATTAGATCCATCTCTGGGAGATCTGCAAGAAATCAACCATGATCGCTGACTCCCATTCACTTAACAACAGCAGCAACAAAAACGATTCTTCTTTCCCACTCTGGCAGTTCTGCTGTTGACATGAAGAAATCTGGGTTTAACGATACTAAATAATCTTAAAAAAAAAAAGAGTTTGGGGATTTTGTTCACCATCCACTGACCAGGAGTAAGACTTGTGTGGCCCTCCAGATGTTGCTGGACTACAGCTTCCAGCAACCCTATCCAGTCCAGCCAACTTAGAAATGCTGGGAGTTGCAGTTGAGCAATATCTGGAGGGAAGTACTTTCCCCATTCCTTCATTAGAGAAAAGGGAAGGAAAAAAAATTCTAATCATTTTGTATATAGAGTTTATCACACGGGGGAGAACTGGAAGTATAAAGGGTGATTAACCCTTCATAATCTTACAACTGTGCTAATGGTTTTCACATAGTGTCGTGGTCAAAGAGCTATTATCCCAGGAATAACCCATGATAATTGCACAATTGCATTAATGGTTTTCACATGACGTTGAGATGAAACATGATTAAAGTGCCATTATCTCATGAATCACCAGGCAACAAACAGCAACAATTAATTTACAGGATTTTCCCATGAACAAACAGCAACAACTAATTTACAGGATTTTCCTGAGTTTCTTGCCTGGTTATTCCCTGGTTATTCATGGGATAATGGCTCTTGTGTTAATCGCATTTTAATTGCATTTTAATCTCAATTGTGCAATTTTGATGGGTTAATCACCCAATTTCCCTCCCCCATGTGATAAATTCCTAAGTGAGATTTCCTCCCTTCCCGCTACCACAGCATGACTTGGAGGAAAGGGCTGAACCACTTTGCAACAACCTCTCTTTCTCGCCAAATTGCCGTGTGTAATTAACACTCTGAAATCCTTAACCTGGCAGTGTCACATACTAGCATCTATGGAAATCACTTGCTGATGCAATCTTGTATTAAACAAACAATCAAACAACCTATCCAGAGAATTTATTTTATTTATTTCTTACTTTATTCTTAACTCAGAGAAGCCAGCACATGTTTAAAGAGACATCCACCCAGGCCATGATGAGGGCTGCCTCCATAATTTAATATGCCTTACCCTAACTGGAGTTACAGATTCATTACCAGTACCACCAGAACCACTCACAGCTTGGACTACTGAGAGGTTCCAGCTCCAGGGCAGGTACGAGAGAACGAACATTCATTCCACACTAGTAAATAAGGCTCGTCAATCTGCGTCACACAGCCATCCCACATTATAGCCGGGAGCTCTCTGTCTTGGCCCAAATCATAGCAGGTTCATAGCAAGTAAATCTGGATTTGTTCACTAGCAGCACAAATTGCAGGAACATGGACAGAAAGAAAGTGGCTGCCCACTCTCAAGTTGACTGGCAGTTGTTTCAGGACTGACAAATGTACAAGTTGTTTCAGGACTGACAAAATAAAATATTTTGTCATAGATTCTACATAACTAACCTATGGTAAGAGTGGACAAACCTTGTGCTTGAAGAATTGCCCTTATTTGCCAACACTAAGGACTACCAACCAGATGTACACAAGCAAAACTGACTTTGAGATGGGGAAGGAATGAACCACACGCAAATAGGGCTGGGACAGCTACTTCCTATATCCCACAAGCCACACACTGGGATAAATAGCATATGCGACTCTAAATCTTTCTTTGAATTACTATGGCTCAGGAATTTCATAAAAGCCCTCTCAAACCAGGCAGCGGAACCATATAAAAACAAACTGAGAAATGCCTCCTATTTAGCAGAATACTGAGGCGGACAGAGAAATAACAAAAAACTAGCCAATGTGGACATTTTCCTCCCCACAAAAATGTACTTGCTATTGTTCAACTATTGTGAGTTAAGAACCTTTACGGATCTCCCAACAGTTGTACAATCTACCTTCTGTCTACCACAGACACAGAGCAAGGGAATTCATGCCACAAGATAAGGTGATGGTGACTAGATCATAACGCTTGTTTTAAAAAAAGGGGAGGAGAAGGAAGGATTAACCTGATTCTTGGAAGGTAGGTCTACAAATGGCTGTTAAATGGAACCTCCATGTGCAGATGCATTATATCAGTGAATATCCAATGCTGGTAAGTTGAGGCTACACTACACCAAGGAAGGACAACTGGGGCAAAGAAAAATCTATACCAAAATAAATGGAAGGCCAAATGTCCTCCACCTTACTGCTTTAAAGAGAGAAGTGCATTTTGACATCTCTCATACTGTCATTTGGCTTTCAGACGAGACTAGAACACAAATGACCAGCTAAAATTAATTTGGGAGAAGTGCTGGTTTTTGTTTTCATTTTAGCATGGAATTTTATTATGAAACAAAATTCTGAATTTATACAATGAAAAAGAAAGAACAGAAGAACATAACAATGCTACAAGATCAGTAATTCAGGGGGAAATGAAACTTGCTGATGGCAATCCTTACTATACATGTAAGCATGTGGGATATATAGAAAGAAACAGCTTAAGGTTATTTGGCTTCTGCTATACAAATACATGTTTTCTTTAGCTGTTGCTTCTGACACTTAATCATGAGCAAGCATTGATTTTTAAAGAGCCAAGGGGTTAATGATTGCATTACTGCATGTCCACAGAATTTGCACAGATCCCAATATGAATCCCTTCATTCACTTCCTGCTCTGAGCTCCTCTCCTCCAGGCCTACAACTCTCTACTCTGACATTCCATCTCCATAAACCCAGTTTCTTGTAAACAATAAACTAGAGGGATTGGGCTGTTTTGGGGGGGAAAGAATAAAAATTGCCTTGAGGCTACAAGATACAGAAGCTTTTGTAAAACAGAATAAGAACTGGTTCTTTTTCTCTCTCTCCATTTCTATCAATCTGCCTCAAAGGAGTATGGGTATTGTCCCATGGAAAACATGAAGGCAACAGTACAATGGCTAGTGCACAAAAATAAGAAAAAATATTACAACGACAAATGTAGAGAAACAGAAGACAACAACAAAAAAGGAAGAATGAGAGACCTATTCCACAAGATTTGAGAAATCAAGGAAAGTTCAAACCAAGGACCGGGACACTCTACAACAATAAAATTAACAAAATTCAAGATCAGGAAAGAATAAAAAGATTTTGGATGCAATACACAGAAGAACTATACAAAAGAGATGACAAAATGAAGGACACATGGAACGAAGAGCCATATGAAGATGAACCCCAAATTCTAAAAACTGAGGTGGAAGCTGCAATAAAAGAAATGGTAAAATAACAAGACTCCAGGAGCGGATGATATACCAATAGAACTTGCAATCCACACTGACAGAGGGCCTTTAGAGACTGCCAGAAATAATGCAGCTTGAATCCACTTCAACTGCCCTGGCTCAGTGCTAGGGAATCATGGGAACTGTAGTTTATTGTAGCACCAGAGCTCTCTAACAGAAAAGGCCCAATGTCTCAGAAAAAAACTACAGTTCCCATGATTCCCTTGCACTGAGCCAGGGCAGTTCAAGTGGCCTCATGCTGGAAACATACTTCAGGTGTAGACAATGTGGTTCTTATCTTAATCATGGGTTCAGCAATTAACAAATTTCCCTTCTCAATTCCCCCAGGCATTAAATCATCATTACCACCACCATCAATTTAATAAACAGTTGCGGAGGTGAAGTCAGGGAGAAGCAAGACTAAAATTCTCCAGAAGTTAGCCATAAATGTGTGTGTGTTCGTGTGTGTATGAGTGAGCCTTCAAATCTCCTGTCAACTTATGGTGACCCCATGAAATTCATAGAATTTTCTTGGGCAATCCAAAAACCAATACCAATCCAAAATTTCCAGACATGCATTCCAAAACACCGTCAGTGAATAAATTATGGAAAAGAAAACAAGGAGGATTAATGAAAGCCGCAAACCTCAGCCCTTAAGTGCCCTTTCTCACATTTGACTAAATCCTGTCTAAACAGGTCACATAAAAATAATCATTAAGGGGTCCAAACAGTCTAGCTAATCAATACCTTAAAGAATCATCATCCACATATTCTCCACACTTCCAAGTCCAACACCCCTCCTTTATAGATACCCTCTAATTCATGGGGTGTCATAAATTGATAGGCAACTGGAAGGCACAAACACACAAATTCATCCCTTGTTAGAGCCAGTGTGGTATAGTGGTTTGAGCGTTGGACAATAACTATGGACACCAGGGTTCAAGTCTCTGATCAACTATGGAAACCCACTGGATGACCTTGGGTAAATCACAGTCTCTCTGCCTTAGAGGAAGGCAAAGGCAAACTCACTCAGAACAAATCTTACCAAGAAAACCCTAGGTTTGGCTTAGGTTCACCATAGGTCAGAAACAACTTCATCTCTTATGTTTTACCATTCCCACAAAATATTTTTTAAATATAATGATTACATTTGATCTTACCCTTCTTCATCCAAAGAGCTCAGACTGAAATACACAGCATTCCCCACCACATGTTATTTCCATAATAACACTTTGAGGCTGGGCAGGTTGGTAGATGACGACTAGACTAATCGTGAAGCCCTGCGAGCTTCATAGCTGAGAGAGGAAATGAATTCAAGTTTCCTAGTCCAACATATAAACCACTACACTACTCTTTTATCTCCCTCTCTGTTAAATTGCCCTATTCCCATAAAGTACAGTAATGGCTATCAGAACAGCTTTCTCTCTCAAGCCACCTACAGAGCATGTGCCTATACGTTTATATAAGTGGTTTATGGAGCAGTGTCAAACTGTTCTGAGCTACTGGAAAGTTCACATCCCACCCCCATAGTTTTACAAAAAGTCACAACGTCAGCTTTTTGCCGCCACCACCAACTTCATCTGTGATATTTACAGTCTGGGGCATGCCCTGATCATAGTTCCAGCTATTCCATTCCATTCCTAGCTTTCTGTGGGTCCCCTCCAACTAGCAACAGTCAGTCAGCAGTCCGTGAGCTAGAACTATTTTACTTGCCCACTTAGGGTTGTTTTGGTACTTCTGCAAATATCCCCATCTGGTACTTCTCTCTTACATGTGAGTGATGTCATTTTGTCTACATAGGCAACAGCACTCCCATCTGAAGACTAGAAACAGAGGGGATAATATTAGTCTACCTTGCAGGATTATTGTAAGGATTAAAGAAATAATGCATGTGGAAGATCTCTGTTTGAACGCTAAGTATTCATTTTGTGTTGATAGAAGGCAGGGTAGCAGTAAGCACGCACACACACAAATCTTTAGAGGGCTACATGGGGATACAATCTTACCCAGGCTTACCTGGAAGTCAGTGCCACAGGAAGTACTGGAAAATGACTTGAATAAATATAACTAGAACCAGACTGTACATATATTTTGTGCAACTGCTGCTTTTAACTGAAGCCAGTTGCTCTAGATGTCAACCAGACTGGATCTCTATTCCATATGAAATAATTGTTTCTAGGAAAGAGTTTGGAAATGTTACCTCTTTGGACTGCCACAATCCCTTACCCAGCAAGGCCATTAATCAGTCTGGCAAGGGAATTCTGAAAGTTGTACTCCAAAAAGTATTTTTACAGGCTGTCTTGTAGGAATATGACGTGATCCCCCAGGGGTAGTCAACCTTTCCCCTTTAAGGGCCGAGGGACTTCAGCTCCCAGAAGCCTCAGCCATGTTGGCCAATAGCCCCATGTTGGCCAATAGCTCCTGGGATTCTGGGAGCTGAAGTCCCTCGGCCCTTAAAGAGGAAAGGTTGCCTACCCCTGCAAGATATTTGAGGAAAGGGAGCTCCCTGTCCCATCACGCCATCAACAAACAAGGGCCCCTATTGTTGCCAAAAGACGACTACTGCATAAGAATCTACCACTGCCAAATGCATTTCTGTGGTCATTTACAAGGGTAACTAATTTGTGAGTGTCCATTTGGAGATACTTTTGGTTTAACGCATTCCAATGGTCATTTGAATATTTCTTATATTTGCATCAGAAATTGATGTATGGCACAGTTTCTCTCTTTTCGGGTGCATTCATGCTTCCTAAAAGCCAGTTAAAAAGACTATAATTGCCAACCCAGTCTTTCCTAACATATTCTACACATATGTTAAGACTACAATTCCCAACATTTCAGCCAGCATGCCATTGACTATACTGACTGGGGATGATGGAAGTCATTGTCTAACATATCTGGAGGACTCCAGGCTAGGGAAAGGTGGATTAACCCCTTAGAAAAGCCAAGATACAATAAAACCTTAGACATGTAGGGTTTTTTAAAAAAAAATATCACAGCTTGCAGAGTCTCATGGGAGATTCTGTGAGGTGTGGTCTTAAAAAGTATTTTTCCAAGCTTTGAGATAGGAATCAGCTCCAAATCACAAGCCTTGCTCTTGCTCGACTGGGACTGGGGTGGTGATCTTGCTGGAAAGTCAGTCTGTAAGCCCTTCCCCACTCAACTGTGTGCTTCTGTGTGTGTGTGTTAATTAATTATAAATTGCCATTTATAATATCTTACCTGATAATTTTGCTATCACAAGAAGACCAGAAGTTATGTTGTAATAATAATACTCAGAACTGAAAGAATGTTTCAAAGTCTCAGGAACTAATTCTGCAGAAGCCAAACAATACTGCCTTGTCTTCTTTTTTTGGCATTTGGAGTTTTTATTGTGGCTTAGGGCCAGCCCTGTCATTAGGCACAGTGATGAAGCTGCATTGGATGACAGAAGCTTGGAGATGGTAGCAAGGTGTTGGAGGAGAGAACTATTTGCCACACACCCTGCTCTGTGTGCCCTGAGTTAGCTTTCCACATTTAAGTGCAATGGGGAACACTTTCCCAATAACAGTGTTGAAAGGAGGTTGAACTGGCTTTTGTAAACAGGATTTTGTTATTTGCTTCAGGTAATAAAATATCTTGAGTGGACCCTGCTGTGGGTCCTGATAATAATGCTATGATTTCAGTGGAAGTTGGTTTCAGCGATATGACATTTCCTTCATTGTTTTAAAACAGGGGTAGGCAACCTAAGGCCTGGGGGCCAGATGTGGGCCCCCGAGGCCTTTGGACCGGCCCCAGGCCAGTCCTGCTGCCGCCGCCGCTGCCGCCACCGCCCGCCATGATGATATTGGTTATTGTTGTTATTACTTGTTCTTGGGTTTTTCTTGGCAAAATCTCCACAGGGGTTTTGCCATGGCTTTTCTGGGGCTGAGAGTGTGTGCATACATATTTTTTTTAATTTTTTTTATTATATTATATTTATTTATTTATTTATTTTTGGTGCTTCGGCCCCCCAATTGTCTGAGGGACAGCAACCCGGCCCCTGGCTCAAAAAGGTTGCCTACCCCTGTTTTAAAAGAAGACAAAGGCAGCATCACTAATGGAAGCTCCAATTGTTTCATCTTCCAGCACTGATGATAACGCCTCTGGAATTCTCAGCCCTTACAGTGGGAATCGAGAATGTGGGAATGGAGAATGTTAGAGACTCTCCAGATGTTGCTAAACTGCAAATCCCACAATCCTTTGTCATTCTCAATAATCACTGAGTGGTCTCAATGATCACTGAGAATTCCAATCCAATAATATCCAGAGGGTCATAAATTCTCAACCTCAGTCATCTCCAACCTGGTTGGAATACAACCCCATGCCCTTTGGCTATGCGGTCACTGAAAATTTTTGCAAGTGAAAGCTTGCAACATGTAATTGTGCATTTTGGTTGGCCCAATATAGGTATCATTGTTTGGATGTTACTGGATTTGCTATATGTCCAATATGGCTACCCCTATGGGTTTTGTGTGTGACTATCACATAAGCAAACTCAAACCATCTTTAATGAGGTCACATTACTCCTTGTTTCTGCACTTTATACAAAACCCATTCTTCCAAATCTGTCCCATTCACACATACACTCAGTGATCCAAATACTTTCATGCACATCAACAATTTTTTTTAAAAAAAAAATCACATTGCCCCTCCAACCCTCTTACCCACAATCTCTCCATGGAAACAGCTGTTAAAACTGTTTTGTATATTGAGGACAAAATATTGGGGAAGAGGTGTGGCAGAAGGGGAGAGAGACTAAAAGGGGTTCTCACTCCTTCCTTTACATCCCCATTCTTCTGGTTCCCATTGCCATGGTAACTGTTTCTAGCACATCCTCTTGGCCACCTTTTCTGGCAGCTGTAGCCTCGTACAATTATATATTTTAAAAATCCATTCTGCAAGGTGTGTGTGTTTGTTATATTTAAACACATGTTCCTGAATTGTGGTGCTTTTTTAATTAGAATACCAAAACTAAGGGATGCGCTCCAAGTGTACATATAATAAACAGGCCTACTTCATACAAATTCACTGTTATCAAACCACTATACTATTCCCACTACAGATTAATCCCTAAAGCTTCATATTATGTCTCCAAATGTCTACTCTTTCCCAGCATCTTGCTCTTAACAATGAATGACCTAAAATGAAGGAGTCACCTGTGTCAGGCTCCTTCCTTCCCTTCTTTCAATAAGACTTCATGTGTACACTTGTGCATGCCACTCACACTCAGATTCTCTCTCTCTCTCTCTCTCTCTCTCTCTCTCACACACACACACACACACAGACTATCAGTGCCGATAATGTGGGCCTTGTAGTCAAGTGCTTCCTTCATAGTCCATCCTACAGGTACACAGGACTACATCCAATCCTTCCTTCTTCTCTCAGAGCTGCCTATTATTGACAAAGGATTGTTGCTTTATGCCATCATCTCTCTCTCTCTCTCTTCCTCCAAATATACACAAATGCAAGAGCAACAGAAGATAAGACCTGAAATGTTCAGAGAATTCCTGCTGAAATACTGGCCTTGAGCTTCTCTGTCAGGCAATCCACGAATCTAAGCAGAGTATGCAATTTGACCTATTCCTGCCACCACAAAACAGTTGTCTCCTGACAGTCTTCTCAGTCTATGATCTAGTTCCTTCTGTCCCTGAATTTCTACACACCTCTGTAAGATAATAACCTTCAATCCTTCCCCTACTCTTATGTGTCTGTGTATTTATTTGGCACGAGATTTATGTTCAACCTTTCTTCTATCATGGAACTCAAGACAGGATATAGATTCTGAATAAATCTCAACCAGGCACTAGTCAAACCCAAACCTGCTTAACTTAAGCAAGTTTTCAGGCTCATATATGTTCAGACCATGCTCTAGGATTCACTCCTTCCTCATCATGCCATCATTTTCAACTGGTGTCTCCTCTGAATGTGTATCTATGCTCCATACACAGTAATCAGGCTTGTCTACCAATTTTCCAGTGTCTGGTTCTTAGGCCATGCCTTTATGTCTCAT
>CM034710.1:19536297-19558738 GCA_020142125.1 Phrynosoma platyrhinos
GAGGAGGAAGGCGAGGAGCCAGAGAAAAGGCGTGCGCGACGGGGCGCCCCGGAAAAGCCCTGCGAGCCAAAGCGGCGGGAAGTGATGTGGCCAGGCTTGAAGAGAAAGCGGTGGACCACTTGGGAAGATGGGGCGGAGTGGCGGAAGAGCTTTGTGGCCCAGCTGCCCTCAGCCTAAAAGGAGGACGCGTCGTGCTCCCAATGGAGGCCAGATGGTGGGGCTCCTCCTGGACAGAAGGTTGACTTGTGGGACATGGAGAAGGAGGGAGCCAAAGCGGCGGGAGGGATGTGGCACGACTGGAAGAGAAAGAGGTGGTGGGTCGACTGGGGAGATGAGGCGGAGTGGTGGAAGGGCAGGGTGACCCAGCTGTCCTAATCCTAAAAGGAGGACAAGGCACCTCAAAATGGAGGGCCTTCCAGGGAGCAGCTGTCCTGACCCTAAAAGGAGGACAAGGCACGACAAAATGGAGGGCCTTCCAGGGACCAGTTGTCCTGACCCTAAAAGGAGGACAAGGCACTGCAAAATGGAGGGCCTTCCAGGGACCAGCTGTCCTGACCCTAAAAGGAGGACCAGGCACCACAAAATGGAGGGCCTTCCAGGGAGCAGCTGTCCTGACCCTAAAAGGAGGACCAGGCACCACAAAATGGAAGGCCTTCCAGGGAGCAGCTGTCATAACCCTAAAAGGAGGACCTTCCAAGGAAAATGGAGGGCATGGCCAAATAAAAGCTCGAAACACTCATAGAAACATAAACCCATGCTTCTTTGCCATGCTCCAAATGGGGGACAACCTGGAGAGAAGGTTGAAATGGAGGACCTGGAGAATGACGGGGAGCAAAAACAACAGGAGTGATATGGCCAGGGCTTGAGGAGAAAGAGGTGGGCCAGCTGGGAGGCTGAGGGGTAGTGAAGGGGCAGGGTGACCCAGGTGTCATAACCCTAAAAGGAGGATAAGGCACCACAAAATGGAGGACCTTCCAGGGACCAACTGGCATAACCCTAAAAGGAAGACAAGGAATCGCAAAATGCTTCTTCCTCATGCTCCAAATGGAGGACATTGTAGGACTCCTTCTGGATAGAAGGTTGAAATGAGGGACATGGAGAATGAAGGAGCAAAAGCGGCGTGACTGCTGTGATGATGGCTTCAGGAAAAAGAGCTGAGAGGTAGTGAAGGAGCAGGATAACCCAGCTGTCATTTCCCTAAAAGGAGGACAAGATATGGCAAAATGGAGGGCCTTCCAGGAAAAATGGAGGACATGGCCAAATAAAAGCTCAAAAAAGTATAAACCCATGCTTCCTCATCATTTCCAAATGATGGACACTGTGGGATGCCTCCTGCATAGAAAATTTAATGGAGGACATGTCAGCTGGGAGGCTTAGCAGCAGTGAAGGAGCAGGGTGACCCAACTGTCCTATCCTTAAAAGGAGGACAAGGCATCTCAAAATGAAGGATTTTCCAGGGACCAGCTGTCATAACCCTAAAAGGAGGCAAATGGAGGGCAGGGCCTTCCAGAGAAAATGGAGGACATGGCCAGATAAAAGCTTGAACACTCATAGAAGTATAAACCCATACTTGTTCATCCTGCTCCAAATGGAGGACATTGTGGGATTCCTCCTGGACAGAAAGTTGAAATGGAGGACATGTCCTGGAATACAGGAGGATCTCTGATCACCCTGTGGATGGGAGACTTGAGAAGGGGAGGACAAAGCGGGGTGGTCCTCCAGGTCTCTCAGAGGATGAAGTCAGCTCAGGGTGACCAAATGTCCTAAGCACAAAAAAGGACTTTTATTGTATGTCTTCCAGTCATTTCTGACTTATGGTGACCCTAAGACCTATCATGAAGTTTTCTTGGCAAGGTTTCTTCAGAAGGGTTTTGTTATTGCCTTCCCCTGAGGCTGAGAGTGTGGAACTTGGCCAAGGTCATCCAGTAGGTTTCATGACCAAGGTGGGAATCAAACCTTGTTCTCCAGAGTCACCATCCAACCACTCAAACCAATTACACCATGCTGACTCTCTCAGGGTCACTTTTTCTCCTTCTGTGTATGTGTCATCTTTATTTGAAAGAATGTTTTGAACTTCTTAGGATTGTTGGTAGAGCCTCCCAAATTTGTACAGAGAAGGCATTAGGAAAATGTAGCTCTAATGTGATTTTTATCATTGATAGTAATTTATTACTGCTACAACTACTACGGTACTATGCCATTGTTGTTGTTGTGCACCTTCAAGCTGTTTTTGACTTATGATGACCCTTAGGCAACCCTATCATGGGGTTTTCTTGGCAAGGTTTCTTTAGAGGAATTGCCTTTGCCTGCCACTGAGACTGAGAAAGTGTGACTTGCCCAGAGTCATCCAGTGGGTTTCCATAGCTGTGTGAGGACTCAAACCCTGGTCTTCAGATTCATAGTCCAACACTCAAGCCATTATGCCATGCTGGCTCCCCCTCCTCACATCATTATCATCATCATCATTATCATCATCATCATTATTTGGAGTGAGGGCTCGAGAAATTGCTCCTCTCATGCAATTTAACTTTGTGGGTGAAAGAGACTATACTCTTCCCAGAATTCCCTACCACTGAGCCAGGGCAGTTAAAATGGCAGTTAAAGCGATCTTAAACTGGATTATTTCTGTAGTGTGTTTTGGACCTTAGAAATTATGCTGAGTAGGTATACTCCTGGGTAGCAGGAGCTGGTGTGGTGCAGTGGTTTGCATGTTGGACTAAGGGTGTATTTTGACTATAGAAATAATAACTTTAATTGCTGTCGCTCCATTCTGTGTAATCCTGGGATTTGTAGTTTCATAAGGTCTTTAGCTTTCTCTGCTAAAGAGTGCTGGCATCTCACAAAATTACAAATCCCAGGATTATGTAGGGTGGAGCCATGGCAGTTTAAGTGGTAGCAAACTGCATTTTTTCTACAGTGTAGATCAGGGGTAGGCAACCTAAGGTCCAGGCCAAATGCGCCCCCCCCCCAAGGCCTTTGGACCGGCCCCAGGCTGGTCCTGCCACCGCCAGCGCCGCCCACCGCCGCCGCTGCTGCCCACCACAATGATATTGATTATTGTTGTTATTACTTGTTCTTGGGGTTTTCTTGGCAAAATCTCCACAGGGTTTTGCCATGGCTTTTCTGGGGCTGAGAGAGTGTGCATGCATATTTTTAATTTTTATTTATTTATTTATTTATTTATTTATTTATGGTTCTTCGGGCCCCCCAATTGTCTGAGGGACAGCAACCTGGCCCCCGGCTCAAAAAGATTGCCTACCCCTGGTGTAGATGCATGCTTGGACCAGGGTTCAAATCCTCACTTGGCCATGGAAACACACTAGGGACCTTATCACACGGGGTCTAAAGCAGACCTAATCCAAAGGATATCCATAGCTAATCCGTATTAGTTCCTCGTGTTTACACACGACGTTGCACCAAAACTCGACAGAACCCGAAGCTAATCCGTATTAGTTCCCCGTGTTTACACACGACGTTGCACCGAAACTCGACAGAACCCGGAGCTAATCCGTAATGAATTGAGATCTTTTGACATTCGGTTTTTCGGGGAAGTACAAGCGAGCTTTCGGAATTATTGCGCAATGGCTGCGCAGGCGAAATACATATGATCACGCAATACATATTGTGAAGCATTTCAGTTCATTTCGGTATAGAACTGAATTTATTCTTATTTTGGTTACTTTTCGCTTCATGGCCAGCGTGTGATAAGGTCCTAGGTGACTTTGGGAAGTTACTTTCTCTCAGCATTGGAGGAAGATAATGGGAAATCTCTGAATAATTCTTGTCAACAAAACCCTAAGTGAATGTCACCTAGAGTCTGCTGTTACTCACCTCTAGTCTACAGTAAGATAAGTGGCACAGCACCTGTGGGCACTGCTTCACCCCTGGTTAGTATTTGGATGGGAGACCACCAATGGATACAAGGTGCTGTAGGCTATATTTCAAGGGAATGAATTGGCAAAACTACTTCTGACTATTCCTTGGCTAAGAAAATCCTATAAAATCCATGGGTTTACCAAAATTTGGCAGACGACTTGAAGGTGTGCATACACACACACGTACACATGCACACACATTCTGTTCCTCAGGGGCTCTCCTTGACATCTGAACTGTGTAAAGGGTCCAGGACCAAGCTTTGATTGTGGAGGGGGTTACACCTTCCTTGTCTGTTCTCAATATAACCTTCTCCACATATTAGCTGTAAAACTAGAACCCACACAGAGTGAAGTGTGAGCAGCAACTGTTGCCACTTATGCATGGCATAAATTAGCACTGTATGGTAAGGCCAATACAGGCCAATTGGGTTAGAAATCCAAACAAGCTGAGGCTACCCGGTATTGATAGCCAATACAATATTGAAAAAAATGTCAGGCCTCCCAAAATCTGAGCTCTGTTTCTCCTTGAAAGCTTATTACTGTTGGTGCCTTCAAGTTGTTTCCAGCTTATGGGAGCCCTAAGGTGAAGCTATGATGGGGTTTTCTTGGCAAAATTTATTCAAAAGAGATTTGTCATTGCTTTCCTCTGAAGCTGAGAGTGTGTAACTTACACAAGGTTTCCATGGACCAGCTGGGATTTAAATCCTGGTCTCCAGAGTCATAGTCCAATGATCAAATCACTATGCTATGCAGGTTCTCCCGTGAAAGCTACACACATAAGTACTTTTTTATATCACCACATTTTCCAGAAATTGTACATCTCTAAGCCCATTATGTGATTGAAGGAATTACTCTGTTACATTGTGGAGGAAGGGGATAAAATTCAAGGCAGCCTTCTCCTGACCCCCACCCCCACAAAAGCCTCTCTTTCTGCTAAAAAGTGTTGAAAGATGTCATGATGGATGCTGGACTATAAGTGAATGTATTTACAGTATTTTTCAGATCTCGGGGGAAACCTGGCTGGGAAAAAAAGCCAAGAGACTCCTCCAAATGACAGCCAAGGTAGTGCAATGTGTTTGGATGCAGGACTGGACTTGGGAGAGTTGCGTTCAACTTCCCACTGAGCCCTGAAAGTCACTGGCTAACTAGTCACTCTTTCTCTCTGTCTGACTTATCTTACAGGATTGTTATGAAGTTGAAATCAAGAGGTGGGCAGCCATGTGCACTGCCTTGGGTTTTGTGTATGAGAGACTAATACTGTCATGTCATAATCCTATTCTTAGTCCCAGCTAGAGTAGAGTCATTGAATCAGTGGGTTTTACCTATGTCTTGGCTTACCATTCAGCAGTTCATTCTGTGGGTTTGAACTAGTGGAGAAAAGCTGGTGTGGTCTAGAAGTCTGGGTGCCGGATTAGGACTCTGGGGAACCAGTGTTCATATTCCCACTCAGCTGTGCAAATCCACTGGTTGAATTTAAATGAGTTACATTATCTTAGCCTAAGATGAAATCAATGGCAAACTTCCTCTGAATGGAGGGAAAACCCTACAGTAGGCTCACCATAAGTCAGTTTACTTTAAGGGATATATCAACAACTCTGGTTGGGACTACCAATAGGATTTAGGCAAGCAAATAAATAAATAAATAAATAATAGGCCAGCAATAACGGTTACAGACAAGCAATGCTGAGGTGATGTTATGGTCTTGAACCTTTATAACTCCACAATGGTGTTGTGATATTAAAAGATGTTTTGAGGAACTTTCCCCTTCCCTTGGGATTGATGATCTATCTCAGGGGTAGGCAACCTTTCCCCTTTAAGGGCCGAGGGACTTCAGCTCCCAGAATCCCAGGAGTTATTGTCCAACATGGAACTATTGGCCAATATGGCTGAGGCTTCTGGGAGCTGAAGTCCCTCGGCCCTTAAAGGGGAAAGGTTGCCTACCCTTGATCTATCTGATGAATAGCCTTAGTTGTGGCAATGACTAAAGAGATTACTACACATGGCTTTTAAACCATGATTACTGCTGGAAAAAAGTGCATTTGGCAATACTTATTGCACCACAACACCTGCAGTGTCCCTGAAGTGCAGTTAGGGCATCCCTTTTCATTGATGGGGAAACCCATCAATGAACTCCTAATCCTATGTCCCCCTGTGTGAAACCTCACTGCCAGTGCAGTTGTGATACTGGCAGTCATGTGGTGTCAGTGTCTTCTCCTCTCCTCCTATTCCACTTCCCCTTCACTATTTGTAAACAGGCAAATTATATTTTTAATTTTTGTATGAGCTGCTCTGGTATTCATTTTATCTGTTGTAAGCTGCTTTGACTCCCAAACTATAGTTTAACTCTCAAACTATAAATATTGGCTAGAATTCAGCATGGGACTTGTGTCTTCATAAGTGGACTTACCTGTGAAAGAAACAGAACTGAGTGGTTTCATAATGTCTGTATTCATCTAGAAGGGCTTGCTGTGACATTACAATGTACAGACATCCAATGTGAATGCTAGCCAGTGGAGTGTCTGATGCATCATGGCTCTAATGGGCAGTTGGTACCAATGCACATCAGGGCACTCCTGATGCACACCTGGATAATGTCTAGGAAGTTCTGGAACTTAACATGCACCCAATGCACCTGACAAGTATCCAAGGAACATGACAAGTGCACAATGTGCATCACAAGTGCCCAGTGCATTAGATGTATTCAATGCACATCAGAAATGCCTAGTGCTCATCAGGAGCACCCAGTACATATAGGAAACACCTAGCAGACATTGGAACACTCTTGCTGATGCCCACATGCACATCTTCACAATCCACTAATAAAGTTTTATTGCATTTCTGAAACATAGCTACAGAAGTTGCAAATCACAGACCGCAATATAGCATCTCAGCCAATAATTAAAATCACAGCAACATGCGAGTATTCCAAAGTAATGTCTCCTATGTGTGGTCAGGGGAGGTGATACTATACAATTCCATTCAGCCACCTTTAGGAGTCTTCTACCTCACTGCTACCTTTTTCTGATGAATGCACAGAGTCAAAGTCAATGGCCATCTTGTGACTCATACCTGTGGATAGATTTTTCTGTATTCCCAGGCTTAGTGCCCTCCCCTCTTAATTCTGATTTCTCAGCCAGTCTATCAGTTGCTCAGGCCTTCCTCAATGGGAGGCCAAGCAAAAGTCCTTCCACCTTTGTGTCTTAGCTATGGAGCTGTATGAGGCACACATTGCTGGAACCGATGATATTAGATGTCAGTGAAGCATCTCTATTTTATGCCAGCCTCTGGGTCCATCTGATGTGACCCTATTCTCTTGCTCTTTTACATTCATTTGCCTACTTTGAAACCCAAGAAAGTATGGTAAGTGAAGTGTGAAATCGAAAACTGAAAATGTCATATGTGACATTGCTTGTCTTTTAACTAAAGGATGCATTGTTACCTCCAAAATAAAAACTCATTCTAAAACAGTGGTTTGGAAGTTAGCTAATTTAATTAATGGTGTGAAGTGGGGACATACTCCAGAGAGGGAGGATACCAAAAAAACTTATAGTTACCAATACAGCCTCATTCCTAGCTAAATTAGTTGAAAGTCATATTAAGCCTCAAAATTGCTGAATTTGTAGAAGAACAAGCTTTGCTGAACAAGAACCAGCATGGCCTCTGCAAAAGAGAAGGTTTGTTTTACCAGCTTTTCTAGCCTCCATGAAAAGGGAGGCTAGAAAATATGTAACTAATCTTTACATATGTAACTAATGAATACGTAACTAAGCTTTTCCTTTTGTCTTCTATTTTGCTTTACATTCTTGTTTCTTTGCTTGTTTGCTACATTTCTATTCTAACTTTCCTCTAATGAACTTAAGACAGTACATTTGGTCTAACTCCCTGTTTTTATCCTTACAACAACCCTGTGAGGTAGATTAGGCTGAGAGACAGTGATGACCACCCACATAATCTGGATAAATCTCATGTCTGAATGGGGATTTGAATGCATGGTTTCCCATTCCTAGATCAATATTCTAATAACCACAGCACATAATTATTACTACTGTGATTTTAGTGTCCAGTTTTTTTACTTGTGCTGTAATGTGTATTGAGAATTGCTAAAAAGCAACTATAAATCTGCTAAACAAACAAATAACCTGATGCTTTGTATAGTCCCATATCATAAAATGTGCACTGTGAAATGTGATAGTTGTTCAGAAACTAGCATTCAATTGTTTGGTTTGGTTTATTTTCATAAAGAGAGGCAAATTCCTAATCCTCAGTGTTATGGCAGGGTTTTTAAAAAGTGAAAATCTTTGTGAAACCATATTATTGTCCATATTGTTTAGTATTTGTACTAAAATTAAAATAAACTGCAAAGATGAAGTAAAGGTAATCAACAAGATAGTAAGGTGTTTAATTTTCTTAGATCCTTGAATAATTTTGTTAGAGTAGCTTAAAAGCCATAGTGAAAAGGCAGGATATGCGATTCATTTCAGGTCCATTGACAGCAGTTCAAATTGATGCTGCTCACAAGTGGAAAAGCTGAACTGCTATCAGTTGATGAATAGCTGAAAACTCATGAAATGATAAAGTTAACATACAGAGTCATGGTTCATAAAGCAAAATGAGAGAGGAATAATTTCTGAGGAAATGGTCATGGTCAGCTTTGAAACTCTTAAGTGTAAACTCACTGTGTGTGTGTATGTGTGTATGTGTATTAGTGCCTAATGAATAAAGTGATGCTTTATTTGAACTTCAGCAAGACTGAATAGCCAGACCAGGAAGGGACAGCTCTGGACTTCGAAATGCTATTGGATTGCAGCTCTCATCAGTCATCACTGCTGGTTATGTTGGCTAGAGCTGATGGGAGTTGCAACCTAACATCTGACGGGCTATGCATTTTCACCCTGCTGTATGTATTTGCATTTTCACCCTCTGATGTATTTGCAGGGAAGAGAATTATGAACAGCAAGAAAAAGCAACAATAGGGCTTACATCTCAGCAAATATGCTTTGGGTTGTGCAGCACATCTCTTGGAAGTCTCTAGGATATCTTGTGCAATTTCCAATTAAGTCAGTGATTGAGGTGGAGCTGGTTGCTTCCATGCTAATGAGGCAGTGATGGTTAAAGGAGCTATCCAAGGTACTGCATTATATGTATCCCTGCCAACTAAGTTTGGCCTTGGATAGCTCATTTGGGTTGGTTTCTTGTCCTATTAAGATGAGACACCAGCCATAACTTGTGAGACTTGCTCTTGGAAAATGTATGCAGCAGCAACCCTCTGATCTGGTGTCCTCCAGATGTGATAGACTGCAGCTCTCATCAGCTGATCAATTGGCTACATGGGCTTACAAAATCTAAGCTTGCTCTCCCCATGGGCACCACGAATTGATGGCACTTCACTTCCTGAAGTAAAGGACAAGAAGGCATTCTTCCTCCATTCCAATACAGAGGGATGAAAATTACGCAGGCTCCAAAGGCCATCAGTGTGGGCTCCAGGCTTCATCAGAAATCTCCTCAAATTCTCAATTTTTAACAGCCCCCTTGAGAATCATACCCCCCCCCCACAAGCCACCAATGGATGCTATTCCCTTGTATGTAAAAGTGGACTCCATTCACATACCTTATTTTTCACTGTTGCTGCTGTTCGTCTTATTTTTGTTCTTATGTTCACTTATATTTTTCCTGAGAGTGGCAGGTATGGTCCACAGAGTGTCTATGGGTTTGGAAAATCGTCCCTTCACCCTCTACATTTGCTTATCTCTGAGGTACAGAAGCTAAGTAGACTGCCAGCTGAGCTGTCCTTCATCAACGACAGAGAGATTTCTCCACATTTGGAAGAAGCATGCTAGTTTCAGAGGCATAAGTACAGGCTGCCCCTAGCATCTACCACCTGAGGCAGTTGCTTCATTCGGCCTAATGGTACAACTGACCCTTCTCAAGTTCAGTAGAAGATGGCATCTTGCATTGGTGTAGTGGTACATTTTGAAGTTCAGACCCTCACCAAGATAGTTTTTGTAGCAACAACCTAAATGCCCTAAAAGGCAGCTGACCTTGCTGATATAAAACAATTTCTAGGCATTTTCATCTTCACTAGAGAACAGGTCTTTTGTAATGCCAAGGAGTCTTTTCAATTCAAGGCAAAGCTACCCCAAAATATTTTGGATTACTCCAGTAGTAGCTGATAATAATACATTGTTATGGGTAATCCATCTCCCCTCCAGCTACTATGGAGACTGCAGGAACAAGGGAATAGGATGGTGGTGGCAGATAATGTCATGGTCCCTGCTAATTATAATGTGCAGGGCTCTAGGTTCTGCAAGCCCAGGTTCTACTAAATCACTGCTGTCTTGTCTCCAGTGTTGAAGTAAGGTTCAACAACCACTCTGGATGACTGTTGTATGTAGAAATGGCATGACAAAAGGAACATGAAGACTTGTCCCTTGACTTAGGAAGCCAGTTCCTCAGGCAAGTCTTCACAACAGTCTAACCTGAAAAAATGTAGGACAGGTAGCGTTTCCCAGCTAAAGGGATTCAAGTGATACAGCAAATTATTCCCCCTGTCAGGGCAGTTTTAGACAGAAGCTGTGTGATCAAATGGACACCTAGTAGAGACAAAGGGTAACATACAATTCAATAAATGAATGGCATGATTCCCACCCTGTTTCAATGCCTTCTATGAGATATTGCAAACAAACTAATTCACTAAATACGTATTTTTGCAATCCTGGATCAGTTATGTTTTTTATTTTTTTTATTTTTTTTTATTTTTTTATTTATTTATTTTATTTTTTTATTTTCTAAGCTACAATAGGAATTCTAAGCAGCTTCCTAAGAATTTGCAGCTCTGTATTGATTTCTCTCTTTTTTTAAAAAAAATCACTTTCCATACAATATGAATGTCAAGGCTGCATGTAGTGGAGAAGTTTCCACTCATAAATGGGTGGATGAGAGTGTTTCGAATGGGAGAATGGACACTCAGTAGCCATTTCTTTTAAAAAGACCTGATTTTTCCCTACTGAATTTCTTCATGCCAGGCAGTTGTCATGAAGCACAGAATCAGCACAGGATCAAAGGTCTAAAACTCTCAGAATCCATCATCCTCTGGACTGGAGAATTCTGAAAGTTGGCATTCAAAAAAGAAAAGAAAAACCCAACTACCAAACCCCCAAACCCTATCTTTTCCACATTTTGCATAGGCAGAGGGTGAACATGAAGCATAGTTGGTGGAGGATTGGCCAGGCATTTCTATATGAGCCAGCAGCCAGGCAAATTAGGGCTCCTGCTGTGGAGTAATTATCTGGGAGTGTCCCAACACAGACCTCCCTCCTCAACTGAAGGCACTGAGCTCCTTTATATTTGCAAGCAGCTGAGTACGCACTTGCTGATTCTCTTGTTTGCAGTCTCCAAGAGCAGAGCTGCAGCAAGGTTTCAAAAGGAAGAAATTTCCCCAAGACAAATTCCAGAAAGCCCAGGTTGTAGGCCAAATGAATGGGCACTGATCTCAAAGGTTTCAGTCCAAGGGAAGAAGTTTGGCAAGAATTCACTCAGAGGGAACAAGTACTTTCTATGCAGTCTTGGGAGTTTGGTGTTTCATATTGGGAAGCTGATCTGATTGCCAAATTGTCTTTTCTTGTTTCCTACTGCCAAAACTGGTAGAAGACCCAGGCAGGGGGAAGCCAGCATACAAGTTGGCTTGAGGAAGGTCTATTTGTCATGTGTATGGATTCTCATGTGCCTAGAAAGACCAGAGCAAGGACAGCCAGTAGATCTGATGCTGTAGGAGTAGTAAATCCATATTTGGTTTTACAACCACTCCTCCCATAGCTGCTTCAGGCTCTACAACTCTCCTGTTGGCAATCAGGTTCAGCACCAGCATGGCTCTTGTATTACCTGGAGGAGTGGTACAAAACCAAGAATGGATCGCCCTGCAGCAATGGATGCATGAGCTGCTGCTGGATTGGAGTCCTCCGTACTTGGCCTATAAAAAATTGCATAATGGTCTCAACCCTCCAGAGAAAAGCTTGGTTGCAAACAGTTGCAATAATAGTAGAAAAGGTCTCCCATGGATCTCTAGGAGACTCTAGTGGTTAGAAAGTGCCCCATGGACTCCAGTTAGAAAGTAAAAGAGAAGAAGATTGTACTTCAATTCCTACTTGTCCATGTAGTCTTTGCTTGGAGTGACAACACAAAAGTCATTACTCTCCCCAGCCTGTTAAATGGGTGGAGTATGGTTTGTACATGGGAAAGTGTGACCTGAGCAACTAACATAAAGCAGAGGCATCCTTCTTTCCATAAAAGTCAGATCCTGGATTCAGTCCATAGATGATTTTTGAGAAATCAAAGAGAACCTCATCCAAGTTTGTCCGGGATCCCAGAAGAATGCAATTAGTGTACTGTTACCCATAGTGCCCTTTAATATCCAAAATATGAAAACCCCATATGTTACCCATAGTCCCCTGCTATAAAAAATGTGAAATTCCATGATGACCTCCACATGAACTCTGGCAGTGGAATTGGAGGCAAAAGGTCCTCTGCGCCCATGGCATGGGCCACCACCCTTAATCCCCACTGAATAGCCCCAGATAGTCTAGGAGAGTTGCAGATGGGATTTTCCCTGATCAAATCATCCAAACCATCAAAGGGTGTATTGTGTCACCCAGTCACAAGCACCCTCAGCCATCAGAGGTGTAATGTCTATATTGTGCCACCCAGTCTCACACGCCTCCACCCATCAAGGGTGTATTGTGTCACCTACTCACACATTCCCCCAGGATATGAGCCCCTCGGATTAAGACCACCAGATACAATGTAACCCTATACAGCCGGGTGTCATCATTGCAATTATCACCTTTCGCCTCAAGGCCCATTTTGCCCTATATAAACCCCAGATTTTGGCCAGACAGTGTGCTATCTTCTTGGTCTAAACGACTCCACGTCACTCTGACCTTTGAAGCTAGTTACCGGCAAGACAGCTCAAAACCCAGGCTGCGGAGCAAGACTTGTCCCCCACCATCTCGCACCCCATTCGCTTCCCGGAGGAAGACTACATCTCGGTAAGCATCACCCTCAGTAACGCCTGCCATCTATTCCAACCTCCAACCTTGATTTTCCTGAGCCTTGAGTGTGTGTGAGTGCATGTTATTGTGTGACTTTGCCTTATAATAAAACTACATTCATTGGAAGCATCTGTCTCAGCCCCATTTCTGGGACTCCCTGGTCTTCTCGCTGTACACATAGGGAAGACGGTTCTGCAGGGCACAGTAGCCTGCCCCTCTTGCAACATTGGGCTAATCATAAATTCCCCTTAATTAGACCCTTGGCTACAGTACCATAGTGTAGCCTTCTGTATCAATGGATTCTGCATTCACAAATTTGACCATCCACAGCTTGAAAATACTCCCCCATCCAAAAAACAAGCCTATATTTTGCCATTTCATTTAAGGGACATCATTTTACTACCCCACTGTATGTAATGGGATTTGAGCATCCACAGATTTTTGGTATCCACGAGGGGCCCTGGAACCAAATCCCAATAGATACCAAGGGCCCATTGTATTATACTTTACCATACTAATATAATGCAGTGAATACATTGTAATTCATGTGGATAGTCCTTAGCAGACAGATAAAAGATTGTACAGTTGGTCAGCCTTATAATAGAGTGGAATGCATGCGGGTGCAGCCTCTGGGTCTCAGGCAGCACATTAGGTCTGTTTTTCTGGCTCTTGGGTCCCCCAAATCCCTGGATTACCCTTTTCCCAACCTCCACAAAAGGTGAACCCTCCAGAAATGACACTTCATCTTTTAAATGGATAGCAAGGCCATCCTGAACTGTTTAACATTTTAAAAAGTGCTTGCTAAAACTAGAAGTGTACTTCCAGCCACTTCCAGTGGTTTCTTGCTTGAATATTTCTTCATGCAAATACAGACCATACAGACCATGCAGGTTCCCAGGGGAAGAATATTGACCTCTCCCAATGCATTACAGTTGCTCCCTTATCTCATAGATCCAAGGAGCTAAATCCAGACTCAGATCTAAATCCAAATCCTACTGCTAGCTATTGTGGAACCATTGATTCCATAGAACTTGCATATGTGTTGACTTGGGCTGCTGCCACACTGCAAAATTAATGCAGTTTGATGCCACTTTAATGCCCATGGCTCAATGTTATGGAATTCTGTGATATGTAGTTTTGGAAGATATTTGGTCTTCTCTGTCAGAAAGCTCTGATGCCTCAACAAACTATAAATCCCAAGATTCTATAGGATGGAGCCATGGCAGTTAAAGCGGTGTCAAACTGCATTAATTCTGCAGTAAGACAGTAGCTTAAGCAAGTTCCTATTCATTCACTGGGTCTACTCTAATTGGAATTAACTACTGAATCTGGGCCTAAATCATGACTTGAATTTAATGGGTTATTCTAAGCACAGTCTTGATCCAACTCATTGATATCAATAGGATGTCAAGTTACTCATGCCTGACTTCAGGCCCTTTGGTTTCAATAGGTCTACTACTCCTCTAATTCTGACTGTCTAGATCCAAGCCTATACATATTATCCTATAATTTGTATTTTTTAAAAAAGAAATATATAGAAATGACAATACAAGGGGAATTAATTTATTATATCAACTCTTCAGGAAAACAGATTACTCCAAAGATGTAAAAATGCTGGGTGTCACTGATGACAACATAGACATCGATTGGATGATGTATTGAAGAATTAGGTGTCGAAGGTGGTGAATCTTCACAATGTCCATCTTCTTAGGAACTATAGTTCTTTGGAGTGGATTGGAGGCTCTGCCAGACTTATTAGCACCCTCATAAAACTACGTTTCTCAGGATTCTTTGGAGGAAAGTGGTTAAATTGGTATAGAATGATAACTAAGAAGTACAGGGTACAAATCTGCAGAATTACAAAGGCAGGCACCTCATACTACATCTCCTGTTGGTGAAGAAGTTTGTTTATTTAATCAATTACAGCTCACCTTTTGATATGAAATATCTCCAGGGCAGCTTCCAAGGGAAATTGAAAACACAAAATAAACAAAATAAAATCAGTAAGAACAAACACAGCAGATAAGACAGCAAGATTAAAAAAGCACAGGAACAATTAAAATACTTTCTAATGTCACCAATATTTTTTTTCTAAACTGGAAAATAAACAGGAAGAAGTATCTCATAAATGAAGGCATTTAAATAGAGCTTGGAAAGTTACTTTTAAAAAGAATAACTCCAATGCAAGCTCATACCACCCATCAGCTGAGCAGCAGTAGGTTGTGTTGGAGATTCAAGTTTCCTGAGGCTTCAGCCTTTGTTAAAGAAACAAAAATGATCAAAATATCAAAATTATCAAAGCTAAGGCTGTTAGGGGTCTAGCTTTAAATCAGCAGAGCAGCAGAAATGTGTCCTGCCTAATGTGCTTCCCTAAAAACTGAGGCTGACTCAAAGACAACACAAATAGCTTGTAGTTTAAAAACAAAACTTTACTAATGGCTTGAATCTACACATGCATAGAGGCTACATCCTAACCTAGCTAATGAATAGTTCAGGTACAAGAAAAAAAAATCTTTATTTCATCATCTTTCTGAAGAAAGTTGAGAGAGTAGGGAGATGGGAGACCAGGAGAGAAGCAGGAGTCTCTTTGTGTGAGAAAACTTCCTAAAGGAAGTAGACTGAATCACAAGGTTTGTTTTTTTCCAATTTACAAAGGCATTTATTGCCCCTGTGATTCAGCAGAACCAAATGGGATGTTTTAAAGAGGGTAAACTAGGGGTAGGCAACCTTTTTGAGCCGGGGGCTGGGTTGCTGTCCCTCAGACAATTGGGGGGGGCCGACGCACCAAAAATAAATAAATAAATAAATAAATAAATAAAATGTAAATTTTTAAAAAAAAAATAATTAAAAAAAAATATGCATGCACACTCTCTCAGTCCCAGAAAAGCCATGGCAAAACCCCTGTGGAGATTTTACCAAGAAAACCCCAAAAACAAGTAATAACAACAATAATCAATATCATCATGGCAGGTGGCAGCGGCAGCGGCGGCGGGGGTGGCGGCAGGACTGGCCTGGGGCTGGTCCAAAGGCCTCGGGGAGCCACATCTGGCCCCCGGGCCTTAGGTTGCCTACCCCTGGGGTAAACAATGGAGTTTGCACAAAGGAAAAATCCTATCTATCTGAGGAAGGGGAGAGAGAATTCAAAGATTTTCCAACAGATTGATGCTTTGGAACTCAGAATCCTACCACTGCTTGATTTGTGCATAACTTGGGCAATTCATTCTTTTCATTCATTGCAAAAGTTACTTTTAAGTCTTTGGAATTATACTGAACTCCCTGTTGGGCAGAACAAACCAACCAACCATTGTAAGCTATGGTGCAAACAGATACATTTACACAAGCAATTTGTTTTAAGCTTTTCAAAGAGTAGCTGTTTACACTTCCCTCCTTTTGAGAACATAACCTGCACAGACCAGCAGCTAGTTACTCACTGCTGTAAATAATCAAAGACCTTGAGATTTCAATTGATCCCACTAACCTTCTGAGAACAGGCCCAAAGGGAAACCCTTGGTTTGATCCAGGAGCATTTGTTGTTGGTTTTTCATGCTGTCTGGAGCTATGCTTAGTGAGGAAATGTTCCAGTAGCAAAAGTGTAGTAATGAGACTGGGAATAGCAGCACTTACAAGAGGTCACAGAACACACCATTTAGGATAAGAATAGGTTTGGCTTGCCAGTGGTCAAGTCCAGCTTGACCATTTGGCAGAATGAGAAAGCTGCCTCAGGTGCGAAATGCAAGTGGCAAAGGCATTGGTAGCAGCTATTTGTCTCTCCCTTCACATAAATCCTCTCTTTTGGAAGAGAGACAACATGTGGCTTGGTGTGGTTAGGGTTGTCAGATCTGCAAGCCTGGTCCTCAGTTTCCAGTTTTTGTGAGCCATCTCTTGGGGCAGGGGGAGATGAGAGTGTACATTCACCAGTTGTGGTGTGCTCACTTCCAGTCAAGAGGAAAAGACTGGGTGCAAATCTCCAGCTCAGGACAGCAGCACATTTCTACAATTTGCAAGGCATAATTAATTTGTTGCTGTAACTTGCACAGACTTTTCCAGGAGGTCTATGTTTTTACTTACGTTAACTTTCTCTTTCCCTTCCAAGCACTGTGACTCCAGTGTTCACGCTCCAGACTGTTCTGCATCCACTTTCTAGAAAGTGTAAGTGGATCCTGTGTGCCTTCAAGTTGGTTCTGACTTATGACAACCCTATCATGGGGTTATCTTGACAAAATTTGTTCAGAGGAAATTTGCTATTGCCTTCCTCTAAAGCTAAGAGCATATGACTAGCCAAAGTCACCCAGTGTATCTCATGGCCAAACAGGAATCGAACCCTGTGTTTGAATGACAAGTTGTGAGCAACTGTGGTTGATAACTTATTTTTTTTATATTTTTATATTTTTTATTGATTAAAAAACAACATATAAATGTTGATTAAAAAACAACACATAAAAGATAACATAAAACAACACATAAGACATCACATACATATACCTACAACCACTAGACAACACGACTTCTTTAACCAATCCACTGATTCTGTGATTTACTTACAATATATTTATTACTTCTGGATGTTAATTAGTACTACTTATCTCTTAACTATACAGCTTGAAAAGGTAACAATAACAACTAAGTGCCAAACATGAAAGCTTTTTGTTTATATTACTGCTATGCATTGATTCAATTCAAATACAAATATCTCATGGTTATATGGTTACTAAGCAGAACCCCTTCTGGTGGGTTACAATTAAGAAGTAGTTTCCTAGCATTATAACATTCCATTATTTCAACCCTATACACCAGGGGTCAGCAACCTACAGCCCGCAGGCCGCACCCAGCTTGCCACCCGCCGCCGCTGCCGCCGTGCATGCCGCCGCCACACGTGCCGCGGCCGCCATTTTGTTTGCCAAACTGGCGGCCCCAACTCGTTTGCACATGCACAGTACTCCTGTGCATGCACAAACAAGCCGCGGCCGCCATTTTGGCAAACAAAATGGTGGCAGCAGCGTGGTGGCAGCGCGTGCAGCAGCGGCAGGGGTCAGCGGTGGTGGCGGGGATCTGCGGGGTCTGTGCGTGCAGGGGTCTGCGGGCGCCGCCATCCCCCCCGGCCCAGTGGAAGACCTGGGGACCAGCGACTGGCCCCACGTACGTAAACCTTGCCAACCCCTGCTATACACCATTGCTGACCTCATTTCTGTTCTATAAATCCAATAAAAGGTTTCCAAACTCGAAGTCTTTAAATGTTTTTTTTTCTTGAGAGCTTGTGTTAATTTATCGATTTCCATTAAATCGTATACCTTCATTATCCAATCTTCAAATCTTGGAATCATTTTTTGTCTCCATTTCGCTGCAAATGTCATGTGGTTGATAACTTAATGCAGGGGTAGGCAACCTGCGGCCCGGGGGCCGGATGCGGCCCACAGAGGCCTTTGGACCGGCCCCAGGCTGGTCCCGCCGCCGCCGACAACCCCTGCTGCCACAGCCGCCCGCCATGATGATATTGATTTTTGTTGTTATTACTTGTTCTTGGGGTTTTCTTGGCAAAATCTCCACAGGGGTTTTGCCATCATGGCTTTTCTGGGGCTGAGAGAGTGTGCATGCATATTTTTTTAAAAAAAATAATTTAAAAAATTTATTTAGTTTTGCTTCGGCCCCACAATTGTCTGAGGGACAGCAACCCGGCCCCCTGCTCAAAAAGGTTGCCTATCCCTGACTTAATGCATAACACTTACTGACATCTCCAGGGGGTATCCATAGGTCTTGGGTTTTTCTCTGGAAGCCTCAGAGCCTGGAACAATCTTGAACTGCATGTGTTGGAAGATCCTGTTATAATGCCATACTGAAGGATGGTTCAACTACCAGTTTTGTACATGGAACGAAGGGAGGCACCATCTCATCCTTTGCCTCAGGCAATCAAATGTCTTGGGATGGCCCTGTCAATGAAGCAGCATGTGTCAGAGGTGGTACACTGGCAGGATTACTTCCACTGAACGAGAAGAGACTGCATCACATGGCAAAAATGTCACAAGACCTTGTGGAATGTATGTATCAGTGTCTATGTCATGTCTCTCTCAGTGTAGCATGCACAGGTCCAACTGCTTTAGGAAAAATCCATTACACTAAAGACACCCTGTTCTGCATTCAGGAAAACTGAATTAATTCTATCCAGTCCAGCCTACAGACTTCCCATCCTCTCCATCTTCCCCTTAGACCAGTAAAAACCCTGCTGCAGCCATGCAATAAGAACATTAACAGGGACCTGTATATAAATGACCTTAGCAAACATTTTTTTGTGTGTGTATATGTGTCTTCAAATCACCTGTCAACTTATGGCAACACCATGAATTTCATGTACTTACCAACACATGTATGGAGCCTAAATATGACACAGGTTCTACAGACAACCCAAATGAAAGAGAGCCCAAGTTAAGCATTGTAGTCCCATTGATTTAAAAGCAAACACTTGAGGTCAATGGAACCTCAACAGGTATAACCAGAACTAGAAATGTTACATTTTAGGGACATAAGTCTCAGAATCCTCCAACAGCATGGCTAATGGAATTATAGTCCAAAGAGTAAACCGGGGAGTAATATAGGGAGTCACAACTGTAAGTCCCTCATAAAGGTCTGTATTTGTTGGTTCAAAAACATAACTCTATGCACCTTGGATAGATAAAGCAAAATTTATCGTTAGCACACGCAAACACTTATCCTATCTTCTTTCCCTTACCCTCCATGGCCAGTGCCTTTCACTTTACAACACATGAATAAAGAAAAGGTTCAGGCTATTTTCTTTGTTCTTTGGAGTGTAACAAGGCAATAAATTGACCCTTAGTGGGGAGAAATCACTATTTGTTTCTTTTGTATTGGTTTTTCTTCCCTTCCTGCTTCACAAAATCAGTGATTTTATTTTTCTCATCCTCTGCACAAGCTAAAACCAAGGGCTGCCACCTAAGGGCTGTGTTAGCTGGGGGATTCTGGGAGCTATAGTCCAAAAAAGGAACATTTCCAAGTTCTAGTTTTATCCTATGGTTGAGATAACTCAAGACAAGAGACAACTAGGCTTCTTTGACACTAACTGTAGAACTGTAAGAGTTTGTGTTGTGTTCACAGAAATAGTGAATTAGCTGTGTGCTGTCCGCATGTGAACACCTCAACCTCAAGATTCCTCCTTCCCTCTGCACAGGGAAACCCTTCTGCAGTCTTGTATGAAGAGTCCCACAAGGGATTTGTATAGAACAATATTGATTAAATCCGTATAAAATATACCAATGGCTATGTAAAGTCTGGGTGGATAATCAAGGTTGAATATAGATGTAACATACTTAAGCAGGTCTGCACTGAATTTAGCCACCAGCCACATATGGCTGCCCATCAGGGCCATAGGAAGAACCATTCTAATAATAATAATAATAATAATAATAATAATAATAATAATAATAATAATAATAATAATAAATTTATTTTTATCCTGCCCCTCTGCATGATGCAACCAGGGCAGCTTACAACATTATAATATACATTTCGTTTCCCACAATCCCACAATCCTACTTAAAATGCTATTAAACAATGATAATTTAAAACACACTTAAAATGCTAATGCAAATAAACAAATAAATAGTAACTGCAGCAGAATCCGGGGAGCAAATTGGGCTGTCTTTTGATGGCCGGGATATCTATTCAGGAAAGGCCTACCGAAAGAGATCCGTCTTAACAGCCTTTTTAAAGCTGTCTAAGGTGGTAATATGATAGATCTCATCCAGCAGGCTATTCCATAATCTGGGAGCGGTTGCCAAAAAGGTCCTCTGGGTAGTTGGAGACACCCTAGTTTTTATAGGCTGCAGCAGATTCCTCCCAGAGGACCTGAGTGTGCGAGGTGGATTGTATGGGAGGAGGTGGTCCCAAAGATAGGATGGACCCAAGCCATTTAGGGCTTTAAAGGTAATAACCAACACCTTGTACTGGGCCTGGAAACTAAAGGGCAGCCAGTGAAGTGATTTTAAGATTGGTGTTATATGGTTTCTTCTTGATGTTTCTGAGACCAGCCTGGCTGCCATATTCTGTACTAGTTGAAGGGGGGAAGCAGACGAGGGCGTCCAGGACGCCCTGCGCCGGCACGCCGCGGGGCCGCAGCCTCCGCATCTCGGCCCACCGGCGGCGTCCCTGGAAGGAGCGCTAAATCAGCGCTCCTTCCTCAAGACAGCGAAAGTGCGCCCTAAAAGCGGTGGGCGCACTTTTGCTGTCTCATCCTCCGCAGCGCGTCTGGTCGCTGCGGAGGGAGGTTGCCCCAGAAGCGCCGGACGTGCGGAGGGCCGGCAGCTTCCGAGGCGACCTCAGGAAGAGGAAGGGGCACCGAACGTGCGGCTGCCCCTCCTCTTCCGGGCCCGGAAGACGACCCAATTAGTCGTCTGCCGAGGCCCGAAGTTTCTGGACCAAGTATGAGAGTAGCCCCATGTAGAGCGCATTATAGAAATCAGGACGAGAGGTTACCAGCTCATGCACCACAGTTACAAAGGTCCCTTACTTCCAGGAAAGGGTGCAGCTGGCGTAGCAGCCAAAGCTGATAACAGGCACTCCTGACCATCAACATTTACCTGATTTATCATCTGGAGCGATGGATCCAGGAGTACCCCCAGACTGCAGACACAGTCCTTAGAGGAGAGTGTGACCCCATCCAGGACTGGAGGTTGCATCCCAATACCTGGTTTCAGGGCCGCTACTGTAAGTACCTCCATTTTATCTGAATTCAGTCTCAATCTGTTTTTCCTCATCCAGTCCATTACTGCTTTAAGACAATCATTGAGAGGAGAGACGCCATCTGAAGTCAAAGCTGAAGACCGATTCTGTCTGTGCTACCTGCCTAGGACTGCAAAAACAGGTGATTACCAAGCACCTGAGAAGCCATCATATTTAGCAAGTGGACTGTATTTTTCTTATTGGAATAGTAGTAGGGGTGGGCAAGCTTATTTATTTGAGCAATAGTAGGAATGGGCAAGAATTCCTTTTTTAAAATAAATAAGAGCTTTCAAAAATTGCTGCTTGTTTTTGCAAACATAGGTCCAAAACTCTGCAGAAATAATCCAGTTTGAGATGCTGTAACTGCCCTGGCTCAATGCTAGGGAATCCTGGGAATTGTAATTTATTGTGGCACCAGAGCTCTCTGACAGAGAAGGCTAAGGGGGGTTGCAGACTGCCAGAAATAGTGCAAATTGAGTCCACTTTTAGGGTTAGGGTTAGTGCTAGGGAATCATGGGAATTGTCTTTTTCCTGAGACATTGAGCCTTCTCTGTCAGAGAGCTCTGGTGCCACAATAAAATACAGTTCCCATGATACCCTAACCCTAACCCTAAAAGTGGACTCAATTTGCACTATTTCTGTCAGTCTGCAACCCCCCTAAATGTCTCACCAAACTACAGTTCCCAGAATTCCCTAGCATTGATTGATCCAGGGCAGTTACAGTAGTCTCAAACTGGATTATTTCTGCAATGTGTTTTGGACCATATGGCAAGAGCTTGAGCATTTTTCTTTTCA
>CM034710.1:19569621-19583125 GCA_020142125.1 Phrynosoma platyrhinos
CTTGCTGTTTCCAAACACACTGTTTTTCTTTTCTTTTTTATCTCTTTCTTTTCTTTCCTTTCATCTTTGGTTCACTAATATCTTATTGCCCTAACTCCAGAATTGTGCTTCTTGATGTTGCGTGCCTTCAAGTCATTTCCCACTTATGGCAACCCTAAGGCAAAGCTATCATGAGGTTTTCTTGGCAAGATTTGTTCAGAAGAGGTTAGCCATTGCCTTTCCATGAGGCTGAGAGATGGGACTTGCCCTAGTTTACCCAGTGGGTTTCATGGAGAAGAATCATGCCCCCTCATGCAACATAATAGCTGTCAGTGTTTACTGCCACAGAAGGGACCTATTGCTCCAGAGGGACTAATGGAATAGAAGCAATATTAGGAGCCTATTGATGGGTTTTCCCTGTCAATGAAAAGGTGCACTATAGAAACGAAGGAAATGCAAAGCAGCAACTGAATAGATGTGATGTCATTTGATAAGTACTGGCCAAATATGCTAATATCTTGCTTTAATTCTGATGTACTGCCTTGTGTGATAAAGTCAGAGTTCGGGCAGGTTCATATTGGGAGATACAGTTCTTCAGATATCCTGGACCCAAGCTACATAGTCTGCATTCCATAATGTCTGCATCTCTTCAAGGTTTCAGGAGCAGGATACATGTGGTGCCACTTTCTACACCAGTTGTTCCAAACCTTTTCTATGCCACACGCCCCTACGAAATGTTTGATTAATGTTTGTACTTCCAACAAAACTAATATCACATTTGAAGATGAAGATGTCTAATTTCTAATTAGCACTGAGCCAGGGCAGTGCCTCAATTTAATGTGCACTATTTCTGGCAGTCTGCAAAGGCCCATAGCTTAGTGACACAGTGACATGGGTTTTGCTGGTTCTTATCATCTTCACATCCACTTTTTCCATTTTTTTTTTAGGTGACTGTTGTAGCAATTTCTTGGATTTGACAAGGGCTTTTCCAAAAGTCTATTTTAAAACTGAAAGCCACTGAGCGCACCTCACACTCCTCTTGTCCACTTTGCTTTTATCTCAACACCCACAAAAGAACACAAGCTAGGCCACAAAGCCCAGTGTAAGCCAGTGCTTGAACCAGGTAACATTCCTCTTCCACCATTCTGCTCTGTCTGTGGCAATAGAAAACACGTCAGCTTCATTTTCTGCATGGCAGCCCTTCAGATGCTTACACATTTTTATCATGTGGAAGATAAGACAATAGTTTACATATCATACAGGGTTGTTATGATAAGGATTGCAAGAAGATAATGTGGGTGAAATGCTAGGAACACTTGGAAGCACTATATAAATGTTAGTTATTATCTAAACTTGGGCAAAGGTTATCTTCTGGCCTGTAACTCAGAATCCCCCAGCCATGCTAACCAACGCATTTTGGGAAGTATAGTCCAAAGAGTTATTTTTGCCAAGCTCCAGGTATTATCCAAGGGTAGGAGTTTAGGCATAGAATAAGGAGTGCTTAACCCTTTTCATTCTGACCATTTTCTAGCTCAAAATGATCTTTTTGCTTCATTAGAGATAAGATCAAGACAGCTCTTCATACTCTCATGGGGGGAAATCCAATTTGATTGAGGAAAGCAGTGTGACCTGGAGGCTGACCTCTCCTTGCCCCCAATTATCTCCATTGAACTTCACAGCCTTATAGGCTACTTCCTTTTGTTAAAAAGAAAAGAAAACAGTGAAGATATGTTACACATAGCTGCACACATTGTGTAATTTAGCCCAGCAGCTTTTGACAGAACTCACAAGTATTAGATTCAAACAACTAGCCACTAGTAGCTAATTCCTCTTTTTTAATAACAAAGGTGTAACACCATTATGACTACAGATTAACAATTACATTCCTTCACCAGTTACAAACATAACCATTAAATTACTTTTATATTTGCAGGGTGTGTGGCCTCACTAAACAGCAGAGGAGGAATATCATATGGTTCAAGTGCTGGCTTATGCTACTGGCTGCTGAGAGGATGAGGTGGATGGGAAGAAGAGTGTTTAAACAGCAGCTTGCAATGTTCAAATGTTGAATTAACTAAAAGCAATTAATATGGATACTTCTGAGGTAGGAGAAAATTGAGAGTTACTTTTAAAAAATGTAACTATGACTATAAAAACCAGGAGGGGGTTAGAACTATAACTGTAGATTATTAATTGCATAGACGCAGCTTCCAAGGTCTGGCCTCTCATACAGTTAGAGATTTTTATGTGGAAGAGAGGTTTTCAGACCCTTTCTTGTGTAGGGATTGTCACGTTTCTTGCTGATTCTACTCCTAGTGAGCACAAGAACATTAGGCTCAAACTAAAGCCAATAGAGAGTTCAGCTATTGACTATCAGCCTTTTGTCTAGGCAGAGTTGCAAACCATAGGACTCTCCAGATGGTATTAGACTGCAGTTCCCACCATTCCTCATCCTTGACTACACTATGCTGGGAACAGCAGTTTAACAATATTTGGTTGTTGTTAACTGCCTTCACATCAGTCTCAATCCATGGCAACCCTATGGATGAGACATCTCCAGGCCCCCCTGTCCTCTACTGCTCTGCTTAATTCCTACAACCCTTTAATACCCATGACCTCCTTAATAGAGTCCATCCATCTAGCATGTGGCCTTCCTCTCTTTCTACTTCCCTCCACCTTTCCTAACATTATTATTTTTTCCAGTGATTCATGCCTTCTCATGATGTGTCCAAAGTACGACAGTCTAAGTCTTGTCATCTTGGCTTCTTGAGATATCTCTGGCTTGATCTGCTCTAGGACCCATTTGTTTGTCCGTTGACCTGTCCATGGGATCCTCAGCACTCTTCTCCAGCATCACATTATCTCAAAGGTGTTGATTTTCGTCCTATCTTCTTTCTTGACTGTCCAGCTCTCACATCCATATACGGTAATAGGGAATATGATGGCTTGTATGATTCTGGAGTGTTGCTTTATCTCCACCCATGTATTAGAGAGATGGAGAAGAGCCACATGGCTCCTCAGCCTATAGAAGGGAACCCTGCCTAGCCTCAGAGAAAGATGAAAGGCCCTCCCTGCATCCTGGCCTTGGAGAAAGAGAAGGTGAGGCACAGCTCCACCATGCCTAGCCCCAGAGGCAGATGAAAGGGACTCCCTCCATGTTAACTGCTACCACCCTGGTTTGGGAAGGAGAGAAGAACCAGCATTATCTGCTGGACTTGATCTTCTTCCCCACTGCCATCCCTTTCTCCTTTTGTGTCATGTCTTTTTAGATTATAAAGCTGTGGGCAGGGAACTCTCAAATTAACAAACTGTAAACCGCTCTTGGAGCCTTTGTGGCTGAAAAAAGGGGTATAAATACTCCAAATAAATAAATAAATAAACTCTGGGGCCTTCTCAAAGCCCTCTCAAAGCACACACTTATAATTCAATGACTCCACTTTAACTGCCATGACAACATTCCTATGGAATCCTGGGGTTTGTAGTTTGGGGCTCCCAGGATGAGAATTTAAGATTCCATAGGATACAGTTAGTGGAATCATAGTACTATAACTGTAATATAGAAGGGTCCCTAGTATCAGCAATATACCCATGCCAATATGTCAGGTTTGCAGGCTCCATCCTGGAACTTTATACCAATTACATATCCTATAGTTTCAGCATCTAGTCAGGAAAGTTTTGTGATTTTTCTGTTTCTCCACCTGCTCCCACATGCATACCCAAAGCCTCAAACTGTGCCAATGTGAGAGGGACAGTCCCAATTAATCCTCTGTCATCCCACTTTTTCAGTTAATCTGAAAATGTCCCATTGCTCTCTCCTCCTCTCTCATTTCCTCCCTCATCCTCAGCTTACTTCAATTGTTACTTCAGTTGTAACTTCAATTGTTGCAAACTGCATTCAAAGTGCAAAGAGCTTATTGCACTCTTAAATAAAGCAATTCACCTGATCTGGGTTAAAATCCACACCTCTTTTCAAAGCCGGGAGTTTTCCGGCTTAAGAAAATGGCCACCGGAGCACCCCTGGGAACGGGGATGGACCTGGGATAGTGATTTCAGCAGCTAAATCCTTCTGATAAGATCAGGATACTACCTGATTTAAATTTTAACCCAGATCAGGTAAGTCGCTTTATTTAAGAGTGAGATAACCTTCGTAGTTTTCACTCTATTAACTCAGCAGGGCAGAGAGGAAAAGAGAGGTGAAATCTTACCTTTCCCATTAGACTGTGGCAAAAGCAAAGTGCTTCATTCTCTTCTAGCTTGTCTGTTCTTCCTCATCAATAATTTTTACCATCTTGACCACACTGTCATGTTGCTTGGCCACACATCTCCTGGTTTTCATCTGTGAAATGTTGGAGGATATGCAAACCTATGTTGATAAAGAGTCCTAGAAGTCTCAAAAGCTTGCCTTTTTATGTAATACTTTTGTAGTCCATTAAAATATATTTGGATTTCACTCATGGACTATATTCATGTGTTACTTTGGGTTTTAAAGGATGCTGCTGGAAGTCTCAAGCTGCAGTTCTACCTGACTGCCACCAGAGGGTACCCTAAGACTATTGCAGCAGTCAAAGCCTCGTGGAAAAAAGTGCTTAGGTCAGTGATGATGCTCTGAATTTCAGAGGCAAGGATATTTAATGGACAAATCCAGTGCATGTGTTTATATATGGCTCTCCTTCACCACTACCAACACCCTGCAAATAAATGAATAAATAAATAAATAATCTCACCAATCTGAATAACATCTGATTAATTTTGTGCATTTGAGCATCAACTTGCATTGCCAATAATGAAACAAATAATGAGAAAATATTGTGGCCTTTGTTACAGAGTATAATCTGGGTGTTGCCTACCACTTGTGAGAGTGTGCATGTTGACAGGAGCCTGAAACAGAGGCCTCTTTCAATAAAGTATCCTGTTCAGTGAACCTAGGCAATCATATAAGGTAGATATGGATCTAATGGAAGATCTAGGATTCATTTGCAGTAGATCAAAAAATATTTCTGATTCCCACTTTTCTAAGAATAGTAAGAATAACAATAGCTCTTGTGAAGTCGTAGGCTTTCATGGCCAGCATCCATAGTTTTTTGTGGGGTTTTCAGGCTGTGTGGCCATGTTCTAGAAGAGTTTCTTTCTGATGTTTCGCCAGCATCTGTGGCTGGCATCTTCAGAGAAAACTGGAATGGAAGAGAATGGGTCTATATATACTGTGAGACCCTGGGTAGGGAGGAGTGGTTCCCAAGTGAACTGTGTGTTGTTCTGTGTTGAATAGGTAATGGCATGGCTCCAGGGTGGGAGGAAATGCACTCAAGGTTATTGTCTGCTAATCCCTCTACTAGAACATGGCCACACAGCCCGAAAAACCCACAAAAAACTATAAACAATAGCTCTTCCCTTTTCCTCACCAAATTAGGTTGCTGAAAAACAACACAGAGCAGGTGGAGTGTGGGGTGGAGGAAATGGAGAGTAGATTTTTCTGTGAAATGACTTGTGAGCTTTGTTGTGGCACCAATCATGGATTCTTTGGCTGAACATGTGCTCAAAGTCACCTTCATTGTGGAATTTTTCATATATGTGGCAAACAGACAAGAGATGTTCTTGCAAGCTTTATGCCCTCCTTCAACTGTCCTAACATCTGGATTGGTTCTACCATGAAGAAGACTGAGGCAGGTGGCTTAGGTAACAGGTGCTGAGGAACACTGAATGGATGGAACTGGATGTGGGAAGCAATCCTTTTACTCTAAGAAGCCACCATATTGCCAACAGTGCGGGGGCAAAAATATTCATCTGCTAGATAGGTCCACTTTTGTACATGGAGTGGGAGAGACACCATTTTGTCCTTTGCCTCAGGGCAACCAAATCTTTTGGGCTGACTCTAGGCCTTTGCAGACTGCCAGAAATAGTGCACATTAAATTGAGGCACTGCCCGGGCTCAGTGCTAGGGAATCATGGGAACTGTAATTTATTGTGGCACCAGAGCTCTCTGACAAAGAAGGCTCAATGTCTCAGAAAAAAAAATACAATTCTCATGATTCCCTAGCACTGAGCCAGGGCAGTGCCTCAATTTAATGTGCACTATTTCTGGCAGTCTGCAAAGGCCCTCTGTCTAAAATTAACTATTACTGTGCAGGTCAGAGAGTAGCATCCTCGGTTATGCTTTGCCACCACATCACAGTCCATTTGGCCCAGATACTTGGGATAAAAAGTAAATGTTGCAAGAAATGTTCCTTTTACAAGCTATGAGGAAGAGACAGAAAATCCTGAGAAATCCAGCTTGCAATGGTGACATGGTGGCTTCCATGTTAGTGGGGTGGTATAGCTGTTCTAGGTTTTATTCTAGATTTTAAAGGAACAATCCAAGGTGCTCAACCTATTTGTGGGATAGAGTTAGCACCGAATGATAAGCAAAACTTATTTTGGGGATGGGGTACAGCAATAGCATCATTAGGATTGGCATCAGCCCAGTGCGACAACTCATGGTGTCTCTCTCTCTCTCTCTCTCTCTCTCTCACACACACACACATACACACCACTGACCTCCTTCCAAGCCAGCACCAATCAGAATCCTTAATAACATTTTTTTGTACTAAGGTTACTCATAAATTGTAATTCCCAAATATCACTGAATGCAATCCAATAGTTGTGACATAAACAACTAGCAAAATTAAAATTATACCTTTAAATTACAATATCATAAGCACAGCATAAATGCATTTCCATTTCCATAGTTTCATGTGATTAATGTGAAAATTTAGTAAGATATGATGTGTTTAAAGAACATTTTAAAAGGGTAATAAAATGAAAACAAAACGAAGGCCTCTCCTTTCTCCACCCACTGAACCGTGTCCCACTCACCCCTTCTCTTCCGCTGAGCTCCAGGATTATAAAGGGATGTGGGCGAATGCCATAGCCCATTTCTGCTGAAAGGCAGATGGTTGGGGAGCAGTAGTGTCACCCCCTTTTAGGGTGTCACCCAGTGTGGTGTGCACCCCCTCACCCTACAGTTATGCCCCTGGAGGTAGAATCCAAAGATAAAGCACTCAAGTTTCTGAAACTAGCTAGACATATCAGTTAAATAAATTGAATGTTCTTGCACTCAGAATGCCTGGAAGATCTCAGAGAATAATTTTGGATAATATTTAAAACTTAGAGCTTTCTTGGGAGAAGATAATTTGCCATTTGTTTGTATGTACGGTATCTATCGAAGGAAGCATACCTAGCAATATCATTGTAGCTCACTGGGTTGGGCATAAAATCTGGGCAGTTTTACCAGACGGAGTTGGCAAAAAGGTCCCTTCAGCTGATTATACTACAGTTTCATTCCTCCCCAGCCAACAAGTCATGCTGTCTAAAAAATATGTGAACAGAAGCCCATTGTTTTTGGAAGGCACTGTATTTGGAGGGCACTTGATTTACCCCAAGTGGAGAACCTGTGGTCCACAAATTATCATTAGATTCCAGCTTTCACCTGTTTCAGCCAGCATGCGTAGTGGTCAGAGATTACAACAGATATAGCCCAAAAATGTCAAGGCAGAAGCTCACCATCTCTACTGTAGGCTATTGCTCTTGGATTAGCACGATTTGAGCATTAAGTGCTCCCAGTAAAGCTCCCTTCCATTAGCTGTATATACTGGGTTGCCAGCTATAAAAAGCAGGGCTTTTTCCGTGGTGACTCCTATTCCTTGGAGCTCCTTCAGCCTGAAGGAGATGCAGCAGATGCAGTGCTTCCTCTTTTTTCAGATGACAGGGAAATGTAGTCTTGTCCCAGTCTTTTCTGCAACTAGATTGAAAAAAGATACTGTTGTGTTGTTTAGTCTTAACCCTGTTTTATGTTCTCCAGCTTTTGCTGTTAACAGGCTCAACGTTTAATCTGTTGGGTTTTTAGATTTGTTTACAGACTTCAGTTTTAATTGTAATTTATTTCCCTAATACATACCATTGCAAATTGTATTGTGAGCTATTTTTCAAGGACTGAATCAGACTCAGCACTGAAATGCCAAAATGACGACAAAACTGAGGAAAGATAAAAACTCCCATACTAACCATCTATTAGCAACAGATGCCCATCCTCTAGAACTCAGGCCAGAAAAAAACATCTTGCAGAGCAGAAAAGGCCCAGGGTCAGATGAGTTTCCAAGGGGAAGGAACATGGCAGCTTAAAGACAGCTACCAAGAACTACATGCCTTAATGCAGGGGTAGGCAACCTTTTTGAGCCGGGGGCCGGGTTGCTGTCCCTCAGACAATTGGGGGGCCAAAGCACTAAAAATAAATAAATAAATAATTAAAAATAAAAAATATGCATGCACACTCTCTCAGCCCCAGAAAAGCCATGGCAAAACCCCTGTGGAGATTTTGCCAAGAAAACCCCAAGAACAAGTAATAACAATAATCAATATCATCATGGCGGGGGGCGCCGGCAGCGACGGGCGGCAGCAGCAGGACCGGCCTGGGGCCAGTCCAAAGGCCTCGAGGGGCCGCATCCGGCCCCCGGGGCCTTAGGTTTCCTATCCCTGCCTTAATGTTTAAAAGCTTGGCTTGCAGGAGAGTTCTTCCTCTTAATATGAAAATAACAGGGGAAAAGAGGGAGGCTTGAACATGAGAGAGGCAGTCCTGACAAAGTAAAAAGGATACATACATCCATTCCATATAAATTAGAATGAAATTATTGAGAATGCAACCATACCACAACTCAATGAAGTTCAAATGGCAAAATTCTCTGTAGTTATTAGGTTGACATGTTTGCCCAAGTAAATACCAAGAGCTTGGTAAATTTATTGGCTTTCAGAATTCCCCAGTCAGCATGGTCATTAGCTTGGAGATTCTGGAGGCTGTAATCCAAAAGGATTTCCTTCTCCCCAAATAATGTATCCCACCCCCCTGGGTTCATTTAGCCTAACTTCCTCATAGCCTCCTATAGCAGTCTCCCCCCCAACTAAGTACCCTTCAAATATACAACAGATCTCATCATCCCCAGCCCAAACAGCTGCTGGATTTGGATGGCATGCATTAGGAGGGGAGGGAGGGTGGTAGGAAAGAAACAAAGGAAGGAAGGAAGGGCAGAAAGGGGATATCTAATTACTGCTCTTCCTTTCCTTGTCACATGTTGGAGTCCAGATTGCACAGTCCTACAGCAACCTACTATGTTCAGCAGGACTTGCCACCAGGTAAGCATGGAAAAGATGATTGCCTTTGTCATCTCAACCCTGCTCTTTAAAAGCATAAAGCAAACTTGGGAAATGTCATCCATAAAATAAAATGGGCCTACTTAATCTCAAATAAAAAAACTCAAAAGAAGAACTCTCTTAATGTTCATTCACATGCCTCAAAGTATGGAAACTACAATAATAAGATGTCTTGGGGTGGGGTTTCTTACGTCCTGCTCCCTTGATGGAAGGCTGTCAGTAGAGAGTCCTGCTCCTTTGATGGAGAGGCTGTCACTGAAAAACTTTGCCCAATCTAAATCCAGGGCCCATTCACACTACACAAATATGGCGCTATGATTTTACTTTAACAGCCATGGTTCCATTCTATGGAATCCTGGGGTTCGTAGTTTGTAGTGGCATTAGATGTCTCTTGCTGAGAATTGTCAGTGCCCCTCTCTAAATTGCCAATCCCAGAATTCAATAGGAGGGAACTATGGCAGTTACAGTGGAATTATAGCAGAATAAATGTCTAGTGTGCAAATATAAAGATAACCATCAGAAAGCAGAAGTAGGCAGAGGGATTTGCCACTACCTATCAACAAGTATCATCCAGACAACAGGCTGAGCAGGTAGGCAAACGGATCATCCAGTCATAATCTTCCTCACTAGTCAAGAATTAATGGACTGAATCCTACTGACTAGAGCCAAGTAGAGTAAACCCATTCACTTAATTAAACCCATGTGTTGATTCACCGTTCAACTACAGTAGACCCACTGAATCAATTGAATGACTAGTGCTGTCAGATTTTCAAAACAGCAATAAAAGACAGTCAAAGGGTTGACAATCAGGAAAAAGCTGTTAACAAGTTTGTGTTCTACCAAAATACCAAATAAAAACACTGATTTCAATTAATCTAGATATGTATTCGTAAAATTAACATCTTTTCTATGTTAATAAATTATATGATGCACACATTTCTTTAGGAAGAGCTCACATCCCAAAAGATGGGTATTGTTTGTTTTTTGGCACTTTGTTCAGTTTATGTACAAGAAAAAGATTTTCAACCCTCAAATGAGGACAACTCTTCTTTAGAATACCCTATGTTGACTCACTTTTTGACAAAAAAGACTGAAACAACATGTAGGCATCTGACTAACATCTCCAATTGTTTTTCTCCTGTTTGGTTTGTAACATCTTACCTGATGAAGAAGCCCATGGAGCTTCAAAAGCTTACAACAAGTATACTGTGCATTTTGGTTGGCCAATAAAGGTATCACTGATGGATTTTTGTTTGAAGTTTCGACAAATTGATTCAATGGTTCTATTCCAGCTGGGACTAGCCAACGAAATCCAGGTCGGTGTTTTTATTTTTGTTGTTGTTGTGTGCCTTGAAGTCATTTCTAACTTATGGTGACCCAAAGGCAAACCCATCATGTGGTTTTATTGGCAAGATTTGTTTAGAGGAGATTTTCTTGGTAAGATTTGTTCAGGCAATTGTTCCTGAATGAAAAGATCTTGGCCTACTGATGGAAGGATGACAGGGAAGTGGCCAGCCCAGCTTCCTTTAGAAAGGTGATCTACAGCCTGGGAGCAACCACCAACAAAGCCCTCTCTCATATACTCAACTAATCTTCCTCTGAGTGTGGCAGGGTCATGCGAAAGGTCTCATTTAGCTCATTTAAAATATGATCCTTCTTATGGTCCTAGGGCCTTTTCAGACCACACAGTTAATATAGGCTGGCACAGCTCCATTATGCCTAGGTTCAGAAGCAGATAAAAGACTTCTCTCCATCCCAACTGCCACTGCTGTGGCCTCAGAAGGAAAAAAGAAAAGGCAGTATCTTCTGGACTTAACCCTCTCCTACAATGCCATTCCTCTTTCTTTTTGTGTCATGTCTTATTTAGATTGTAAACCTGAGGGCAGGGAACTGTCAAAGGAACAATATGTAAGCTGCTCTGGGATCCTTTGTGGCTGAAGAGCAGGATAAATGTATAAGTGCTACAAGGGGGTATTGTAAAGTTTTAATTATTACCTTAAAAAATAAAGACAGAAAGTTTGTTGTGATTTGTAGTTGTAAGTTTGTTTTGATTTGTAGTTGTTAACTTATCTCTATGTAGTCACCATTCCAGATTTACACATTTTTCCCAGTGTTTCTTGACCCTCCAAATACCTGATATTGTAGAAGTCTGCAGATTGCACCTTACTAGAGGGTATCGTAAAGTAATTATTATCACCTGGAAGTTATTATGGTATATTGATGAAATTTTGTCAGTGTCATCATTGGTCCCTAGGTGCATGATGTTGAGAAAATCAGCTCATTGTGTCCTTTATTTTTGTGACAGGTGGTGCCAGAAGTGTAAAATCTTCATAAGGCACAATCTGCAGACTTCTACAATAACAGTATTTGGAGGGTCAGGAAACACTGGGAAAAATGTGTAAATCTGGATGGTGACTATGTAGAGATAAGTTAATAACTACAAATCAAAACAAATTTTCTGTCTTTTTTTTAAAGGTGATAATTAAAACTTTACAATACCCCTTATATGATTCCACTTTAACTGCCATGGCTGAATCCTCTAAATCCTCTGATATGTATTTGATGAGGCACCGGCACTCTTTTTCTGAGAATTCTAAGTACCCATCCCTAAACTGTAAATCCCAAGATCCCATAGGATCCCATGGCAGTTAGTAGAATCATAGTGCTATAACTGAGTAGCATAAAAAAGCTACAACATCTAGGTCATGTTCATTTGTTCTACATATGGAGTCATATACCTTTGTTGTACACATTTAATACCTTATTTGTACACATTTAACATGGGATGCAGTGGCTCAAGTGGTTAAGATGCTGATTCTGTTGATTGCAAAATCGGCAGGTTGGCAGTTTGAGGCCTGAATGCTGCATGAAGGGGTGAGCTCCCATCCTTAGTCCCAGCTTCTGTCAACCTAGCAGTTCGAAAGCATGCAAATGCAAGTAGATAAATAGGTACCACTTTGGTGGGAAGGTAACAGCTTTCTGTACAATCATGCTGGCCACATGATCACAGAGTAGTCTCTGACAACGCTGGCTCTTTGGCTTAGTAATGGAGATGAGCACCGCTCCCTATGGTTGGATATGACTTGACAACCTTGTCAACAGGGAATGCCTATACCTTTTTTAACACTTACAGACATTTCTTGCTGTCATGTACCTTCAAATAATTTCCAACTTAAGGCAACCCTAAGGCAATCACATTGTTGTCTTGGCAAGATTTGTTCCAAGATTTTCTTTTGCCTTCCTCTGAGGCTGAGAGAGTGTGAATCACTCAAGATCACCCAGTGGATTTACATGGCCATCCAGGGATTTGCACCCTGGTCTGCAGAGTCCTAGTCCAACGCCAAACACCTATACCAGGTTGACTCTCATTTTTAAAAAAATTAAATTATAATAATTATTTCTAAATTTACACCTCTACATACAAATTATCACATGCAAATTAAATACAAATCTGTAATCCCCCTTCCCCAACACCTGTAATACAGAAATAACCCTGCCAGCCTTTTAACCAACTCTGTTATTTTATACAATGGCAGTTTCTAGATATTATGAGGTTAACATGTTTTTCTGTACACTACAAATATCAGCTCCCTCCCTAATCTGCTGATCCTGCAAATGAAATTGTTGTTGTATGCAAAGAAGCAGACAGACCAGCTTTCTTTGCCAGTTGGCTACACTGCTGACTTTTCAGATACTTTCTGGGGAGCTAGCCATGTTAGCCTTGTCACAGCCAAAACAACAACGATGAGTCTAGTGGCACCTTCATGACAAACATGTTTCAACTGGCATAGTTTTCTAAGGACTGCAGCCTGCTTCATCCATACATCTGTCCATGCTGTCAAGGAATTCTGGGAGTTGTCATCCAAAAAATTGATGATTCCAAGTTCTGTTCCTTTTTTCTTTCTTTCTTTCTGTTAATTCCGTCATTCTTAATTAGCATTCCTTTACTGATCCATCTGTTCACTTACATTTACGTATTTATTTGTAATATTTAAGTGGTGCACATGGCTCTCCTTCCCCCCCCCCCAATTTATTGTCCTAATATAAGCTACTATATTGGATTGTTGCAAGGTGTATCAGTATTGATTACGGTACTTTTTCTTCCTAAGGACATCTAGTCTTCCTAACCTCTATTTAAACCTTGCAATAACCCACTAAAGTACATAACTTAAGTCTTGGAGCTAACAACTGGCCCAAGAGTACCCATCCAATAAGGGTTCCATGTTTTTGTTTTTGTTGTGTGCCTTCAAGTCGTTTCCAACTTATGGAGAAATTAAGATGAACCTATCATGAGGTTTTTTTGGCAAGATTTGTTCAGGGGAGGTTTGCCATTGCCTTCTCCTGAGGC
>CM034710.1:19613694-19626192 GCA_020142125.1 Phrynosoma platyrhinos
AGAAATATGTCAGGTAAGGAGAGAAGCCTGGAAATGGCAGCAGGAAAAATAGAGGAGGACTGGAAGGGACCCAAAGTGAGGAGGAAGAAGAGAGATTGGAACTGGGGTGGAAAAGAATGTAGAGGAAAACAGGAATAGATAGGGAGTGTGTGTGTTGGGTGCAGGGTGTATTTTCTGTGTAAAAGCTTTTTGGAGGAAAAGAGAAATGAGTGAGTAGACTGAGCTGAGAGTGTGGGAGGAGAAAGGGAAAAGGTACCAGAAAGTGATCCTAAATTACAGACAACCTATTGGGCTCAACAAGTGCTGGGACATTTCAAACCAGACCACTCCCTTATATTTGGATGCTTGCCTTATGGACTCATCTTCTTTGCTTGTCAGTAAAATGTTCATTTTCATGTTGGCTGTACCCACCATTTTACTTTGGCACTCCTGACTGCCTGAAAATTTCAAATGTATCCCTTCATCTCCAAAAGGTTAGAGACCCCATTAAAATTGGAAAGCCAAACATTTGCACCAATTGGCTTTTTGGAAAATCTTTCCAGAAGTTAAACTTCACCATGTATGACATCAACACCAGCAGTACCCACTAGTGTCACTATCAAATCTGTATGTACAAGATGGGTGATTTGTTTGTTTGTTTCCAAACTAAGGATATAATTACACTGAAGATAATCCACCGCAACATGCAATGGACATATTCAGTGTGGTGGACATATTCAAGGCAGAGGAGAAAAACTGACAACTCCTCCCGACAGTACTGTTGTACCTATGTATAAGTCTAGAAATTTTAGTGAAAAAAATTGACCCCAAAAACCTGTGTCGACTTATCTACAGGTCAATATAAATATTATACTTTAACAGTTATTTAAAAAAAGAACCATACCCTGGTGAAAGGCAAGAACATAATCTGCCTAGAAGCACTAACCCTCCTCCATTATCTCATCCATACAGTCTTTAGTATGAGCACAGTTAATGTCTGCTGGAATTTCGTATGTTTTTTGATATTGTTTTCCTTTGCATCATCCTTTACATCCTTTGTTACACGCCCTTAAATTTTACCCTTGACTTATCCATGGGCCATATCAAAATCCCTAATTTTGGCCCTAAAACCTGCCCTCAATTTATACATCAGATAGACTTATAGTCAAGTATATATGGTAATTATTCAACATCTTCCATTAAGATCTAAACATTTAATCTTAATGTTTAAAATAATATATAAATAAATCTAATATGGAGCCAAATATGGCCATTTTTTAGATTCTAGTAGATTTCTTTGTGAATGGGTGGGATTATTCAAATCCTTTGCACTGTGTGTTGCTACTCAGTGGCTTGCCTTAATCAAAGTGAACCTTAAAATTCTCACAAATGGATGGGAAGGGAGACAGATAATCAAGGAGCTCTGACAAAAAACTGCAGACTGGGATTTGGGTGGGCTACTGCAAGAAGATTCCTTCCTCCTCCTCCCCGCTCTCCCATTCTCTCTCTCTCTCTCTCTCTTTTCTCTGCGGTGGGTTATTAGGATGTGAGTCGGGTGCTGCTGCTGAGAGCCCGTTGCTATAAATAGCTCGGCTGCTCCACATGATCCCTTTTGCACCAGGCTGCAGAGAGCTATAAATAGCTCTTGGCCACGTGTGGTAGTCTCCCCTCCCCCAAGCCCCAGCATGGCCAGAGACAGATGCTACTCCTTTCTCTCAACACAAGGGCTACACATGTGCACCCCTCTGCTGGAGACAAGAGTCCCTCATGAACGGGGATGCACTGTTTCATTCATACTCTTGCATAATGCCACAAGGGACACCTAATGCCAGGGACACAATATTTTTCTTGGGAAGCAATTTATTTGAGTATAGCAACTAGTGAAGGGATGTGCTCATCAATCCCCAGTTCTTAGTGCCACCAGTGCTACCAATGGCAATACCTTTCTGTGGTGGTGGGATTGCGTACTCCTATGAGGCAAGAGGTGATGTTGCTGGCGGCAGTGCTGCTGGTAGGGTGCTCCATGTCAGACAGGTTTTTGCTGGGGAACCAGACTAAATGTGGCAAACAGCTACTAGGCAGCAGCAGTAGTGAAGGGTAACACTGGCAGAGGATCTCTTAAAGACAGCAGTGGCACCATAGCTAACACTTGTTAGTACTGTGCACAGGGAAGCATGGTAAACCTCCTTTTGAAGATCTTTTACCACAAAAAAACCCTATGATGAGACAATCCAAAATGAAACAAGAGATAGTGCCAGAAAATGATACTCCCAGGTTAGACAGCACTCAACGAGATACTGGGGTAGAGCAGAGGACAACTATGAGTAGTGCCATGGCTAATGACATAGCTGGACTCAAACCAAAAGGAAATTCATCTGTTGATGTGCTCAGAGATGGAATGAAAGTCCAAAGTTGCCTAACACATATTATAGGAACATGAAATGAGAGAAGCATGAATCAGGAGAAGCTAGACATCGAAAAACAAGAAATGAAATGTATAAACATTGTAATACTTGGGATGAGTGAACTAAAGTAGACAGTAATGGGACATTTTGAGTCATAAAATTACAGGGTGTTTTAGTCAGGAAATGAAAATTTAAGAAGAAATGTGTGGCATTTATAGTGAGAAGGGATGTAGCAAAAGCAGGCAAAGGATAACTGCTAAGTCTGTCCAAATCAGAGTTCAAATAAGAGTTCAGGGAAAGCCCATCAATATAGTCTTAGTCCATGTTATGCTCCAACTACAGAGGCAGAATGAGAAGAAATTGAAAGATTCTATGTTGGAGACTATGAGGAAATTGATAACACATCAAAACATGGCTTCTTGTTAATCATAGGCAATTGGAATGAAAAAATAAGAAATAGAGCAGAATCAAAGACTGTAGGAAAATTTGACTTACAGTCAAGAAATGAAGCAGGAGACTGACTGACTGGATTTTGTGAAGCCAACAGTTTGTTCATCACAAACACACTCTTCAAGCAATCCAAGAAGTTAATGTATATATGGACATCACCTGATGCCCAATATAGAAATCAGATATACTATTGGAAACAGAAATGGAATAGTTTCCATTTGACAAGGGGATCAGGCAAGGCTGCATTTCATTACCCTGTCTGTTTTAACTTGTATGCTGAACATATACATTAAGCAGGATTAGAATCAAAGTAAGGAGGTGTGAAAATTGGAGGGAGGAACATTAACAATTTAAGCTATGCATATGAAATAATACTACTAGCAGAAAATAGCAAAGACATGGAAAAATTACTGCAGAAAGTCAAGGAAGAAAGTGAAAAGGCAAGTTTACAGCTGAACATTAAGAAAACAAAATAATGACACAAAGATTATTTGCATAATTTTAAAGTAGATGATGAAAACATTGAAATTATTCAAAGAGTTTCCATATCTTGGCACAGTCATTAATCAGAATAGAGACTGCACTGAGGAAATCAGAAGACTAGATTTGGAAGGGCAGCTGTGAAGGAACAAGACACAATCCTGAAGTGTAAAAATATATCATTGAATACTAAAATTAGGATTGTCCATGCCATTATATTTCCCATTTCTATGTATGGTTGTGAAAGCTGGAGAGTGAAGAAAGCTAATAGGAAGAAAATTGGCTCATTTGAAATGGTGTTAGAGAAAAGTTCTCTGGATACTGTGGATTGCTAAAAAGACAATTAAATGGATCCTAGAACAAATCGAGCCTGAACTCTCCCTAGAAACCAAGATGACTAAACTGAGATTGCTGTGCTTTGGACATATCATAAGAAGACATGACTCAGTAGAAAAGACAATAATGCTTCATAAGGTAGAATGCAGTAGCAAAAGAGGAAGACCACATTCCAGTTAGATCAATTCAATCAAGAAAGCCTCAGCCCTGAGTCTGCAGGACCTGAGTAGGGCTATTGATGATAGGGTGACTTGGAGGTCTCTCATTCATGGAGTTGCCATGAGTCAAAGTCAACTAGACAGCAGTCAACAACAACTAAGGGATACAGAAAGCTGAGACACAGCATGGATTGGCCCATTGACTCAGTAATGTCTACACTATGGGAGGGGAACCTCTTGCTATGATTGTAATGTGGCCCATTGGTGGTCTGGATCTAGCCTACCATAACTGTTCTCAAATAGGAAGGAAAATGGCATATGGGAAATGCCCCCATTATTTCCTAATAGTTACCAGACATAACAGAGACATGCTCTAACCAAGGGTGGGCAAAGTGCAGCCTATGGGCTGTGTGCCCCCCAGGACCATTTTTGAAGCAATCAGGGCTCCCCAGGGATTAAAAAAAAAAAGTCCTCCAGAGAGGATTCCTGGAAGACTAATGTGGCCTCCTAAAGGCTTCCACATTTGCTCACTCCTGCCAGAGTGAGCCAGCCAGACAACATTCCAAGGAGGAACTTCTCCCAGATCTGTCCAGCATCATTTATTTTGCCTGACAATGTAGTGCATCACAGAAACAGCCACACCATAGGGACAACCTCACCAAGACACTGACTGAAGATAATGGCATTGCCTCAGAGGCGTAATGACAGAGTGGGCCAAATCATAATTGACAAAGTTTATGTAATGATGAAAGTCTACCAAACCTGGTGAAGAAAAGCAGGACTTTTTAGTTGCCAGTGCATCTGAAAGCCATGGCGTATATGGAGCACTGGATGTAGTTGACAATGCTGGTAGCAATACAGCAGGATCCAAAGCAGCTAGACTATCTACCTACATGGATTGTCCTTGGTCACAGATAGGGCAATCAGATATTTGGTCCCAATACTATACTAGTAATATAAGATTATGACAAATAAAAGATACCAGTAGTCATTTTAATTTTCTAACCTTCTTCCTGATTAAAGTCTGTTGCCAATTGCAAATACACATTCTCCACTGCACATTTTATTTTCCTGCTGTGCAACATGCATCCCTTTGAACAGGGGTGTCACTAGGGAGGTGCAGGGGGTGGAGCGCACTGGTTGACACCTCAGAAAGGTGAATCCACTGTCCACTGGTGGAAATTGGTGCCGAAATTTCAGGCCTGGCAGCTTTGCTGGCAGGGTGGGAAAGAGAGTCTCCTCCAGCTCCTGCCTGGCCAGAAGCTCTCTCAGACCAAGAAAGGCTGCAGAGTGACAAGAGCAAGTGCCAAAGTTCTGGGCCTGGCACCTGGTGGTTTGCTGTACAGGCAGGAAAGGCCTCTCCCACCCAGCCAGTTCCTCTTCTTCCAGTGCTTTGGGAGTGGCAGTAGCCTGGTGGATTGGCCAGGCAGCATGGAGGCAGGTAAGGAGACTTTTCTCCTGACCTGCCTGCCTCTGTTTTGCCTGGTCAAGCTGCCAGGCTACTATTCAATAGCAGCAGCTCTTTAGCAGTGGCAGTAGCATGACAGCTCATCTGGGCAGCATGAAAGCAGGAAGGCAAGCAAAAGACTCTCCCTGCCTGCCTTTGTGCCACCTGGTGAAGCCACCATGCTACTGCCACCACCAAATAGTTGGAAAAGAAGGAAGTCCTGCCCACGAAGCACCTCTCTTTTGCAGGGAAGGCCCTTGCTTTACTTTCTCACCTCCCTCCCTCCCAAGTGTCCCCTGTGTCCTCCAGCCCAGGCCCTTCACCATGCCTCCCCACCAAAACCTGCCCACCAGGCCTGCCCACCCGCCTGCCCTTGGGAGCAGTGCCCAGGCTTTGGGAGGCATTTGGCAGGGGGATTGCTTCTGCTGCCCTCTCCCAAAGTTACCACACGAGGTGACACCGACTCTAGTGACCCCACTGCCTTTGCACATTAGAATAATGACTGGTGAACAATATTGTCTGTATTGTGATAAGTGGGGCAGATCTTGGGAAAGTTAATACGTGGTCTACTCCTCCCAGGATCCCCTAAGCAAGTAACAAGAGGGAACTGCAGTTCATGAAGCACTGAGTATAGTGACTTTTAATCCTACTATAGTTTTTATTTTAATCAAACCACAGTTTACCATTTGCATCTATTCCTGCACTCTAGGCAAACAGTGATCTGAAAAATCTGCTCCTCTAACCCAAGACTGCAAACTAGGATCAAACCATGTTTTCCAATCCTGGTATTCAGGAATTGCTCAAACCCTTGGTTGCTGGGTTATTGAATGAAAATGCAGGATACAATCGGATCTAGAAGATGATCATCTACGTGCAGCCACTAGGAGAAAGCCCCTGACATGAACAAAATGATCATAACAACTGTTACGTAGGTACATCTATAGAATAAAGGCAGATTTGTTTTGAATGCATGACTCCAGTTATAATGCAGAGATGGATGTGAGAAGATGGGGATGGGGGTGGGGGTGGAGAATCCAAAGACAGGAACAAACCAGTCCAGCTTGACTGTGCCAGCTGTGCCAACAGATATCTTGCTGCAACAAAACAAGAATGAGATACACCATCTTTCAGCCTTACCCTGCTTTGATATATAGAACCTTCTGCTGGCAGAAATCTGTGATAAGCTGTTGAAAGGTGGGTCCTTTTCTGCCCGCTCCTACACACACATTACAAATGTATTCAGGTAATCACTGCTTCATATCAGACTAAGAATAGGGTCATGTGTACTTGAGATTAAATATATCCACCACCCCCCAGAGAACCCCAAAATCTGCGATAAGAAAAGCTGGTTTCTGGGGGCTTTCAATTCATTTCAGTGAAGTAAATCAACATGATTTCTCCTATTTATTCATTCATTCATTCATTCAGCAACTCTTATTAGTTATTCCGCAGTGCTCACTCTGCCAGATTTATTCTGAAGAACTGGATTTTTTCTGAGTGATTTCTTTTTTCTTTTTTTGCATGTGTTTTGGAGCCCTAAAAATCAACGTTGGATTTTGTTAACAAGTTGCATTTCTTGCATTTCTCAAGCTTAGGGGCATATCTCTTGGCACAAAAAGTCAAAAACAGATTTGGGTTTGAGTTTTGTCATTAGAATAAATTTGTTGTCACTGTGATCAATATTCAGTATGTAGTAAAATATCTCCTGGAACTTTACAATGTCCCTGCAATGTAGGTCATACTTTCCCTCCCATATTGCAGAGCAGGGAGGTGGGATTGAAAGCTACAGAACATTGGCTTGCCTAAGGCCATCTTGTGCAATCATGGCTAAAGTGAAATCAAGTTTGTTCACACTATGTCATACAAAATTCCATGCCAGAACCCCAAAAGCCATTTCTTCAGCTCATAGGAAGTTGTTTTTACCACATGGAAGAAAGCAGGAGACGAGGAAGCATTGTCTATCCAAATACTACTGGCTAGGACAGCTCCAATAGTTCCTTACCATTAGCCGTTATTCTTGGAATTAAAGTCCAAAACATTTGGAGGAACAAAGCTTCCTCACGATTGACATAAAGCAAACCATCCTGTTGCCTTTGATATTTCTGGTAAATGGACCAGCCTGTCAAAAGGGATTAGTCGCAAGACATGGCAATATGAAATGTCCATGCTCAGAGAGGGTATGTCAGCAAATACAGGTGACTAACAATTTGCATTGCCCCAATTCACAACATTTCAAATTTATATCTCTCCAAAAATGAATGAATGTCTTGTCCACAGCATATAACTCTTTCAGAATGTCTGTACAGTTGAGCGATTCAGGAGAACAAAGAGGGTGAGTTTTGGGTTCTTTTAGGGGTTTTGGCATGGAGTTTTGAGTGATAAGAAAAGATAAGGGTACTGGGCTTCTTTTATTTGCCTAGATAGAAGGAGGGGGACAAAACCATTGCAGGTTTAGTGTTTCTGGTAGGAAGGAGTCTCCTCTGACAGCTTACAGGTAGCATGTGAGGGGGATGAAGAAGCTGGCACCTTGGATGTTTTTGTATGGTTGGAAGGGATCTCTTTTCTTTTCTTTTTTTCTGCTTCCTTAGATGAAGGGTGAGAAATTAGAGTCTTATTGTCTGGAACAGAAGGGTTCCTCTGGCCCGGAAAAGGGAAGTTTCATGTTTTAAACCCTCATTAAAATTGGTGGCAGGTTGAGTAAAATTGCTAACTTTGCAGGTAGTTCAGCTCTGTCAGAATGCATCCCCCAGATCTACAACTATTCACTATGCAACTGGCTCTCCCCATTTACACTAGTTTCAAATTACACTCTGGGTCCAGGAATGCAAACCTGACATAAATTAAGACTTGCATGTATACAATGAGGGATGACAACAGTGGAGTAGCACCACCATTTTCATTCTCTGCAACATAAGTTCTGAAAAGCATCTGGTTGAGGACAGTGGGAAACAAGATGCTGGAGTCAATGGGTCTTTCATCTGATCTTAGAAAGACTCTTCTTGCTAAGTGGTTTTAAAGAAATATGCCATTTGCAGGGAAACGTGTAGACACACACACATATTCTCTTTCAAGCAGCATTCTTGGTAACTTCCTAGACTCTAGTCTGCTGTTCCTGCTCTCTGGTCACAGGTTCACATCCCCATGGAACTGCTGTCCAAGGAGAATGAGGAGACTATGTTTAGGGGAGGGTGACAGATGGATGGTCAAAAACATGCTTTGTATACAGAAGATCTCAAGTTCAATTCCTTATCATCACCAGTTTAAAATAAACAGGAAGAAGCTTTGCATGAAACCTTGGAACAAAGGTGAGGTAGAATAGACAGTACATGAACAAAACAGATTGACCTAGACTGGGAGCCTGCCAAAAGTGACTTTGGGGACAACAAGCCCTTGGATTCTTCAGCCAACATGGCTGAGGATTCTGGAAGCTGTATTCCTGAAATAATATTAGGGATATCAGGAAGCTTCTTGGATTCCACAAACACTACTGTGATCTTCAGACAGGAATCTATTGACCATTTATCATGTTTTAATCTCTCTCTTCCTCTAACAATTATTGTATTGGGAGAGCAATTATTGTTTTATCCACCCCCATCCTTTTTATCTTCCCTGAAAATGGGGTTTGCTATCTCTCACAATAACATTCTGAGGTAGATTTGAGTGGGACAGAATAACAAGTTCAAAGTGAACCAACAAGCTGTATTTACAATGAAGATCTGAATGTCCTAGGCTGGCATTCTGACCACAGCATCACACCAGATCTCATGGTGACATGAGATTATGTTTGTCATAAACAGGACTTGAATCATGGTAACATTGGGCCAAATCCATCACAAGGGCATAATTTTGGATTGTACATGTCAAATTGTAGACCAGCCCTTTGATCTGGACTCCAAGAAGGCAAGGGATTTGCAAATGCACCACTGTTCTCAAAGGCACCGTCTTTTTTATTCAAAATACCATTTGCCTCTGTCTCTCCTTATGTCATCATGCCTGCTTCCTTTCCCTGCCTTCCCCTCTAGAGTCACGTTCTCAAAACAGCAAGCAAGCCAACAGAAGAAATAAAACCGTAGGGGGAAAAAGAGGGAGTCCAAAAGGCTTTATATATTCATGTGCTTGAAGAATATTTATTCCATCTTAGCCCAAATTTTTCCTTTGGAGTTTATTTATGACTAATCCGCAATGTGAATGGATCAATGCCGGTACAGATGCCATCACAGCATCACACTTCTAGGCAAATGGAGAAAGGGGTGCCATATGAACCTCAGGGTGAACTGGGTGAACAATTTTGTCTACTGTGGCCAACCACATACCTCCCTGAAGTTTTCAAGGAGGGTGCAAAACTGCTGCACTTGATCAACTCATATTCAGTGGCATTATTATCATTAATAATATTATCATATCCTGCTTTTCCCTACTCAAGGTGGCATGCAAAGGTTAGAAAAGAGACAGTTGTAAAATTCAGCAAAACATTAAAAAATATAATTAAACTAACCATAGAATTCAAAGCAGTTAAAAGCCTGACTATTAAAAAGGAAACAACACTTAAACACATTCTGAAAGGCATTTTTCCACTTGAGGAATCAGCCCTCAAAGGCTGGCCAAAACAAAAAGGTTCATGTGCTTGAAGAATATTTATTCCTTTTTAACTCAAATTCTTCTTTTGATATGGAGTTTATTTATGGTTAATCCTCAATATGAATGGATCAATGCCAGTACAACAGCCCCCCCCCCGTGACTGCCATCACAGCGTCATACTTCTAGGCAAATGGAGTAAGGGGTGCCACATGAAACTCACAGTGAACTGGATGAACAATTCTGTCTACTGTGGCCAGACACAGGATAACAGGGATGGTGCCAAACTGGCCTGCCTAGGAATGGTTTTTCAGAGTCTGGGAGCAGCCACCAAGAAGGCCCTCTCCCATGTTCCTACCAGATGTACCTGCAGAATAATGGGAGAAAAAAGAAAAGGGCTGCCCCAGAAGTACCAAAAACACAAGCAGGCTCATCTGGGAGAATATGGTTCCTCGGACTACCTGGACCCAAACTGTATGGGGCTTTATGGGACATAACCAGCACATTAGATATATTTTGTATTTAGCAGCATATTCCTTAGAAGAAGAATGAATCTTATAAAAGAAGGTGACAAGGGAAGGATGCTTCCTCCATCCCACCTCTGCCACTGCTGTTTCCCCTCTCCCAGCATATGCAAGTTTAATAGATCAATTTCACTGCGTTTAAATCTCACTGGATTACTCGACCAAGATTTTGTCAATTGGAGAACAGCCCTTGAAAGTGTCCATTTGCATTCTGAATATTCTCAGTCAGTGATTGGAGACTTCTGTGTTTTTGGTTTGTCCTCTGCAGCTGAGCCAGCAGGTGAGGGAGACTGGATTTGTAACATGGGTATCTCTCAGGAGAAAGAGAGGAGAAATGGAACAGCTTTGCCACCTGGTGGAAGACATGGCAAGCTACAACAGCATGTACACAAACATTCCCTTTCTTTTTCTATGTGATTTTTAACACCTTTGCCTGCCGAAGAGTCCAGTGGGCTTCAAAAGCTAGCTTAATTATTTTTTGCACCTTGTGTTTGGTCTAATAAAGCTATCAACAATGTGGATTTGGAGTGTTGTTTTATGATCAACATGGTGAGGAACTAGACTAAAGTCTACGAAAGCTCATGCTGCCAAATTCTTTATTTCAATTAGTCTCAAAGGTGCTACACGATCTCTCTACATACTGATTCCACAGACATAGGGCCTTTGCAGACTGCCAGAAATAGTACAAATTGAGTCCACTTTAACTGTCCTGACTCAGTGCTAGCGAATCATGGGAACTGTAGTTTATTGTGGCATCAGAGCTCTCTGACAGAGAAGGCTCAATGCCTCAGAAAAAAAATACAGTTCCCATGATTCCCTAGCACTGAGCCAGGGCAGTTAAAGTGGACTCAATTTGCACTATTTCTGGCAGTTTTAATGGTTACCCCTTTGCTGTTGAGTGCCTTCAAGTCATTTCTGACTTACGGTGACCCTAAGGCAAACCTACTGTGATGTTTTCTTGGCAAGTTTCTTCAAAGGGGGGTTGCCATTGCCATTCTCTGAGGTTCAGAGAGGGTGAATTGGTCAAGATCACCCAGTGGGTTTACATGGCTGAACTGGGATTTGAAACCTGGTATGCAGACTCAGGTCCAAAACATAATGCAGAAACAATCCAGTTTGAGACCACTTTAACTACCCTGGCTCAGTGCTAGGCAATCCTGGGAACTGCAGTTTCTTGTGGCACCAGAGCTCTGTGACAGAGAAGGCTAAATCTCTTCCAAATCTACTATTCCCAGAATTCCCTAGCATTGAACCAGGACAGTTAAAGTAATTTCAAACTGGATTATTTCTGCAGTGTTGTTTGGACCTCATAGTCAAACCACTACACCATGCTGTTTCTCACTGGTTACCCATGCAATTTTTTTTTTAACATTACAACTAGCAAATTTATCTAACATTGCTTGCACTGATGTTAATTATTTTGCTTATAATTTGAATGAAACAAAAGATGGAATGGAAGCACCTATAATCCTTAAAATCTGGTTTATACAAACTTCATGCAAAAGGAACCAAAATTTGCAGCTACCTAGAACAAACCCTAAAATTTGTCTATCAGTCCCAAAACTGAAAACAAAATGTTTAAGATATCATTCAAAGCGTAAATATCAAGCCTTCTCAAAATCAGTTCAGAAATGTGGATTCTAGAGCAACGGGCTTGCTAGAAACCTGAATAGGAACACAGTATGGTATGCCATTTAATGTTTAGAAAAAGTAAATGCAGATATAGAAACTGGCAGATTTCCTTATCATATTGTCATTTGCAGTATGAGGAATAATATTTAGTGCTGAAACAGACCATGGGTAGGCAAAATAGAGCCCTCCAGACAGCTAATGGCTTTTATGTCAAGCTACACTAGGTTCTAGTCTGTACTTTACATAAAGTATCCAAGGTTCTCAACTTTACTCCCCACATAGGCTCAGCACCATGGATAGCTCTTTAAAGACTAAAGCTACATCCACACTGCAGAAATAATCCAGTCTGACACTTCTTTAACTGCCATGGCTCCATGCTCTGATATTCTGGGAACTGTAATTTGTTGTGGCACCATGGAACAACAGGGAAGGCTAAATGTCTGACAAAACTTTTTGTTTTGTTAACTGCCCCAAGTCGATCTCAACTATGGATGAGACATCTCCAAGGCCCC
>CM034710.1:19640624-19651146 GCA_020142125.1 Phrynosoma platyrhinos
TCTGGTTTGATCTGTTCTAGCACCCATTTGTTTGACTTCTTGGCTATCTGTGGTATCCTCAGCCCTCTTCTCTAGCACCACATTTCAAATGATTTTCTTCATGTCTTCTTTCTTAACTGTCCAGCTCTTGCATCCATACATGGTACTGTAATAGGGAATACAGTGGCTTGTGTGATTCTAACATTTGTGCTCAGTTGTATATCTTTACATTTTAGGATCTTTTCTAGTTCTTTCATAGCTGCCCTCCCCATTATTGACTAGGGGAGGATATTCCATCTTGTCCTGTATCTCAGGCAGCAAGAGCTGGGCAGAAGGAGAAATGAGGAGGGAATGGCGAAAACTGTAACTGGTTGGAGAAGATCATGGAATTGTAAGGAGGTTATCACATAGGGACAATTTGATGTATAAATGGTGATTAACTCATGATAATCCTGCAGTTGCGCTAATGGTTTTCACACAACATCATGTTCAAAGTGCTATTATCCATGATAATCCCACAATTGCACTAATGGTTTTCGAACAGCGTCGAGATGAAACAGGGTTAAAGTGCCATTATCCCATAAATAACCAGGCAAGAAACAGCAGCAAATAATTCACGGGATTTTCCTGTGAATGACTTTTTGCTGTTTATTGCCTGTTTGTTCCCTGTTATTCACAGGATAATGATTCTTGTATTAATCTCATTTTAATTGCGTTTTAATGTCAATTGTGCAATTTTCACGGGTTAATTACTGTTTAAAATCCTAATTTCCTCCTGTATGATAAACTCCTAGGTAGAAATGAGTGAAAACAGGAGGGTCAGAGTTTGACATGAGCATCTCCATTGATCCAGTGGGAGACACTTTGCTTCTGAGTAGTTGTGTGGAAGATATCATAGGAGGTGGGTGAAGCTCTTCCTCTTTAAATAGGAGAGGCTGATTTGTTAAGGTGTGAGGAGGAGGAGGAGGAGACCTCCTGGTGCCATATTGGGCCATTTTTTCTGGAAATATTACTTTTTTGACTAGAATCCCCTAAAAGATTGTGGGATTTGCAGTCCAAATTTTTCCTCCAAGTTCTGAAGATGCAAAGTAGAAAGGGAAATGGGGAATCTACTCTTTGGCTCAAATAATTTGTTCCTATTGCTTTTCAGGCTCCCCAGTCCTCCACCAAACCATGCAAATAGCTGCCTGCACCCATTCGGAAGATGAGCTGCTCTGTGAGTAACAGTAAACTGTTACTTCTGTCTCATCACAAATATCAAAGATCCCTTTCCCCAAGATGTTGCCATTCCATTTGCTCACAAATGCTCATGTGAGCCATTTGCAACCTGACAGGAAGAGAGATGGGAGAAGAACCACCAGATTATACAAGGTTTCCCTAACTAGTCATCTAGAGATGTTTTTTACTCATCACAGTTCAGCAGCTGTGTGGCACTTTCTCACCCTGCCTTTGCATCTTCTTCCCTATGTGTAGCAGTTAATTTGGAAGCCAGATGTTCAAGGAAGTTCCATCACAGATACATACGCTTGACGCAAGTCAGTCTGCGGTACAGAAGGTGGATGTTTTAATAGTGGCAAGCAGACTGAATAGTAAGCATTTGAAGCCTAATCCTTCCTGTTCAAAGCTATCATGGTATAGTAGTTTGAATCCTGGACTATGACTCTGGAGACCAAGGTTCAAATCCCCACTCAGCCGTGGAAGCCCACTGTGTGACCCTGGACAAATTGCACACACTCGCTCTCAAAAGAAGGCAAAGGTGCAAAACCCCTCTGAACAAATTTTGCCAAGAAAATCCCATGATAGGGTCTCCATAAGTCAGAAATTACCTGAAGGCAACAGCAACCTTCCTTTTTTTTTTTTTTTTTTTTTTGACAGGAAAGTTTTGGGTTTTGGAGTGGGAAACCTCAACCCTTAAAACTAAGCTCTCCTGGAGTCCCAGTCTGGCCCTCATGGCTTCTTTAGATAGCTACACCCTCATCCTTATGACAGCTTCCCCACAACAGCACCATTGGGTGGTTCATCTCCTATGGTGTTGCTGTATGCCTTCAAGGCATTTCCAGGTCCTGGCAACCCCAAGGGTATGAGGCTGAGAAAGTGTGATTTGCCCAAGATCACCCTTGAGCAAGTCACACTCTCAGCCTCACAGGATGTCAGTGGCAAACCCCTCTGAATAAACTTGCCCAGAAAATCCTGTGAAAAGTTCACCTTAGGGTTGCCATAAGTTGGTAGCTACCTGAAGGAAAACAACACACAACACAATATTATTGACACATGTTTGGTTATAAATGAAACTCATAATAAATATTTGACATCTTTCAGTCTTTAGATTTGTGCTATGGTGCTTCTGCCAGTTGATCTTTTTGTTGTTGGGTGCCCTACCCATTCTCCAATAATTGTTGGGTAGTATACATCAGTGCTGCTTAAGTTAACTGACGTGCAGGACTGACAATTTTATTTTCCATTTTGTCTAAAACATATTTGTGCCCATTGGCAACAATTGTTTCTTTCTCTCCTGGAAATTCTCCAGAGACTGACAGTGTATGGTTCATGGACCAACACTGATTCATGGACCATCATTTTGGTTAGCACTGATATATAGATACCTCTCACCGCTTGATCCTCACAACAACCCTGAGGAGGTATTGGCTGATCTGTGAGGTTCCAGCAGGATCCAGTCTATAAACATCTTTCATCCCCCCTCCCCAGTCTGTGAAGATTGCCGCCTTTATTTCCAGGACTCCTGCCCACACCATGGACCCCCTACTTTTGTGGCTGATTCACCTGTTCCAGAAAGGGCTCCATCACAGGCGCTGCTCTCTCTGCCTGAGGGACTTGTAGTCAAGGAGCGTTCCCAAGGAGGCTTTGGTGTCTGGAGCACTCTGCCAGCCTTGCCTCGTGGCTGCATCTTTGGGCCCTATGAGGGTGAAGTAGTCCAGGAACATGGCGACTGCACCCGTTATTCCTGGGCGGTAAGACACACTACTCTCTGGCAGTATATAACTTCTCATAGCAGCTTCTGGTGCCTTTCAGGTGTCTTGGGCCAGTATATTCTTGGTGTATGCCAGCAGTATAGCTATGCCAAACTAGGCAATGGCAACAGGAGGAAAAAGGCTATGGGTGAAGAGACTGTGAAGGAAGGCCTTGGAGAAATGAGCTCTTAGAGCCAGCAGATTTTGTCTGCCTTTCTTCACCATCACTGCACTGCAAAAAATGCAGCTGCTACCATAGTGGACCAGCAGGCCTCGGGGGGACGGACCTGGCCCCTGGGCTGTAGGTTGCCGACCCCTGCTTTAAAATGTCCTTTCTATTACTGGGGCCTTCCAAAATTAGATTATAACTCTCATAAGTGGTACTTGGATGAGAGACAAATACCAGGTGGTATAGGCTATATTTCAGAGGAAGGAATTGGCAAAACCACCTTGCCTGAGTATACCTTGCCTAAGAAAACCCTGTGAAATTCATGGGGTTGCCATAACTTGACAGGCAGCGTGAAGGCATGTACCCACACTGTGGATGATAGGGGTTTTAATCAAACTCATCTAAAGGGTGCAGGGTTGGAGATGTATGCCATAAAATGATAAGTTATTTGTCTTAGTTGTTTGGAGGAGATGCACCAAGCAACAGGTTGACAATGCCAGTACCCTCATGAGTTGTGGGACTTGTGTGCTGGTTTCTTCTTCCAGGCAAATGAAAAATCAAAAAAAGTTCACTGCCAAGGGGTTCCATAGGTGGTACAGGTAGAAAAAAATGCTCCTTCAGATAAACATGTAATAAATAAATTCCCAGATCAGTTTCTTTTTGCAACAAAGGAGTTTATCACATGAGACGGATTCCGTGCAGAAACTGGATTTAAACTGGGGGAAAAACGCAAAAGCGGGTAGTTTTTCAGACAACGTTCAGAATTAACTTGAACAGGAAGTAGAAAAAAAACTGCAAACGTGGGTTTTTCAAACAATGTTAGCATTAATTAGAATTAATGCAACATTAACCCGAACAGAAACTAGACAAAACCTACTTTTTACTTTTGGAAAATCCTGGATTTCCCCAAAAGTTAAAAGCAGTCGATTTTGTCCACTTTCTGTGCAGATTAATGTTGGATTAATGTTGAACGCCCCCAATGTGTCTGAAAACAATCCCACTTTTGCAGGATATTCAGGAAATTTAAATCCAGTTTCTGCACAGGATTTGGGCATTTAGCCTCCTGTGTGATAAACTCCAGTCATGATCAGTGGCCTAATTGAATGCAAAAGAAAGAAAAGAGCCCTTAGCCGTAGCTTTGTCTAGGTCGGTGCAGAATTCCATAGCACCGGGCCATAGCAGTTAAAGTGGTATCAAACTGCATTATTTCTGCAATGCAGAGTGGGGCTTAACCATGTATTTCTCTGTAAAATTAACATATTGTCCACATTCATAAATAGCACTATGCACAAATTTCTGTCTTTATGAAGGACCTATGCCCCCAAATATATGATTTTGAATTCTTGTTAGTCTATATGAAAGGAAAATATTTCCAGCCCTCAGATAAGAGACATCCCTTGTAATAGCAGACATCTGCCAGCCCTATAAGGGACAAGCCCTATAAGGGACACCTAGCAATCCTATGTATATGTTGGTCATCCCAATGAACCATTCCTGGGATACAGTAATTGGCTTCACCTCATGAGCCACAATTCTTTTTGTGCCCTGCCCCTGAACTCCTGTATTCCAGCTTACTTCAGATAATGGACTGTGTGGGTTCCAGTGAAGAAGAAAAAACTATGTCTTGCTGCAAGCTTAACATTTCCCCACTCCTGCCTTAAGGGATACAAAGTTTTCCAATCCACTGTAGATGGCGCTTCTTTACCAGTTCTGTCTTTGTTTGCTCTGGCTGCCTACAGCCATCTAGAAAACCACTTTAGGGAGTAGAAAGGTGGGGTTGGATGGCGGGGGGGGGGGGGGGGGGGGGGATATGTACAAGGATAAGCCAAACACACACTTCCAGTACCCAGTTGGTAACATAGACACAATGTGCTTTCAACCCCATGGCTTTGCCTCACCCCACTGCCCAGCTCAGTTCTATCTCTTGGGAGTGTCCATGATGTTCTGAAACTTCTTAGAGGAGAGTGGGAAAAGCATGGAAAAGTTGTTTTCTTTGGACTTTTCCAAGCTCTGGATGGAAGTTGGGGAGGGAGCTCTGAGGTTTCCCCCCTTTTTGGTTGTTTCTCATTGTTTCATTACCCCCTTCAGGTGCGAGAAAATGGTTCCTATTTCTTTATTGATGCATCTGATGATTCCAGATCCAGCTGGATGAGGTGAGTATTTTGAGAAAAACGACACCTGATTGGAGCAGCAAGAGAGTATACACATTTGAACTTAGGGGGGTTGCAGACTGCCAGAAATAGTGCAAATTGAGTCCACTTTTAGGGTTAGGGTTAGTGCTAGGGAATCATGGGAATTGTCTTTTTTCTGAGACATTGAGCCTTCTCTGTCAGAGAGCTCTGGTGCCACAATAAAATACAGTTCCCATGATTCCCTAACCCTAAAAGTGGACTCAATTTGCACTATTTCTGGCAGTCTGCAACCCCCGATCATGTTTCAAATGTAGCTTTGATTCTCCCAGGGATGTCTTTAGGTTTTAAGGCCCTACAGTAGGATGGGCAACTGTGGGAGGCCAGAGCTCTGCATTAATCCCACTAGGAGTCCTTGGGAAGCCACAGATACAAAGAGACTGCATTCACCTGAAAAAAATCGAAACTGCCTCAAAATGCCATTAAGGAGTTGGAGAGCATTTTGCCATGTTTTAGCCTCTTAGGAATTTTAGAAAATGCCATGGAAAAAAGGCACAGCACACCCTCTAGAAGGCATTTTGGAGCAAAGCAATTTGACCCCTGGAGGCCTCAAAAACTACCCTGAGGACTGCAGGTCACACTTTGCCAATCCTTGCCTAGCTGAGAAGAACTTCATGGCTGCATGAGGACTAGGAATTCCCTTAAGTTATACACAGTGGTTATACCACTTGATACATTGGCCGACCAGTAAAACATGGTGCATGGCTCAAAACCCTGATTTATTTTTCTCCCTGCAGATACGTGGCATGTGCCTCCACCAAGAATGAGCAGAACCTAACCGTTTTCCAGTACCGAGGCTACATCTACTACCAGGTCTGCCAAACTGTACCTGTTGACACAGAGCTGCTTGTGTGGATAGGAGAGGAGTATGCCCATACTCTGGGATTGCGCTTGGGTAGGCAGAAGGGGAGGGAAGGGTTGTTTTGTATATGATAGCAAGCCTTTTTGCCTTCCTCACTCCCATCAGTCATTCAGGTTTGAACGGGATCACAGAAAACCACCTTATACCAGGTCAGAGTACTTATTTATTATGTAGATAATTAGTTAAATCTATAGTCTGCATGTCCTCCAGTGAGCTAATGACAGGCAAAATGACTCCTCCTCAACCTTGTGAGGTTGGTCAGGTTGATTACTAGTCCAAGGTTACCCAACAAATTTCAGGACTGAGGAGGGGCAAGAGCTTTGAACCTGGATGCCAGTCCAGCATCCTAACCTAATCACTAAACCACAATGGTGCTGCTTCTAACCCACAGTTGGCAGCTGCCCTCCAACATCTTAGATATAGGCTTTTCCCATCGCTAGTACTTTTTACCAAATATGCCAGGAATTAAAGCTGGGAAATAACTGCATGCACAGCACATGTTGTGTTATTGTGTTGTGATTCCTCTCCAGCCCAGCTATGGACAACAGCCAGATGATAGAAGAGAAGTATCATAACTTTGCATTTAGATCATGGGATATATCATAGGATCTGTTTTACAGTACATTCCATGTATTAACAACAGGCATAAAAACGGAATTTGGTTATGTTGGGGAGGGGTATTCTGGGCACTCTGGCCCCCCAAAAGTAACTTTTCCAAGTTACTTTTCTGGACACACACAAACATACCCCACGAGAATTGCTAGTTGCCCTGATAACTGGGTTGTTCTGGAAAATATCTAAAAGTAGAGTTTCCAAGCTCTCCATGAAATATTACATCTTCGAAAGCATTGTGTGTAAGCTTCTTTCTGCACAATATGAACAGAAATGTTATGCTGACTTGGCTTAGCCATTTCTTAGCTTCAAAACCACCTGTTAGAAGGCAAACAAGCCTCTATGGGAGAATAGACCACCAGTTTACCGATCCCTATTATATCAGTGACAAAAAACAAGAGTGAACTTTGGAATAGAAGCAAGATCAGCTCAGCCAGTTGCAAACTGGCATTGATATGTAGGAAATTGTCTCATAGAAGGACAGACTTTGTCTGGCACAGTAGTGTCTGCTTTAGAGGTGAGGAACCTTTGGCTGATTTGACCTATAGCTCCCATCAGTATAAGCCAGCATAGACAATATTTAGGTGTTGTGAGGCCTCTCATGTATGTGTTGCCATCTCTCCTCCCAGGTGAGCACTTTAAATATGAATTTGGTGAGAAGGAGCTGCTGATGAAAATTTTCCAAGACCTCCGTCTGAAGATCCCATCATCACCCCCTGCTCCCCATGCCCCTGTGTCATGGACCCAGTACCTGTGTGGGGATGCCACTGCCTCAGCCCTCCTGGCCCTTCACAAGCCAGGCCTTCCACCACCAGGAGGAGCCACTTTCCCTCTGCTAGAAGGGACACAGAACCTTGTGGGATTAGGAAGAGCCCAAAGCCGCTATTGGACTTTCTTTGGCTTCCAGGGGGATGCTTATGGCCACATCCTGGACAAGAGCAAGATCATCTGCAAGCTGTGTGGGGTCCAGCTAAGTTACAGTGGCAATACCACCAACTTGCGCAGCACCTCATCTACAAGCACCGTTATGAGTATAACCAGCTGGTGGGAACTCAGATCACTACCCTCAACAAAGGGGTGGTGGGGATGGGTGAGTTTGGACCTTCCTGGCCTCTTACACCTGGAAGGACCACACGGGCAGTGGCTGACTTCATTGTGTTGGACTTCATGCCTGTGGAGGTGGTGGAAGGGGAAGGGTTTGGGCAAATGCTGGGGGTCCTGGATCCCAGCTACAAACCCCCAGATGCTGCCTCCTTAGCTCATAATGTGCTGAAGGACATGTACACTCAGGTGAAAGGGAAAATCAGGGAGCTGGTGCGGGCCCTGCCCCAGTGCTCCCTCAGCTTGGATGTATGGTGCCACAGCAGCAGCCTCACCTACCTCACACTCACAGTACACTATGTGGATGACTGTTTTGAACCTCGCACGCGGGTCCTCTCCAGCCGCCCTATCCCTGAGGAGCCCAGCACTGAAAGTCTGGCTGAAGCCCTAGCTGAGGCAAGCATGGAGTGGGGGGTGCGTGATAGCACCTCATACATATTGGGGGGCCTCAGAGGAGCCGCCACCCAGAAAGCTGCAGCAGCACTTGGCTGGGCAGCTCTGCCTTGTGTTGGGCAGGCCTTGAAAGCAGCAATGGAAGCTGTGCTGAGCCAGCCAGCAGCACAAAGGGCCTTGGAACGGCTCCACCGCTTGGCCTCATGGGTGCTGGCTGGGACAGGGCAGTCCGAGAAACTGAGGACCCAGGAGCCACTCCTGCAAGCTCACCTCAGCCGCCTCCTGCAGGACGGGGGCAAATGGCACAGTGTCTATGCAGTTCTGCAGGGCCTGCTGGAGCACAGTGAGCCTCTGGTAGGACTCTGCCCAGATGGGGAGGTGACCCTGCATCTCCAAGACTGGTCCGCCCTTCAGGACACAGTCAAAGTCCTCAAACCAATGGCAATTGCTACCTCAACATTTACCAAAGAGCCCTTCTCCAGCCTGTCCCTTGTCAAGCCAGTGCTAACCAGCCTCCTTTACAAGCACCTGGTAGCCAATGAGTCAGATTCAGCCCTGGTCATGGAGGCCAAAGCAGCAGCCCAGAAGGAGCTGACCAAACAGTTCTCCAATTCAGATGTCAACCAGGCCTTCAACCTCGCCTGCACTTTGGACCCCCGCTTCCGTGGACTTGACTTCCTGAACTATGCTGACCGGGTGGAAACCCTGCACTTGCTCAAGACAAAAGCATCGTGTTTGGCTGAGACAGCCTCATCTTTGACCTATGCCCTGCCTGATGCAGCCTCTTCCTCCCCACCTGCAAAGCTGCCAAAACAAGATACTGGCATCGAGTTCCTGCTGGGAGACCTATGCAGCATGCACAGTGCTTCGGGCATCAGTTCTGCGCATCAGCAGGCAGAACAAGAGACAGCCAGCTTCCAAACCAGCAAGGCCTCTGCCCTTGGCCAGGAGCCTCTGCAGTGGTGGAAAATGCACCACACTCAGTACCCACTGCTGGCTCAGGCAGCTCGCAAGCTGCTTGGTATCCCTGCCACCTCAGTTCCTGCTGGCTGGCTCTTCAGCAATGCTGGTGACGCCATCTGCACAAAGCGACGAGCCCTGACACCCGAACATGTGGACATGCTGGTCTTCCTCCATGGCAACCGAGCCATGTTATATTAGGACTTGCCAAAGAGAATGGGTCAGGTGGGCAAGGCCTTTGGGTGCATCTGCCAAGGGAATCTTAGCCACTTCCGCCACCCCAACACACAGGGAGAGAATGTACCCTCTGACAAATATACAGAGCTTAGGGGAGGGGAAAAAATACAAGAAGAATTAGCCCAGCCAGCATGATCAGTAGATTCTGGGACTTGCAATGCAAAAAGGTAACATTTCAAATTACTGACTGAGGGAGAGGTATGCTGTGTTTTGGATAAAGTCTCACCTTCCAGGCAATGGGAATGAGAGCAGTTTCCTTAAACCAAAATAGCCTGGGTAAAAGGATGATGCTTTATCAGTTACGGTAGTAGTCATTTTGAAAAAGAGGAATGGTCCATCTTCCACAGAGGGGGAGGCTTATGATATGAAAAGGTGAAAGGGGTGGGAGGCATGAAGTGCAGGAATATTCCATGTGTGCAAGAGGATATGGGTGGGTATGAAAGAGTTATATGCACAGTGTGTGTGTGTTGCAATCATCCTTTGCTTCTTCAGTTTAAAAGTGTTGGTGCATTGCAAAGGACAGGAATGGTTCTTGAAAGGGAAGGAAGAACAGAGCATTTGAGGACAGGAATGGTCCATGGACCAGGTGGGGGAGGGCATGGAGGAATATTCTCTGGCTGGAATATTCCATGTGTGTGAGAGGATAGGTGGAGCTCTGACTACATGGAAAGGGTGGAAACCTGGAGACAGACAGAAAACTATATAGGAATTGAGGCAGCAGCAGAAGATGGGCGGGAGAACCACTGAAGGCAGAACTAGCTCATTTACAGAGGAGGGAAAAAAACAGCATGGAATATTCCAAGTGATCTGGATTATAATTAGTCAATGCATTACAGAGGAGAGAGATGGGAGACGGTCATGGTAGATATTAATATCCCTCATTCCCTCCCTTCTAAAAAAAAAACTAACATAGATAAGTGTTATCTCTGGTTAAGGAGGAGGGTACTGATTGTTTAACATTGCAAGTACCCATTGGGAAGAGATTTATGCAGATGACACAGATTATACCTTGCTTTTCTTTTTAGAGTAGGGGCTGGTGGGGGAGAAAATA
>CM034710.1:19665138-19681256 GCA_020142125.1 Phrynosoma platyrhinos
TGGACTCAATGTGCACTATTTCTGGCAGTCTGCAACCCCCCTTAGTTACTGAAAATACACACCCACAGGTTTGTTGTTAACTGCCTTTAAGTCAACTTTGACCCATGGGAAACATCTCCAAGCCCCCCTGTCCTTTACTGCCCTGTTCAGGTCCTGCAATTGCAGGCACAGGGCCTCCTCCTCCATCTTTCCTATTATTGTCTTTTCCATATCTTCTCATGATGTTGCTGAAACAGCCTTGGTTTGGTCATCTGGTTTGATTTTGAGTTCCTGCATGGCAGGGGGTTGGACTGGATGGCCCTTGTGGTCTCTTCCAACTCTATGATTCTATGATTCTATGATCTTGGCTTCCAGGGAGAGCTAGGGCCTGATCTGCTCTAGTATCCATTTGTTTGATTTTCTGGCTGTCCACAGTATGGACAGCCAGGATCTTAGAGGGGAAAAAACAAGAGTGACACCATTGTTAACATATCCTAGCACTGCATAGAGAGAAGCAATGGTGAACCCTCTCGCAAGAATCTTGCACCAAGAAAACCCTATGATGAGACAAGGGTGTAGATGCATCCTCTCCAAGGGTACATCCACACTGTAGAAATAATGCAGTTTGGTACCATATTAGCTGCCATGGCTCCATACTACAGAATCGTGAGATATGTGGTTTTGTGAGGCACCAGCACTCTTTGGCAAAGAAAGCTAAAGAGCTTATAAAACTTCAAATCCCAGGATTTCATAGAATTGAGCTAGAGCATGTAAAGTGGTGTCAAACTTCATCATTTCTACAGTGTGGATGCATCCCAAATGTTACCTTTCATTTTAAACTAAGAAAAAAGCTACATACCCCTTTGTAATGTGGATAGTTTTGCCCTAAAAGGTATGAATGAAGTATGAACAAATCTTGCCAAGAATACCCCATGATAAGTTCGCTTACAGGCTGCCATAAGTTGGAAATGACTTGAAGACACACAAGAACAACAACAATTTAGGTAGGAGGAAACTAAAGCAGAATTCCTATAATGTATTTGCATTTATTTTGTATTTTTCATTTTAAGATTGGATCCTAATGTTGCAATACTACTGGGCATCACAGAAAAGTCCAGCATTTAAGTCCTGTATTGGCACCTCATTGGATGTATGTAACTTTTGGACAGTACATATGTGTCAAATGTTTATATACAATTTGTTATATTGCTGTTACATAGAGTTAATGTTTGATTGTGTATACAATATTCAATTGCAGTTGGCCCCATACAACCCAGAAAGAGATACACACAGACTGAAATAAGAAAAATAACCAACAAGGCAGGCAGTGATGAGTAGACTTACTTTTTCTTCCAGTCAAGACCAAAGAAATTGGGATTGAAGATAGGAATTGATTCGTGTTCGATATAATTGCTTTTGCTGCCTCAGGACAAGGGATGAAAACAGGGATGAGGAGAACAAAAAGATTTATCGTTTGGAAGCATGGGACTAAATGTAAGAGGGGGAAGACTTGAGAAACTAATATGTGTTCAGCTTCCCTGAATGGCTGCTAAGGAAGGACATAGCAGCAGTTTACAAATCATGGCTGAACTGGGATTCAAACCTGGGTCTCTGTAGAACAAATCTAATAATTACACAGAGGCTTTCCATCCAAACAATCAATCCTACTACTATTTTTAAAAGGAGGCAGTGCTACAAAGTTCTAACATGTAAACATTTGAAGAAGATCCCTGTGAGATACAATATCACACTGCACTGTTATAGCACTATTATTCCACTTTAACTGCTATGGCTGCCTCCTGTGGAATTCTGGGGTTTGTAGTTTGGTGAGACCTAAGAGCTCTCTAGCTCTTCTCAAGAGAAAATACTAAATATTTTGAGTTTCCTGCATGGCAGGATTCCACAGGAGGCAGCCATAGTAGTTAAAGTGAAATAATAGTGCTGTAACATTGTATTGTAATATAAGCCCCAAGGTGGCTTCTTTTGGGAAGCCTACAGGATCTGTGTAATACATTGCTTTGTCCTCCAAAAGAGTGGGATGGTGAGTAGGCTGCCACCACAGGCACTGTCTCACTCTGACCAGTAGTAGGGCTGGCTTGTTGTTGTTGTTGTTGTTGTTGTGTGTCTTCAAGTCTTTTCCGACTTATGGCAACCCAAAGGTGAACCTACCATAGCTTAAGGTGAACCTATCATAGGACGTTATCACACGTGGGCCAGAAAGCGATAATAAAGTGAAAATGAAGCATTCCGAAAATAAACCGAAAATAAACCTTGATTCCGCAAATGGCTTTCACACATAATTACCTTAATTGCAAAATTACAGTAAGCGCATTTAACGTTCACACACAAGTGAGAAAAGCCCGTAAATGTACTAGAAATGATCTTCTTGCACATGCGCAGATAGAGAAATGCTCGCCGTGGAACCATGGGAAAAAACAAGGAAATGCTCCCAAATGCGCATTTGCTTTTCACATTACGGTAAAAGCGAAATTACTGTAATATCGCAAATGCATTTCCTCAAAACTACCAAATTTCAAAAGATCTTGGATAACACCAGTTTCTGTCCAGTTTCTGTGTGACGTCATGTGAAATCGTGAGGCACAAATCTAGTTTCTGTTTGGGATTTGTGTGGATTAACCAGCAGATTTCCCCGTGTGATAACGTCCATAGGGTTTTCTTATCAAGATTTGTTCAGAGGAGGTTTGCCATTGCCAGTGGATTTCATGGCCAAGCTGGGAACTGAAACCTAGGGCCTTTGCAGACTGCTAGAAATAGTGCAAACTGAGTCCACTTTAACTGTCCTGGTTCAATGATAGGGAACCATGGGAACTGTAGTTTTTTCTGAGACACTGAACCTTCTCTGTCAGAGAGCTCTGGTGCCACAATAAACTACACTTCCCATGATTCCTTAGCACTGAGTCAGGGCAGTTAAAGTGGACTCAATTTGCATTATTTCTGGCAGTCTGCAAAGGCCCCTGGTTTCCAGAGCCGTAGTCACTGAGACAAAAACCATTTACTATTAAGTTATCAAAGCTTCTCTTTAAATGAGGGTAGAAGAAACATTTGTGAGGTTTCTCTGAGGCTATGAATGCTCTGGAACAGAGAACCCCTTTGGAAATGAAGAGGTGCCTTCTGAAAAAGAGGTAACTTGGCTATTCCGCTGTACTCACAGACATAAGTGAAGTCATCCTCCTCCTCCTCCTGAGCTGGTGATGCTGTTGTTGGGGTCAACAGAGTAGAATGTGGGGACTCTTCCTCAGGCCCCTTCTCTTCTTCCTCCTCCACCTCTTGCAGGTCTCCCTCAAAGATTTCCTTCTCAACCGAGTCTTCCTTCGTCTCTTTCAGGGTGACTTCTCCTACAATCTCTTCTTCCATCATTTCTGACAACTCCAGGACCTCCTGCAGATGCTGGGTGGAGAGGGGTCATAGTAAAGCATGAAAGGGCAGGGAAGGAAGGCATTCCCTCAAACCAGTGCAGCAAATGCAGGCTGCTGAAGAAGTTGAGAAAGTTCCTTTTTTCAGACTATAACTCCCAGAATCTCCTACTGGTCATATTGGCTGAGAGATTCTGGGAGTTCTAGCCCAATAAAGAAATGTTCCCAAGCACTAGACTTTTGCACCTTCCCATGACACTGTTTCTGCTCTTGAGAAGTGAAAAGGGATGAAACTGCAACAGTAGGAAAACATGGGAAATCAGGACATGGGGGCCATAATAAATCCAGTGATGATCCTCCTGTTTCAGTGAGAGCCTTGATAGGTCTGGTCAATGCTGACCCCTGACATCAGCCTTGATTGGCTTCAGGGAAGTATGAATGAGGTTTCCTAATTTATCATCACAGGAACCCTTCCAAATAGAGTAAGAGGAAAGATGAAGAAGACAGCTGCATGTTTTGGAAGTCGGTTCTGTACAGAGATACTTTGCTGCCTTAGGCAGAGCAGCAAATTGTGTCCTCACTACTTCTTACCCAAGTCAAAATGCATGCCAGCCAAGTTATTTTGGCGCATGAGGTGGAAAATCCCATATGGGCCTCTTCCTATCCTTGGCAGTAATAACTATGCAAATAATTGACTTGTTTGCTGTTGCTGTTCCTGCATCATGCCCCAAATTTGTTGCCTGACTACCTCAGGGGAGGTATCCCCCCTAAAAAAGCTATTTTTGTGGCCCTTGAACCTTCCAGACTTCCTGAACTTGCCCTTGCAAAAACAAAGTGAATTGCTTCTTCTAGAAGCTCCCTGGAAAAGCAATTTGCCTGTTAAATAGGCTGCATCCCCCCACTCTTTAGCATTTTAAAACCCTATTTTCACTTTCAGGTGTTTTGGTTGTTTGTTTGTTTTTGTTTGCTTGTTGACATTTTAGGCAGTTTATATGGACCTCAAAGATTCATATGGCCTTCAGAGAAAACTGGCTTCTGCCCCCTGTAGTTGCCCACCTTTGCTCTGTCTAATAGTAGAGCTGGCTCTGACTCTGGGCTTTACCCCCACAAACCCTGTTCCTACCACAATCATGCCTCTCAATGAAAACAGAATTGTATTTGTTAGTGTAATAGCCATTACTGCACATCTTCCCAATTGTGCAACTGGGGATGCTGCTGCCATCGTACTCTCTTCCTGACTCCACCTGAACTCTTCCTCCCTGCCCTATGCCTAACCAGCATGAAAAACACACAGCCTCCACATTATATTTATTTTATTTTTAAGACAATGTTTTGATTTGAACAAGTCTTTGTCTTTGGTTCATTTGCCAGTTGACCAGATGCCATTGGTGCTGTGTTGTTGTGACTGATGCCTGGAACAAAGTCTGGATTTCTGGATCTTGTTTGACTATAAAAACATGTAACTCTTTTAGAACTATAACCAAGTTTTGTGACTTGGCTTAGCACTTTCAAGTGATGGCCAAGTCACTGTTTATGTGGCCTGCATTTATATTCTTTTTTGTTCCTCATTATGTATTTGTTGTTTTCTGTCCTGACAAGAATAATTATTTAAGTATCTAATATTTTATCTGTGGTTTTTAAAATTCTATTCCTCCCCTCTATGCATCCTTTCTATGCATCATGGTTCAAATATTGATCAGAATGGAGACTGCAGTCAAGAAATCAGAAGATTGGGCTTGAGAAGGGCAGCTATAAAAGAATTGGACAAGTTCATAAAGTGTAAATGCATAATTCTGAAAACTAAAGTGAGGATAGTCCAAGCCATTGTACTCCTCATCACCATGTGTGGATGTCAGAGCTGGACAATAAAGAAAGTGGAGAGGAAGAAAATAAACTCATTTGAGATGTGGAGTTGGAAAAGAGTGCTGAGGATAGTGTGGATGGCCAAAAAGACAAGCAAATGGATTCTAGAACAGATCAAGCCAGAACTCTCTCTGGAAGCCAGGTTGACTTAAGTAAGGCTGTCATATGGCCACATCATGAGGAAAAATGAATCATTAGAAAAGGCAAAAGGCAAAAGATGGAAGGCAATAGGAAGAGAGAAAGGCCACATGCCAGATGGTTAGGCCTGCAGGACCTGAGCATAGAGGTTAAGGACAGGGGGACTTGGAGATTCTCATTCACAGAGTCACCATGAGTCAAAGTCAACTCAAGGGTAGTTAACAACAGCAACAGCAAAAGCAACAACATTCTATGAATCAACTTTTACCACTGATTTTTTAAAAACTCTGTTCTGCTACATGTTTCCATATAAATTATGGCCCATCAAGTTGAAATCAGCCTCTCAATTTCTTGGTTTACTGCCTGTTAGAGACTGTTGAGCGCACACAGATTTAGCTGAATAAAACAAAAACCACAAAAAAGCAACACCTTTATGGGCCAACCGAAGAGCTGGAGAGTGCATGCGCTTGGTCCCACTGTGCCACTTGGAGCAAAAGAGGGAGTGGAGTACCAGTGCTGCAATCATGTGAGACATCCTGTCTAGTTCTGGCAGCAGCAGTGCAGATCCTGGAGAAACTCTCCACCTGACATATGTGCTGTAGGTGAAGCCATGTGAGAATTATAGAATCTCAGAGTTGGAAGAGACCTCAAGGGCCACAAAGTCCAACCCCCTGCCATGCAAAAAGACACAAAGCACTTCTGACAGATGGCCATCCACCCTCTGTTTAAAAAGCTCCAAAGAAGTAGACACCACCATATTCCAAGGCAGCATATTCAACTGTCAAATAGCTCAGAATGGCCCTAGGGAGAATGGCCACAATTGCTGTAGCTGTTGGATGCATTCTAGCTATTAAATTTGCTATTGTGCCTTGGGGAGCAGAATATCTTGAGCTGACCCAGTACAATCCCATTGAGACCCACAAATGTGTGTTTACTGGATGTTTGCTTCAGTTTCCTTTATTTCAGTACTGGCTGAAGATATGTTGCTGCCTGAAGCAGCATCCAGTTGATACTCCATTCTGACCAAAATCTAGAAAGTCATGAAGTCTATGAACAATGGACCTTTACAGACTGCCAGAAATAATGCAACTTGAGTCCACTTTAACTACCCTGGTTCAGTGCTAGGGAATCATGGGAATTGTAGTTTTTTCTGAGTCATTGAGCCTTCTCTGTCAGAGAGCTCTGCTGCCACAATAAATTACAGTTCCCATGATTCTTTAGCACTGAGCCAGAGCAGTTAAAGTGGACTCAAGTTGCATTATTTCTGGCAGTCTGTAAAGGCCCAATGACTACAGTATAATGCCATGCTGAAGGCATCCATAACTGAGCAGTAGTAGTGTGATGCTCTGAGAATGCACAGTTACTGATGGCTTTAGCATGTCATTGTATTCACATTCATCTTAAAATAACTTCCCAAGCTTGGTCACCCCCTCCCAACCATAGAGCCAAAACTTTTTTAAAAGCTCTTGCTGCACTATTTAGACCAGGGGCAGGCAATCTAAGGCCCAGGGGCTGGATGTGGCCCCCTGAGGTCTTTGGACCAGCCCCAGGCTGGTCCTGCCGCCGCCACCACCCCCCGCCACCGCTCCCTATGATGATATTGATTATTGTTGTTATTACTTGTTCTTGGGGTTTTCTTGGCAAAATCTCCACAGGGGTTTTGCTATGGCTTTTCTAGGGCTGAGAGAGTGTGCATGCATATTTTTTTATTTATTTAAAAATATTATTTATTTGTTTGTTTGTTTGTTTGTTTGTTTGTTTGTTTGTTTGTTTGTTTGTTTGTTTGTTTATTGTGCTTCGGCCCCCCAATTGTCTGAGGGACAGCAACCCAGCCCCTGGCTCAAAAAGGTTGCCTACCCCTGATTTAGACATTAGTTCATAACAGTGGCAATCAGTGACTGTCATGTCAGTGAGATAGTGAATCTACTCTGAGTTTTATTCTGAATCAAAATTGTTCCAATGCCTTTGATAGCTCAGCCCAACCCCACAATGGCTTCTGAAACAGATCATACCACTCTGCCCTGTGGCAGGGCTGGCCCAGCCTTATCCCTATTCCTCATAATTTAAATCATTTCTGGGGTTGGTCAAATGGAAAGAGGGAAAATATTTCATTAAGTGGAAAAAATTTCATTGGATAGAAAAATTATTCTTACATTGTTTTACATCTCAGCCCCACAACCATATCCATTATATGAGGGGGTATTATAAAGTTTTAATTATCACCTTTAAAAAAATTGACAGAAAGTTTGTTTTGTTTTGTAGTTGTTAACTTATTTCTACATAATCACCATCCAGATTTACACATTCCTGGTATTGGGGGGGGGGGGGTAAGACGGATGACCCCAGAACTGTACCCTGATGCTGCTGCTGACCAAGTCCCATGATGCACTGGAGACAGCGCTCCAGATGACCCTTAAGCCACTCATGCAATCTGCAACTAAACCCTGGGATTTTTCACAACTTTTGTGCCTTCTCAGACTATGAACTTTGCTGTTCCAATCATTACTATTGTAACTGTGTTAATTCCACCATGCAATGGACTGGAATTTAACTTTGCAGCCTCATGGACACTATCTACGCTTTGTTTTTGCTTCCCAAAGAGGCGATTTAAGCCACACAGACTTTGCAATTGCAGTTGTCTCCAAAACATCGAGAAGCCCCCCCCCAGGCTGCAAGTACTTTGTATATAAGGTTGTATGAAAATTTGTGAATATATATATTTGTGCTGTTGCCTGTATCACTACTATCTGTAGTTATGGCCTGCATAACCATTGGATTTTGATCTGCAAGTTTTCCCTGCATTCGTCTATCACTATTATTATTGCCCACATGTCTATTTTTGTTTTACTCTTTCCTGTAATCATTCTGGATAAGTGTGAGCATAGGAACAGGATTTATACACATCGTAGTGTATAATGTTTGCTAAAAACCTTGCAAGGCTAGTGCTTACTGGTTGCAGATAAGAGGGCACCCCAGTGCAGGAAACCAGCCATGCCATATAAGGACCATATTTGGAGATCCTGCTGGCTAAGCATGGGGTAACCTAAGGCATTTAGCCAGGGTAGATCAATTAAGATTGGAATCTACATAATCCCTTCACTGATAGGAATGATGGGGAGTGATAAACCTTGGTCTGATAGATTAACAGAAGTCCAAGATTATCTCCGGCCAAGAGTGAGACTTCTTTGTCAAGGGACATTCGTGATGATTGTCCAGCCATTTACAGACTTCCAGCTCTATTCTTCCCTCATGGGAATTTCATCTTAATCCCAAAACTGCCTCAGGATACGTTTTGTCCTATAAAAGTGCCTACCAAAATACTACCAATTAGGTCTCAGTTGAGGTCAAACAGACACCCTGCCAGTATCTCCCTTGACTCCCCAGCATTGCTGGATCCTCAGGCAGCTGCTGAGCCACTTCACTTGACAGAATCTCCAGGACCTATGCTTCTGGAATTGGTAGAGTATTGCCTTTTGCAACCCTAAAAATCACTATCTGCTACTACCTTTTATATCCACGGACTTGCTATTCGCAAGGTTCAAGTATATGCGGATTCTCAAGCCTGCATTTCCCCAAAAGTGTCACATGCATATGGCCACCCTGCCATTAGAGACAGTCCCCCTTGTCACCAGTATGGTGCATGCACACAACCACACTGCCATTGGTGAGAACAGATGCTTACCTGAAGTCCCATTGTCCCTAATGTGGCTCACCTATGCACATGCAGCGCCACTGGGGACAACACAGGCTTGAGCATCCATGGATTTCGGTATCTGTGGGGGGATTTGGAATGGATTCCCTGTGGATACCAAGGTCCTGCTGTATATCACTAGTTCTTGTATGTATGTGTGAGTGTGTGTTTTAGTGTCAAAGTTGATTTCCCCTTTTGCTGTTATAAATAAAACTACATTTGAAGCTTACATTCTGGAAATTCAGTTTTTTTGGAATCATTATACACAGGTCTGACCCTGGCTTTTTAGTTACCCGAAGCCCTCTCACAGCCTTCATTTGAACTACTTAAATTCCCCCTTTGTATACTGATTGTGGGTATCAGAACCCTTGCATTTTGGGTAATGACAGGGGTTGTAATGGGTGAGAACAGGCAGAGGTGGGCATCATGACAAATGTCCAGAGTCCCATTCAACATAATGAGCAGAAGGCTGCTCAGGGCAGAGTCTCTTTCACACTGGACAGTTACAGCATTTTCATCCCACTCTAACTGCCGTGGCTCCATCCTATGAAATCCTTAGATTTATAGTTTTGTGAGGTATTTAGAATTCAGTGCCAGACAGCTCTAGTGTCAAGAGACAGGAGGACTGGCTTATCATGTATTTGAAGTGAAGCAATACACCTCAAGATCTAAAGAGGGGCAGGAGCATAACATGTTCAGAGTGTAGATTAGAATAGCTTAACAACAAAAAGACTGGAGCTGGGAGCAGGCCCAAGAGATTTCAGGATGAACAGAGGGGACTGAAGAGATTTTCAGGAGAAAAATCAAGAGTGGGACCTTTCAGATCAAAAGAGAAAGGAGCCATCACTCCCCAGTTCTCCTGATAAAAGTTTATGGAGGTGCAGCCAAAGGGAAACCAGGACTGCTGTCTCCTTTGCCCAGTACATGGGAAAGAAATACTAGCTGGATGGGCTCCTCTATTACGTAAAGTGACCACATGTATTTCCTAGACATCGCCAGGCAAAAATGAATGATTCTTTTATATAAGATGATTTAGGAGTTGGTGAGTGAATTTTTTCCCCACCACCCTGGTCTCCGTGGGAGAAGGGTTGAATACCCCAGTTGACTGGAGGATTCTGGGAGTTGTAGGGCCTTTGCAGACTGCTAGAAATAGTGCAAATTGAGTCCACTTTAAGGGTTAGGGTTAGGGAATCATGGGAACTGTATTTTATTGTGGTACCAGAGCTCTCTGACAGAGAAGGCTCAATGTCTCAGAAAAAAATACAATTCCTATGATTCCTTAGCACTAACCCTAACTCTTAAAGTAGATTCAATTTGCACTATTTCTGACAGTCTGCAAAGGCCCGTATCCCCAAAAGCAACTTTCCCCCAGGCTCAACCCAGTAATGTACTTTCAGTGGCTATTCTGGGTCAAGTCTTCATTCTGTACAGAGGGCAACAGGGAGCCAAAGCAAGATGCCAGATTGATCCAACCAAGATACCTTGCCACCCCTCCCAATTTATGATGCCCAAATCAATTGCCTCTTTGTACAGTCCATGAGGTTTGGCTACCCTTAGGTTAAGAGATGGGTAGGAGGGGAAGGGAACGCTTTCTCTCACCTTGAGCATCAGAGCCTTTCTTTCCTCCTCGGAGCTCAGTTCATCCCTTTGGCCCTGAGCTACTGGGAGCAGCAGCATCCCCAAGAACAACAGCTGGATCAGGGCCCTCGAGTCCATTGCGCTTTCCTGTTCTCCGTCTGGATGTTGGCATACGAATGGCACAGGAACAGGGTTTGGGGAGGAAAAGGGAGTCTCTCAATTAAATCCACGTTAAGGAGACACAGTGTCTGTCTCTTTCTCTGTCTCTCTCTTGGAATTCAGTCTCCCTCCTCAGGCAATGTCAGGGTAGAAAATCAAGAAGAGGGAGGGAAGGAGGAAAAGAACTTCAGCCAGCCAGAAGCCAGAATGTCTAATTCAATCCAGATGTGGGAAACCAGGCCAAAGCCACCCAGCCTGGATTGCATGGCCAGACCTTTGTATTTGTGTGTGGTGTTGTCACCTGGCCAGTTTTCATCTGGATTAACTGAGTTTGTTTAAATTGACTTTGAAAAGAAACATTCCAGAACCTCCGATGCAGGAGGGGGAAATGCTTGCATTTACTTGAATTCATTTATATAATTTGGGAAAGTGCTGCACCTCTTCACAACTCCATAAAATAACTTTTCTCTGTGTATGTTGTGAAGAGGGAAGAGGATGGCCTTTCTTCCTGCCATCATTCCAAAATGTATGGGTGTTTTTGTGTGTTCTATCCACACAGTACAATACAGATATTGCACATTTTTATGCCTGTATCTTTGTCACAGAACAATTGCATGTTTGCTCTTCCCTGTAACAAATCACTCACCTCTGTTTGTTTCTTTCAAAACGTGGTACTCCTGGTTATCTTTCTATATGCATTATGGATGATAATCCTTATCTCATGTGGCTAAAAACTAGACTAGATGTCTCCAGGTCTGACCCCAGAAGGCTTATCTGTTTGTCTGTCTGTCTTCTTATTACTCTGTTTAATGTAATAGATTTATAATTCCTTTTCTAAGGTTAGGAAGGAAAGTGACACAAAGCATATTACTTTTTTTTAAAAAATAAGCAAATATTAAAGTATATAATCAATCTCTTTAAAGTGACCAAAGTTAAAAGGAAAGTGACTTTCTTTGAATGCTTTTTTGATCATATAATTATTATCAAATGTTTAAAATTTGTTACTTTTTTTAAAAAAAATTCCCTCAAAACTTCAACATACCTCAGAACAAATCCAATTTGTTATTCCAAACTAAAGTAAACTTGTGCAGGGGTAGCTGTGTTGGCAATTTAGCAAATTCATACAAAAATCCCCCAAACAGTGATACCTTTATTGGCCAACCGGAATGCACAATATATTTATTGCAACCTTTCGAAACTCCACAGGCTTCTTCATCAGGCAAGATGTTACAAACCAAACAGGAGAAAAATTGGAGATGTTAGTAAGATGCCTGCATTTTGATGTTTCTATCTTTAGTTAAGATGGTATGGGATATCTTTTGCAGGCTGGCACTGAATCAATGGAAGTGATGCTGTGGAATGCACACAAAGCAGCTGCAGAACACATACTTTGGACTGATGGCAGAAAGGGGATTTTCTCTCACTCCCCCCTAACCCCACCACAACATACGCATAGAAATTTTACTTTGCATGTTCCCATTGATTCAATGACTCTGCTCTAGCTGGGATTTACAATTGCATTTAGGCAAATATTCAGTAGATAAATCATTCAAATAATAAATAAGATGTAACAAAATAGCAGCAGATAAAACCTTAAGTTAAAAAAGACAATGTGCTAAAATAAACAGATGCAGACCATTATAAATATGTCTTTAAAATGATGCAGAAGAGAGTACATCATATATATGTGTGTGGAGGGAGAAGATTCCAAAATAGTGGGAGTACCAGAGAAATGTCATATTCAAGAGCACCAAAGAGCAGGATCTCAGACGCTGAACTTAAAGTTTGCATAGACTTGGATGGATGCAAGCAGTTCTTCAGATAACGTGTCCTAAACTTTTTAGGACCCAAAGGTTCCTCCTCCTCCTCCCTCTTCTGTACTTTCAAGTTGTTTCTGACTTACAGCAACCTTAAGGCAAATCTATCATGTAAAGACTTACTGTTTTTTTGTTTTTTGGCAAGATTTGTTCAAAGGAGGTTTGCCATTGCCTTCACCTGAGGCTGAGAGCATGTGACTTGTCTAAGGTGAGTTTCATGGCCGAGTGGGGAATCAAACCCTGGTCTCCAGGCTCATAGTCCAGGACACAAACCACTGGAAGCTTAAGCTGAACCCCAAACATACAGGCTGCCAACACATATGATCAAACAGGTAGGTGTGCTGTGGTCAAAACACTTCTGACTGCTTCATTTCCCATCTATTGTAGTGTTTGGATTGTCTTTAAGAGCAACCTCATGTAAAGCACATTACAGTAATCAAGAATGGACACAAGCAGACCCATCTTTATTGACATAAGTCAGCTTTCTCTAGTTAAGACTAACAGCCAAGATCATGGACTGGGAGATGTACATGTCTCACTTAGCTATGTCAGCATGGCTACATCATATGATGTTACCTGTCAGGCCACTTTGTAAGCTTCACAGCCCCTCAAACATGCCCATTACTGGGTTGTCAAAGAATGAGCAGATCAGCGGCAATACATTTTTTCTTTAACTGGTTGCACTGCAGCTGGCACTGCCAAGGACTTCTGGAGGTTCCTTGGACATCCCTGCAGATGACAATCCTTGCAGTGTGTCCAGCTAAAGAAAAATAGCTGGATGCATTGCCATGATCCTGTCATTGTCTGACAACCCAGAAATGGCTGTGGTGGGGTGTGTGTCTGTGTGTGCTTCACAGCTAACAAGGAGGATTGGGGGTTGGCTGTTACATGATGGGAGTTCTATTTGAGACTTAACGGTACTCTTTTTCTACACAATAACTGAAAAAGCTGCAATGTCATAAACCAGGCTTACAACAACTTGACTTACTAACAGTATCAATGCCACCCATGCTTTCATGGCATATCTTGTGTCCAGGAGAACACCACAAATGCATATCTAACTCTTTAGGGGGAGTCATCCAGACTTAGCTACACAATTCAATCCAGTTAGTGTTGCCAGGTTTTCAGACCAGCAGCAAGGGACAGACAAAAGGCATAACATAAAGGGCTGGCAATCAGAAAGTAGCTATTAACAGATTGGTGTTCTACCTAAATACCAGATGAATGTATTGATTTCAGCTAACATAGTCATGCATCCCTGTGTGAAATTAACATCTTGTCCACATTCATAAATTACATAACGCACACATTTCTGTCTTTATGAAGGGCTCAGACCTAAAAATGCAGATTTTTTTTTTTGTGGGGGGGAATCTCATTCTATCTATATAAAAGCAAAACTTTCTAATTCTCAGATAGAGGGCATCCCTTATAATAAGGAACACTACCCCAATGCTATAAGGGACAAGCTTTCCAGGTCTCAAATAAGGGATATCATTTATAATAAGAGATATCTGGTAACCCTACATTTAGCAGATTTCTTCTCAAATTCGTATGGAAAGCCCCTTCAAATATTGGTGTTAATTATCTTTGCTTTGGTTTGCTGCAATTAATGATCACCTACATCTGAAACACACACACAAACACACCCCACACTATAAGAAAACCAGAGGGATGGGAGGTAGCAGCCACAATCAAAGACGCAGTCAACTCCACACAATTAAAATCTGAAATAGGAATATATGACCACATATTCCACCCATCCATAGGTAACATGTTGTTCCTGTTGTTGTGTGCCTTCAAGTAATTTCTGATTTATGATGACCACATCATGGGGTTTTCTTGGCAAGATTTGCTCAGAGGAGGTTTGCTATTGCCTTCCCCTGAGGCTGAGAGCATGTGACTTTCCCAAAGTCACCCAGTGGGTTTCCATGGCTGAGCTGGGAATCGAACCCTGGTCTCCAGAGTTGTACTCCAATGCTCAAACCACTACACCATGCTGGTTCTCATGCCCTGTAACTAATTCATTAGATGGATTTATTTATCCCCTTCCTCTAATTCCAAAGCCTCTAATTTTGTCACAATTAGACTGACACATGCTATAGAGATTGCCATAAAAATAAGCCTTTTACACATGTGTACACATACATTGGAGGCTAGTGGCTCCCATATGGTGGAGGGGGAGTGAATCCATCCCAGGCTTTGACAACCTTTCAAAGAGCCATTTGAGGAACTGACCACCTCTGGGAAATCCTTCAAAGCTTAGGTTAAAACTTGGAATGGAATCACTGCTCCACTGAGATGGGAGCTACCGGTCGCCATTACAAAGACACATATGTATGCATGTACACACACTAACATTATGCTTAGATGTGAAACGGCATGCCCCAGAACTGTGTTTGTTTTTGTACATCCCATCTATGTACAGTTATATGTTCTGTTTTTCTCTGGTTGGTTGAGCATCCCACAATATTGTCAACATATGTTTTGGTACATCATACACATGTCATATTTTGGCATTTCTTGCCATTCCCCCTAAGTCAGCTTTCCTCAACCTGGAGCCTGCCAAATGTATTGAACAACAGTTCCCATAAGCCCAGACAATGGGACATTGGCTATTCTGACTGGGGGACTCTTAAGAGTTGTTATCCAAAATAATTATTCTACACTCTGATGGTGTGCTATTTTAAGGACTCATCAAAAAGCACCTTAATCTGCCATATGTATTTTCTTGTTAACTGCCTTCAAATTGGCTCTGACTTACAGCAACCCTGTGGATGAGACATTTCCAAGATCTCCTGTCCTCCACTTCTCTGCTTACATCCTGTAGATTCAGGTATTTGACCTTTGAGTCTAGCCATCTGGTGTGTGGTCTTCCTCTCTTTCTACTAACTTCTACGGTTCCTAGCTTTATTTTTTTTTCCTAATAAGTCATATGATGTGGCCAAAGTATGACAACCTCAGTTTTGTCATCTTGGCTTCCAGGAAAAGTTCAGGCTTGATCTGCTCTAGGACCCATTTGTTTGTCTTTTTGGTATCCATGCTATCCTCACCACTCTTCTCCAACACCGGACCTCAAATGAGTTGATTTTATGTCAGCATTCTTCACTGTCCAACTCTCACATCCATCCATGGTGATGGGGAATGTAATGGCTTGGATGAGTCTAACTTTAGTGCTCAGTTATATATCTTTACACTTTAGGAACTTATATAGTTCTTTCATGGCTGCCCTTCCAATTCCCAGTCTTCTTATTCCTTCTGCAGTCACCACATATATACCTAAATAATATAAATTACAATCTCATACACCTTTATAGTAATTTATATTTGCATGTGTGTCTGCATGACACATATGTCTCAAGTACCACACCCTCGTAGCATACCTAGCATAATTGAACCTGTGCAGATCATTTTTAAACAACCCTCCCCTTTATTGAGGGATTGTCCATCTCTTCAGGGTTTCAGTGACCCCTGGAAGAAACAGGCTATCAGCAGTGGGCAATGATGAAGCCAACTCCATGG
>CM034710.1:19691617-19703334 GCA_020142125.1 Phrynosoma platyrhinos
GTTACTTTTCGCTTCGTGGCCAGCGTGTGATAAGGTCCTAAGTCTGGCTAAATTTAATACAATTGTAACTACAATTAGTACATTCACTATTATGTTTAATTTGTTGGGAATAACTGCCCTACACAGAATAGGACTTCCTTTTCAGTAGACATGTATACAGTTGGACTGTTTGGTTGCAATCCTAAATATATTTACTTGCAAGTAGGCCACATTGAGCTCAGTAGGACTTGATCCTGAATAAACTTGTTTGGGATTACATTGCCAATAGGGTGGCCAGATATGCATCACTGAAAAAGAGGGCAGTGAACTGCATGCCCCAAAAAGAGGGATTTGCATAAAACATCCCAACTTTTATGTATTGATACAAATGCAAAAACAATTGTATAATTAAAATACTGAAAATTAGGGCCAGGTGACCTGTCTGCCTGCTGTTCAAGTAAAATGTTAGTTGCCAGTATTTAAAGAGATAAATAAAAATCAAAAGTCAAATATAATAATAATAATAATAATAATAATAATCTATTAACTCTTGATCTTGCATTTATTTGCATTCTACCTGCATTTCTTCCTGTCCTCCTTTTTTAGAGTATTGTGAGCTCTTGACTTGTTTTCTTTCAACATGAAAATATGTACAAGGTATTGTATGGGATTTTCCTAATTAACACATCTTTTCTTAATATGAAACAAGAAAACCTGTCCTTGTGCATCATGCTGAGAAACACAGTTTTATTTTTTCACATCTATTTGTCTATAATTCAAAAAGGGAAGGGAGAATCAGGCACTTGTGGTTTCTTCTTAGTGATGAGAACACCCTTTTGTTTATTGTCATGCTGACCGCAAATTATATAAAGAAAAAAAATGGTTAAAAGAAAAAAATAGTTAATGCAAATTTCTTTGCCATCCCTAGATCTGAGATTCATCTTCCACATTTCAGTGGCAAATCCATTTCACAGATTGATTTCACATATTAAAAATCAAGATTCAGAGCTGGCAGAGGTTTGGCCAAAGCCTCCCAGTAAACTTGAGGTTCCTGCTCTCACTGACTTGAACCAGAGGCTGGAAAAGTTTTGGGTTTTTTGTTTTTTTAATTTTATAGTCCAAACAAGAAACTTTTCCAAACTGTGATCTGAAGTAGCCTTGTCCTTCCAAGCAGAATCTAGTAATATGTGACGAATAATGCACCTTTATTGTAGTTGTTATGTGCCTTCAAGTTATTTTTTATTTAAAGTGGCCCTAAGGTGACCCTATCACAGGGTTTTCTTGGCAAGATTTGTTCAGAGGGGTTTGCCATTGCCTTCCTCTGAGACTGAGAGAGTGTGATTTGCTCAAGGTCACCTAATGGGTTTCCATGCCTGAATGAGGTCTACCAGAGTCCTAATCCAATACTCAAACCAGTACACCATGCTGGCTTTCCACTACTTTTATTATCCCTGTTGGTTGTATTTGGAGTTTGTTTGGTTTTAATTTTTATTTATTTATTTATGGAGTTTGTTTGGTTTTATGGAAAAGGCACCCAAGGGATGGGATTAATGGTAGTGGTAGTAATAGTAGTAATAACGATAAATTAGCATCAATTACTTCAGTTGTATTAATTTCAGCAGAGGTCAAACAGATTTCCTTCATTCTAGTGTAATATATTAAATGTTATATTAGTCCTATATTAGTGTTAAAAAGACAGGACTAGGTAACAGCTAGCTTTGCACGCCATGCGTATAATTAAGTCATTCAGTGTTCTCACTTATAGGACATTGTAACATAAAGTAGTTCTATTTTTTTATTTATTGAGATGGTTTTGTATTGTCTTCATGGGCTGTTTTATAAGGCATCTGTGTGCCTGTGTGCCTCATAAGTGATCATTCAACACTTGTGTGTGTATGCCTTCTTACCAGAGTGTAGCTACAGGGAGGCAAAAGGAGACTGTTGATCCCAACAACAATTCTGTCTCCAGAATGAAATTTTCCTTCAGTCCTCAAATTTCTAGCACTTCAGAGGATACTGATAGCCATTCACATCTAGAACTCTTATATTTTCTGTGTTCACAGTCCCTTGATAATTTTGCCTGTCCCTTGTCTAAATAGAATTCAAAGATATAGCCATGTTAGTCTGTAGAATCAGTATGTAGAAAGATCTTGTAGCACCTTTGAGACTAACTGAAAGAAAGAAGTTGGCAGCATGAGTTTTCAAAGACTTAAGCCTGCTTCCTCAGATGCACACCCCTGCCTTTCTAAGATATGCTTGTTGGACGCTAAGCATATCTGTTTTGCCCGACCTGTCTGTGATTCTTATATAAGCAATCTTGACACCTTACCACAGTACTATGGGAGCTGCTCATCTATAAGTTCACCCAATGTTAACTACATGTGTGATGGTGGCTGCCTTGTTATGGGGGCAATAAACTCATTCCAAGCTTAATTCTATGCTTTAAAGAAGCTACTATCAAAGCTATTGAATACCATCCAGAAAATTGATTCACCTTGGATAGCTCCTTTAAAATTTGTTTTAAAACCATGAACTGGTCTACTGACATGGGAGACACTGGCTGCCCCCATAGTTGGTGTTGATTGTATAAATCTGAAGATGACATAGGAGACAGTTGATCTCACCCATATGAGGGCTGTAATAAATGTGGAATAGACCTGTGGCTAAGGCTGGAACCAGACGTTTCCCACCTGAGAGAGAGTAGGAAATATTCACATACACATACATACACACAGAGTTGATATTCAAGTCAAGGAACAGAAAACCTAGGCTAACCAGGTTATTTTGGCTTCTGAAGCAGAACATTCCTCAAATACCTCTCCTTATTCCTAGCAGTAAAAATTCAATAGTAAGTTAATAACAAACAATTTGTTGCCCTTTTGTGACACCAGAAATCTGCCACCTGACAAGCTGCCTCACTTTGCCTTGTGGTGAGTCTAGTTCCTCCTACAGAAAAAACAGCCTTCACAGAGCCACAGCAGCATAGAAAGAACACTTCACGGAGGACCTACTTGTGGGAAAGTGCTTTAACCCGAAGGGAAAATGGAAATGCCCAGGGATTTATTCTCAAGTAAAATCTCACATATATTGCACACTGGAATTGGCAGGGGAGTGTGATTTGTCACACATGGGAAGCCTGTAGAAGAATATTTTCATTTATTAAATGATTGAAATAGATGGTTCATTATTTGTTAAGACTATTAATATATTATTATAATGAATCCCAAGGATTAGGCAACATTTTTTCATGGTTTTCTGGTGCTAAAAAGTTTGCAAAGATAGGTGGACATAACACCTCTTGGAATTACATGTTCTTATAACCATGTTTGCCACAGTATCACAAACACAGGTGTGTGTGTGTGTTTATGTGTGTTCATGTGTGTACATTTTAAAAGAGAGAAGTGACAGGTAAGAGGATATTTAACCTTTCCCATGCCCATGCTTTCTTTGACATATGTCTTCTAGGCCACAGTCTTTTTGCTGCCCTGCACTAGTGGAAGAAACAGTTCAACAACAGTCCAAAGCAACTGCAGGTGATAATTTGAAAGGTTGTCAGGGGGAGTGTTAAGCACAGTTCAAAATATTAACTTGTTGGTTGTTGGTGTGTGACTTCAAGTTGTTTACAACTTATGGCAACCCTAAGGCAACCCTATCATGGGGTTTTCTTGGCAAGTTTCTTTAGAGGAGGTTTGCCATTGCCATCCTCTGAGGCTGAGAGAGTGTGACCTGTCTAGTGGGTTTACATGGCCAAGCCAGGATTTGAACCCTGGTCTCCAGAGTCATAGTCCAACACTCAAACCACTAAGCCACAAAATATGAGCTACAACACCCAAAATCTGTGGTATTCTAGAAGTTGTAGTCCCAAAATATTAAATTATTATTAATAATAACAACAATAATAATATAAATTAATAATATCTCCCCATCCCCCCAATATAGGACCTCAGTGAAGCATCTCCTACTACGTTTTGATTATCTCTGCATAACCCTCCTCCTTTCCACTCATTTGTTGGCCATATGGATGAAAATACAGGGTTACAAGCCCCATATTTTTTTTTTGAAACATGGCATGTCACCCTTTTATTTGCATTTGACTGATTGGAGAAGAAAGATGGAGAGATACCAATGGCCCAAAGCCCACCAAACTGCAAATATCTGATAAAAGAATTCAGATCTTCCAAAAGTCACCAGTTTTTTAATTGAGCAACATGGTCGCCTGAAGAGTTTGTGTAATCCTGTGTAAAGGTGATTATACAGACATGTGTAGAAGCTATTCACATGTGCACTTGAGCCAGTGTTTTATGCATAAGTGAATGTATGTGATTGTAAAAGAGATAAAGAGACTCTGAACATATACAGTATAAAAGCCTGCAGATGTGTGTATGTATATGTTTATGAGAAAACACTATAGAAAATGGAAACAGTTGTGGTTAAGTGCAAGAGGGTGTCTCTCTATGTGTGGATCTGTTTAAAGAGTAAGCAAGTAAGTGTGCAGCTGTCACACCAAGGACAGCCAGCCTCATAGTGCCTCGTTTCAAATCCAATGCATGTAGCACTAGGGATGTAAAAAGGCTGAGAAAGAAGCACACACACAGAGAACAACTGACATTGTTACTAGATCAGCTCTGTGCAGTCTTTCTAAAGAACAGCCATTCCTCATGTGCCAAGTTTTAACAGTGTGCTTCATGTGAACCTGTGTGACTCTCTTTGCATGGCTCGTTCTCCCAATCTACATACCTTGGTGTGGCTGCATATAACCATTACAGCCTTTGCATCCTATATACCAGCCTATATACCTTTACTTGACTGTCTCCTAGCCTCTGTAACCAGAATGTCCCTCTTTTCCCTCAAGTGGAGTGACTTGCACTGGACTAGTGAAGAGAACAGTGTCCAGGCCAACAAGGGGAAAGGAAGACAATATCAGCTTTCCTTTTCTCCCTTTCCCTCCCCATTTTCATTGTCATTCATTTCTCATATCTATCTAGCTAATTCTATTCTAAGATATCATTCTGATTTATGAAGGGTGGGGACCCAGCAGATTTCTTTCCCTCTCCCACTCTCATGAGCCTCCCTCTGTCACTGTAGATGGACTTTCTGGTGTAAGAGTGTGTGTGTGGCGGGGGGGAAGCTATCTCTTATCTGTACATCTCCTTCTACAACCCCCCCCCCATTCCCAGGCTAACATTATTTCTAAGGGCGCCTGCGCTGCCTCTCCCCCGCCCAGCTGGGCCTGGCTATTCTTAGCTCCCAAGTCTTTGATTCATGCTTCTGAGAGTATTTCTGCTGGTTGTGCAGAGAGAACAGCTACTGCGGTGTGTGAGGGAGGAGGGATATGCACATGCCTTGCTCAGTAGCATGCGAGAAGGTCCCTGTGCCAGTCTATGAACACACGCAATGTCCCCATTCCTGTCAGGAGATGTGTGGTCCTGGTTAAGTGAAGCATATATGTACATGGAGGTGCTCATGTATTCTTGGATGAGTATATGTCTGTATATGAGGCTATGTGTGTTAAATAACTGAGCATGTGTGAAGGTCACCTAACATGTATGTGTACCTGTGGGAATGCTGGCCATGCCTGAATCAAGGCTTCTGTTGGAAAGCATATGTGGCACTGGTGAGATTGTATTGTTGTTGTGTGCCTTCAATTCATTTCTGACTTATAGTGACCCTATTGCAGGGTTTCTATGACTAAGAGTGTGTGACTCATTCAAGGTCACCCAGTTGGTTTCTATGGCCAAGCAGGGAATCAAACCCTGGTTTCAGAGTTGTAGTTCAATGTTCAAACCACTACACCACACTGGCTCTCAAGATTGTGTATATATGGAATCTAGCCAAATGTATACCTTTTCCTGCACGTATTGTGCATATGTATACCTCTTGTTGCACAGACTGATAGTGTATTCCTACATGGCAGGAGATTGGCCTGGATGGCTCTTGTGGTCTCTTCTGTCTCTATAATTCTATGATTCCTCTACATATATATCAGAATATGTATGTGTCATGCATCACTTTCACATGTGACTACATATACTTTCATGACTATGTATCTTTGTGTTTGTATGTGTAAGAGAGAATATGTACAGAGGTGCAAAAACTGCACATAGATGGTTCACATTTCAGAGATTGTGGGTGGTGTGTGAGATTACAGTTGCTTGAATTAGTGGCACGTTGGAGGTAGCAGATGCAGACACATCTTCAGATTAGTGCATGGCTGCATGTATCTGTTGGGATATATGCATAATGTATGACCACATGAGTACAAAGAACCACATGCCAGCTTGGAAGAGCTTTCGCATCTGCTGCTTCCAGAATGCCAAAATTCACGCAAGTGTACCAAGGCAGATCCAAGTTTTAGGGGGCCATGGCAAAATGCCTTCATATGCATGACATGACATTGCTCTCTGAATCAACACACATGAGAACAACGCTCCTGCTTGCAATAAGCAAATGAAGAAAGGGTCTCTTTACTCATCTGTTATCAGCAGGGGTGAACACAATAAGCATTTTCTGAACAAGGCTGTGTACTAACATTGGACTTGTGACTGCAATCTCATCTCTTTGTTGATATGGCACCTGAGTAACTCATGCCCTTTTTTAGCAGAGTATAAGAAAAGAACAAAGGGATGGATGATGGAGTTGAGAGAAGTACCTATGTACCGAACTCATTTTGTGGGAACATACTTATGTACAGAGAGCATGGATGGATGGACCACTTATGTTTTGCTAAAAGTGTTTGGGGGAGGGAACAGGAGCAAATTTCTTGTCCCTGGGACCCACTGTGATCTCCACTTCCCCCAAACTGAAACCAGAAATGACTGTAAGTCCACTTCCAGTTTTGTAAATTTGAGGAAAAAACTGTGTGTGTGGGAGGAGGGTGCAGGCTGCTGTGCCTTTTTAAAAAGGGAAAATTGCTATTGCTGGAAGTTCTGTGAAAAAGATAATTTGGTGGGAAATTCAGGGAGTACAGACATGGGTGGAGAGTGCATATAGTCCATGGACTACATGTTACTTACCTCAGTCTAGAAGCTAATGAAGAAGTAATTACAATAATTCAAATTAGAAATTAAAAAGAAATATAATTTGAGTGGGAAAGACTATGACCAGGTCACCTGTGTGCCTGCTCAGTCTTTACCATGGAATGAGAACATCAGGGCCTCTGCCTGTTCTCCCTTCTGATAGTTCTTTATTTATAAATTGGTTTTGCAGTAAACTCATCAACTAAAGAATTCTTCAGGCCATGCAGCGCAGTTTACGCAGTTCTCCAACAAAGCCACCCTTTGTATTTTCACAGCTACCCTGTGAAGAAGATTAGAATTGGAGATAAGTACATTCAGGTATTTATCTGAATGAGGGCAAGAAGTGTGTAGAATCATGTGACTTGCCAGATATCGTTTACTGCAGCTACCAACATTCTTCACCATAGGCTATACTGGGAAAAGCTCATGGGAGCTACAGTCCATGACATCTTGTGATCTTTCGATTCTCATCCCAGATGTGTAGGCATGGGGACACACATGTTCTGTGCCATCATTTTCCTTCAATTCCTGACTTCCTACAACACTCCATATAATTGGACACAAAGTTCTACTTGTGTGAGTAGACTGTCTGTTTAGACCTCTTTCTCAACACACGGAGATTGGGGACTAAGGGACAATATGCTCAGGGGCTCCATCTCTTCACCCTCTTCTCATAATCTTCATTCACACCAACAAACTATGCCAGACAAGGAGAGAATTATAAGTACCTCACCATACTACAGATCCTAGAATTCCAGAGGGTAAAACCATTACAATTATAATGATATCAAACAACTATGACATTGAAATAGTCTGGTACTTTGACTGGCAGAGTTTAGAAGCACATTCAGAAAACAGTGGAGGAGGGGTTTGTGAACAAATCTTTATGTATGTGAAAAAGAGTTCAGCAAAGTTTGACAATGGAACCAAGGGTAGTGTGTTCTGTCTCGCACACAATAAATTTTCAAATCAAGGCAGCATGGTCATCTTTGGAGATTTTCCAGCAGTTGACTTCCTGCATGAAACAGAGCACTGAGCTAGGTGATCAAAAGGCCCCCTCCAACTTTATGGTTTTCTTTCACTAGTACCTTCTTTTACATAAACCCCATTGGAGCTCAGTTGCTCCCAGTTACTTCATCTGAACTTTCTTAGAATGTCAATGGTGTGGAGGCAAATTTGGAAGTTTAAATGCTCATCACCTGTATTTCCACCCCAAGGAATGTCCAAAAATGCAGGCAGCTGCAAGTCAACTGAGATGTTATGAAGCACAAAGAATGCATATTCTATTATTAACCCATTTTCACTTCTATAAAATTTCTTCAAACATATGTGCCTCAACAGGTAGCTTCCATATCAGTGGGACCAGATTTCAATCTGAATTTTAAAATTGCTGTCCAGTGTGCTGAACCATGACCCCAAAATAGTTGCACCACATACACAACAAATGCAAGATATGTAAGTAAGGGAAATCATGTGCTATGACAACCAAACATGTTCCATCATTTAATTCATCTGCAAAAAATAAAACCCCTGAGGGATTCTGGGAATTATAATACAAAAACAGAGCTGCAATCCAAGGGTTTTGGAAGAGGTGGTGGTTTGGGTCATACCTATTGATTTTTAAGCCTGAAATAATGAAAATGAAACTTTGTTACAACCTCCTTATGCCACCTACCTTATTTTCCTGCGTATAAGACTACTTTTTAACCTGCAAAATCTGTGGTTAAAGTGGGGGGGTCGTCTTATACGCCGGGTCATCTTATATGCCGGAAAATACGGTACTTTCCTATTTGTTTTAGCTCTCAATAGTGAAGCCAATGGCTGGGTGAAACTGTAAAACTATACAGGGCATAGTCTGATGTAGAATATTAGGCAGATTGAGGCAACCTGCCTCTAACAGCAGATTTAGAGGTACTATTAAAGAGCAGTAAGCAATCCATTTGTTTCACCTGTTTACAAATGAAACTCTATTTGGATTTTGTAATTCAGAGATCATGACATAATTAGTGCCTGGTAAGGTTTACTTCCTGCACAGGATTGGGGAACCAGTTGCCTTCCAGATGAACTCCAGTTTGCATCAGTCCTGGCTAGCCTGACCAGTGGTGAAACATGATGGAAGTAGCTGTCCATCAAACTCTGGAGAGCTGAAGGCTCACCGTTCCTGCTTGAGGGCTAGAGAAAGAAGACATTCTGAAGCCCTAAACTAGTTTAGGCAAACCATAGTTTGGGATTAAATTTTAACTGGTAAAACCAGGATCCATATTATCAGTCTGAAGACAAGCCATGTTTTCCCCAGCTTGAATGTACGTACCATCATATTGTATGCATAATCTATACATATTATTTTGATTGCATTTTTATCACACCTTTCCTCAAAGAAGCTTACAGTACATTGGTCCCGTGATCTATTTTATCCTAACAATAACCCTGTGCAGTAGGCTAGACTAAGAGCACATGACCAACCCAAGAATCTGACAATTTATGGTCTGCTCATCTGAAGAAAGAAGGGAGAGTACTGAAGCCTACAAAAAGAGGAGAGAGGGTCGTGTCTGAACCAACCCGTTTTCTCTATCTCAGCCCTCCACCTGTAATTCTTGGGTTAACAATGCTGCCCTAATTCACAAGATTGCTGTAAGGATATAAGAGATAATCTAGGCCCTCTCTCATCATCTAGATTCTAAAAGAAGCATGCTGATCACTCTGACATGTTCAGGAAATGCCAGATATTATTATTGTCTGCCAGAGGCTCCAAGGTTCAAGAACGATCCTTCATTATTTTTGAGTCCTACATGTCTGCCCATTGCTTTACCATAGCTTCTAGTCCTGTGCTCATTCCCCATACATTCATACAAGACCTTGCTTTGCTTGCTTGGCCAGTCTTCTTCCTGCCTGTTATTGCACCATTCTGCCACAAATCCTAGAAAAGAAACTCTCACATGTCAGGTTCAGAACAGAGACTGCAAATAGAGCCAATTTATGCCACGAAAGCAAATATCCATCAGTTTGATTGTTTGGCGTAACCTGCTTTGAATGCAACATCTTAATTTTCTGAGTCAAGAATGCAGTATCGTTACAAAGAAGGAACAGCTATATTGGATTGGTATTAAGCCAGAGTTGGCTCAGGGTACCTTTTATGCATTAGGTGGGATGGAGTAGGACTGTCTACTTGAACTGAACACTCATTGCAAAGTCTCAGATGATTTTTGGGTTGCTTCCTTAGTTTATAAAGGGAGTCAACATGCTGCATTGTCCTGTTCATGGTGGTTGTTCAATCTCTAGGGCAATCATGTATCCTGCTTTGTGGAAGATAGGTCTTAATTTGAAGGTGCCCTCTATTTGAAGGACTGTCCAGTCCCAGTTCTGTTTAAAGATCAAGAAACATAAGAGGAGTGAAAAGACAAGAACTTGAAGTTGTCCATCAATCATTTGCCCTTGGGCAACAGATTGAGTGGATAGATAACACAGGCCACCTAGTTACAGCCTCCCCTATTTTGCAGAGATGTATTACGGTATATTTCTGTTTTAAGTGAGAGTAGTGATGTCTGAATTTGAGTATGTAAATGTATGCATCAAACACAAATACAAGCAAATTTGAACATGCAGAGCAAGGACAAATAAAGGGGACAATGATTTGCAAAATATTTGCATGCTCAAGTTTCATGCTGATCACTGTCCTCTTTTGTCCTCCTTTTGGATGATGCACTACTGGATGCCTGTGTGTCTGGGATTATGCTGGCTTGAAGACTTGATGCTACATGCATTTCCTCTGCTAACCAAGTGCCAGAGACAGGCCATGGAGTTCCATGTACCATCTTTACCCCCTCCCCAATAGCAGACTTTTTTGCTGGCTGTTTCCATTGTTTCTGCTCATGTGAATAGCTAGCCCAGCCCGAGGGGTTGTCTGTGCTGCTTAAAAACTCATTAAAAACCCACCATCCCCCAGAATATGGAGTGTTACGGCCATACAGCATGCAGCCTTATCTCTGAATCTGGGGTGATAAAGTTACATTATAGATGCATGGTACTATCTTCCCCAGATTTGGGATATCTCACCTTATTGTGGGGTTTTCCTTGGAGTTGGCACCTCTGCCATTGCTGCTCCTGCCTCTGCTCCCCCCCGCCACTGCTGTGACCTTCAAACTTTTTTTCCCAAGCATCCCCTCTTCCCAGGAGCACTGGCAGCAGCAGCTCTCAGTCACTTGTGTCAGGAGAAAGTGCTCAGTTCACATACTGAGTGCCTCATTTGCCTCAAATTGATGGACGTGCCAGTAGAGCCAGCATTGCCAAGGGAGGAGGAGAGAAATATTCAGACTGGGAACTGGCCCCAGTGTTTGAAATTGGTGGTGGGGGGAGACCCAGGAAACTCCACAGGGATAGTCAAGTAATGTAGGCAATCTACCCAATGTCCCTGCAGAGAAAAAGTTATGTGTGGTGGCTCTGGGGTGGGTGTCAGGAATCCATTTGGACTTTTGCCCCTAGTGTAGACTTGCCCTTAATCTTTCTGCTGTCAGAAGCATAGGATGAGATCAAAATATGCCCCCCCCCCATCATTCTATGTAGCAGAGCTGCCCAGATTGGCAGTCAAATTCCATGACAGCTTGGTAATGAGTACATTTAAGGCTCAGCTTCATTTATAAGGAGCTGTCCAAAGTCCTGAACCCTATCTCCCCAAATAGGTTTAGAACAGGGGTAGGCAACCTAAGGCCCGGGGGCCGGATGCGG
>CM034710.1:19703645-19771108 GCA_020142125.1 Phrynosoma platyrhinos
GCAACCCGGCCCCCGGCTCAAAAAGGTTGCCTACCCCTGGTTTAGAACCTTGGATAGTTCATTTAAAGGGAAGACAAAAACATAGATTAGATTCACAACCCCAGTGACATAGTATCCACCAGCTGCCAATGGGTTTAATCTTCATTATTGGTGCTGAAGGAGCTTATACAGTAGTATGCAGGGCAGTCCACAGGTCTCACTGTCTTCTCGCAGCATGCCAGCACTCTCTGCCCCCAGCAACTGACACCAAGGCATCTGCCTCATTTTACCTAATAGTAAGGATGGCATCCGGTATGCAGGAGGACTGACCCACAGCTTATTAAAACAGAAATCTTTTTCTCTGGAGAAATCTTATCTAATATGGTACCCTGCAGACATCTTAGACTGCAACTCCCACCATCTGGAGCCAATACAGCCATGCTGACTGGAGAATGGGAGTTGTAGACTAACAAATTTGCAAGGCATCAAGTTAAGTAAGGCTGTAGTAAAAAGAAGATGATGATGATTAGAGTAGCTGTAACACCCATAGACAATGTTTTTGCTATTATCCTGCTTTTCAGTAAATATTCCTGCTCAAAATAGTGTGTTATAGAGAGTGCAAAATTAGATGATAACAATTAAGAAACAAAACAAAGCATCACAATACAGTCATCCTGTCTTAAAACTATGGGCTACAGTCTTCAGATATAACAGTGGAAAAAAAGTCACATTTTCATTCATACATCCTTGGGTTGGTTTATTTATTTATTCTTTTAAAAAATATTGTGTTTTATTTGACATCTGTTTCTCTGTACAATGGATGTTATGTGGCCATGCCTTTGAAATGTGGAGCTTTTGCATTTAGTGGAGAAATGAATAAACATTGGGTGAAATCCAACATTTCTTAAGCAAACTTCTGCTCCTGCAATGGAACATTTCCATTCTCCCCTTCCCTCCTGCAAGACCTCATTGCCCCCCAAATCTGCTCTGAATGGTTTCCTAACACTCTAGAGAAGACCTGGGGGAGAAAGAGGGATCATTCCCCTCCCCATTCTGTTGATCAAATCCTTCTGTTGATGGAGCGTCACCACCAGGACTTCCTCCTGGAATGTTTCCTAGGTTTTTGTTTTAAAACCAACAATAAATAAAACACTAAAATCTGCTTTAAACATAGAATACTCAAAATTCACTTGAAGTACCAAAAGAAGGAGCACTGCATATCTCATTGGGGGAGACTTTCAAAAAGTTTGTGCTGGCACCAAAAAGGCCTCATATACGGTACCCAATTGTCATAAATCCAGTAGTAAGTGGCAAGAAAGTAGGATTTTCAAGCTGATCTTAGGGAGTAGAGCTGATATCAGGGGCTAACATTGTTGGGCAATTGCTCACACTCCATTAGGAGACCCAGTGCTAGTCCCAGGCAATTTCTGACCTTATCACATTTTTCCTGTTGTTGTATGTTCTGCTTTAGTCCAAATGAGAGGCATGAGGAGAAGGAACCATATGATTTGCCTCTCCTTTTGGGCGCAATACACTTCACCTTCCATGGAAAGAGGTAAAAGGGAATAGGTGTATGGGCAATGAGAACAGACATAAGGAAGAGGAAGAGGCAAGCCCACAGAAGAGAACTTGCCCAAGGGTTCTTGAAAACCTGGAACCAGCACTGAGAATGCAAGTTAATACTGAAGAACATGGGCTGTTTCCACTCTGCAGGATTAATGCAGTTTGGAGCCAATTTAACTGCCATGGCTCAATGCTATGAAATTCTTGGATTTGTAGTTTGTTGTGGCACCAGAGCTCTCTGACAGAGAAAGCTAAATATCTCACAAAACTACAAATCCCAGAATTCCATAGCATTGAGCAATGGCAGTTAAAGTGTTGTCAAACTGCAGTAATTCTGCAGTGTAGATGCAGCTATAATCACTGACTAGACTCTTAAAGTCTTGACAGTTGCTCTGCAGAGCTTTTGGGGTCATATGGACTGGAGATTCTGTGAAGCTGTAATCCCAAAAATTAACTTTCTCAAGCTGTAGTCTAATGTCAGCACTTTAAACCAAGGTCACAAACAAACTGGTGATCAATGCAGTTGGTAACAGGTCTAGAGAAGTGCCAGCACCAGCATCTGGCATCCTTGGGCAACTGCCCGGTCTCTTGGACCCTGCCAGATCCAGAGCCCGCTGCTGATGCTATCCTGGTTCCCATATGTCTATATCTATTTACTACTCAAAGCACCAAGAGGCTGGATCTAGCCAATCTTTTAATAACCAAAATGACTGTTAAAATTGTGACTAACATCCATCCACCTGGTGTTTTTAAGAGAGTTGCCACTGTGGCCAAGTGAGACCACCAAGTGACATTTTGGACCAGGGCTCCTCAAATGCAGCCTAGTCCTGGATTGGAATTATACAAGGTTCATACCATGCCTTTTTCATGATGATTGTCTGAAGGTAGCTTTGCCTATGGACAGGTTATGAAGCTTATCACACAGTTAATTAAATAGCCTTACCTGATCCGGCTTAAATTTTAAATCTGGCTGCATCAGGAGCCTATCACAAGCCACCAAATTTGCCACCCAAATGAAGCCCAGGTCCATCCCCACTCCCTGGGCCACTCAGAGCAGCTTTTTTGAAAAGCCGGGAGTTTTCCAGCTTGAGAAAATGGCCGCCAGAGAGGCCCTGGGAGCAAGGATGGACATGGGTGGCAATTTCAGCGGCTAAATGCTTGTGATAGGATTCAGATGCAGCCTAATTTAAAATATAAACCGGATCAGGTAAGGCGATTTAATTAACTGAGTGATAAACTCCTATGTCTTTCAGCTTGACTTATCAGGAACCATTGCATGTGTCTGTACTAGCTTAAGAGCTATAGACTTCTCAGTTAGAAGAAAATTCACATTAAGATCGAAAGGCTTCCCCTTGAATATATTCAAGATGAAATGAAAGGGAAACAATATAATATAAGAAAGCTTTTCATTTCTCACAATAATTGCCAATGAGAGAGGTGCTCCTGAGGAATACATTTCATCAGGTTAGGGGTGGTAACTTTCCTTCTTATGTGTCTCTTTGCCACTGACTAGGACTTTGCTGAGTTAGCACTTCCCTACAAAAATATAAATTTTACTTGCCTCAAGGCTAGTGAGAGAGACAGCGTAGTGTAGTGGTTTGAGTGTTGGACTATGACTCTGGAGACCAGGGTTCAATTCCCAGCTCAGCCATGGAAACCCAGTGGGTGACCAGGGTGTGTCACACTCTCTCAGTCTCAGAGAATGGCAATGGCAAACCCACTCTGGAGAAACTTGCTAAGAAAACCCTGTGATAGGTTTGCCTTAGGGTCACCACAAGTCAAAAATGACTTGCAGCCACACAACAACAAGGCTAGCAGTGGGGCAAATTTCATTTTTTTCGCACACATCTATACATTTCTGAGGTTTTCAGTGCAATTTGGCAAAGAAAAAACGGGCACAGAACATGTACATTTTAGAAATGTGAATGACTACAAATTATATATATAAAACAGACACACTTTATTCTCTGGGGAAAATGTAAAAATGTAGGTAAATTCATAAAAATGCAGACATTTTGACAAAGAGTGCATGAAAAATACAAACTTCTGAGCAGGGAGGACAAAATGAGATGGGACAAGGATGCTAATGGATTTCAGAGCAACACAGCCAAAATGGGACTGATAGAATTTTTGCATTCAGGTTGCTTATCTCTCTGACAAGGCTGTTAGGAGAAAAGTGAAAGTGCTGTTTTTTTAAACCCTATAGCAGGGGTAGGCAACCTAAGGCCTGGGGGCCGGATTTGGCCCCCCGAAGCCTTTGGACCAGCCCCAGGCCAGTCCTGCCGCCGCCGCCGTCCCCCCACCCGCCATGATGATTTTTCTTGGCAAAATCTCCACAGAGGTTTTGCCATGGCTTTTCAGGGGTTGAGAGAGTGTGCATGCATATTTTTTATTTTTTTTAAAAAATATTTTTATTTATATTTAATTAATTAATTACTTATTTTTGGTGCTTTGGCCCCCCAATCGTCTGAGGGACAGCAACCCGGCCCCCAGCTCAAAAAGGTTGCCTACCCCTGCCCTATAGTAACTTAGAATATAATGCTTTCCCTACAGACGTACAATGGTCCTATCCTGTCCTATCCATACAATCTTTATTGATTGATTGATTGATTGATTGATTCCATTTCTTGAGTGTATTTTTTTAAATAGACATCTTTCAAGTAAAATTGGGGTCTCATAAAAAAACTGATTCCATTTTAATTATGATTTTTCCCCTGACATTTTTGAATATTTTCTGAAATTGGGTGTACACTGGTCCTTTGGCATCATACCCAAAACATGGCAGCATTTGGCCTGTGTACATGAGACACATTACTGACATATAGTTTAAGTCTGTATATTTGACCTATATCCCTAATTCACATTGGCTCTGAGAACTAATGTGGCTGCCATTCTGTAAACTTGCATTGGAAGTATTGGAATACTTCCAATTGGAATTGGAATTGGAATCCAAACATTGGAATACAGACAGCACCACATTTAGTCAGATACAATGGAAATTCATCCACCAGTTTCCTGATATGCCTACTAATTTTACATTTGACAGGAATGGAACCTAGTAATCCATAAATGTTTATCAAAATAAACATACTTTAAGATGCAACAAAAGTCCTAATTATTTCTGATGCAAAAACAGACTAGCATAACTAATGCTTCTAAAATCCAAATTATTATGGTGCTTTGGCCCTCACATTTCACCTCTTGGTGCAAGGAACTCTACGATTAGTAGTTTTTGTAAGCATATCACAGAGGGAACCACAAATCTCTCTGTCTCTCACTGAACTGATCTGAGTGTCACAGTAAGCCAGGGTTCCACAGGAATCCTGGCTTATCACATACAAGCAAAGTAGTGGTGCACACTGCCCACGTGGATCAATCGATTACAGACCTTTGGATCATCAAGAAAAATAGACCTATGAGGCACTGGCTCTCTGATTTGTCTCTTGCCTGGACTAGCCAGAGAAATAACTTATGATTTTTTGCATGGTTATTTTATCCAGTTTATTGTGAACACAGTTCCTGTGGATTATTGTAAATGATGGACTAAGGACCATGGACTAAAGTTCAGGATGGGTAACAGTTCACAGAAAAAGAAAGCCAGTGTGGCATAGTGATTTGTGTGTTGGACTATGGAGACCAGGGTTTCAATCCCCGCTTGGCTATGGAAACCCACTGGATAACTGTGGGCAAGCCACACTTTCTCAGTCTCAGAAGAAGGCAAAGGCTTCTCTGAACAAATCTTGCCTAGAAAATCCCATGATAAGGTCCCATTAGCATTGTCATAAGTCAGAAACAACTTGAAGAAGACAACTACAAAAATCCACAAATACCTACTATTTAAAATCTCAAATCTAAAAATTACATAATTACATGTCTAAATTTACAATGTCTGAACTCATCAGTTCAAATTATCTGTTAAAATACCCTAAAATCAAACAGCAGCTGTCAAAAACAAATGCATCACTTCTGTGATTGTATTCCCTGAAATTGCCTGTCTGGGGAAATGCTATACCATCCAGAACAGGCTGCCTGCCTAATTCCTGGACCTGGAAATCAGATTTTTAAATTTGTTTGCTTGTTTGTTATATTTATATCCTGTTTTTCTTCCAGAGAGCTCCAGGTAGCACACATTTTTTCATTCCCTCGCATTTTATCCTTGCAGCCATCCAGCAAGGTAGATCAGGCTGAGAGAGAATTACTGGCTCAAGGACCTTTTCTTTCCATCAGACTTTAGGAAAATGACCTAGCTTGCATTGGAATATGTTTTTAGCCACAGTAGGGAATTCTTAATGTTTTTATTCATTTTATGTACTATGTTATTGTGAGCCACCTTGAATATCCCTGCATGGCAGAAAGGTGGAGTGTAAATTAAATAAATAAAAAAGTAACCCAAGAACATCAGGAATGAGGGTGTATCCATACTCCAGAATCAAATCAGTTTAACACCATTTTAACTGCCATGACTCTGTCCTACAGTATCATGGGAATTTGTTGTTTTGATGAGATATTAAACTGAGTTTGTCAAAAAGCTCTAGTCTCTGATTAAATTACTAGTCCTAGGATTCTGTAGGATAGAGTCATGGCAGTCAGTGGTGCTGCTTTAATTCTGTAGTGTGGCTAAAGCCTTAGTTGGGTCTTGAACTGGGATATCCCAAATTCTGGTCCAACACTCTAACCACTATGTTACACAGTTTCTTGTGGGTGGTGAACACCAGTATTTGTTAATTATGAAATATATGAAAAACTGTTTTGTTATACAGTACAAGCAAATACATCTAATTCACACCTTTGAACCAGAAAGCCAATGTGCAACCCAGTGCCACCCATACCACACCTGATCTGATTGTTAAGTTCCTTTAAGCAGTATTACTCAATTGCATATCTTTGTCCATGTGCAAAGTCATAAGATGGAGGCCAGTGCTGGTCTGGTAGAAGCAAGTGTGAAGTGGTGACAGTCAACACAAACAGTTCTTCTGGAGTGGCTAGGTCAGGGGTAGGCAACCTTTTTGAGCCGGGGGCCGGGTTGCTGTCCCTCAGACAATTTGGGGGCCGAAGCACCAAAAATAAATAAATAAATAAATATATTTTTTTTAATTAAAAAATTTTAAAATTTTAAAAATATATGCATGCACACTCTGTCAGCCCCAGAAAAGCCATGGCAAAACCCCTGTGGAGATTTTGCCAAGAAAACCCCAAGAACAAGTAATAACAACAATAATCAATATCATCATGGCGGGCGGGGGGGCGGCGGCGGCAGGACCGGCTTGGGGCCGGTCCAAAGGCCTCAGTGGGCCGCATCCGGCCCCCGGGCCTTAGGTTGCCTACCCCTGGGCTAGGTAATAGGGGACTAGAGTAAGATTCATACTAGCCAGTTTGAGAGATTTAAGGTACACTATTTACACTAAGTCCATCCCAAGACATTTTGCCTCCTGAGTTAAAGGACAAAATAGTGCCCAGTCCACATTGACAAGTTTCAGTGCTGACAGTACAATAGTGTCCTCTACTATTACTGACAGCATAGACTAGTTTAGGGGCTCAGGACAGGTTGTGTGGCATATGTTCTCTGGACGTTTTCACACAGGCGGCTCTAAAGCCGCCTGGAAGCCCCCTGGAAGCCATCAGGAGTCATTCCGGCGGCAAAAACAGCAGCCACCGGAATGACTCCTGATTGCCTCCGGCAGAAGCGCCTGTAATTCCTTTTTAAAAAACGAATTAAAAAGATGGGGCTAAAGCCGGCTAGCGGCAGGGATGGCGCAGGGATTGCGCAAGATGGGGTGGGGCTTGCTGCGACGTCGTATGAACACGACGAGCAAGACCCCGGAGTGAGGCAGGGATGGCGCAGGGATGGCGAAGGATGAGGAGGGGCTTGCTGCGACGTCGTGTGAACTTTTCCTGCACAGAGCCGGAGTGGGGCCGGATGGAGGTAGGAATGACTCCCTTTTTTGCCCCGTGTGAAAACGTCCTCTGACAGAAGGAAACAGCTCAAGAGGAATGGCTAAGAGGCTATCATTGCTGCCCCCACAGGATCTGCTGCCCAAAACATCTGTTGCTTTCCTTTGCCTACTGCCAAGCTAGTCCTAGGTATGGTGCATTGTCTGCTTCACCAGCCCCAGCAGCATCATATTAAGAATGAACAGATCTACAAGTTTGGCCATCAAAATGGAAATCATAAAAAAAGTAATCCCGAAATGCATTTTGGAAGAAGCCTTCAAGTAGTCTGTAGAAGGTTCAGAATAGTTCTATTTAATTATGCAAGGCTTACCAGTCTTGTTGTTTCATTTTGTTGTTGGGTTTTCTTGGCCAGATTTGTTTAGAGGGGGTTTGTCTTTGCCTTTGCCTTTTTTTGAGGCTGAGAGGATGGGACTTGTCCAAGCTCACTCAGTGGGTTTCCATGGCTGAGCTTGGATTCAAACCCTGGTCTCCAGTGTTCTAGTCCAGCACTCAAACCACTACACCACACTGGTTCTCTGTTTCATTTTACATGTGCACATTGTAGTTTTGAATTGGAAGCTTGTTGAAACATGTTGAAATCTCCTCCTCCTCCTCCTCCTCCTCCTCCTCCTCCTCTTCTTCTTTTGTGGTATAGGACTCTGTCCCTATTATTTCCATGCTATTTATGCCTCTGGCACAAAATTGTCTGTAAAAGAAGTAATGCCCAGGAGCAAATTTACTTCATTAACTAAGGTATAGCTGTAATTGCAAATAGTCTGATCCTTTTGTAGTGTGTGCATATGTTCATGTATGCATGCCAAATTGGTTCAAGTATTTTGGTACCCTGGGTAAAAAAATAATAAAAAGTCTTACATCCATGAGGACAATGCTAGATAGTAGGGAAGACGACTGTTGTTTTCTTCCCAAAGGTTCTTCCAAATTGTTTCCCTGGCTATTCTGCTCATATGAGTGCATGGAAGCATTGTTAGCCCTGTTAATTTGGATGATGCAAGAGAGAAAGGGCTGCAGTTCGGAAATCTGGGGAGTGGAAATGGACACAATTGCACCTACACCTTAAGTTCTTTTGTTTAAAAGATCTTGGCATTTTTCTGCTTCAAAGGAAAGAAAGAAGGGATGAGAGAAAAGGAGAGATAGATAGAAAGTATGTGAATGACTGAATGAATGAATGAATGAAGGTTGGTGTATAAATGAATAGGTGAGATAAAAAGAGGATGTAAGATGGTTCTAGACCATGACTTAGAAAAGGTATTTTGCATACAACTCCTGCCATGCCCCAGCCAAAAGAGCATTGTTGGCTGCAGGATTTTGGGATTTGTAGTCCAAAAGGTAATATTTTCAAGCTCTATTCAAGAATCATCCATCTGTGGTTCTGGTTCTAGCCAATGTTACCCATGCATGGCCTAAAGATTTTTGAATTTTGCCACTCTAGGCAGCTTCCTGTACTACCTCTGAGTTGGTCTGGCCCACTGTGTATATGTTCATGTCACTGTATTCTTTTGCCTCATTATTTGTGGGGTGTAGTGATGCACAGTTTATAAAGTTTATACCATTTGCATAATTTATAAAGGGGTTGGTTTTGCACCACAACTCTCAGAATGCATCAGACAGCATGGCCATGTATTTGGCAGATTCCAGGTGTTACAGTCCAAAAGTGTAACTTTTCCCATGTTGGCTATGTGTAGGTGTTCACATTTCAACATGTTTACAGATGCTATGTGGACAATTTTCTGTGTGTCACAGTTCATCTGTGTTTCTGGCTATTTCTCTGCAAATGAGTAATTTTCACTAGCTTGCTTGATTAGACACAGCCAGAGAGTAGAGGTGTTTCAACAGATATTAGCCAGGATAGTGAAATGGGAATCTCCATGCACAAAGGTGGCATATTTAAATGTGAGGTGCTGACAGGGAGTAATAGCAGGAAGATACTAATGCATCCTCCCCAACATAGTGCCCTCCATGTTTTGGATTGCAAAACATGTGTACATTACTCTCTGGTTTAACCTAGCAGTGTTCTTCTTAGTATGTAAGTGTACTTTGCATATAATACATGCATTCAAGTGTAAAGACATATCATCAAATATTAAAATTAGGATTGTGCATGCCATCATATTTCTGATTTTTATGTATGGTCTTCAAGGCTGGACAATGAAAAAAGCTGATAGGAAGAAAATCAACTCATTGAATGTGATGCTAAAGAATGAGTCTGCGGATATCATGGACTGCCCAATAGACAAATAAATTGATCCTAGAGCAAATCGAAGCTGACTTCTCCCTTGAAGCCAATATGACTAAATTGAAATTGTCATACTTTGGACATATCATGAAAAGGCATGATTCATTAGAAAAGACAACAATGCTCAGCAAGGTAAAAGGCAATAGGAAAAGAGAAAACCTCATTACAGGACGATAAACTCAATCAAGAAAGCCATGGCCTTGACTTTGCAAGACCTGAGCAGGACTGTTGATGTCTGGGTGAGTTGGAGGTCTCTCACTCATAGAGTCACTATGAATTGAAGTTGGTTTGATGGTAGTTAACAACAATAACAACAATATGCATTTATACAGAGTTTAGAAAAGTCTCCAGTTATCTTGGTAAGGGGGTTCTGGAAGATGTTGTCCTAAAGCAGGGGTAGGCAACCTAAGGCCCGGGGGCCAGATGCAGCCCCTTAGGCCTTTGTACCGGCCCCGGGCTGGTCCTGCCGCTTCCACCGCTGCCGTCCCCCGCCGCCCGCCATGATGATATTGATTATTGTTGTTATTACTTGTTCTTGGGGTTTTCTTGGCAAAATCTCCACAGGGGTTTTGCCATGGCTTTTCTGGGGCCGAGAGAGTGTACATGCATATTTTTTAATTTTTTAATTTTTTTAAAAATATTTATTTATTTATTTATTTATTTATTTATTTATTTTTGGTGCTTCGGCCCCCCAATTGTCTGAGGGACAGCAACCCAGCCCCTGGCTCAAAAAGGTTGCCTACCCTTGTCCTAAAGAGTAACTTACTTTAACTTCTGTATCTAGAAAGGTGAGTGTGGGATGTGAACAAATACTATAGCTTTATATTGAGTTCAAAACTGTTCCACCTAGCTAAGAATTGTCTACTTTTGATAGGCACCAGTCTCCAGGTCTCATGCCAGGTCTCCTCAGTCCTGCTACCTGAGCCACTTTTACTAGGAAATGCTAGGCACAGGCAGAAACAGGGATTTTTCTGTATGCAAGGCAGGTCATCTTTCACTGAACTACAACCTTTTCCTTATGCTTAGGTTGTCAGTGTCATCACAGTATATTCAGTGCAGCCATTCTTCTACTGCTCCTTTATCTTAAAGTTCTGCCCTGCACTCCCTGAGGGATATAATGTATTTGTGCCCCTCAAACACTGTACTTGGTGTATTGGTGAGTCTGCTCTTCTGTTCTCACTGCTGTCTCTTAATAGTGAACTTGCATAGTGATCTGGGATAACTCGCCTACCCAAAACTTCCCAGTGATGACTGACTGTTTTCATTAGCCATTTTTGTGTCTCACTTACAGCAATGTCTTGAATAATACTTGAGGTGTTATTCAAATGTTATGTATCTGCAGATATTCCCACACTTGTATTCATACCATTTAGTACCATTATTAACACCCACCTGGAGCATTTACAATTATCATTTGTTGTTGTATGAAGAGAGACAGCATAGGGTAGTAGTTTGAGTGTTGGACCAAAACTCTGAAAACCAGAGTTAAATTCCTAGCTTGGCCATGAAACCCACTGGATTATCTTTAGCAAATCACATGGCAAACCTCCTCTGAATAAATCTTGCCAAGAAATCCTCATGATAGATCTGCCTTAGGGTTACCGTAAGTCAGAAACTATTTGGAGGCATACAATAACAACAGCCTTCAAAACAGGCAAACCTATCACACTTTTCTGGGGCTGAGAATGTGTGACTCATCCAAGGTCATCCTCTGGGTTTCCATGGCCAAGCAGGGAATCAAACTGTGATCTCCAGAGTCATAATCCAGCGCTCAAACAACTACACCCACTGGTTCTTATAGTTATTGTACATCTCAGTAATACCAGTGGAAGTATGGCATGCAGGAGACTTGTGACCCATCTGGATTGCACCAGTTTTATGAATGACTGAGAAAGTTTGTTTCTCCAAGCATGCCACTATCCCTGGTTTTGGAACTTGCTTTGGAGAGATGCTTCCAAGATATACTGGACCACGAAAGGGACCACGTGCTGAGCTGTTCCCAAGATGGATTCTGAACTCATTGTACCTGTCCTCCAGGAAAAATAAAAGCCAGCTTATGTTAACACTTCAAAACAGGGCACATTTTTGTTCAAATTGGCCTCTGACCTCATCTGCACTTGGTTGGTTTTCTTTCTGGCATTCTTAATGCATTCGATATCTTGTCTCCCACTGTGGGTATCTCTGATGTATCACAAGAAAAGGGAGAACACTGAGAGATTTTCATGTCTGTGGTCACAGGGAGCATGAAAAGACAGTTTCCAGGTATCTTACCAACAAGGGATATCTGTGTAGTGTTCAACCTCCTGGGCCACACCAATACATTTTGCTGTCTGAAGCAAAGGACAGACAGTCATACCCTTTCTTCCAGTACAGAAGCTGATTTGGATGAGCAGTTAAACTTTCCTTCAACACTGGTAACAGAATACAGTCTTTCCCCAAACTTGAGAGTAGCAGATCACACACAGCTCTGTTCTCTATGTCAGTACTACTCTGAGTTGTGGCCCCTGGACTGGTGCTGGTCCACAAGCCTTTTTGATTGCTGGTCCACATAGACCAGGGGTAGGCAACCTTTCCCCTTTAAGGGCCAAGGGACTTCAGCTCCCAGAATTGCAGGAGCTGTTGGCCAACATGGGACTATTGGCCAACATGGCTGAGGCTTCTGGGAGCTGAAGTCCCTCGTACCTTAAAGGGGAAAGGTTGCCTATCCAAGGCATAGAATTTACAGAAAAGAAAGGAAGAGCTGCAGTCAACAGGCACAAATTTGGTACCAGTCCCTGGCACATTGGGGGGGGGGGGAAATAATTTTGTGCCCCACAGCAGATAGCCAGAGAAGCACCACTCTTAAGTGAAAAGAAAGGATAGGGGACTCAGAAAAAATAGCTTGAAAGACTCCAATGTATGCAGTCTGAGATTGTTACCTCACTCTGCCTAATAGTAGGACTGACCTTTGCCATCTCCAGCTAAGCATCCCAAAACTTCTTCTGGTGCAAAATGTAACACCCAGGTTACTGAATCATGCACAGTATAGAGAACATTTTACAGGAACAGAAAGACCTGTACCAGTTGCAGAGGTGGCCAGAGGGTTCCATGTGAGTGGTGCAATTCTGGGTTTTATTAAAGGCTTTAAAAAAGCTGACTATACTGAACATATTTGGAGAATAGGATTAACCCCCTTGGATATCTCTTGTTGTCATTGTTCTTTGCTGTTAAATTTGCTTTGATATATGGGGACTCTACAAATGTCTGAAATTAAACCCAGAGTAACTTCACCACACCTGATATGGAAACTAAAAACACTCCTTGATTGCTTGCTGTTGTTTTCTAGCACTCAGTTAAATGTGTCAGTTTTAACCTTTAAAGCCTTAAATGGCAATCTTACAGCAGCGATACTCATAGGCTGCATTCACACAGCAGAAATAATCCAGTTTTACACCACTTTAACTGCTATGGCTCAATGCTGTGAAATTCTGGGAATTGTCATTTGTTGTGGCACCAGAGTTCTCTGACAGAGAAGACTAAATTTCTCACAAAACTTCAATTCCCAGAATTCCGTAGCACTGAGCCATGGTAGTTAAAGTGGTGTCAAACTGGATTATTACTGCAGTGCAGATGCAGCTTTTGTGGTAGTTCTTGGACCCATGCTGGTCCATGAGCCAGTCTGCAGATAGTTTCCAGGAATAAAACTGTTTTGGACAATGGTCACAAGCATGGTGATGGTACCTGACATGCTATTTGATGTGAGGGACTGGGAGAGCCTGAGAAGCACTGATCCAAAGAACTAACTGTATTGCTGTAAATAAGCCCCATTATTAATATCTACTTTGCTTGCAGAAGACTGCTTGCTAGGAACATAGAAATGGTCCTCTGTTGTTCCCAAACAATTGAACACCGTCCTTTTAGAATTACCTCTTCAGGTAATGGGTCGTTACATGAGATGAGTGCACCAAATGGATTCTGGGCTAAGCAACTAACTAAAATTCCCATAAAAAAGGAATATAGGAAGTTGCCTAATGTCAAGTCAAATTATTTATCCATCTAGCGCAAGATTGTATAGTTTTGACAGGGAGTAACTCTCTGGAGTTTCAGGCAGCAAAGAATCTTTATCACCTGCAGCCCTAGGACTGTGTATATGAAGATACCAGAGCTTGAACCAGGGTCCTTCCTCATACAAATCAAGTGCTTTGCCTTCAGTGTCTGTTTCGCCCACGTCCCCTTGCCTCTTCAATCTGCATGTCTGCAATATCTAGCAAATGGGATCAGAAAAGCATCGGGGGCAGGGTCAGTGGTGTCCTTTTGGGCTAATTATAGGCCCTTTTGGCAGGTGCCGAAAGTGGGGCAGGTGTCCCAGGGCTGTTTTGCTTTCTGGGACGTCGTGTGCTGCTTCCTTCCAGATTGCCTGGGCCCTTGGGCCAGCTGGAATCTGGGACACAGAGCACAAAAAGTCAGTGAAGGAGACCAGGGTGGGGCGGAAGGGAACACTTGGCAGACGTGTTTGGGCAACGGCCCACAATGGGGAAAGAATTTTTCATACCCAGCTCATTGGTGAGGGTACAGATGATTCTAATACATTATTAAATTGGGAGAAATGGGATAAAGAAGAGTAGATTAGAGTGAAATGAAGAAATTAGTAGGGCAAGAAAGGAGGAGGGAGAAAATTCTTATCAAGATGTCCCAGACAGGCCAAGGGAGATTGTGTGCATTTTTACTCAGATTTGGAGGTATGTGTGTATGTATGTGAATATCAGGGACCACCTGCCAATAAAAGCAACTTTTCACAAACATCTGGGAAGCATATTTCACTGCTAACTTGAGCTGTCTAAGAGGCAAAGGTGGTGATGGCACTCCAGCCCATCCTAAAGGTCCATAGCAAGCTTAAACATGCACAGAATTGACCTCAAAGGAACATTTTGTTTGAAAGCAGAGGAAAATTATTCCACAGCAGCACATGGAAAGAGGACTTTTTAGGCAATAAGTACCAAAATTCACTAGCTAGTATGCCTACCAGACATTTTGTAGTCCCCAAAAAGTATTTTTTTCCTATGCTCCGATCTGCACACATATGGCTCCTGCTTTCTTTCTCCATACAACCAAAAGTATGGCCTCCACTAACAGAGATAAATGTGAGCCAGGATGGTGTTGTGGTTTGAGCATTGAACTATGACTCTGGACACAAAGGTTCAAATCCCTGCTCAGCCATGTGAAGGGGGTTGCAGACTGCCAGAAATAGTGCAAATTGAGTCCACTTTTAGGGTTAGGGTTAGTGCTAGGGAATCATGGGAATTGTATTTTTTTCTGAGACATTGAGGGCCTTTGCAGACTGCCAGAAATAGTGCACATTAAATTGAGGCACTGCCCTGGCTCAGTACTAGGGAGTCATGGGAATTGTATTTTTTTCTGGGACATTGAGCCTTCTCTGTCAGAGAGCTCTGGTGCCACAATAAATTACAGTTCCCATGATTCCCTAGCACTGAGTCAGGGCAGTGCCTCAATTTAATGTGCACTATTTCTGGCAGTCTGCAAAGCCCTGAGCCTTCTCTGTCTGCCACAATAAAATACAGTTCCCATGATTCCCTAACCCTAACCATAACCCTAACCCTAAAAGTGGACTCAATTTGCACTATTTCTGGCAGTCTGCAACCCCCCTAAATCCACTGAGTGATCTCGGACAAGTCACAGTCTCTCTGCCTCAGAGGATGGCAATGGTAAACTCCCTCTGAAAAAACTTGCCCATGATAGGTTCACCTTAGGATTGCCATGTCAGAAATGACTTGAAAGCACACAACAACAACAACAAACAGATAAATATTTGCTATAGTATAGTATATGCAACGGGTATATGCAGGACTACCCCACAAGCTTTTGCTGCATGCGCTAAAAGACAGGATGAGAGAGAGGGACCAGTCCATGTACCAAAGAAACTTACTTCAGCATTGGTAGTGGGACTGCATCTTCCATCACCTGTCAGGGCAATGAGCTTAGTGGGGCAGGTAGGTAGAGATGGTTGTTTGAAACAAAGCCCCCTGTTTTGTATGGTTTAATGGAAAATGACAGGCTAACTCAAATTTTACAAAAAAAAACATCCCATGATATTTATGGAAACTTGGAAACCATTTATTGATTATGTTAAACAAGAATATGGTCAAACTTGGGGGGTTGGAATTGGAGCAATCATTTAATTTAAAAGAATATAATTATGAGTTTTACATTATAGGAATCAACAAATAGTTCAAAATCAAAGTGCTGGACATAGTAGGGTTTATAAGGTAAAAAAACAGAATAATTACGAATATATTGTAAAAAAGAAACTATGAAGGGTGAATTAAGTGATAAGGAGACTATAGATGAACAGGGAAAAAATGAGAATAATAAAACCAGTTGCTTATAGAAGGAAGGAAGAATATTTTGTATGAGATGATTATGTTTAACTATTGACAGTGTTTTAACAAGATTTCTATTTAATGTTTTTGTAATTTTGATTTTTTGAGTAGATTCTGTTCGATAGTATGTTATGTATGATAGCTTTGAGTGTTTTCTTTTTTATTTTAATCAATAAAATTTATTTAAAAAAACAAACAAAAAAAAAAGAAACAAAGCCCCCTGTTCCAACAGAAGGACCATTGCACCCCAGCATCAGCCTCTCTCTGCCTAATAGTAGGGTCAGCCCTGGGCCACACTATTGCTCTCCTTTCCCCCCCCCCCCCAGTTTTTTGTGCTACTTTCAGTCATAAGTTATTTGTACAGCCACATTCAGTCTATGTTGTGGAGGCTCAAGTGGTGCGGAGGAAGGCAGCTATGGCTACCATCATTGCCTCTGCAACTTCTGCCACCTGAGGTGGCTCCTCACTCTAACTAATGGGTGGGCAGGCCCTGCTCTCCTAATTTGTAATGAATCTACCCACATCAAAGTGGTGGCGTGAATCTGTAACAATGTGCACAAACAATTTATATGTGCACCATGTACAGCCTGGGGGGGGGACTGCACAGAATAGCTCAGCCTGTAAATCTTGATAATTTGCTCTGTAGTTTGCATGGAGATGGGGCAGGGAGAGGAGGAGGTGGAGAGAGTGGAAGCAGCAGCTTGCTGATAGTGGTTTTTGAGCAAATACATTGTCTGGGTAAACAGGCCCAGTCTCAGAAGAAGCGGGGATAAGGTGTAGGTTATTGTCCATGGATTGAAAAGGAAGCCCAAAATGTCTCCATGTGTGTCCATTTGCATACATTTATTTCCCGTCTGTCTTTTCATATATCAGAAGTGTGTGTGTGTGTGTATGTGTGTACATACCCATGGCAAATATGTCATTTTATATATCAGAGTAAATAATCTGTGGCCCTTACCTTGAACTCATGCAGCCCTCACCTCATTTCACAAGCCATCTGCAAGCAGCCTTGGCTTTGGGGAGAACATCTTTCATTGCACCTGGAAAAAACATGGTAGGTCCAAGGAGCTCAAAGTACAGGCCAAATGGCAAACTAGTGTTCTCCTCCACACCCTCATTGTCCTTCCCTGCCTCTCTTGCCTCATTCTGCCTGATGGTAGAGACTGTCCTAAGCTTCTGGAAGAGTGCTGTCTCTCTTCTAGGAATATAAAGTCCCCAGTTTTTCTCATCCCCAGTGAGAAGGGGTGCCTCTATGAGTTTTTTTGCTCTTGCTTGAGAATAAAAAGACTATAGCATCGTTAGTAAAAGTACTTTTGCACAAAAATATTGTATTATGCATAAAATATATTTGTACAAAAAAAATGAATTTTTCACTAGAAAGTTCCCAAATGTGAAAAATCATCCATATATGTGTGTGTGTGTGCACACGCATACAAAACCTCATTATCTTATCCAGTGATGAGAAGATTCTGCCTCACTATCAAAGACTTATTATCCCTTGGCTGGAATTCTGTTGGTTAGTCCCAATTAGAGTAGACCCGTTGTGTCAGTTGTTGAGTCAACATGTAAGTCAATCCAGTTGATTCAATGTCCTTACTCTAGATGGAACTAACAGGATTTCGGCCTTCTCCAGCCAAAAAACTGAATGGAGAGGAAGAGGGGGAAAGAGAAAGAGGTGGCAGAGAGAAAGAGGTAGGTGGGAGAGCAGGGGAGAGAGGGAGAAAGAAAGGGAGGAAGAGGAAGATGGTGGCAAAAAAAGCTAGAAGAACAGGGCCCCTGAGGCCTCTGTTCCATATGTCCCTTGTGTCAAGGTAGAAGATCTACATTTTTTTTGTTTAAAAAACCCTACTTTTTTGTTTACACAAATTACATTTAATAATTAATAACTAAAATACCATTGGCCATACAAGTAAGCATACAAAACATTAGATCAAGGTTCCAGATTTTGTTGGACTTCAATGTTTAGAAACCCCAGCTAGTATGACTCAGTGGACAGAGATTCTGGGACCTGTAATCCGATAAATTACTTTTTTTCTGACTATCTTGGCTTGTGCATGAATGTGCACTTGGGTCTTGGGGGAGGGGAAGTTGATTTGTTGCCTTTCCACAGGGGGCCCTACCATTTCACAGTGAGCCCACCAGCTGACACAGCAGATGCAAAAACACAGCAACAACCCTTGTCTGTTCCTCCTGAGCCCATGCCCTATACCTGGTCATTTCCCTCCTCTGCTGGGGGACAGAGTAGTGGGTGCAACAGTGGCTATTCTGCACTTACACACACATACACACCTTCTGTCTTTAAGTGTGGTGCAAGATGATGTCACTTGACCAAAGTAGAGGTAAAACCCAGCTGCCAACCCAGTTCGCTTGTGTCTGTGGAGGAAGTCTGCATGTATCTGTGTGCCAGTTTATTTTTCACCCCCAGGCTGCAAGATATCATAGGCTGACCATAAACTTCAATAATTGTGCATATGTGTGTGTTAGAAGATGCTATGGGCTGTAGTGACCCCCCCCCCCATGTGTTCTGCTCAAGACTCTCATTCCTAATGTCTCCCTTATTAAACCCCTTGTATGAGAATAAATTGGATCTTTCCCTCCTCTTCTTTGCAGTACAGCCAGTGATGGTGCCCAGCACCTCTGACGATGCCCCAGAGCCCCGAAACAAGCGCGGAGGAGGAGGAGCACCTCTCCCAGTGCCCAGAGGGGGAGTCAGGCTCGGAGAGCTCCCGCGAGGGGCCCAGCCCTCCTGCCAGCCCTGCTAACCCTACCCACAGTCGCTCCATGACAGTACCCGAAGACGCTCACTTCAGTATGATGGTCTTCCGAATTGGCATTCCTGACCTGCACCAGACGGTGAGAAGCTAAGTGGAGTGTGGGGAAAAGAGTGCAGGAGAAGGTAGAGGGTCATTAGCAGATGGGACCAAGCTCAGGGGTGATGGGAGGCAAGGGTAGAGGATTTTTTCAGGTCTGACCAATTTCTTTATATTCATTTTCACTAAAAATTAATATATACTTTGGGTATATCATGAGATGACATTACATTAGAAAAGACAATAATACTTGGTAACATGGAAAGTGGTAGCATGGTATAGTTAGCACTGGACTCTGGAGATCAGGGTTCGATTCCTTATTCAACCATGAAAACCCACTGGGTGATTTTGAATGAATTACACACTCTCAGCCCAGAAAATCCCATGATGCCCTAGGGTCACCATAAATCAAAAATGACTTAAAGGCACACATCAACAAGGTAGGAAAAGAGGAAGTGCATTACAAATGGATTTACTAATTACAGAAAGCCATAACTCTGAATTTGCAAGATCTGAGCAGGGCTGTTAATAACAGGATGTCTTGGGCCCTGTCTGCACAGGCCAAATAAAATGTCCTATCCCCCCCCCCCCATACCCTTGGCAAGAAATCTGGGTGACATACAGCCCAAACCCTGATTCTGGTGCTAACAGTCTAGATCAGGGGTAGGCAACCTGTCCCCTTTAAGAGCCGAGGGACTTCAGCTCCCAGAATGCCAGGAGCTATTGGCCAACATGGGACTATTGGCCAACATGGCTGAGGCTTCTGGGAGCTGAAGTCCCTCAGCCCTTAAAGGGGACAGGTTGCCTACCCCTGGTCTAGATAATGTCCACACAGTTCAGTAACCAAACACAAAGTATGCCCCCTTTTAAAAAACTCAACAGAAGTTCCAGAACCCTCTGTTGCGATGCTGAGCAGCTATTTACACACATGTCCCACTATGTTACCAGCCGCTGCTGGTGAGAATTGCACACTCTGAGGTCAGAACAAGCTGCCCAGCCATGTGATTGAGGCTAGGCTCATTCTGACCTCAGAAGTGAGTAAATCTCACCAATGCCAGCAGGTGACACAGCAGGATGCACAATGGGCAAACAGCTGCCCAGTATTGCAATGGAAGTGCCAAGGTAACATAGGGAGTTTTCCCCCAGAGTTGTCTGGCCAGTGCAGACACTACCTGGGAAGTCTTCCATTCATAGGGTTATCATAAATTGAAGCCAACTTGATGGCAATTAACAACAATGGAAATTGTCACTTGCCCAAATTTGAATATGAAGTAAATTGGAATTGGACAATTCCTGTTTCTGAAAAGTCTAAAGCACAGTGAAACTGCCCAAACACACACCAGAACTACCATATATGTATATACCATATTTTCCGGCGTATAAGACGACTGGGTGTATAAGACGACCCCCCACTTTTCCTGTTAAAATATAGAGTTTGGGAAGAGTATGACTTCCAAAACTGTTGTTGTTGCTGTGCACCTTCAAGTCATTTCCAACTGATGATGACACTAAAGCAAACCTATCATGAACCCCCTTATACCCGGCGTATAAGACGAACCCCCCACCTTAACCCCAGATTTTGCAGGTTAAAAAGTAGTCTTATACGCCAGAAAATAAGGTGTATATATATATATATATATAGAGAGAGAGAGAGAGAGAGAGAATGAGAGAGCTGGAGAGTGCCATCCCCAGCTTTGGCTTATAGTATGTTTAGTTTGCAGAACAGGAATTGGCAGTTTTGTGGGAATAGGGGCCACATTTTCACTGCCAAATCCACTGTGGTCTGCACCATGGACAAACAAGTAAAAAATATAAATAAATAGGAATGTGGAGGGGGGATATAACTAGAAATGACTCTGCCCTGAGAGGCTTACAATCTGTAGTTCAATACAAGGATGCAAATGTAGGAAGGGGAGGCTATGGAAGCAAGGATAAACAGGAAAGAGTGTGTTTTTATTTGAGTTACATTTACATGGGTTTAGTTACAATACAACAGCCTTCCCTGGTCTTCCTATCAGTGGCCATGCTTACTAGGGATGACAGATGCTGTAGACCAATACATGTGGAGAGTGTTATGATGAGCAAAGGTATGTAGGTGTGTTGAATATGCTGAATTATTTCTCACATCAGGTAAATTTCCTGGGACACAGCTCCTTGTTCATGCCTTTTTCTTTGCGTCTTATACTGTTGCAATATAAACTATACAGTATAGAATAACTGAGGAAAGGATGATTTTATGTACAGTGAGTTTATGGACAAGGGTGTGCTTTGCATCCAGTGACCTTGAATTTGGATCCTCATTTGTAAAATGATGTGTGTACCACAAGGAGAGTGAAAAGCAGGGAGGGGAGGGCAATTGCTAATGGACAAAAGAAAATGGGGCTTCCCTTCCTGGCTGAGCTCCACCCCACCCCAGTACCACCACCTCAGTCCCTCGAGGGGTAATTAATGCAGAACTGGATTCATCCTTAGCTCAGCACTAAAGGGAACACATTCCTTTCTCTCTTCATTAGCAATAAAACCAGGACACTCAGCAACACATATATACAGATACTGCTACCAGCACCAATCCTTTCATCCAGCATTCCTTTGATACAGAGACAGTGAGCAGCTGCAGAGTGTACTTCCATCCTTTTCCTTCCTTACCCCCTACTAACATCTTTGAATAGCTGCATACAGCCTCTTTGTGTACCCAGTAGTTTGACTACATGCATCTCATTTGATGCACCAGTGCAGACAGGGCCAGCCCTACCACTAGGCAGAGTGAGACATTGTCTCTCAGATGCTTGTGATGCAGAGGGAGCAGTAGCAGCCTCCTGGGCATTGCTCTCTATTGGAGGACAGAGATGTGTGTCCCATGTTGTCTGCCTCATACACCCTTAGCTAACCTGCTGTTTTCAGTTAATATGGAGGACTGAAAGTGAAATTCAATTGCCAGTCCAATCAGTTTCTTTAAGTGGAATAGTGGGGTAATGGCCCTGTCTCTTGTATGGTTCTTGTGTATATTTGTCCTCTCATGAATCTGTCCATATCCTAAGATCAATATCTGAGGCTTTCTTCCAAGTATCTCCTCCAAGAGGCACTTCAGTGATGGCAGCAAGGGAGAAAGGGCTTTTTCTGTTGCCCTCCCCACAATCTTATGGAATATTCTCCCCAGCACATCCTGCCTGGCTCCATTACAATCATCGTTTTGATAGCAGGTTAAGACAATTCTCAACTCCCAAGCATTTGACAGGATGTGGTTCCCAATTTTTAAATATCAGCACTATGTCAATAGATTATCAGTACGTTTTTTTAGTCTTGAGGAGGGGCAGTATACTTTCATAGTATAATTGTTTTTGTTTTTTAACGTTTTATCATGTATACTGTTATTGCTAGCACATTAAAGGCTGTATGTTAATTTGTGTATTTTATGTATTGTATGTTTTATAGATGTACACTGCTTTAATTTTTTTTATCTAAGTGGCATATATATAGAAAGAAAGAAAGAAAGAAAGAAAGAAAGAAAGAAAGAACGAAAGAGGTGTAAAAATGCTCCTGAAATTTAGGTAGCATTCAACACATCCTGACAAATCCCCCCTCTTCAACAACAACTTGAGAGATTACATTCATATTTTTAGGTGAAATAAAATATGTACCACTTTCTGTAGTAAGGCCCACCACATCCCATTCATGAGTCTTGGAAAAGGGTGGTACAACAAAAATGAGCAAGATCCTTGAAGGCTGTCCCAAGATGTTCCACTGCCCAAAGGACCACATGTCTCTAAGGGTTTGGTTTTCTTTTTTGTCTTTTTCAGGGTGCTGCCAGTAGCAATTCCCAGGGCAGAAAATTTACCCCTGGACCATCAACACTTGCCCACCCCTGCTGTAGGACATTGAAAGTGATTACAGTGCCAGTTACTATACCCAGTCAGTCACTGCTATCATTGGCCTTGTTTGCATTGGCCACGATACTCTGGGGCAGCCTGGAGTATCCTGGCCTCAGCTGTTCTGACTTCCCATTGTTATTAGCCCTCCGCTTCTGCACCAGGGCAGCTGTCCCACTAAGCCACCTGGCGTGATTTTTCTTCTGAGGTCAGACCAAGGCCCTCAATGATGATCACATAGCTGTGCCTCTCGTTCTGATCTCAGAGTGAGTGACTGGTGACAGCAGTAGATGTGCCAGGCAACTCAGTGGGATGCCATTGCAGACAGACAGCCCAGCATAGAAACAGAGGGCTCCAGATTTTCCCAGAAGATCCAGAGTAAGATGTATGTTTTTAAAATTCATTTTAGAGTTGTTATACTCTGATTCTAGTGCTGAACATACCTGATGTTGTTGTCTGGACTGCTCACACTAGATCTGGAGCTTGGGCTGGGCATCATCCAAATAGGAAGACACCAGAACTGGGAGGTGGGTGGGCCTTTTGCAGACAAGATGATTGGTTACTACTGGTAAGCTGGAGTGAGCTTGCTAAAGGATATGCTGATGGTGGTAGTGATGGTAGTAGTGGCAATAGCAGTAGCATTTTATAAAGTATACCATATCTAAGTGCTGTACAAAATTAAGAATTAATGACAAGCCCTGTCCACAGCATTACAATCTAAAAACCATGTCTGTTCCCGAAAGAAGTTCAAAATTGGCGCAACCATTGTACAAATGGAACGTCTCTTGTTTCTGTGCTACTGTTCATGGACAGTTGGTGCAAAATCTCTTATCTTCCTTTATTTAACCTTTTTCATTCTTTCCCTCTCATATCTTGTTATATAAAACACCTTTCCCAATATATACATTGAAGATTCTCCCCTCCCCAGACATAAATACTTCATTCATACTTGGTGTTGGGTGGGAGGGGGGTCTTAAAACATGAATGTACATGCCACATTAAGTTATTGTAAACCTCAACTTTGTTGGTCAGTATCACTTTGGAAGAGATGGCAGCACATCTTCTTTCTCTCCCTGGTCCCCCACTATGAAAACAGTTTTCTGCTTCTTTAAATCCACTACACACACACCCTTTCATTTTGGGTCCCATTTCTATTCACAGGGGCAACCATGGAAACCGTTGCTAGAGATCACAAATTGTCGTGGCCATGGAAACAAGGATGGAGCTGACAGCATGTGCCTGGCTGGTTGTCCCTTCCTCACACACACACCCATCTGACCCTGGAAGTCTGTGGGGTGAGGGGAGGAGGTAGGGACTACTGGGAAAGTCAGGAAAAGAGGCCAAACCTCAGCATGGTGCTAAGATGTGGGGAGACAGAGTTCCATAGAAAGGCTCTCGCAGACCTCCCAGAGGACCTTTTCCGCAACTGCTCCCAGACTCTGGAATGGCCTGCCGGACGAGATCCATCATATTGCTACCTTGGCTGCCTTTAAAAAGGCAGTAAAGACAGATCTTTTCCGGCAGGCCTTCCCGGAACATCTCCCTGATTAATAAATGGTGATCCTTGGTTTTATCCTTTGACCGCCATGACGTGTCCACCTGTTTAATTTTGTTTTTAACTGTTATATTCATGTTTTAATTCCAATTTAGTTTAATTCTGTTTTATGGGGGGGAGGGTTGGGGCTGAGATTTTAACTTGTTCTTTTTAATTGATGTACGCCGCCTCGATTGCTATGCAGAGAGGCAGGATATAAATAAAATTTATTATTATTATTATTATTAAAGTAAGGAGCAGGCAACTCTTTTCCTATACAGTATCCCTACAATAAGGTGGTTCCTACTTGCCACTGCAGTCATGTACTTCTGCACCTCCAAAATTCATTTTCTGTACCCAAAATTCATAAAATCATAGAGCTGAAAGAGACCTCAAGGGCCATCCAGTCTAACCTCCTGCCATGCAGGAAAACATAATCAAAGCACACCCCCCCCCAAAGGATGGCCATCCAGCCTCTGTTTAAAAAGAAGGAGGAGACTCCACCACTCTCTGTGGGAGCATCTTCCACTGTCAAACAGCTCTTACTGTCAGGAAGTTCTTCCTAATGTTGAAGTGGAATCTCTTTTCCTGTAGTCTGAATCCATTGCTCTGGGTCCTATTCTCTTTAGGCAGCAACAAGCTTGCTCCAGCCTCAATATGACATTCCTTCAAATATTTAAACAGGGCTATCATATCACCTCTTAACCTTCTCTTCCCCAGGCGAAACATACCCAGCTCCCTAAGTCAGTCATAATAGGGCATGATTCCGATATTCATTTTCTGTGCTCTACTCCTGGTTCAATGTGACTCCCAACCACAACTCAGCCTTTGAATTTTTATTTGTGCCCTCATTACTGATTGCCTCATCACAGGCCACACATGACTAAGGGCCTTTGCAGACTGCCAGAAATAGTGCAAATTGAGTCCACTTTAACTGCCCTGACTTTGTGCTAGGGAATCATGGGAACTGTAGTTTATTGTGGCACCAGAGCTCTCTGACAGAGAAGGCTCAATGTCTCAGAAAAAATACAGTTCCCATGATTCCCTAGCACTGAGCCAGGGCAGTTAAAGTAAACTCAATTTGCATTATTTCTAGCAGTCTTCAAAGGCCCTTAATTATCCCACTCTAGTGTGTGTGATGAGCAGATGATGAGTACAGGCAGTGACTAGTCAGTTTCACGCATGTTGCTGACTGAGCATGTCCAAGGCCAAAAAACTTTTCCATATAGAAATGGTCTACATCATATAGCTCAAATATCCAAACTACGGGGGGAAGCAGACAGCTAAAAGGGCCGTCTTGGGGGCAAGGAAGGGGAGGGGCAGCTGCACGGCTGGAGCTCCGACGATGACTTCCCGCCACAGCGTTCTTACACGCTGCAGCGGAAGAGTCGCCGAAGGTATGCCGCCAGCCTTTTGTGGCGCACCTTCGACGACTTGTGCAAGGAGCGCTATTTTAGCGCTCCTTCCAGGGGCAGTGAAGCTGCGCCATGGGGCCGAGGTGTGGGGATACCTCGGCCCCGCGGCGCAGCTTCCCATGGTGGCCCATGGCCACCCGTCTGCTTCCCCCCTACATCTGTAAGCTGGAATCTAGGCTGCATCAGTAGAAGTACAGTGTCTAGATGAGTGGTCCCCAAACTTTTTCAGGCTACCACCCCCTTTCCTTTTAGGCAGCAACCCTAGCGCCCCATAGCACATATTTTTTGATATTAGGTCTATTGATCTCTGTGTAGTCATGCTTGCCACATGACCACAGAATTATCTCTAACAATACTCGTCCCTCGGCTTAGTAACAGAGATGAACACCGCCCCCTACAGTTGGACACAACGAGACAATCTTCTCAAGGGAGAACCTTTACCTTTTCTACTGCAAATTCAGAACAACCAATCTTGGTTGCTGCTTCCTTTGTACCAAGTCATCTTGGGAGCAGCAACCAAGCAGCTGGCTGAGCAGTGACCAAGATGCTTCTTGCTTGTGCCACCCTTGTAGCAAAGGCCAAGAGGTCTCTTGGTTGCAGCTCAGTCAGCTGCTCAGTTGCTGCTCCCAGAGTTAACAGGTGCAAGTGAGAAGTTTCTCCCTAGAGAGGAGGGACTCTAAATCCTTCATCAGGGAAGGGAAAGGTGCAGCTGGTGTGTGTATAGGGGGTTTACAGAGGCCACATGCTCTGGACTGGAGACTGGTGTGGGCCAGAAAGGGAGATATTTTAACTACAGGAGCCACTCCAAGAAAAGGACTCTTTCTAAAAAATGAGCATAGACACTTCTTCCCCAGAGACATGTCTTCCCCACACAGCTTCAAGTGTCTACTCACACCCACAAAAAATTGTTTCTTCTATTAACTCTTCTCTCAGCCTGTCTGATGAAAGAAAGCAAGAGCAGCAGCACAACTCCAACCTCTAGCCAAGTCCCAGGAAAACTCACAAAGCTTAAGCAGGGTCTCAAATTTGAAAGTTCCTTTTTGCTGCCACTACCTCTTGCTTGCCACCACGTGTTCTAACTCTTTGTTCCCATCCATCCCAAAATGGTGCCACTCTAAGCTACAGAAGCGATGCCCTATGCCCTAGCCTCACACATGTTCCCCAACTGCCACTACTAGCAAAAGACTCTGGTAAGGGAGTGAACTCACATGGACAGGCAAAGAGTGGGAGACACCACCACACAAAATGGTCAGTGGAGCTGTGTGATGGTTTTCTGGGGTTCCTGAAAAGAAGTTTAATGTAATCCTCATCCCCACCATGGTCCTAAAGACCACTGGTTCCCCTTATCTTTTCTGCACACCAATACTTTGACTGAAGGCCCCTTGCCACCCCCTTTTTCTCTCATCACCCCACTACTACCTTTTTTCTACTTCACTACCCCCCTGGATCCTTCCACTGCCCCCAGTGGAATGCGTATCACCAACTTTGGGAATCACTGGTCTAGATCAAGAGAAGTAATAGTACCACTTTATTCTATTTTGGTCAGGCCTCACCTGGAGTACAGTTTGAACAGTTCTGGGCACAATAGTACAAAAGGTAGCTGGAGCATGTCCAAAGGAAGGAGACCAAAATGGTGAAAGGTCTGGAAACCATTTCCTATAAACAGAGACTTAGGGAGCTGGTGGGTGGGTTTTGGGGATTGTATATTTATGCCATTTTACTGTTGTAAGCCGCCCCAATTGCATCTGCAGAGGGGCAGGATAATAATAATAATAATAATAATAATAATAATAATAATAATAATAATAATAATAAGCCTAGAGAAGAGAAGGCTAAGGGGTGATATGATAACCCTGTTTAAATATTTGAATGGGTGTCATATTTAAGATGGAACAAGCTTGTTTGCTGCAGTTCCAGAGAATAAGATCCAGAGCAATGGATTCACACTACAGGAAAAGAGATTCCACCTCAATATTAGGAAGAGCTTCCTGACAATAAGAGCTGTCCAACAGTGAAATATGCTGCCTCAGGGGGGAAGCAGACGGGTGGCACGGGGCCGCCCCGGGAAGCTGTGGATCGGGGCCGAGGCCCCGCGGCACACCTTCGCCACCCCTGGAAGGAGCGCTAAAATAGCGCTCCTTCCACAAATCGCCAAAGGTGTGCCGCGAAAGGCTGCCGGTGCACCTTCGGCGGCTTTTCCGCTGCAGCGCATGCGGACACTGCAGCAGAAAGGCATAGTCGGAGCGCCAGCCATGCGGAGGGCTGGCTGCTCCGACGAGGTCTTCGGGAAGGGGTTGGGGCGCGCCAGCGTGTGGCTGCCCCCCCTTCCTTGCCCTGAAGATGGCGCTTTGCACCGTCTGCTTAGCCCCTCAGAGAATGATGGAATCTCCTTCCTTGGAGATTTTTAAACAAAGGCTGGATGGTCACCCTTCAAGAGTGCTTTGATTGTGTGTTCCTGCATGGCAGAATGGTGTTGGATGGATGGCCCTTGTCATCTTTTCCAGCTCTATGATTCTATGAGTGATCACAGTGGCATGCTGTATTGCCATTGTGCCAGCCCAGTATTTAACTGCAGGGAAGAAGTGACAAAAGTCTGGGTGTTTATGGGCAGTTGTGTCACTGGGGTTGGTGTCAATGCAGTAACTCATGGCGTCACCCCCCACGACCTCCTCCCATACCACATCCTAGAGAAACCTTTGTAATTTTTTTTATACTAATGTTACTCATAAATCGTGATTACCATATATCACTGAATGTAATGGTAATAGTTATGACATAAACAACTAGAAAATTACAAATTCTACCTTTAAATTACAGCATCATATGCACAACCTAAATGTATTTACATGTACATAGTTTCATGTGGTTAAAGTGAAAATTAGGCAAGATATTATATTTGAAAAGAATGTTTTAAAAGAATAAAAATATTTTTTCTTAAAATTAAAAAAATTAAAAACGGGGGCCTTTTCTTTCTCTTTCTTTCCCTCACAGAACCATCTTTTCAGTATTTTTAAGGGATACAGGCAAGTGCAACAGCCATTTTCTGCCAAAAGGTAGATGTTTGGGGAGCAGTGGTGACACCACTACTTATGGGACAGGCAGTAGCAAGGCACAGAGGCTTGAAGAAGTAAACATTTAGAGCAGGAGTGGAGAAAGTAGACTGTGGGCCACAAGCTCCAGAACTTCCTGAACCCTTTCCCCATTTTTTAAATTGCTGTGATTTTCAGGCAACTTTTGCTTGAAAACCTTGCAGACACAGTCTAAACATCCTCCCACACACCCCTAGAACCCTCCAGTATAGGGTTACCATATGAACATATTTTCCAGGATATGCCCCCTTTTTCATAGCTAAAATTCCTGTCTTCCAATTGCTTAAAACTTTTCCTCTTTTTTAGAGCTAAAATTTCTGTCCAGGTTTTTTAAATGTCCAGATTTTCTTACAAGGTCTGGAGTGGAGTCAGCAGGCGATCAGGAAGTAGAGCTCAGAAGAGAAAAGAGAAGACATGCTGGGTAAAAGCAGGATTAGGGAAGCTCCCAAAGCAACCAGCCTCAGTCCTGCAGGGATTACTGACTGACTCACCAGTACCCAGCTGGGTCGGCAGCATCACCATCATTGTTGTCACTGATGGGGGTTGCCATCCACCTCTGACCTTAGCAGAAGGCCTGTCAGAGAGGAAAACAGTGGAGAAGAGAAAGGTGCCCCACTGACATTGCCAGAAAGGTGCCTGGCCACAAGAAAGATCAATCTTGTCTGATGGAGTGACTCAACTAGGAATGGTGGCTCCTCTAACAACTGCTAAGAGCTTATATAAGATTTAAAGTGAAATAATCAGTTGATAAATGTTTCTTTTTTTTTTTCTTTTCAAAATATGGTAACCCTACTCTTTTGGGGGACATAAACCAGCCAAAACGGCAAGCAGAAGTGACAAAGAGGTACCATTAGACCTGGATAGATGGCTGTAGCCTGCAGAGAATAAAAAGGGGCAAAAATTGTCCCCTACCCTCTTTGGGCATGAGGGCAGGCAGGACTGGTTTAAGACATTTTGCTATCAGAGGAAAAGGGGGAGCAAATGGCATTCCCTACTTCTAGGTAGGATTGCCAGAATGAGAGAGCTCCTGGACCTTTAATGGTTGTGTAGAAGAAATAATTTCAGCAGGTGTTGCTTGTCATGCAACCACATAACAAGCAACACCTCCTGAAATTCCCCATTCTATACATCCATTAAAGGTACAGGAGCCCTCTCTAGTTTCCCGGGTTAAGGCACATAACTACTCAAATCCAGCTGAACAGTTTTGCCACTTGAAGAAGAAAATCCCACAAGCACTTCTCTCTCTCCACCTCTAGAAGTAACAATACAATAATAGCAGGATAAACAATTTACTGGGTTTTCATTACATTACAAATGTCTGCTGCACTCTTCCTAACAGCTGTACTTGCACTGTGCGAAGGGAAGATACAAGTCCTATAAATGCTAGTGTTATCTTGTCAGGACTTTGGGACAGATATCTAGTGTCATTCTCAACAGAATAAGTAGGAAGACCCACAGAAAACAGCAGGCCTGACTTACCCACATTTTACAATGTGTACAGCAATAGGCATTACTACCTAAAAAAAAGTCCTTCTCCCCCACATAAGACCATTATGTCCAGAATCTAAAATTACTTCACTGCAGTACTGTGCATAGGACACAGACGTCTACTCCCCCACACAAATACTGCTTACAAATCACTGCCACCACTATCTAGTTCATTTTAAAAGGTGGACAATGAAATCCTCAATAACCCAGGGCACCTCTACACAGGCCAAATAAAACTGTCTCACCAATTTGTGATTTATTGGACCGGGGTGTGTTCAAAAGGGGGAACTGTGTAGACCAGGGGTAGGCAACCTTTCCCCTTTAAGGGCCGAGGGACTTCATCTCCCAGAAGCCTCAGCCATGTTGGCCAATAGTCCCATGTTGGCCAATAGGTCCTGGGATTCTGGGAGCTGAAGTCCTTCGGCCCTTAAAGGGGAAAGGTTGCCTACTCCTGGTGTAGACAGTTCTCCCAAACTCACCTCAATGTGTGTAGATAAGCTCAAGGTTGCTGCTGATCAGTGTAACACAAAATTATGCTATTTTTTCCTGTCAGTGTAGATGCACCCGCAATCCTTGTACTATAATATTCCTCTGGTTTTGTTGCAATTCCTGTGTTAAAAGAATTACTAAAAACAAGGGCTGCTCCAGGCCGTAGCTCAGGAGATAAGAGGCTTTGCTCCCTCAGGGAAATGGCAGACTCTTTGCCTGAGGTTCAACTTTCAATTAAAAAAAACAAAAATAAATCTTTGTACTTTGCATTTATGGAGATACAAGGGAAAGTATATAGGCTGTATTTTACAGAAAGGTTCAATAAGAGGTAAACTTTCTAGGGAGTAAAAAGTCACTAGAATAACGAAAAGCAGTAGACACTAATATTGCATGATGTCTGTACTCAATATTATTTAAAATGCTTCATTTCTGGTTCTTCTGCACCGATACCCCATCTCATTATTTTGAAGCTCTCTTATCAGTAAATTTATAGCTGTAGGCAAAGGCCTGTGTGGATTAATCCATACATCAATTACCTAAAATATTTAGCTGATTGACTGTTTGGGTCCAGTTTTAATGAAATTAAGAGTTTACTTGTTTATTCTTCAGGGCAGCTTTGGTTATGGTAATGGGGAATTAAATAGAAAATGCTAACTTTTCCTAACAATGAGGGATAATTTTAGTGAACACTGCAGGATTTCTTATACTTCCTTCCTATCCCTGGAAGGTAGCTATAGTACATGTTTCATAATACATATTATCCAGTGTGATTAACCAAGATAAATGACAGCCTAAAAAGTATTTGAATAACTTGAGAGCAGAAATGCTGGAAAGGGTAGATAAAGTCCTAATATTAGATGCTGTATCATAAAAAAAACAGTGTGGTGTAGTGGTGAAATGATGAGATCAGACTAGGGAAACCCAGGTTCAAATCCCACTAGTGATTAAGCCTAGTAAGTGACCTTGAGTTACACAGCTTAATCCATGGTCAAGCCACCCTGCCATTGGGTAGAGTGAAGCAACTGTCTCATTGTCATAATTCACTTGGGGAAATGAGATGCCAGGTGGTTAATTAGCAGTGGAAAGTAGAAAAACAGAGTATCAATCAGAAGCTGGGGAACCAAAATTGACAGGGAGGTGCCCAGAAAAGTAGTCTTGATTTAGGAACTGGTCCAAGTCTCTGAACTGACTCGGGTGTCTCTCATGGAGTGGGCAATGGATATTGTTTCCAGTGGCCTGTCTTATCTAGGGAGACTGTAGGCCTAAGCAGACTCACAGAAATAGTGCACATTAAATTGAGGCACTGCCCTGGCTCAGTGCTAGGGAATCATGAGAATTGTATTTTTTTCTGAGACATTGAGCCTTCTCTGTCAGAGAGCTCTGGTGCCACAATAAATTACAGTTCCCATGATTCCCTAGCACTGAGCCAGGGCAGTGCCTCAATTTAATGTGCACTATTTCTGGCAGTCTGCTTAAGCCCTGTGTGTTCACTGCAAATGGTTGGGGCTGCACCAACAAAGTTGCAGGTGTGCCAAGCCTCTGCCCAAACACTCCATTCCTCCTAGTATCTCTGAGGGTGATCCAACACTCAGATTGAAGGGCAACAGCAGTTGCTCCCTCAGCCATTTCTCCACAAATCCTAGGCTTTCTCCTCTCTTAGAGAAGTGAGGTGTGTATGGTACACAGGGTGGCTAGAGTGAACACTGAAGAGAGCTCCTGTTCCTATAATGCAGGGATGGACAGAGTACAGCCTAGAAGACCTCTCTATCACCTTCCCCAGGGCCATTACTCATTTTTTAATTGGAGGGTGATTTGGCCCCCAATGGGCCAAAACAGCCTAAAAATGCAGATTATTTTCTTCCCCTAACCCTACAAAATCCCCTAAACTCCCCAAAACACACCAAAAAAAAAAAAGATATAAAATTGATCAAAAATTAGCCAGAATAGTGGCTGGAAGTGACATCATATCACTTTGAGTTTGCTGAAACTCACTGGTGTGACCCACTGGACAGGTGGTGGGAGGTCAAATGGCCTCCACCCCTGTACAGTTGCCTACCCCTGCTTTCATGGGTGTGTAGAAAAAGTAATTTTAGCAGTGCTTGCTGGCTGTGTGACAAGCAGCAGCTCCAGAAATCACCTCTTCTACAAAACCTTTCATAAACTGAAAATAGGAGCTCTCTCCACTTTTCAGTCTGGCAATCATATGGCTTGGCCTGCTACCCTCAACCTAGTCTCCTTGGTGTGGTGGATGACCCTACTCCATTACTAATGGTGAAAGAAGATTCAATGGGAAATCCAATCACTTTCTGTATGTGAAATTGGAGTCCATCATCTTGAGTTGACCAGCCTTCCCAGGATTGTTAAAAGATGAACAGTGGGATTAGCAAGAAGAAGTTCCTACACTGCCTTGTGTCTGCTGGAAGAAAGGAAGGATAATGTAAATAAATTTCAGCTTTTTTTTTTTTAAAGCCCTCTGTTTTAAACCAAATTCTGAAAGGATGCTACTTTGTTCTGTTGTAATGCTTTCCTTTTGCTCTCATCTCCCCACCCCTGCCCTGACTTTGTCTCATTTTAGAAATGCCTGCGTTTCAACCCTGATGCAGCCATTTGGGTGGCAAAGCAACAAATTCTCTGCACTCTAAATGAAAGTCTCAAGGATGTGCTAAACTATGGGCTCTTTCAACCTGCCACCAATGGGCGGGATGCCAAATTCTTGGACGAAGAGCGCCTCTTGCGTGAATACCCACAAAGCTTTGAGAAGGGAGTGCCCTACTTGGAGGTAGGTCTGCTCTTGGGCCTACAGAAGGATGAAGGTAGAACTGGATCAAGAGGTAGAACTCTGGTGATTTACATTAGATTGCAAGGGCTTTTTGCCTCTCATTTTTTAAATCATAGCAATAACAAAACTACTCCCACACTCCCAGCGTTTCAGGCTGCACATTTCTTTTCTGGCACTGAAATAGATTCCTAGGGACAAAATATGCTCAGAGGCACTCTGTTCTTTAGTTCTACAGTGTATGCATTAATTGCACCTAGCTCTATTTAGTGCAAATGCCACTGTGAGCTTTGCTCCAAGCAACAAAAGTCTCAGCTAGCAGGAAAGATTTACAGTGCCAAGGAGACATTGATCTATTGGAAGCCCTGTTTCTCTATAGTCAAACATGACTAGAAAATCCTGTCAAAGGGTAAACTTTTACCTTTTACTGTGTTATAGTTGTTTTTTTTTAAATATAAAATATTTTCCCCCACCTTTTGGATTCACAGTGCAGCTCACAATAATCGCATATGATAATGGTGGTGATACAAAGAAAGCAAAATTCCAGAGTCCACGAAAGAGTAAAATCAGTTAGGAAGGAATTCTTCATATCATTTTTTAAAATGAAGATGCCAGAAGACTTTCTGGTCAACTCTAGCACTGAGTTCTGGTCCCTTCTCCCAAAATAAGGACAGAGCCAGTTAGAGCAGACAGTACTGGTTAATCAGTTTGTGATTGCCAAGCTTAGGTCCTCAGATGTCATTGGACTAAAACTCCCAGAATACCTGAGCATGGGCCAGGTTGGCTAGGGCTTCTGGGAATACAGGGATAACAACAACTGGGGACCCTATTTTGGAAACCAATGGGCTAGACTAACAAATAACCTGGCCTGGTATAAGGCCACTTCCTATTTTTATCAAGAATAGTGTCTTCTAGCATCTGATCTCGTTTTGCTTTTTGAAGAGATTAATGTGATGATTTAAATTGCTAGAGAAGTAGGAAGAGATGGAGGCGATCATGATCATGGTGGTTGTGCTGACAGTGGTGACCAAAAAAGCAGAGTGCTATTCAGTGAAGAATGTAAATACTGTTTCTACTGTTTTTTAAAGAAAATGCTGCTACTTAAAATCATACACAGAACAGCTTACATTAATAACAATAAAAATAAAATAAAACACATTATAAATATACCTGCAGCCAGTGTTAGCTTTGCACTAGTGAAAAACACTTCTTTCCAGTAGGACAGTGTCTGATCACCCACTATTAGTTAATTTCCATAGTCACCACAAGGGATGTAGGTACCAAGATCAGCAAAAATCCACTACCTAATGCAAGCAGAATAGCTTTCCTTTACTGCCTAGTAAGAGAATGAGGTGTTGATTAACTACAATACCCATTGTCTCTCCCCATTGGTTAGGCTGGTAAGAGCTGATGGGAGCTGCAATCCAGCAGCACACAAAAGACACACAGTCCTCATCCTTGCAGTAGTACAAAGCCACTACTGGTTATAACTTATAATGGGTTGGGTCTAGAAGTTAGTCATGCTTGGATCTCACTGAAATCAGTAGAATTTAGGTTAGCAATGGTTTGCTTCCTCAGGATCCAACTTAATATGTTTACACTGTACTATAAGATTAGCTGCGATGAAACCGTGCCCACAGGCTTGCAATCTAAGTAAACAGACACTGGAGGCAAGGAAGGTGGGGGAAGGGGGAAAGGAAGGCAACAGAAGGAGAGCGACAAATTCAGCAAATCAGAGAAGGACTAGCAAAATAGATATGTCTTGAGGCACTTCTTGAAGAGTAGGTGGTACTGAATCATATGAATATCTGGAGCTGACATTCTTCCTTCAGATCTATAGAAGTTATATCTCTGATTAGGGAGGGGCCAGACACATCTTGTCTCTAGTCACAGACATCCATGGAAGAACATTTATATAAATGCTATGTACTGCACAGCGTTCTGAAACAGTGGTGGGCAGAAAATAGATTGGGATCTAGTTGTAGATGTCTGGATGATTGGAGGTGATGTATTTATTTATTGAACGTTTGGGCTACTTGAAAACCAGTTTGCTGGGTGGCATATGATAATTCAAAATATAAAATACAAACAATAAAAATGACTAGATTGGAAGGCTTTCTGCCTCTTGTTTCATAACAGCAAACATACCCTTTCCACCTCTACTGCGCAGCTAGGCTGCTGGAGAAAATGAGCTTGGAGAACATCATGTGGTGTGTGTGTGTGTGTTTAGACAGTCTGCATCTCCACCCTTGTATTTTGAAGCCTATCTCTATTTCCTGCTGGTTTTGGAAGTAGGGCTAACTACCTTCTTAGGATGTTCGTTTACATACCACCTCAAAAAAGGAAATGCGTAACAAGAAAAAAGTGAGACAAAAGAGGATATAGATATGTATCTGCAAATTTACTTAGAGAGAGGCAAATCTGGAAATAATTGCTATAAATGTAGTACATAGCTGGAGAACACTGTAACCAGTTGACCCATCTGCCTTGTCAGTCTCCTATCCAACTGCTCACTCTTGATGGACAACTTCAAAATCTCTTTTGGCTTCCCTTTCTTAGAGTTCATTGTCAGACATGGAGCAGACAGCCATTCCAATAGAGCAGGGGTAGCCAACCTTTCCCCTTTAAGGGCCGAGGGACTTCAGCTCCCAGAAGCCTCAGCCATGTTGGCCAATAGTCCCATGTTGGCCAATAGTTCCTGGGATTCTGGGAGCTGAAGTCCTTCGGCCCTTAAAGGGGAAAGGTTGCCTACCCCTGCAATAGAGGATGCCTTCAAAGAAGGTCCTCTGTAAAGTAGAACATCTGGCCACTCTCAAAAGAACTCAGAGTTCAGCAATAGCATGGGAAAAAAATCCTAGGCTGAGGCTAAGCATGTGCTTAGAGGCATTGCTGATCCTTCATTCTCAGTGTCTGTCTCTTCTGCCCTTTCCAAATCACTGTTCTAAATCTGTCTAAAGAAAAGCAGATCCCACAAGCCTAAAGGCTGTTCAATCTTAATCTAAAATACTGCATAGTGTGCAACCTTGTACATTCTTCAACTGATAGGGTTTACATTGAAATCTAAATAACATAGTATTTCATCATGTCTAAGAAGTTGACTTTAGAAGCATCATTGTTTCAGACTACACTTTCTAAAATCCCCAGCTAGCATAGAAATTGGGGAGTTATAGTCCAAAAAGCTAACGCTTCCAAGTGTTCATTTACTTTTAACTAAAAGAATCAGGGCTAGTTGTAGGGCCATGTGTCATCTACTGGGTTTCCTCTTGTCTCTGTGGGCTTTTGCAGATTTTCTTAGCTGCAGAGGCAGTGTTGGCAAGATGGTACCTTTTTTAAAAGTCTGTGAAGATGACTAGGCTTCATGTGTGCAACCACAGTAACATTCCTTGCTGTCCCATCATCACATATTTTCCAGTTCCGCTACAAGACTCGAGTTTACAAGCAAACCAACCTGGATGAGAAGCAGCTGGCAAAACTCCACACTAAGGTGAGAGAAGAGAGACCTTTCAGCAGTTCCAGCTTTAACAATCAATTAAAATTGAAGAATCTGTATTGGTAGAGAGATTCCACTTAGTCCAAAAAATCTCAGCTTTTGTAAAGCCATTGCATTCACACTCTGAGATCCTGTCTTCCATTAGCAAAGTATTGTGTGAACAGTAGTGTAGCAGCAAAATTTCAAGAGCAGGCACTCATTATGACAGTCCCCTTAGCCAGGCCACCTACTGATAGTTCAAAAAATTCAGGTAGCTGTCTTGATATGTATCAGTAAACCATTTCTAACAGTTTTCAACTCCATCATGAGCAAGCTCATGGGAGTTGTCGAGACCAAAGCTCAAACCACCTCCAGATACTTTGCCTTACAACAGAGAGAGCTCACAACGATATGTTTTTCTGATAAGATACTCCCCTTCCACCCCTCTGTCTTAGCTATGTAAGGGCTGCAGCTATGCCCCGAGACATTAGGAAAGCTTGAGAGGAGTAACAGATAACATTGCCATTCTGCTAATCTAAAAGTGCATGTGCTTCCACCCTGCAAACTGCAGCTTCATTACATCACTATAGAGATTAGCACACTGGCTTTTATTCCCTTGCTAGGTGTGGGATGTAAACACACAGAGATGGATTCTTTCACACAGCTCCATCCCTGGGCAGTACTCATCCCATACCCAACCCAGGCTTTTCCTGGACCTTTTAAAGAATGGGATTTTCCTGTTCTTTAAAAGGTCTGGGAGAAGAAGCCTGGCTTGGGTATGGGATGAGTACTGCCCAGGGATGGAGCTGTGCAATAGAACCCGTCCCTGTACATTTACATCCTGTGCCTACCTTGGGAATAAAAGCTAATGCGCTAATCTCCTATGTCTGATGTGGGCATCTTCTAAGGGTACCTTGATTTACTTGATTTACTTGCCTTCTCTCCTCTGCAGCCAACATGAAAATGGAAGGTACTTTCCTCTTAGCTAGTTAGTTGAAAATAAACAAATAGCAGGGTGGTGAATCTCTCTGGTTTGAACATTGGATTAGGACTCTGGGAGAACAGTGTTCAAAACCTGCTTAGCCCTTTGAAACCCACTCTCTCTCAGCCTAAAAGAAGACAGTGTTAAATCTTCTTTGAATAAATCTTGCAAGGAATACCCTAGGATAGGGTCACCTTAAGTTGGAGTTGACCTGAAGGCACTGAATAACAACAGCAACAACAGTGACTTCTGCTAGGCATGATTACAAGGCTGTATTTAGAAGGCATGTGTTTCTCCACTTCTCTCCCTAAATTACCCTGCCCACAAGGGTGATTTAGAGAGCCCTTGTGGGCAGGGTAGCTTTGTGCTCAGCCTGGAAACTCCTCATGCCCATGAGAAGTTTTGGGTGGCTTAAGAACTAGGCCCAGCTCCTCTGTGTTCCTCTTTTCCACCCGCAGTATTCTGTCCCCTCCCTTTCCTGACTCTCAAGGGCTGTCACTGGCAAATCTTTCCCCAGACGGGGTTGAAGAAGTTCCTGGAATACGTCCAACATGGAGCAGCTGAAAAAGTGGCCCGACTCCTGGACAAAGGGCTGGACCCCAACTATCATGATTCTGACACTGGCGGTAAATATCAAGGAGTTGCAAATGGGGAGGGAAAGACAGTCTTGGGTACCAATTGCACAACCCACAAAGACATCCCAATAGCGCCTTGTGCTTTCTCTGCAGAGACACCTTTGACATTAGCGGCCCAGTTGGATGGGACCATTGATGTGATCCGGCTGCTGTGCCTTGGTGGCGCTCACATAGACTTCCGTGCAAGAGATGGAGCCACAGCATTGCACAAAGCTGTGTGTTCTCACCATTATTCAGCCCTGATGGTAATGTCAGTTGCTAAATGCTACATGCTCTTGGCACTGTGAGTTTATGTAAGAATTAAGTTGTGAAAAATGTGAGAGGAGCACATAAAGATACCAGCAGATAGTTTTTTGTGGGTTTTTCGGGCTGTGTGGCCATGTTCTAGAAGAGTACCTTTCTGACATTTCGCCAGCATCTGTGGCTGGCATCTTCAGAAGATGCCAGCCACAGATGCTGGCGAAAGCCACAGATGCTGGCGAAACGTCAGAAAGGAACTCTTCTAGAACATGGCCACACAGCCCGAAAAACCCACAAAAATTATAGATGCCGGCCATTAAAGCCTACGACTTCACATACCAGCAGATGTTAGCTAACCGCCTGGTATGTTATGCTTCATATGTTATGATGCACTGTGCTGTCCTATGCTGTGCTAATATGTAATGCCAATAATGTACAGGTGGTGGGGAATGAAGGCATTGCTCCCCAAATAAGAGTTCCACCCCCCACCAAATGATATTTACCTTCAGTCCCCAAGTTTTTAGCATTACTGTCATTTAAAACTTCAGTTGAACATTTGGAAATACACTTTAAGGCATTCAAAGAGAAGGGACAGACAAACTTACCAAGGGAATGTGAACACCACAAGTAGTTCTAGATCTGAATTATTTTCAGTGTCTCAATCCTTAAAATGCTAGACATTGTGGAAGTAAATTTCATTGGGAATTCAGAGTTCTTATTGGGTGGGGGTTGCCCTCATTTTGCCCTGTCATTACTGTAGCTACACCCCTGTTTGGAAGATACAATAAAACCATCTGCCCTAAGGAGTTTTCAATGATATGCTGAAAGAGATCTTTCCCTTGAGGATCTTGTTAGGATTTGTATTTGGTGCATATCTGTGTGCAGGCAACAAGCATAATCTGATGTGGTGGGCTCCATGCCAACTTCAGTTTGCAAGTCAGTAAGTCATGGAAGAGCCATAGTGGCTTTCAGCCTACTGACCCATGATATATTTGCAGTTATTTCAAAATACCAGGGATGCCATGGTTCAAGGGGCTTCAGCTGCATTGCATGTTTCAGTGGGGTAGAGAGCAATTTCTTGAACTTTAGGAGGAATAGAAGTGCATAAACTCAGCGGATATGTCCAGGATTTCAAGGAAAATGATTAGTAGTCTTTTGTTCTTTACTAACCACCAGGGATATGGTTGTGAAGGGGAGGAAATGACAGGTGAATGACAATTATAATAAGAAAATAGCACCTAAAGGTCATTTAATGCCAGATACACAATCTTCCAAGTGTTTTGAACTGTGTCTTTAATGATTACTAACTTTTGACACTATCGACTGGGTTTTGGAGGTGTAGTCTAAAGCAGCTGGGAGCAACCAGATTGCTTACCCCTGATTATTGTCAAGGTTGGTCAGCACACAGCTAGTCATTGTTGTAGGAACACAATTTTAATTCACATTGAGTTGGGAAATAAGGCTGAACCTGCCATTGCCATTAAGGTCTTTTGGCTTGCCTTCCATAGGCACTCTTGGACCTGGGAGGCTCTCCCAATTACAAGGACCGCCGTGGGTTGACTCCACTCTACCACACAGCCATGGTTGGAGGTGACCCACGCTGCTGTGAACTTCTTCTCTACAATCGGGCTCACATCGGTACCACTGATGAGAATGGCTGGCAGGAGATACACCAGGTAAGGTCTTACACATTGGTCAAGCTCCCCAGGCACTCTCAGATTCCATGTCTGGCAGCCCCCCGTTTTGTGGGCAAGATAGCTAGCTACCATCTTACAGCCTATGTGTGTTTCCTGCCAGGGCTGGCTCCAAGCTTAAAGATTGAGGGGGGGTGGCTGTGACATGCACCTGTCCATCTGATCATCTAGCCCCACCATGCATTCCTGACCTCTGCTTCTCCACGTACCAGGCCTGCCAACATGGACACTCCCAGCACTTGGAACACTTGCTGTTCTACGGCGCTGAGCCAGGTGCACAGAATGCCTCCGGAAATACTGCACTACACATCTGTGCACTCTACAACAAGGTAGGTGTGATGAGCCTTTGTATTCTGATAAAGACCAACAGCACCATCTAGAGATTCTGGAATTCTGGACCCTTGCTGGGAACACCTAATACTGACCACTGCCATTGCTTTTATTTCCAATCTATTTCCCAGTTTAACACCCCCCCCTTTTTTTTTTTTAACTGTAGTCAACTGGTCTGAACTGAAGAGCTCTCTTGTTATAGAAGTCAGATGCCCATTAAGAAGGCAGAACCATCTTTCTAAGTAATTTCTGATTGGCTAGTGTGATAATGTACATCAGAAATGGAACTTACTTCACTCTTGGCCCAACCTACATTCCATCCAAAATAGGAGGGCTGCTTTCAGTGCTTTCAGATTCCCATAAATTTGAGGAGCATCATCCTAGTCCCTTCTGCCCTTTGGAACATCGAGAATCAGGTGACCAGAGTTGTTCTGCATGGAACTAAAGCTCTTTCAGACCATATTTTCTTCAAGAAACTCTGCACATGTTCTGAAACCCAAAACTGTGCTCATGTAGGTAAAACAAAATGTATCTAACTGTGTTTGGATATGACATCCAACTACACTAGGGGTCGGCAACCTACGGCCCCCGGGCTGGTTCCGGCCCAGGTTGCCGGACTTACTGGCCCAGGCCGATCCTTGCCACCGCTGCCGCCGCGCGTTTTCTCCTTCATGCAGCCACGACGCGTTTGCACATGCGCAGGAATAGTGCGCATGCGCAAATGCGTCATGGCCACAATTTTGATTTTCAAAATGGCGGCGGCCGCCGCGTGCGCCATAGCAGCAGGGGGGTGCGCACGGTGGCGGGGGTGCGCGCACCGCCATCCTCCCCCTCGGCCCAGCAGAGATGAGGACTTCGGGGGACCAGCCCAGGACCAAAAAAGGTTGCCTACCCCTGACCTACACTCTGATTTAAAAGTAGGGAAACGTCATTCCTTCAAGTGTTTTGGTTGACAATTCCCCAAATCCTTTATATTTTCAAAATATCTTGAGGACCAGATATTCCCCCCTCTCTTTTAAAACCCTTAGAGTGCAAAGGAACATACACTGGGATATACATTAGGGAAAAATGTTCCCTGAGTACTAGAATTTCCAGTGTAGATGCACTTTTGGATTTTCAGGTTTTCGCCTTTTCAGATAATTCCCTATAGTTCTAAAGGGCTAGAAACTTAGAATACTTTTCAAAAACAGCATAACAGATTGTCCAGATCCACCATCCAGTATTCAGTAGCTAAACTGCATATTACATTGCTTGATAGTGGTGGGGTTGTACCTTCCTAAAGCTGCAAAAATCCTTTTATGACTAAGTTTATGTTTAGAAATATTTGACAAGTTACTTTTGTAAACAAATAATGAAGAAAAGAGGTGCTTGTTAGGAACTTTGGGAAGGTAAATGCAAAATGTGTGAAAAACAGGCTTATTGAAGGGTTATAGGTGAGAGACAGAAGCTTGAATTGAAGAAGAATTCTAGAAACATGGGATAAAATATCACATAGAATCCTCTCTGAATGAGCATGAGTTTTAAATAATCTTGATAATGAAAGGCTGTCATTCACATTGGGCCAGAGGTTAGAGTAGGATGTTGATTTTTGGCCTGAAAGATTTACATTGTGCTCTCTTTATTCACTTATTCACTTGAAAAGCCTTTTGAAGTCATTTGTCAACCTCAAATCTTCCATATATACAATGGGAATTGCTTGTGTAATGAAAAGAGTGTCATGTTCTGCGTCAGTTTGTCTACATTACAATGCTTGTACGTGAGAATGAATAAAATAAAAAAGAATCTCATGTATCCACTTTGAGACCTGAAATGTTAAATACATTCTTGGTACTTTCTCATCAGTGTAAATCTCTGGGTGTACTCTTTGTCCATAGAGTGTCCTGGATGGACATGGTGTTTTTTTCATCACATCTCCCTCCCTCTCTCACCTCCCTCTCAACATTTCTCAATCTCTTTCTTTTCCTTCCCCCCCCCCACCTCCCAGGAGAGCTGTGCTCGTATTTTGTTATATCGGGGAGCTAACAAAGAGATCAAGAACAACCATGGACAGACTGCCTTCCAGGTATGTGGTGAGTTGGGTCCAAGAGAAATTAAGAGTGGGGCATCCTGACCCAAACTACAGACAAAATATCTTCAGTCTGAGTCCCTGGACCTGTTTTCAGTGCCAAGTATTAACCACTGAGCATGTATGTAATTGTGGATTCAGGCTGACATAGTGTGCCAAGGAAAAACAATTCCTTGCCTAAATTTAGTTGACAGTCCCAACTAGAGTAGATCCATTGAATCAGTGGACTTGCCTATGTGTTAACTTGCCAAGTTTCCATTGATTATATCAGTGATCCCCAAACTTTGGTCACTCAGATGTTTTGGACTTTAGCTCCTAGAATTCCTGACTATGGGACAAGCTGGCTGGGGTTTCTGGGCACTGAAGTCCATAACACATGGAGGATCAAAGTTTGGGAATCACTGGATTAAATGAATCTGATCTATCTGGGACTGGCAACTGGATTTAGACTCACTTCATTCTGAAGATGCTGCCATACATTCTATGGTATTTCTTTTAAAGAAACCAGTCCTCTGTTATCACATTCTATAGCACTAAGATCTTTCTCCTTGCAGCTAGTGCTGCTGTTTCTGTGGACTGTCTTCTGCAGGGCACAGGAGATGGAGGAGTAGGGAGTAGTGTCCAATCTCCTTCTTGCACCAGATCAGAAAAGCCATCAGTGCTACTCAGTTTCCCTTTACACTGGTTCAACACTGAACCATCAAATGACTGTAGCAAAAGTCCTTGGGAATTCTGACAAAAAAACAGGACTTTTCCTTTTATATGTTTTTAATTATGTTGTAATAATTTTAATTTGTAAGCCACCTTGACCTCCAGCTTTTGGGAAAAGGTGATATATAATAAAGTTAATAAACAACAACAATAATAATAGCAGAACTTTTCAGGCAACTCTCTGGTGAGAGTTTTCCAAAGTGAGGGACAAAAGCAGGGAAGTTGTCTTGGGTTTTTCAAGCAAAACGCTTCTGAGAAATTCCCAGTTTGTCAGCAATTGAAGAGGAATGTCTCTCATTCATAAATGCATACATGTTCTCTCTATAAAAGGTGGCAGTCATTGCAGGAAACTTTGAACTGGGGGAGCTGATCAAGAACCACCGGGACTCAGATATGGGTAAGTTTGATGGAGGGGTGATTATCAAAATGTCTGTACTATAAATGTGATCAGATTCTCAGTGCAATCCTTTAGACATCTGCTCAGAAAGAAGTCCAATTGAGTTCAATAAAGCTTGCTGCATATAGGATTACAGCCTTACATGGTCAGGGGTATAATTACATATAGACATACACAATCCATGTTCAAACACTTAAAATAGGGAAGAACTCTGACAACTCTAATGCACTAAGGAGGCTGAGAAATTTTAACATATAATCCTAAACACAAAAGATGCCATTCCCAGGATTTTTTGGGGAAGGCCATGCAAACTCTACTCATTTAAAACTACTTTCCCCTGCCATGAGTGATGCTTACCCTAGTTTTTATACTTTTCCTCCTCCTACCTCCCAGACCAAACACCAGCACCCTGGTATCCTTGGACGACTTCTGGGTCCCCAGGACTCTTCACCATTAGTACATACCCTGGTCCTCCAACAGTTGGAGTCATTAACCATTTTAAATTTTCCACAGTGCTCCAAAGTACTCAATGTAATGTCACTGTCTAATGTATCATTGGACACTGAGACTACTATTTAAATTTCCCAAAGTGTCCTGGAGTAAACACTATCTTGGGCTTTCCAGGGCATAATTTATTAGCTTACACATTGTAAACCACTTTGGGCAGGGGTAGGCAACCTTTCCCCTTTAAGGGCCGAGGGACTTCAGCTCCCAGAATCCCAGGAGCTATTGGCCAACATGGGACTATTGGCCAACATGGCTGAGGCTTCTGGGAACTGAAGTCCCTCGGCCCTTAAAGAGGAAAGGTTGCCTACCCCTGACTTAGGGAGTGCTTAAGTGCACTGATAAGTGGTATAGAAATGAACTTGCTATTGCTATTGCTATAATGGGGAATTGCCACTGGGTAAGCCCACAGCCTTTGGGGCCCATGAATGAAGAAGAGAGCCGTGCAGGGCAGCTTTGGCAAAGTGCCCTCCAATCCGGAACTGATTCTCCTCTCTCTGTTTACTGCATTTCCTCTTCCCTGTTTCCTCTCTTGCTATTACCACATTGTCATGTGCCCATGCCTTTCTGTCTTCTTACATCCCTGAGGAAAACCAGACTGGGCATCTTTTGGTGTTGCTCTCCATATTTTTCCAGCAAAGCACTTTGGCTTCATTAAGCATTTTCCTTCCTGCTATCCACAATCCACACAGATTACCACATCCTTTTAAAGGGGATAGACTCCATCTTTTTCTGTTTTCCCATTCTTGTCCCTTCCATGATTGCCAGTCCCTGCTCATCCTAATCCTGTCCTCTCCCATTTCATGGCTACTTCATGCCCCTGCCATCCAATGCATTCTTCCTTCCTTCCTTCCTTCCTTCCTTTTGGAGAGGTAGCATGAGAGTTGGAAAGGCACCATTTTGGTATAGTGGCAGCAAAAGGAGTGGTCAAACATGGATGAGTTCATTGTTCTAAAAATGAGTACAAATCTAGCACTAGGAGTTTGCTTCAATCTAATTTTAAGTTAAGTTGAAACTTTTTGGAAAAACAATAATACTGATATTTCATACTTTCAGGGGCCTCTTATCATCTTCACATAAAAAGTCCATAAGCAGTATATCTTGGTTGCATCTTGAGAAGCCTATATCATAGCATACAACACTATATAATATTATACAGTATTATATTATACTAAGGACATTTGTAAACTGCCAAAAATAGTGGAAATTGAGTCCACTTTAAGGGTTAGGGTTAGTGCTAGGGAATCATGGGAATTGGTTTTTTTCCCCCTGAGATATTGAGCTTTCTCTGTCACAGAGCTCTGGTGCCACAATAAAATACAGTTCCTATGATTCCCTAGCACTAACCCTAACTCTTAAAGTGGACTCAGTTTGCACTATTTCTAGGAGTCTGCAAAGGCCCTAAGTGTGTTTTAATTTTAATGATGGATTTCCAGAATCTTTCTGAGTTATACTGGTGGGACGTTTCCATGGAGCAATGCTGCCATGTTAGAATGTTATCAAGCTGTCATGTCAAGGGACATACCCATGGTCACCAACACCAAGACACAACTTCTTTACATTGTAGCCGGTGGAAACACATGGAGAAATGGCACCATAGTGACACATTTGATTTTAAATGATTAGGTTTATCATAAGACATGGGGAGGGACTGTCAATATCAAGAATTGAGGCTGAGTAAACAAGGAGTGCCTTGTTTGGATTGCCAGTAAGAAATCACCATGTCCCATGTAATCCAATGAAATTTATCCCTGGCCTAGGGATTTGCTTTTTTTAAGTAAGAAAAAACAGTGTTCTTTGGAAATTTACAGGCCCACCTAATATCACTTGGTCTGCACTTTGTCTGAGTTAGCTTCACACATACACATGTTTCTGCACCAACCTTACTCATACCCTATTATGTGTTTGGTCATATGGACTTTTCCCAAAAGTATTAAACCTTACATCCCATCTCCCCAAAGATTGACCTTATCATTATTTCTTCCCAGTTCTCCTTTCTTTTTCTTTAACATCGCTGTCCCGTTCAGTCCCTTTCCAGGAGACCCCACAATATGCTAGCCGACGCCGAGATGGCTCCCAGAGCCTGACAGTGCCCCATACCTTGCTGAGAGCCAACAGTGACACCAGCATGAACCTTCCAGACTGGATGCTTTATGCCCCTCCTTCCACCCCATCTGGCACTGTAGCTGTACAGGGACAGAAGATCACCACAGGAACCCTGCGCAGTTCCAGCAGTCCCCGTGGCGCTCGCAGCCGTTCCCCATCACGTGGGCGCCACACAGATGAGGCAAAAAAGCAGCGTGGTCGCCCCAGGTATTTTTCATACTTCATACTTCAGAATTGGCTTTGGGTGAGTGTGAGACATCTGACTCGCACACTGCAACAGTGGGGTGAGGCAATGGTGCAACTCTGAGCTTAATGGTCTTCCCAACTGGTGAGCTCTTTAGATCATAACTCACATCACTTAGGTTTTAGGATCCTCTTGTCCTCGTCCTCTCATAGGACCCTAGACATTTCCTTCAAAGTTCTAAACTGATGGCAATATTAGGGTGAAGGCCTTGGTTCCTGGTTTGCTTTGGAAGAGGATAAAATCTAATGGGTAAGAGCACCAGGGCCTAAAAGACTGTGTGAAGGTGCAGTGAAACCAGTTCAATGAGCATTTGACTTATAGTGAAAATATAAGGAGAAGGCCCATACCTGCTCTGGCGCTGACATTACACGTGTAATGCAACCCCTCCCTTATCCAGCCCAAAAAGTAGCTTTTCCAAGTATTACCACACAAACATTTGCAAAGAAAAGTTCTCTCTATATATGGTCATAATGCACAGGTCTCCTGCCAAGGGAGACTCTTATAGCTCAATATTGCATAGAGACCTCTGCATAAATAGTTGTACCTGGGAGACTCCTTCTGTACAGATGCTTGTGTGGTACCTATGTGTGTCATGAGGAGGGGTTACATTGTGTACATGACACTGGAGTCACAGAGCCATTACTTGGCAGACACCCCACTCACTGTTCATATGGTTACTTTTGGTGGAACCGTACATTGAAATAGGACTCCGAAAGCCAGGATTTCTGTGATAAGGGCATTTAGGACAAAAATGGATCACAGAATCTTAGGATCACAGAAATGGATCACAGAATCTGCAGGAATATAGAACAGAATCACTCCTGAATAAGCCATCAAACCTCTGTTTAGAAACCTCCACAACTGAAAAGAACCACACTTTAAACAACCTATTCCACTCTTGAACATTTTTGAATTTCTCCCAAAATGAGGATATGTTGCAAGAGACCCAAAACTCTGTGTTCTGCATTATTGTTGTTTTTAATTAGCTATGAAAAAACAAAGGTACAAGATAATTTTTGGACCTGGGGTGGAATCACAAGGGAGAAATCATGTGAATTTAATATAGCAAATTCATTCTCTGAGTGTGGATCCTTATGTAACCAAAGTGGGACTATCCACACACAAGAGGGGACATCATTAGGAACCCTAAGGTTTACAGAAGTACAAAACATATTTGCACTCAGGTTCAGGATTCATGTGTTATACTTGGCTACGTCTTGGCCTCTCTTTCACTCTCTCCCTTGGCAGTTCCAGTGGATATCAGAAAGAGTCTGCTGGAGGCAGCACGCTGAGCAGCCGGGGTGTGAAGCGGAAACTCTATTCAGCTGTGCCTGGCCGCACGTTCATGGCTGTGAAACCATACCAGTCCCAGGCCGAGGGTGAGCTCTCCATCAGCAAGGGCGAGAAGATCAAGGGTACGTTGATCTCTGCGCACACCCTTGGATTGCCCAGGGGTTCTCCCTGAGCCCACAATGTCTGGGTTCTTTGGGAGAAATCACTGGGCTTAGCACAGGGGTTCTCAAATTCTGTCGTAGGCAGCCTTTCCAGCTGAAGAAGTGAAAAGAATGTGCACCCCAAAAAGGACATTTTTTTAAAAATCCTACAAGTTGCCCCTTCCCCTGTCCTGATACAAGAGAGATCTGAAATCAGTGGAAAATGGAAGACAACTCAAATATGACTCATTTGCCTTGGGCATTTCTTGATTATATATTATAGGTTTCACAATATACACACATACAGTTCACTCAACACAAGCAAGGAAACCCAGACATCATACTGAAAGGTATTTGGGAACACTGAGCAATCAAGATATATACTGATTGTAAAGGGCAGGATCTATCTATCTATGTATGGGGAGGCTGTTTCCTACCTCACACTTTGAGAACCTTTTGTTTTCCTGATACAAGTAGAGTTAGAGTCTTGGTGACTGTGAGGCTTGTTTTGTATTGCTGTGTGCTGTCTTTAGTTGGTGTCTAGAATGTCTTGGTGTACATCTGTCAGCCACATGTGAGTGGTTTGTGGTCTCTAATTGTATGTGTTTGTGTCCAGAGAAGAGTTTCCAGGTCAGAAGTTTGTTGAAGAATTGTGCATTTGAATTGTGAAATAAGATTCATCTGTTACATTCAGAGCTTGGAATTAATCACTTACAAATAACTAGTTACTTGTCATAAATTCATTTTTTCCCAGTTAAAAAGGTGTACAGTGTCTACATTCCATTGCAATTATCAATTAATGAGGGGCAACTCGACTTCTTTTGCAGTGTAACTGTAAGTCTTTAGTTATTTTTATAGTTATGTGAATTTGTCCTTTGTAAATAGTAAGTAGTAGAGGAGGACCATCATGTGGTTCATGTGCTAGCTCAGGCTATGCCTGATACTGTTGCCTAGGGCTCTGTGGTGACAGTGAACAACAAAACGGATGGGAGGAGAGTGGGTTCTGTATTACAAGGCCAGCAGCTTGTAGTATTCAGTAATAACTATATTGAGAGGTTGAGTCTCAGAACTATAATTTATTTAGTTGATTTAAGGCATTTATTTACTGCCTCTTAACCCACCAATTATTAGTTACAACTGTAACTTTTTTTAAAATCACCTTCTAACCTCTGGCTACATTCTTCTGAATGTAGCTGCCTGATTTGAGGTTATGGTGTTTGTCCATTTAGTTCAGTACTGTCTATTCTGATTTTGCAGCAGCTTTTCAGGGTCTCCAGTGGAGATCTTTTGCCTAATACATTAGATGAAGATGCCAGGAATTGAAAGTGGGATCATCTGCATACAAACCATGTATTCTTATCACTGTGCTATGATCCCTCCCCCTTCAAAGGGACAGACATAGAAATAAAAGGGTACTCATGGTGACCTAGTCAGCCTGTGACATTCTAGGACAGTCATTCTTTAGTTATGTTATATCAGAAGCCACTGTTGTGGTTTATTCTACGAGGGCTATCACAGTCTTTTAGCAGTCATTGCTCTGGAAGATACTTCAAAGCCGTATGTGTTAGAAAGTTGCTTTTGCGTTCCAGTGAAGTTGTCCTGAGCAGGGTGGAAAGAATGGAAATAAGAATACAAGTTAAACCAAGCAGGGAATCTTTTTTCTGATGAGTGGAATCAAGCCAGTAGTGAGCACAGTGAGAATCAAAAGTATTGTGCATACTCTTGTTGTCTCTCTCTTTCTGCCCTCCTAAATTGATTTTATCTCTCCCTCTCCCTTTTCTATCCAGTGGGTTATCAGGGGAGGAAAAGATCACTTTTGCCAAAAGTCTGAACTGAGATCTTTCAGAGGGTTTTTGAAATTAGGTTGAGGGCTGAAAGTTGTATCTCTCTGCCCCAAAACAATTGATGTATGTAGAGAATAACTAATGAAACCTATATAAGGAGACATGCACTGGTATTATTAACAACTTTATTATGGATGCAAGAATTTTATTAAAACCAGGCCACTCAGAGCAACACAGCCTTTGCAGACTGCTAGAAATAGTGCAAACTGAGTCCACTTTAACTGCCCTGGCTCAGTGCTAGGGAATCATGGGAATTGTATTTTTTTTTTCTGGGACATTGAGCCTTCTCTGTCAGAGAGCTCTGGTGCCACAATAAACTACAGTTCCCATGATTTCCTAGCACTGAGTCAGGGCAGTTAAAGTGGACTCAATTTGCACTATTCCTGGCATTCTGCAACTCATTACAGTCACCTGATCTTTTATGACAGGGTGACATCTACTAAATAGTAACATGGAGAAATGTTTAAATAATTGCAAAGGATTCACAAATAGCAGTTCAGATGCCTGACTGCTGTTATGTTTCTTAACTTTGTAGGTCACCTTGTTTTAAATAGTGTTCTATCAATAATGCAAATATGTTAAAATATCAATGAAGCAATAAAAGTACAACATTTTTAAAAAACATAAAAACAAAGATCAACAAAATAAATAAAAATGAGCTAAGACTAGTTATAGCATCCAGGTTACAAGTCAATCTAGGGGCTACAGAGCTTTCTAAATATCAGTGGCCAAGATCCTGCATGATGATGTCGTAGCTGCTTTAACTCCCCATCCAACCCCTGAAACCCACCTTAAAAGCCAGTCAGCTATCTGGAGCAATGAAAATCTGTTCTGCTGGTGAGTAGTACAGCCCCCTCTCACCAGTAAGCAATGCTGCAATGAAGAGTTTCAATGGGTTCTGATGGGGTCTTTTCTTCTGCTTCTTGCAGCATGTCTTGCTGCTGGGAGAGGGCTGGCCACATCCTGCAGTGCCCTGCCCAAGCACTAGAAGAACAGCTCTGGATGGCTGATGGGCTTTTAAAGTGGATTTCAGGGTCATGTGCAGTTGCAAATGAGAATATAAAGCAGTTACAATGTCCTAAGTCTAACTTGTGACATTGTTAACTAACAGGATGCCAGCCAGTGGACTTGCCTGCCAATAGAAGGGCATTAGAGATGGACCCAGTTGGGGTTCCTTTGGCAAAAAGTTCCAGAGCCTGAAGACAGCCTTCTGTAAGCCTTCCATTCAGTTTCCACCAAATGTGTTCAGATGTTAAAAGAACTTCTTAAAACCTGGGTGTGTATGGGAGAATGTCATATATTTAAAGTCATTGACTCCCAAATCCACTACAATTCTCCAAGTCAGTGCATTAAAGCATAAATAGAAGGAGGAGAAGAAATTAGATCACTGCATTGTCTGAAAGAATCTGAAGTACAGATTTCCTCAACCTGGTACCCTCCAGCTATGTTAGCCTGTACCTCCCATTATTTATGGCTGTATTGCCCCGGGATGATGGAAGTTGTAGTCCAGTACTTCTTGCAGGATGCTAGTTTTGAAGAAGCCTGGTTCAGAATTTCTCTGAAGATGCCAGCCACAGATGCTGGCAAAACGTCAGAAAGAAACTCTTCTAGAACATGGCCACACAGCCCGAAAAACCCACAAAAAACTCTGGTTCAGAACATTGATGTTTTCACCTGCTTTTATAAAAATGGAAAGAGAGAAACAAACAATGAGATTAAAGTTCCACACTGTGTAACTCAATACAGCTAAAGTGTATTTGTTCATCAGCTAGCACAGTCATCCCCAAATGCAGGGAATATTTGAGAAATGATCAAAACATGGCCTTCAGAACCTCCAGATCTTTAAAAAAAATTAAAGCAATAACCAAAAAACAGCAACACATTACATTCAGCTTTTTAATCTAGAAGTTAGGCCAAGGGGTGGTGGATATGCCTCTGTTGTGGGTGGAGATTCAGTCTTGGTTTTCTCACACCTTGCTGACTCTGAGTAAGGTGAACGGTTGTCCCACTTTTGTACATAACATGTTTACGCCCCTGACTATGCCTGTTTTCTTTTCAGTGCTGAGTGTCGGGGAAGGCGGCTTCTGGGAAGGACAGGTCAAGGGCCGTGTAGGCTGGTTCCCTTCAGAATGTGTGGAGGAAGTGCCCAACAAGTCACAGGAAGGGAGGCAAGGTAGGTTTTTCAGTATACAGAGACCCTAATATGGCAAACCTGCCAAGCACATTCTGAGTAGCAAACCAATTCTCTTATGTAGCCATCCATGCACAAAGAGGAATTAGCAGACTTGAGGAAAACTGTTTTCTAATACCTCTTTGCAGAAGTACTCCCCTCAAATGGCACATGGGGAAATCCAAAAAGAGATCAGTGAGGACTAGGCATATTTAGTGGGTATTTAATGCTGTCAGTCTGAGTAGGAAAAATGGAATGTCAAGGGAACTGTAAACAGAGTATCCTGTAAGAAAGAGAGTAAATGTGGTATAGTGGTTTGAGACTTGGTCAAGGACTCTGGGAATCAGGGTTCACATCCCTGCTCTGCCATGGAAACTCACTGGGTGACTTTGATAAATCACCCTCTGTCAGGCTTAAAGGAAGAAAATGGTAAATTTCATCTGAAAACCCTATGAGAGGGTCTCCTTAAGTTAGAGTCAACTGGAAGGCACATAACAACAACAACAAATCCTGGACGAGAGCATGGTTTTCTGCAACCCTGAAATAGCACTGAGCCGAAAGTAGCTTCCCATATTGGCAGTCTCATTTTCCCTTGATAGGCTCTTCATAGAAGGATACTACTATCTACTACATAGCATCATAGCATCATAGAATCATAGAGTTGGAAGAGACCACAAGGGCCATCCAGTCCAACCCCCCTGCCATGCAGGAACTCCCAATCAAATCCTTCTGGGACACTGTTGAAGACAAAATGTATGCCTTCATTGAGTGGCAGGGGCAGCCATTTCATGTCCCTACTTTCAAAAACAATATTTTAAGAATGGCTCCATGTTTTTCTCATTCTTTTTTATCCCTCTTACCCAATCCACCTTTCAGCCAACACGAATATGCTGAAAACATTCTTAGTGGAACCTATTGTACAGTGTTACTCTGAATGGCAACACACCACTGTAACTTTCTGTTGCAGATCCCACCTCTATTCCTGATTTTCTTAGGCTTGGTATCGTCACAGGCCTATTTCATTTTTCTGCGATTCAATTTTACCAGCCCTCCCGACACCCCACTGTTCTACTTGAACATTAATTAATAATCAATGCAGACAGTTGCATTTTTTTTCAATGGATAACATGCAGACCCCCTTTGGATGTTATATTTCCATGTTTGTGTATTAAAAACTTATGGACCAAAAAGGCCACTGAGTGGAGGAACAATCAGAATACATTACAAAATTATGCTTCATTTACCGTATATACTTGACTATAAGTCGACCTCATGTAAAAGTCAAGGGCAGGTTTTGTGGCCAGAATTATGGCTTTTGATATGACCAGTGGATAAGTCACGGGTATACTTAGGAGCATGTAACAAATGATATAAAGGATGAAGCAAAGGAAAATAATGCCAAAGAACTTACAAAATTCTGGCAAGCATAACTGTTTGTGCTCACCCTAAAGGCTAGATGGATGAAGAGGGAATTATGACTGGTATTTTCCCACCCAGGTATTCATAAAGGCCAGAAGCAGTGCCCAGGTAGATAGAGTAGAGAGGGGAAGTGGTTCTTTTAGCTTTTCCTAAGATGGATTAAGCTCTCGCCTTTTGCCAGTTGACCCATAAAAGTCAAGAGTTTTGACCCATGGATAAGCTGACCCAGGTTTTTTGAGTCAATTTTTAACAAAAATTTCTAGACGTATACATGAGTATATACAGTACTTCCATGATCTTATTACAGATTTTCTTTTCAGAATCTGAGTTTTTCCCTCCTCTTTTCATTTCTTTTTCTTTTTGTAGCATGCCACCCAAGTACTGGGGTACTCTCCTACTGGGAATTATCACCTCTCTATACATTCAGCCCCTGTCTTTCTTCTACTGGAGATTATAGAGGGTTTGAATGGATCGTCCTTCCAGCCCCTTCCAGCTGGATGAATCTAGGATTTTATGATTTCCTGTCCTGCATTCTGTCATCATACAGTCATGTTTGTCATGAAATGTTCTTGTGCACAAACAAATATCACTAAAGATAGCTGTGGCGATTTAAATAGGTCACATTTCCTCGAGTTACTGAATGTATTTCACTCCCAGGATGTAGCCTTTCTTGCTGTCATATATTTAATTTCCTTTTCAATTACATGTACCCTTCTGTGTTTCACCAAAACAAAACAAAGAAACAAGAAAAACAACCTGGAACATTTACTGGACTTGTGATACTCCTATACTCATTTGAACTGCACACATACACAGTGAAGTTTACATCACTGAAACTTTTCTCCACATTTAAAACTGCTACCATAGATAACTTACTTTGAGATGCTTTGAGATGAAGCTTTAATTGGGTAGTCACAGAATTTCACAGAACAGTCACTGAATTTTACAGGGGTAAGGCCCTTCCCCTCCTGTACTTTCCCTGTCTTTTTTCTTTACATCCATGCATGCACATGCACACATATCTACCCATACACATTATGGAGGGAAAAGCAGGAGTATCTGTGCGGTGTTTTTAGACTGGCAACACTAGGAATCCTCCATCTGGAAGCCTCCAAGTGCTATCTACTAAAGCAGGTTGTGTTAGTAAACTGACCCAAACTGTTTCCCTTTTTCTTAAATGTAAGGCTATTGAACAGACTGTTTTAGAATTTACATTGGCTGTCTTTGGGAGCACTATTTCATAATTACAGTTTAAAATTCACTTATCAGCAAAGAGGCCTTGAAGGGAAGCAGTCTACATATTACCACTTCATGTTCAAGCAACAACAAATAGAGATTTGACCTTGGGTGGTTTCATAGAAGCTTTGAATCCTCAGTCACCCTGCCTAAAATACAGAATTCTATAGGGGAGTCCAGACAATGATGTTTTCCAAGGTTTTTTTACTCTTCTTCTGCCTCTTTTCTTTTTTAAAAAAAAAACTGTTAAGGAGAAGAAAACAGAATTGCTACACAGCGAATTTTAATCTGTAACACTAGCAGCCTTATGACATCAGAAAAGAGAGCTGAAATGGAGCAGGAGAGTAGTGGCTTTCTCCATACCTCTCTGCATGGCATCATAGGACTTCTGTTCTATTCCTGAGGGAGATGGTAATAAAAGCATACCTTTTGTTGCTCTGGAAAAATCCATTCAGCAAAAGGCACACTTTTATAACTGACTTCCTCGGGAAGAGAATGAAACTGCTATAAACAGCATGCGGAGAGGCACCAAGAAAGACTCTACTCTCCCACTCCTTTGGCTTTCTTTTTTCATGTGATAAGTCTCTAGGTGTCCTCTATCTGGAAACACCTCTAGTCCCAGCCAGGGTCTGGTGTTGTGATTCAAAAGCAAAAAGGTGCTGTACCAAACAAGGCGAATTTGTCCTACAATATGTTTTTACACTTAATAGATCAAAATGAACCTCACCACCTGCAAAGTGAGAAGTGGCAGCCTATGCACTTGATATCACCATTGCTCAGTACAGATAAGAAGCAGTTTTCTTTTTCTTTTCTTTACTTTCTTTTTTCCTTTTTTTTGGTAGTAAAGTTGTAGCAAAGTTACATTTCAAAGGTAATGTGATGGGTATTGGTGGATGTAATATATAACACTCATTTTTTTTCAAGATTTACTTTTAGAGATAATCTTTAGAGTAATGATAATGATTAGCCATCAGTCACTGCCCATGGTGCCTTAGAGAATGTACATATGTAGTAATAGCAAATATAAAAGAAGCATCTCTCAAACATCCAAAAGAAAGGGAAAAAATAGTGTCATGGTAGTGCTTTATTATAAAATAGTATAGGATAAATGGAACATATATAATTGTTTTTTCTCCTTTTCCCTCTGCTTTGTGGTTGCCTCTTCTTCCTTTTCATGGAGACCTCTTCCTTTTCTGGAACAGGCAGACCTCACAGGCACCAAAACTTGTGCTGCCACTCAGTGGCTGCTAGAGGAACTGGTAATAAGAATGGGAGGTCCTGCAATTGAAAAAAATATAGAGTTGTGTGTACCAAAAACCCCATCCCTAATCCACATTCCATCTCCTTTTTCCTTTGCAGAAAGTCGTAGTGATAAAGCCAAGCGACTCTTCAGGCACTACACAGTGGGCTCCTATGACAGCTTCGATGCTCCCAGGTGAGTGAATAATCCCCCAAAATTAGTCTGTGTGTGATCTTGTGTGGGGCATCCTCATGTGGACATGAACCATGCAAAGGAGCATAAGTGTGCATCGGTCTTAGCCTTTTAAGACCATGAAGGTCATAATTTCTTCTGGTAGACACACACTGTGTGGGACACTGTGGCTCAGTGGTTAAGATGCTGACTCTGATGATTGCAAGATCGGCAGTCAGCAGTTTGAGGCCCAAGTGCCGCATGATGGAATGAGCTCCTGTCATTAGTTCCAGCTTCTGCCATCCCGGCAGTTCAAAAGCATATAAAAGTGCAAGTAGATAAATAGGTACCACTTTGGTGGGAAGGTAACAGTGTTCTATGCAGTCATGCTGGCCACATGATCATAGAGTAGTCTTTGACAATGCTGGCTCTTTGGCTTAGTAATGGAGATGAGTATCACCCCCTACAGCTTGACAAACTTGTCAAAAGGGAAAACCTTTACCTTTATACACACACTAAACCATTTCCATTGTTTAGTTGTTCAGTGTCATTCATGAAAATCTAAGTGCTCCTGCTAGACTGAATGGCAAGGCTTCTGGCCTTACCGAGTGAATCACCAAACAGTCTCTTTGGGCCAAGCATGGAGCAAAGAAATATATTAATTTAAAACTCAAGCAGAACTGTTATAGGGGCAGGCAGTCCTCTTTGTTATTTAGAATGCACTGGGTATGAGAAAATAAGTAAAGGTAAAGTTTCATACTTTTAATAAACTATCATTCATTATTAATTACCCAACTCTAATGACTGGAAACATAAAAGTATGAAACTGGTTGTTGGTGTTACAGAAGGATAATATATCACTGGGTTTAAGACACCTCAGTACATTTATGAAGGATGCAAAGTGATTTTTCTGTTCTGAGGGCACAGCAGAGTACCATATTTATGTAAAGTTTGTTTCTTTGTTTTGTTGTTCTTTGATATTTCTTCCTCTGTGGCCTCTGGAATACACACAGCTTAAAAGAGACTGCTGGGTGGAGCTGATGCACCTCAACAAAATGATTTTTCCTGCCTACTCTAACATGGAAGGAAGCCTTGTTGAACAAGGTGGCACTTAATTCCAAGTAAACATGCATAGGATTATATTGGGGGAAGAACGTGCTTTGTTTGAAGAATCTAACCATATTTAAAGAATATGATTCAAAGAGTCTAATTTTTCTTGTATTCCTTTATAGGATGTAGCTTGGCTCACTGGCTTGAATAATCTAGTGAAAGCTATTCTGTAGGCATCCCTCTTTGCTCTCGCTATCTGCCTATGCCATTCTGGAGTCTGAATTATGTGGCCATGGGGTAGAGGACAAGGAAAACACTAATGTATGGAATAAGGGTAGACTGGGTGATTCCCTAATAGGTTCCAACTTGTTTGATTCTGTCAGGGATTTTGAAAGTATCAAAGACCTTTCCAGATGTGAGACAGGGAGTAGCGGGAGGAGGACTTGTACTAAAAAGGTAAAGGGAGACCAGTGGAAAAGATGGACTGTGGGGACCTGAAGGAAACGTGGAGAAAAGATGATCTTTCAGGTGGTGTTGGACTGCAGTTCCCATGAACCCTCATTATTGGCTATGCAGGTTACAACTGATGGGAAGAGCAGTCCAATAACATCTGGAAAGCACATTTTTCCCAGCCCAAGAAATAGCCATGTTTGTCAGTTGTAGCCAAAACAACAGTGTGTTATGGCACCTTAAAGGCAGCCAGATTTATTATGTTATAAGCTTTTGTGATCTAGAATTTGCTTCATTGAATGCAGGAGGATGAAGTGACTGGGATCAAGAGATTTCATACACACACGCACACACACGTCCCATGGGAATAGTGGCTTTGTTTTCTTTTATCTGTGCTACCTGGAAGCATGTTGGATTATGGTAACATGTGACTGACTGTTTAAAAAAGGGGTGGGTGGGAATTTCCAAATAAATTGTCAAAGCTCAACATGAAGAAAAGGGATGATTTTTTAAAGCCAGGGATGATAACATGAAATGTATGAAGGTTGTTGTTTGAAATTAAAAGAATGCTGTTAGCAGCAGCAGTGGTGTGTTCTTTTAATCACTGAGTTACTAAATTACATTAGAGAAGAAATCCAAATATATAGACACACGACATTTTTATCCTGTCCTCCCTGCTAAGATGCTCACAGCAACATACAAAGTCCTTTTCCTCTGACATGCAAATATTTTATTTCTTAAGAGACCTATAATGTAGATCAACCTGAAAGGAGATTCATGGCTGAGTAGGGATTTGAGACAGGAATTTATTGGGCTTGATCTGACACTGCTGATCAAGTTGTTCCCACCCTGGTTTCTTCCGATATGCTGGGTGGTTATGTTGGCTGGGGATGATGAGAATAATATTCCAGCAAAACTGGAAGGCACTAGTTGGAGGAAGCTACTCTAACCACTACACTGCACTGGCTTCATAGGTCAAGCCAAGCATGATGATAAAAATCTCTTATGTTTAAATTTAAAACTACCCCAGTCACACAGAAATTTAGTGAAAAGAGGATCTGATTTAAGGAGTCAAAGGGACATGTGATCCTCCTCCTATGGCATATCTCCTTTCCAGCTATCTTCCCAAGAATCATTTTGTCAGATAATGCAGCAGGTTGATGGTAGGAGGATTCTGTAATCTTTACTGACTAGCTCATTTTGCTGCTTTAAAGCACTATCAATCCATTTTCCACAAAAACATAGCTCTCCACATATCACATTTAGTTCTGGCTTAACTGCTACATTTGCCAAATTAGGTGGTAAAAATCAAAAGCAGATTTCCTCAAATCTGCTACTCTCCAGATCCAATTTTATCATTCTTGCCCATTTCCCCATGTCCAGAACATCTGGAGGACTGCAGGTTGAGGAAGGCTAAATCAAAGCAGCTTGTCCTGGTTTTGCATCTGACATATTCAGAATTCAGTGACTAGAAAGTTGAGCTTCATTAGACATCAGAGGAAGAGTCATCTTGGATCAGACCAAAGGCCTATCTAGCCCAACAGTCCAGTCTCTATAGACTGTGCAACTATTGGCCTGGAAAACCAGCCTGTTTCATCCCTAAAAGCTCCCATAACCTATGGAAAAACCTACCTTTTCCTCTTAGTACACAGATCCCTGCTATTTGTGGAGAGTGTAGCAAAATGATCTTTATTACTGTTTCCTACATGTGGAGGAAGGAGCCAATTTTTCAGTTCTCTTATTAGACTAATTATGGTAGCACCCACTGCTTCCAGATCTAGTTACATGAATCATTTACACAGCACTCACAATGCACAAAGTATTTTATTATCATAGTTTGGCAAGCAGCCTGATAAAAAGAATATGGAAAGTCTAACCTGCCCGGGACTATCCAATAAACTGAGATCGGAGTGTAGGCCAACCACATTCAACAAGACCTGTGTTCAGATCTGTTCTCGTTCCACATTTCTCTGTAACTCTTCACACCTATCTCTTATACATACCTCAAAAATCTTGGACTGTTGTTTTCCTTTCATAGAGATCCCTTTGTGCTCCTCCCTTGTCTGAAGTACTCCAGGATCCCTGGCTTGGGGCCAGTCTAAAACATTTTGCTGCCAGATGGCATCTCTGCCACTCCATGTTATTTGCAGGAACCAATCCAATTGCTAGTTGAACTTTCCTTTAACACTAGCAATGGGATAGAGTCCCCCAGCACACCTGAACAGATGACTGTTACTGCTTCCCTCCATCATTTCTTTCCTGAAGTAATTGACTGACTCTGCCTAATAGTGGGCTTTAACTTCTTCTTCTTTTTCTTAGAGAATTTTCAATTTTTATCTAAGCCAGTCTTGCCCAGATCTGGTCTCCACAAATGACATAATGGGAAAGTGGAAGCATTTGTATCATTTCTGTGATACAAGGAAACATGTTTTTGAGTGCTCCTATATACACACTACTGCAGTCGAGATCGCCAGTGTGGCATAGTTGTTTGAGTGCTAGACTACAACTCTGAAGACTAGGGTTTAATTCCCAGCTCGGCCACAAAACTCACTGGGTGACCTTGGGGAAGTCACACACTCTCAGCCTCAGGGGAAGGCAATAGCAGACCTCCTCTGAACAAAATTTGCCAAGAAAATTCTGCAGTAGGGTCTGCAGAAACGACTTGAAGGCACACAACAACAAACTGCAGTCTAAATCCATGCAGCACATTCTATTAATTCAAGTCTCTCTCACCTCATTGTGCTACACATTTAGCCAGCATGAGCATCCTCTTGCAACTATTAGGGCTTCAAGAACCTCATAGAGTCTCTGGTACTGGTGCCTTATTCTTTCCCTCCACCATTTTAATTTCCCACAGTGTGCCACATTGATGGTACATTGGTCTCTCCAAGGCATTGTGGCAAATTTAAGATCCTAACAGCCTAATGCCAGAATGGGCAAAGTGTAGCCCATGCTTCCCCCCAGGACCATTTTTGTGACCCCAGGTCAATTTTTGGTCCACAATGACCAAAAATTCATTCTAGGGGATATGGCCACCATGTTTCAAGTCTCCCCATAGTCCCCCAGGGGTAAAGACAAAACTGCCCAAGAAGATCCCCCTCCCCTCAAATTGTGCCCAAAGGCTCTCTGGGATCCAGGAAGGCCCAAAACATGTCCCTATGTTTCCTAGAAAGCATTTGGGGTATTTTTCTGGGAGCAAGTGTGGTGCATCAAATGGCCCTCCAAGGCTTCCTGGAAGGCTAATGTGACCTCTTAGTTTTCCACAGTTGCCTACCCATGGCCTACTGGCATACCAGCAAGTAAATACACAGAGAGGCCCAGAGAGGCCCCTGTGCCTAAGATTGCAGGGTTGTTGTTGTTAACTGCCTTCAAGTCAACTTCGACTTATGGTGACCTTATGAATGAGAGACCTCCAGGTCTCTCATTAGCAGCCCTGGTCAGGTCTTGCAGACCCAGAACCATGGCTTGATTGAGTCTGTTCATCTATAATGCATTCTTCCTCTTTTCCTGCTGCCTTCTACTTTACTGAGTGAGCATTTTCTAGTGAGTCATGTCTTCCAAGCTTGATTTGCTCTAGAACCTTTTCATTTTAGCAGTCCACAGTATCTGCAGAACTCTCCTCAGCCCCACATCTCAAACGAGTTGATTTTCTTCCTATCTACTTTCTTCACAACCATATATAGAAATGGGAAATATGATGGCATCGACAATCCTAACTTGGGTATTTAATGATATATCTTTACACTTCAGGATCTTGTCTAGTTCCTTCATAGCTGCCCTTCCAAGTCCTGAAAGTTTATCACATGGGAGAAATTGGGAGTTTCAACAATGATTAACTGGCCAAAATCGCACAATTGACATTTAAAACGTGCTTAAAATGACATTAACACAAGTGCCATTATCTCATGAAGAACCAGGGAATAACCAGGCAAGAAACAGCAATTCCGTGAATGCCTTACTATTGTTTCTTGCCTGGTTTTTCATGGAATAATGGCACTTTAATCATGTTTTGTCTCAACGTCGTGTGAAAACTATTTGCACACAAGCGTGGGTTAATCACGGATTCTGCACAGGATAACAGTGCTTTATGTGTGAAAACCATTCGCAGAATTGTGGGTTAATCATGAGTTAATTACTGTTTATACTTCCAATTTCCCCCCATGTGATAAACCCCTTAGTCTTCTTCTGATTTCTTGATTGTAGTCACCATTCTGATTAATGACTGACTCAAGGTATGGAAAACCTTTTAACTATTTCAGTGTTTTTATTGTCTATTCAAGGACCAACATGCATTTTAAACCCTAAAGTAAGGAGAGAGAAAAGGATTTTAAATTATGGATGAGGAAAAGATTGAAGATCCTCCTTACTCTCCATAACTTGCCATCACTTTTTTGATCTGAACTGTGCCTTCTGAGGACTATTGGGCCACAGTTATAAGCTTTATTGTGTAATGTGTAGTTTGTCCCTCACTATTACTGAGGCACTTTTCCATGGTGAATATGTCTAATCCTTTTTTTCTAAAACCTGCTCCATTACCAGGACATATTATGGAAGACAAGCTTCTTTGTCCTCTCATGCCTGATGATTCTTACCCTCTTTCACCTTCTCTTGGCTCCACAAAGGACTTGGGGGGGGGGAGAGGGAGAGGGAGAGAGAGAACAGCTGCCAAACTGATGAACCTTGCAGTTTCTATCTCTCTTTTATCTGCATGTTCAGGCCATCTGTGTAAATTGGACAGGGTTTACAGCTGTGGAGGGGGGAATGAAGGCATTGCTCCCCAAATAAGAATTCTGCCTCTCAAAATAATTTTTTCCCTGCAATCCCCAAAATTCTAGCATTGTGGAGAGTGAGATTCTGAAAATCCCTCATATCTAGAATTTGCTGTTTTCACATTCCCTTGGTAGCTTTGCTGCCTCTTGTCTTTGGATGCCTAAATTGCATTTCTGAATGCTCTGCTGAAGTTTTACGTTACTGTAATAGTAGAAATTTGAAGACTAAAGGAAAAATTATTTGAAGGGGCAGTGTCATTTTGCCCTCCCCACAGTAGCTATACTTCCACCCCAGAGCCAGTCAGAGAAGGTAGATCTGGATCCATTGGCACATCTCTGGGTGATAGAGTGACAAGGATTTTTAGTTTCCAGTTGTTTTCCTTTCTTCCCTCCCAAACTATACTGATGAAATGAAGAATTCTTGGGGTAATTAGGACTGGATTTTTATGTGGAAAGATTATGAGCTTCCAGTTCAGTTCTGGTATTCAACATATATTCCTCAGCTAAGGATTCTGTCTTCCTAGGTATCTGTCTTTTGCATCAGGCTGTGCTGAGTAGAGTCTGAGTTTTGCTAAAAACAAAGGTCAGGCCCATGAGTCTGATAGCTGCCTACCCATGATGTTGACTCATATTCCCTACCTCCCTTTCTGAAGCCCTGTATTTCTTTTCCCATCTCTTTAGTGAAACCTGCTAATTCTAATCCATGTTCCACAGTTGCCTGTGAATTTTTCCCTACCCCACTACTATGAGTCTGTCCTTTCCCAGGACCATCACTATTGTCCTCTTTTGAGACCCACATGCCACAGGAAATAACTTGAATGTTTCCAGAACTGGCTCTCTTCCTCTGCTCTGCCCGTGGCCCCTGGTAGTGACCCCAATTGAAATACACAGGGCACCAGAGTTCAATCTGGCTCTTATTCCTCACCGCCCCGCCACTACTACCACCGCCCTCCCCATCGCCCTGAATCCTTTCATTTGGTTCTTCTTCCCCAGCAGACCTAGTTATTCCACGCCCGTGTCTCTCAGATGCTCTGATTTGCACTGCACTGCATTCCATGCTGCCGGCAAACGTCCTTGAGCCTAGCAAGAGAAGGCATTGCATTTCAGGCTGGGCTATTATTGAATCTGGAAACAGGGCCTCTAGGTCGAATTGCTGTGGGGTCTGCATGCCCATGTGCAAGTGCACCCCTCTTGCTTCTCACCACGGGGCTGGCACAATTCCTGCTTAGGATTCTCCCCACCAAGTGGCTGGAGAGGCCCAGAACTTTTCGGGACAATGACCTTTGCCCCCAGGCAGACAGTGAAGATGGGACATACTGGGGCACCACCAGCCACATGAACCAGTTGGGCAGCACCATGGGGTCAGATGAATCTGGGTGAGTGGGGCAAGTTTGAGACCCATGGAGCAGTGATGGGGGTGGGACAGAAATGCTTTGGAAAGTGGTGGAGGGGGAAAAGATGGAACAGTAGGGTATTATAATGTATTTCTTCTTTCACCAAAGTTGACCCCTTTAACTTTGGCTGTGTCCCAACCAGAGTTGCTTCTGTGAGGTGAAGTTAACTGGGCGGTGGGGAGCCTTCCTTATAGCCCTGAACTGAGAAAAATAAATTATTAAGAAATGCAAGGTTGAAATGTGAGTGTGAATGAAGAAAAAACATGGACTGATGTGTGCTTTGGAGATCTTTCTGCATGTTATTTGCACATTGTTACTTCGCCACACTGCATGCAAGGTTACTGAACATAATGTACATTTGTGGGAGAGAAGGAATGAGAGCTTAATGCATACATTGTGTTTTATCCGATTTATGGAGCCAAGGGGCAAACAAAGTTTAGTACTGGAGGAGTTGCTCCTAATGTTATATTATGTTAAGAGACATGTGTCCATTTCCCCTAGAAAGATTCTTATTGACTGGTGAATTTGTGAGAGCAAACACACACTTTGAATGTTCCAGAAGGAAAAGCACCCTGTGTGTGTGTCAGAAAGAAAAAGAGAGCAGTGCGTATGTAAGAAAAAGAATGATGGTAGGAAGGAGGGAGAGATTCATAAAGAAAAAAATGTGAAGAAGGGGAAGGGTTAAGCACCCTCCCAATGCTGCTTCTCCATTTATAATACTCCTTGCTAAAGCAGCTTTTCTTTTATATTTTTAAATAAAAGGCTTCTAGGCTTCATTGTCTAACATACAAGTTGTGTGCATGTGTGTGTACACCTGGATATAACTATAGATTATTCAAAAAATATCTAGGGGCAGCTGTGTTGGCCATATAGCAAATCCAATAACTTCCAAACAATGATACCTTTATTAGGGCAACCAAAATGCACAATTACATTTTGCAAGCTTTTGAAGTCACGCTGGCTTCTTCATCAGACAAACAGAAGGGGGGGAAAATAAAGATGTTTGTCTTAGGCCTGCATTTTCTGTTTCTGATCTCAGTTCAAATGTTAGGGGAGGGCTATGAGATCAGAAACAGAAAATGCAGGCCTGACTAACATCTTCAGTTTTTTTCCTCCTGTTTGCCTGATGAAGAAGCCTGTGTGACTTTGAAAGCTTGCAACATGTAATTGTGCATTTTGGTTGTCCTAATAAAGGTATCATTGTTTGGAAGTGTATAGATTATTCAGACATTATTGACCTTCTAAAGGTGATTGTTACATACCTGTACATGTATGCATGCACCTTCAAGCTGCCTGTCGACTTAGGCTGATCCCATGAATTTCATATGGCTTTTAAGGCAAGGAATAGTCAGAGGTATTTTGCCAGGTCATTCAGATAACATGTAATCTTATAGTAGTGTTACACACCAAGTAGTAATGTCTTCTTTTATGTGTTGTATTTTTCCGACAGGAATTATAGACGTCTGGAGAGATATGTCTGATTTATCAGCTGTACGGCTGATAAAGCAAACTTAAGAAAAAATGTTCCAGAGGAATTGGGGGGCTAGGGGAGAGAAAAGGTTTGTTTTCAGTTAGGGCCAGGACTCAGTGATTTCAAACCATTGCCTTAAATTCTAACCTTGTCTAATGACACTTTTCTACTCCACTTGTCAAGGAATTCTTGTATTCCAGAGGAGTGCACACCCTCATATAAAGAAAGCTATCCTCTTGTTTTACTGTCTCATGTTCTCTAGAACCTGCAAAGTTGCAACTGTGTTATCACAGCTTGCAAGTAACAAAACACAACTTTGTATTGTCCCACCCCTTAGCCATCCGTGGTCTTTTTGAAAAAGCAAACTTTAGCGGAACTATGTACATGGGGAAATTTTTTTCACATGCAGAGAAATTCTTTCAGGTGCTGGTTTACAAGCTTGCCTGCCTTTTTTGTATGAATAATAATGATAATAGTATGTCTGTATATGGATGATAGTAATGTATGGTCATTTGAATATGAGTACTCTGAACAAGATTTATATATTTCATGCATGGATGAGAAGAGAGAGGCTGTTCTGCAGCTGGAAGGATGGGGTAGGGAAACCAGAGAATGGTTGCCAGAAAGTTATGTAGAGAGAGATCTTGTAGCACCTTTGAGACTAACTGAAAGAAAGAAGTTGGCGGCATGAGCTTTCGTAGGCTTCAATCTACTTCTTCAGATGCTTTTGGTGGATTGGAAGCCAGGAACAGACATATATGCCCTTGGTGTGTGAGAATGTCAATTCAAATTGACTTGTAAGGCAGAACATTAAGACTCTTATGTCAAGAGTGCTGTGCTTCCTTTATTTGGAAGCAAGCCCCATAAGAAACCCATATGGGCATATTCCTTTAAAAAAACCAATAAAAACATACATACATACATACATACATACATGCATACATGTGCATCATCTGATTGTCTACTTATCCTATTTGTAGTTGAACTTACAATCTTACAATCTAATTCAATCATTCACCCTTCCATACCAACCATTATAAATACCTTATTGTTGAGTCTTTGTTCTTCTTTCTTATCCTAATCAGTTATCCCTTTCTCTATTCTCTGTTCCACCTTCCCGCCTGACCTTTACTCTCTACTGTACTTAACTCTTTCATTCCCTTCTTCCTCTTTCCTTCTTTATATCTTCTTTTACCCTTCTCCATATATACTTCATTTAACCTTCCCCTCCCCCTCCCTATTCTCCTCTTACTTTCTCCTCTTTATCTTCCTTCTCTCTCCTTCCTTTCATACATCCTCATACCTTCTTCTTACATACTCTAACCTTTCACATTTTCCTTCTTTCTATCATTCTTACCCACCTTCCTTCCTATTAGTCACTGTTACATTCTTGCATTTCCCCGCATATGGACATATTTCTGAAAATGTTATGCCATGATGTTTATAGTAAGCATGTTTATTCGGGATGCGGTGGGTGAGTGTAGGTCAATGATAAGCAGCTGCTGAACCTACTGAAAACCATGGAGTCCTTTTTTTTTTTCTCTTTTTTTTTGGCTTGCCCTTGTTCCACAGCTTGGAAAAAATTACCCTCTCAGACCACAGCTCCCAGAATCATGGGGAATTCTGGGAATAGTAGTCCAAATTTTCCATATGCTGCCTTAACCCCGCAGTGCAGATTTCCTAGATAGATTTCCTCATGCTCATGTTAGGATAAGATAGCATTTATCAACCCCCAATCACTATCACTAGCCAGGTTCAATGCTCCCTAGCAGGCTGGAGTGGGTGAGGAACCTGTGTCCCCCTCTACCTCTTGTTGCCTCCTTATCATAGAATCATAGAGTTGGAAGAGACCACAAGGGCCATCCAGT
>CM034710.1:19771208-19792212 GCA_020142125.1 Phrynosoma platyrhinos
GTGTGTATGCAGGAAGCATTATCGTTTCTGTGTGTCTCTATACAGTTTTGCATGACGTTTGGCTCATGTGTCTTCATTCTGTGCAGCTGAGTATGAACTTAGCTGTGGTGGAATGGGCATTTGAAACATGTGCACCGTTGGCATACATAGGCAGTCATTATTGGCCTTACAGTAGGTGACTCACAAGATTTGTGCATGTGTTGAGTATCTTTTAAATGTCCTCCCCCCAGTATCTGGGCCTTCTGTATCCTTGTAGAAGCACATGGAGGGGGTGTAAGTCCAAACACAAATACACATGGTTCAAGTGCACACATATAACATGCATGTACTTGTCCATATGATTCTGTTATGTTGGCTGCAAGTGAGCCTGTATTGACTTGTGAACATTTCAGCATGACATACATGCTTTTGGACACCCACGTTTAAAGTATGTGCAGGTTTTCCTTTCAGTACATTAGCCAACCCCTACATATATTGTATCCTGCAGACTAAGGCACTTGCTTTTCTTTTTTCATTAGAATATTGAGATCCAAATCCCTTTACACTTACACTGCAGTGCTGAAAACTGCAGCTCTGTGAGGCTGGCTGAATTGTATCATGTATTAGGTACATCAGGTTAGGAATCAAGAGTGATGTTTCCAAGCCTTGTTTAACTATGTGCATGTGTAGGGAACTCTGTGAATGACTCCCTCAAAAAGGGATTGCTGGTCCATTAGTTGCTGGTTTAGGATGCTGGGCCTATGTGCCCTAAATGCAGATGAAAGGTAAGAGTTTCTTTCTGAAACAGTGCTATTGGCTCTCTTGCAGATTATATACATGGCCAGCTCCCATCGTGATCTTGTCTTGTGCTAAACCATCTTTAGGATCGGGGTGCATGCGATAGCAAGTGATGACCCTCTGAATACGTTTAGATTTCCATCATCCCCGTTTATGTAGCGTAATGGGAGTTCTGGCCTGTCAACATCCCCATGTCTGCTAAAAGATGGGAGTATGTAGCACAAGGCTCCTCATTCTTGGTTTGTTTGTTTTTTTTTTTCACTGGTTGGTTACACGAAGATCACCAAAACATCCCTGGTTAGTTCTAACTTAGAACTACTGTAAATTGTTGTTGCCTTCTCTTTTGATGGAAGGGTCAGCTTTGAACATGATAATGATACATTATGTTTCAGTTGTTACCAACAGTTATACAAAGCCTCTTTAACCTAAGAAGACTTGTGGGGTGGGGGATGGAGGCAGACTAGGATTATAGTATTCTTTGCTTGCCCTGCTTGCAATTTAGAAATATTTGGGCTGCTGGACATCACATTGTATTGAAGGGGGAGTGAATTCATGTGAGGGGAAATGCTTTTGCGGAATTCTGTGGGTATACACTTGACCAGAAGTGTTCAGTTGTGAGCTGATGCTCTTATGGAAGGCAGCATAGATATTCCAGCGTAATAATGATTCACATGTGCTCTGTGTCTTGGGAAATCATGTTTTGTTGACTGCAAAAATTGTTGCCTTTGTATGGCAGTATCACACATCTGTGTGCTTTCTGTGTTGTCTACATGTGTTCCTCCACTGTTCAAAAATGTATCAAAGACATGTCTTTCATATATCCCTAACCACATCACATAGGAATTTTGTATGTACTGTCTTACAGCCAGTGTGGTGTAGTGGTTTAAGCATTGGACTACCTAGAGACCAGGTTTTAAATCCCTGCTTGGCCATGGAAATCCATTGGGTGACCTTGGGCAAGTCTTATTCTCCCAACCTCAGAGAAGGGCAAAGGCAAACCCCCTCTGAACAAATCTTGCCAAGAAAACCTAGTGATAGGGTCACCTTAGGGTTGCCATATGTCTGAAATAACTTGAAGGCACGCAACAACAATGTACTTCATTTTTGTCTTTTTCAAATTATGTGTCAGTTCCTGGGCCTACATGGTGCTTCAAAAGTATTCTTGGCTGCAGATTAACATAAATATTGTGATTGGTGGTCTGGACGACCAGCAAACCGGCAAACCAAATATGGTCCACCAGGTATTTTTGTATGGACTTTAAATGTGTTATAATAGCCTTGTTTTTGCAAGCCCTGGTGATGGGCACAGAACACAACATGTGTAACATAACTGGGAGCCGGAATTCATGCACCATTTCTGGAAGACAAGATCAGGGCAACTTCAGTAGTAGTGCTAGGAATTCAAATTGGTTAAGGACTAAATTTCTAGGGTTGCTTAGACCTATAACCTGGATCTGCTGCCCTTTCTTCTACCAATGCCTTTTTTGATGAGTAGAGCTGCTAGATGTATCTTGATTGAGGAGTGGAAAACATGACCCTTTTGGACTGACAGGTATCCCTTATTATAAAGAATGCCCCTATTTAAGGCTTGGAAGCTTTTCCTGTTGTACAGACTGATTGAGAAGCCAAAAAATCCTGTACTTTGGACTGTGGGTACTTCATAAAGACAAAAATACATGCATTATATCTTTTTTTGAATGTAGACAAGATTTTAATTTTACAGAGAAATGCATGGCTAGGTTAACTGAAATCAATACCTTTGTTTGGTATTTAAGCATGAAAGCAAATTTAATGGCTGCTTCTTGATTGTCAGCCCTGCATGTCATGAATTTCATCTGCCCCTTATTACTATTTGAACATCTGATAACACTAATGGGAATGGGAACATGTTAGGTCATTTCATCCCAGATTGCACAGTCAAACCTGCAAAATATTTTTATCCTATACAGTATAGTGAACTTCACTTCTTGCAATTCTTACAAAACTTGTATTTGCTATCACCATGAGCAGGAGGCACTGCACTTGCAGTTTGGAAGGACTGTACAATGATGGCTGTACAATTATTTGTAGTGCCCAGAGGCCTGTGCAAGGTTTGCTGTTTTTTGTAGCTGGAGTAAGTGACTGCTCGTGCTTCTTACTTTGTGGCACTATTTCTGCAGTATGCAGAGGAAGGTGATACAAAACACAGTGTATTTCGTATTGGCAGTACTGTTCTGTATTTGTAGGAGGCCCTGTATTTGCATGTGCAATTATTTCTGTAGTCCATGTGCGTTTGGGCCAGTGCTGTTTGCTCTGTGTAACCCATAATGTTTTGGTGCAGCTTCAGTGAACATGCACAGTATAGTTTATGTTACAGAACTGTTGCCTGGCACAGTAAGCTCTGTTTCACCTACCCTGCTTGTAGCAAATGCTGTGCAGTAGTCGCTGCACTTAGTGAATATGTCTGTGCAGTGTTTTCTGTATTGGACATTCTTTTTCCCATAAGTGAGATTTGAAAGTAAGAGCCCTCTGCACTGAGGCTGTATGTACAGTGGAGATGTATGTTCAGTGGGAAGTTTGTGCTCTGGTCTTTATCTAAGCTGTATATAAAGAACATTGTCCAGTGCATCCCAAGCAGGCTGTGTATTTACCCTGTGGACTGACCTCTATGTTTGCAGTGAAAAGATGCTGGTTTCCTCTGCTTGCCATAGAGCTCACTGCAGTGTGTTCTAGACTTCCAGTGCCTCTGCTGTGTGTAGCAGGGAGAGGTTTGTATTTGCATATGCAGTGCTAGAGAGATTTGTACAGCAGGAGTCTGTGCACTGTCTTCCAAATTTTGCCTCAAGGTTTCCTTTTGCCAAGCTTTCTGCATACCCTTTCAGAAGCTTGACAAGTGTGTTGGCCCTTTCCAGTAGATTTTCTGGTTTCAAATGAGTAGAAGGTACTCTGCTTGCAGCAGGAGAGCTTTGTACCAACATGGGAAGGGAAAAAAGGAGGAGAGGTTTAGAGCCAACAAGTTGTGCAGACCTGGCGCACCATGGATGCCCTGCTTGAGTGATGCTATCTTGGCAGCATAGGGAACGTGGGAGCAGTGTAATGTGCTGTAGTTATTCTCTGTGCATTGGGAAAGAGAAAAAGAGAAAGCCTGAGTTGGGAATTCTCTTTGAAAGCTAGCTGCCTCTTAACCTATCCTTACTGTCTTTTCCCTTTTTAGTGACTACATTATTAAAGAGAAGACAGTGCTGCTGCAGAAGAAGGACAATGAAGGCTTTGGCTTTGTGCTAAGAGGGGCCAAGGGTAAGAAGGAGAGTTAGTGTTACCCTTGGAGACTAGGGCCATTAGGGGCTGGCTTTCAAAGAAGCCTAGGTTTCCACTTGCCCATTTGTCCACCTCCACTGCTTACTTCTGCTCTGGAGTCCATGTTGGCATAAACTCAAAATAAGCTGATGGGGATTGGTTAACCTGTGGTAATCATCCTTGCATTAGGATGGCTAGGGGGAGAGTTGATAAAGTGAATCAAGAACCTAAGTGGGAACACTGCCAACCCTTCGTTGGCAAAAGCATTGGGATGGCAGGAAAATAGCACCAAGAAAGGGTGGCAAGTTACACCCAAGTGAAGAATTTAGCCTTCCAGGATGGAAGGAGGGATAGCCAGGCTCTTAATCTGTGGCTTGCATTACACCTGAGCACCAGGAGTTATACTGCACTTGAAGGAAGAATGAGACTCAAATTTGCCTCCAAGATGTGCCCTGACCTAGAGACATGCCTCCTAAACTCACATATGGATGAAAGATGGGTGTCTGGGACAGCCTTACTATTATATACAGGGAATCGACCACTTCACCCAGTGGTACTGGGAGATTTGAGTAGTAGCTTCCTGGGTACCTCATGAATGTGCCAGCAGTTCCTCTTTGCTGGAACACAGAGCTCTCTGTGCCACACAGCCTGCTCTAGACTTCCTAAACTGTCTGCTGCCCTCAGAAGTGGTAAAGGAGGCAACCCTTTACTAGTCTTCATGAAAGTTTCTGCTGCCAGTCCAGATGCCTTATGTTTTTAAGATGGAGTCTGTGTGTATGAAATCTTCTCTGTTCCTTAAGGCAGCAAAAAGGTTTGGGCAGCCCTATCAACTGTGATTTCTTATCATTACATGGGAAGATTTGGCAACATACTCAGAGACTCTGACTTTTGTGAACACTTCCCAAGCTCTGTTGCCACTTCTTGGCTTTGAAGAATGGATAGGGGACATGATGCGAGTCTTTGTAAGCTTTCAGAGAAAGTAAATGCTATAGAAATGTCAATCAAGGCTAGGATCCCATGTTTTGCCATCCTGCCATTACCTTACCCCCCCCAAAAAAAACCCAGTCTGGCAGGTGCTTAGCTCCCAGGGGCATTACTTAACACACCTTTCTGTTTACAGCGCAGACCCCAATTGAGGAGTTCACACCCACCCCTGCTTTCCCTGCTCTACAGTACTTGGAGTCAGTGGATGAAGGAGGAGTGGCCTGGCGTGCTGGTCTCCGCATGGGAGATTTCCTCATTGAGGTAATGGTTTTCTTGGCCATCATCATCATCATCATCATCTTTTTATTATTGTTGTTTTATTTATTTATATCCCACTTTTTTCCCTCATTACTGGGACTCAAGGCTTTTTTAAGCATATAAAACCAGCACAGATTAAAAATGTACAAAATCATTAGTAAAAATGTATAAAAAGTTATTTTTAAAATAAGTTAAACCATCTATAGCTATTATTTCTATTACTAAAATTGTTATAATGCAAGTATGAGAGCCAGCATGGCATAATGGTTTGAGTGGTGGTCTACGACCAGGATTCAATTCCCAGCTTGGCCATGAAACTCACTGAGTAACCTTGGACAAGTCACATGTTCTCAGCCTCAGGGGAGAGCAGTGGCAAACCTCCAAACAAATCTTGCCAAGAAAACCCCAAGATAGGTTTGCCTTAGGATTGCCATAAGTTGAAACCAACTTGAAGGCACACAACAAAAACAAAAACAACAACTTGTTACTATAATTAATGCATTTCTTAGCAATCTTGAACACTGCAGTCTTCCCAAGGCAGATTATTACAGTGTAAAATGTATGATTCTCTATCATGTAACAGTTTCATAAAATTATAAACTTAATTTCAAATCCACTTCACAGTGAACTATTTTTTAAAAAGCAGCATACAAGTATACCTCAGTTAACGAAGTAGATGTGTTCCTGGGCATTACTTCTTTAACAGAAAGTATGGTTCCAGTGGCAGAAATAACTTGGAAAGAATACGAGTAGGTGCCTACACCATGAAAGAGAAGAGTTGTTTCAACATGTTTCAGCAAACTTTTTATTCAGGATGAAACAATATGAGGGGGTATCGTAAAGTTTTAATTATCACCTTTAAAAAAATTGACAGAAAGTTTGTTTTGATTTGTTAACTTAGCTCTACGTAGTCACCATCCAGATTTACACATTTTCTCAGAGTTTTTTGACCCTCCGAATACCTTTATTGTAGAATTCTGGAGATTGTGCCTTAAACCACTCTTCCACTTCATGAATGACATAATCTGTGTTGTCAAATCGGTGATCCTGCAACAGATTTTTCATTTTTGGGAAAAGAAAAAGTCACTTGGTGATGATGACACTAACAAAATTCCATCAATATACCATAATAACTTCCAGGTGATAATTATTACTTTACGATACCCCCTCATAGCCATATGTAGAATGAAATAACCAGCTCAGGCAAGCCTTGAATAAGTAAACAAAACATTTTGAGCCTTCTAGAACTACTTGGAAAACTTCTTCCAAAATGCATCCAGAGATGATTTTTTTTTTCTTTCACCAGCCTCCACTTTTCTTATGATTTCTATTTTGGTGGCCGAACATATAAATCTATGCTCAATGGCGTCACTAGGGTTGATGTCACCCAGTGTGGTAACTCATGGTGTCACACACCCATACATCCTCACATACCACACCATACAGAATCCTTGGTAATGTGTTTATACTAATGTTACTTGTAAATCCTAATTCCCATATACCACTGAATGTAAAGGCAATAGTTGTGACATAAACAATTAGCAAAATTAAAATTATACTTTCAGATTACAATATCATGCGCATAGCCTAAGTGTATTTACATTTACATAGTTTCATGTGATTAAAACAGAAATTTGGTTAAATGTAATGTTTTTAAAAATAATTAAAAAACCCCAACCAATTTTAAACCCTGAGTCCTCTCCTTTTTCCACCCATTGTTCCTTGCCCTGCTCATGCATTCTCCTCTGCTGAGCTCCAGGATCTTAAAGGGACATTGCCAAATGCCACATCCCATTTCTGCCAAAAAGCAGAGAGTTGGGTAGCAGTAGTGTTACACACATCTCAGAGTGTCACCCAGTGTGGTCCACACCTCCCGCAGTGCTGAAGTGACTCCTCCCTGTCTAGGTTTAACCTGCTTTGAGTAGGTGGTGGGGCAAGCTAATCTGCTTTTGCCTCCTTTTTCTCTGTTTTGCTTTTCATACATGCTCAAGGAAAGATTCTGGAGGCATGTGCTGTTTACCTTGCCTGGTGTAGGTGGACACACACACACACAGCTATAGCAAGAATAGATAGTGTAATAACCCATTCTTTCCCAGCTCATGTTTTATTGCATTGTTTAATGGAGAAATGATTCTGCAACTAAGCACCAAAAGTCTCTTCTCCAGCCCTTCTTCACCATCCCAGTGCCAATAATGCTTTTAAAAATTCCTGCTAGACAGAGGACAAAGAGGGAAAGAATTGGGCAAGATTAACATAGCTTTCTAAAACAGAGCTTCACAGTTGGAGGCATTGTCAACTGAAGTATGCCTACATATCGTAAAAACCTTTAGCTTTTGATTTAATAGATTTATTTTTATTGTAGTTAATAATTTAAAAAATAAAGCCAGCCATATATGTGCTGGGAGGGAGTGCCATGGAGTAGGGGCCACCAACAAGAAATCCTTCACTCTAGTATCTGCTAACTTTACAGATCTTAATGTGTACAGATCTTAAAGTGAGTCAGCAAGTAGACACTCCAACAATGATGTTAACACACTGACAGCTTCCTAAGGATGTCAGTAGTCTTTCAAACAACTTGCACACAGAGCACTGAAGAAAAAGGCTGGGCAAGTTCCATTGGCCAATTTTATGCCCTTGGGACCTGCCACAGACTGCAGCAGCCTGCCCTGGCTGGGGAAGGGTTCATGCAGCCTTGAAGCTATGTGCTTCCATCCCTGATTCCATTTTAATTTGTACCCAGAAATGCATCAGCAGCTAGTACAACTGGTACAGGATTGGTACAATATGAGCTGAACAGCCAAACCCAGCAAGGACTGAAACAATCTGCATTGTGCCCTAGCTGAAGTTTCTGAGTCATCTTCAAAGGCAGCCCCATGTAGAACTCATGATAGTCTGGATGTAACCAGGGCACACATAAATGAAACTGCAGATTCTCATGTCATGCATCTTAACACAGGTGAGGTGAGTGTGGACACCCAAGTGCTTCCTTGATCAGCTGCACTGGGCTCCCACATTTTTAGGCCAGTGGTTTTTAAACCAGTATGGTTCCAGTTTTTCCATACTGAAATTAGAATTTCACCATTTTGATGGCTCTTTCTGAACTATTCTTCTGAATGTTTCATGTAGAATTTCGATTGAATGGGGTATATTGCAAGCATATAAGTATTATTGTGTCCTCTTCAGACACCACTACCATAATCTTCTCACCACTATGAAGAACAGTGGCTCAGTGGAGCCAAGAGTTTACAGGGCTGACACAGCAGGACTTTTTGATTAACTAGGGTGACAGTGCCATCTGCTACAACCACCCCAATTTCCTTTTCCCTTCTAAGCTTAGCCTCAATTGTAACAATCACCAGATGGGAAAAGAACAGATTTTCCCAGAAACATATGATTGTCAGCTGTTCTTGCAATGCAAAATATTTTGAGGTGGCTTTCTCTTTAATAGCTATTAAGACTCACTAGTTCTACAAAAGGCCTGCTATTAATCAAGATGAAAATTGTTAGAACTGGTTTGTTGGCATGGATCAATATAGCCGCTTGCAGTTTTGAATTCCCTTTGGGAATATTGGTGTGGAGTCTTTCACAATGAGCAACTGCACTTCAAAACTCATTGGTGCACCACTGAAGAAAATGTTTTCCTGGATTAGACCAAAACTTCATTGGTTTGAACTTCCTGCTTCCTGCATTGACAAACATGCTATTGGGATGTCCAAAAGCAGGACTTGAAAGCAGTAGCCTCTCTTTCTGATGCTCACCAGTGGTTGGTGTTCAGAGATGCATTGCCTCTGAATACTGAAGCTCCATTTTACTGGTATGAGCAATAGCCATAGACTCTCTATGTGTTTTTGTGGGTTTTTCAGGCTATGTGGCTGTGTTCTAGAACATTTTATTCCTGTTGTTTCACCAACATTTTGCCACAGATGCTGGCAAAACGTCAGGAATAAAATCTTCTAGAACACAACCGCATAGCCCAAAAACCCCACAAAAAACCATGGATGCTGGCCATGAAAGCCTTTGACTTCACTCTCTGTCTGTTTGATCTCCTTTGAAGCCACCAGAACCTATGCCCACTGTCTCTGCATGGGGCAGTGAAATTTGTCAAATATTTATGTGAAAAGGGTACTTACCTTTTCTCTGTCCTGAATCTACTGCTAATCTATTTGATGGGTGACCCCAAGTTCTTTCCTTACTGTGTTTTTGACGGAGAAACATGTGGATCAAAAAGATCCAAGAAGAGAAGGAGAGAGTGAAGGAAGTGCTGGGTTTGGAAACAGCAGTCCAAGTTGAGTCTCCCTTATCTGAAATGCTTAGGACCAGATGTGTTTTGTATTTTGGATATATATTTTTTTATTTTGGAATAATTTTTCATATACATAACGAGATATCTTGGAGATGAGACCCAAATATAAATATGACATTCATTTATGTTTCATATATACCTTATACCCATAGCCTGAAGCTAATTGTATACATAATATTTTAAATAATTTTGTGCATGAAACCATCAGAAAACAAGAGTGTCACTATCTCAGCCACCCATGAAAAAAGTTTTGGATTTGGGGGTATTTGGGATTTTGAAACTCTGTATAAGAGAGAGTCAACCTTGCCATGATTACCCCCTCCCTACCAGTCTACTTTCCCCTACCCCACAGAAACTTAACCTTAGTCCTTTACTCCAGGTAAATGGACAGAATGTGGTGAAGGTTGGTCATCGACAAGTTGTGAACATGATCCGACAGGGTGGCAATAACTTGATGGTGAAGGTTGTGATGGTCACACGAAATCCAGAAATGGAAGAAGCCATGAGGAAGAAAGGTACTATACCACTTCTTTTTGTGATAAGCTACGGCAGGTCTCCAACAATAGAGATGAGAAGGTCTACTTAGATTTCCAAAGCCCAGTGGGGTAAAAGGCAGGAGTGGTAATCAGTGGTGCCATTAAGTAATGTTAGACCCTGGACTTGAAGGTCTTACTCTTCCCCCACCCCATGTGCATAATACATAATACAGTTGGCCCTCCGTTTTCGTGGGGGATCCATTCCAAACCTCCCCTCCATGAAAACAGAGACTCACTGATATTCAAGCCCCATAGGGTTGAATGGGGTGTGCCCCCTTGGGGACGTGCCCCATTGATTTTAATGGAGGTCACCCCTCCGTGAATATTCAAAACCACAAATCTCAAGTCTGCAAGAATGGAGGGACGACTGTATATATTTCTTCACTTACTTCAAATGATTGTGTGCCCCTCTACACCCTTACTTTAGATTATAATGTGTATTAGTTCATTTATTTCAAAATTTGGTAAGCCAGTCCTTCTCTATTGGGGGCTCTACTGCTCATTCCACTGAGCATCTGCCCCAGTATTGTGCTGTGATGGCACTACTGTTGGCAAGTCCTCTGGATGGAAAACATTTTTTCTTCTTTTCAAGAATTCAGGGGAACAGAATGCCAGCAGTATTTGGAGGAGAGTCATCTGAGTTTGAGAAACAGGGTGTCAGCTGCTCTGGAGAGGATCAGATTATGGCCCAGTGATGGAGGAAAGTTCCATGTTTGTGGCAGGGCAGCTGCATGACCAAAAATCTAGTTTGAAAACATCCTCGTAATAAGACAGATTCCCTTTTTCCCATGCTCTTGGAAACTGAAAGATTTTTGGGACACCTGAATTTTCTCTGAAATTAGTTGCTATCCCTAGAATAGCTATTCCTAGAAAAAAATAACACCATTCAATATATGCCAAAATAAGTGTCACTGAGTTCAGTGATTCTTACTTTGAGATAAGTGTGTACTGGATTGCAGCCTTAGAAAATGAAAAAGAAAGGAGACTTCAGAGGTGTGTGTAAACAATATTTTTAGCCTGCAATGTGAAACTTACTATTCTTATTCAGGGGCAACTGACTTTAGCCTATTTAAAGGGTAATTAGAATTGGCTTGCATGTGATTTCTGACCTCTCTAATCTGAGAATTCTCCCATCCAGTTTTTATGCTGGCATTTTGTCTTCTAGTTGTCCTTGCCCTAGTGGGCAGCTTTGTGGCCCTCTTGATACTGGGTTGCAGCCCATCAGCCCTCATCATCATAGCCAATGATGAGCAATGACTGGAGCTGCCATTCAGTGATATCTGGAGGGACACAAGTTGCCATCCCTGCCATAGTGGGTAAGTACATAGCTCTCAAGTTCTCTTGTAATCTGAAGGGAGATATGGGACACAATCATTCTTCTGTAGAAAAGATTAAAGTCCAGGAGGTCAGGATTATGGATGGAAAGAATATTTGTAATTATTTGTTCCCAGGTTGGAAAACGCTAGGAAAATTCATTTTGTACTGTTTCCTCCTGACATTTGACATCCTGAAGTGTGGTGGAAAAATTATTCTGCTGAGAGAAACATGGGGTTTTGTGTTGTTGTTTTGTTTTTTAAAAAAAACCCAACAACCCTTGTTTTCTGCACAGAAAATGGATTTCTTGCACAGAAAATAAGTTCCCTACATACTGCATAGAAAACCTGTTTTCTGTGCAGAAAATGTATTTTTGTGCAAACCCCTCCCCCCATTTTTTTCTGCAGAATAATTCCTCTACAATGCTTCAGGAAATTTAAATAAAAAGAGAAATGTGTATTTTATCCTCCATCAAGGAGAAAACTGCCATTCTTTTTCTTTGTCCTTGTGTGTGCAAATGAAATAATTGAGAATTTGCCCTTCTAGTCAGGGGAAGAGCTAATGCTGAAAGCCAGAGGACATGGATCTGATTTTAAAAGCAAGACCTTACAATTGCTTTCTTGTTTTTAATTGCAGCAGCGGCACCACAGCAGGCAAGACGACTGCCCCCTCCAGCCATCTCCTTGCGCTCCAAATCTATGACTTCTGAGTTGGAGGAAATGGGTAAGTTGATGATGGATTACCATTTCTGATCCAAAGAGTGTTCAGGAATTTGCCCTCCCGGGGATAGTGGTTTGAGCACTACGATGCTGGAGACTTGGGTCAGATCACCACTCAGCCATGAAAACCCACAGGATGACTTTGGGCAAGCCACGTTCTTTTAGCCTCAAAGGAAAACAAAGGCAGCACACACACCCTGAACAAATTGTGCCAAGAAAACCCCATGATACATTCACCTTAGGGTTGCCATAAGTTGGAAATGACTTGAAGGCACATAACAACAACAATCTTTGTGTGGGAAATTACTTTTCCCAATGCTGGCCCTCTCATAGGGGCGAGAGGACATTTTCTACGAGGGAGAAAGGACACTGCACTGCAAAACTTGGAAAAGTCAATTTTTAAAAGCCACATTACCCATATTTACTGGCAACATAGCCATTGGTCATACCGGGATTTGGGGAGTAATAGTCCAAAGAAGGAATTTTTCCAAGCTGAGATGAAAAGCATGTTTTTACTAATAGAAATGGCAAGCTATCAGTATTTGTATGTTCAAATGCATGATGACTGTAGAGTGGATACATGCATTCATCTATATCCTGTGACTTATAGGCTACTGCTTCTCCCTGTTATCAGTTGCTTGCCAAAAGTATTTGTGATGCTAACCTGTCCTGGTCTGCAGTTCTTTTCAAATGTGTATCTGCTGTGTCTTTAAAGTAAGAGACCTGCAAACTTATGGCCAGGGTGAGATCAGACACTCAGAATTTTCTGCATGCAGTGCATTTTTGTCTCTCCCATTTGTGCCCAATTGATCTAAGAGCCTGGAAAAGTTCATTTTTGCATGAAAATTCTCAGAATCCCCCAGGCATTATGGCCACTGTCCATACCAGCTGAGAGATTCTGGGATCTATGATCTAAAAGATTAAGGAGAAGCTCTGTGCTGCCCCTGGGAGCGCCAGATTGGGGCTGCGCCAACTGCACGCCATGGCCCCAATCCAGCTCTTTGCCGCTCCAAAAAGAGCTGGCAAATGCCACTCCTTTTTGGAGCAGCAAAATGCCGCCCTTACTGCCACTGCCGCGCTCTTCTGTGTTCCTTTGGCACAGCGTGTCTACATGCTGCACCAAGGGAGCGCCCTGATGTCACATGCCATGTGGTGGGGCACGCGGCGTGACGGCAGCATCAGGGCGGAGTCGGGGCGGCTGGCATGTGGTCTCCCCATCCCCAACCCCAGGCAGCCCTTGTGGCCGATGTGTACAGGCCCTGTTTTCCACTTTCTGCTTATTACGATAGCCGAACTTATTCCCACCCTGGTTATTGAAGTCATTGTTGGTGCCAGGCTTTCTGGCCCTTGGCTGATATATGCCTTCATTGTCCCCACCTCTTTCCTAGTGTCTTCACAGCCTATTCACTTGCCCTTCCTTCTTGGCCTAATCTTTACCACTGCCTAGCAGGAGAGGGCAGGACATGTGGAGGTGGTTGTTACTATTTCTCCTTGTACTTTTCACAGTTCTTGCATACTTGATCAGAGGAAGCAGCAATGTGAAAAAGCTAGAGGGCTGAATCATGGCTCCTCTTCTGAGGCTTGGCCAGTCTTATCCCCTAAAATCATTTCAGTTTTAGGTCAATAAGTCCAGGTTCAGACATTAAGAATTCACTTGTAATTATCTCGTAAATATCCCCAGGAATCTCTTTGTGAGAATGTGCTGCCGACCACCCAAGAGTACATACACAGTTAACTTGTGAATTCCCAACCTCCCACACAAATGCTGCCATAGTACCACAGCATCCTGAGCACACACCTGATTTTTAAAGCTAATCAGATCAGTCCTACTTAGTATATGGATGGGAGACCATTAGGGAACAGGAGGTATGTCCAGGTAGGGCTGAGAAGAAATCCTGTCTAAATCCTTGGAGAGCCACTACTGGTTAAAACTGATAATTGGAATAAATGGACCAATAGTCTGACTCAGTATAAGACAGCTGCCTGTGTTCTTGTGTACTGCCTGTGGGGATGGAAGGAGCCAAAGAGAAGAGAGAACCCAGGTACAAATAAGTGAATCCTAAAGAGAGCTATATATAGGGAGAATCACCTTTGGAGCACCCAAGATGGCATCACCCATAGTATAACCACTGATTTGGGGGTTCTGCTTATGCAAAGCCCAGAGATAGGCAATTAAAGGATGATGATGTCCAATTTGCTCTAAGCAGCCCTTCAAATTAAGCAGGTAAACTAGAATACTAACGGCAGTATCCTGTTGCTCCTAATAAACAGGATATGTGAACCCCTTGCTTATGAAGCATTTTTCAGGGTGGCAGGAGAAGCTTATTAGGCAAAGTGTAGGGTGATACCATCTGAAAATATCAAATACCTGCGTATAAAAGCCAAAACAGTTCAGCCTATAAGTAACACTTTTGAAGTTGTGTGAATTTGGAGTCAGCTATTTAAAAAAAAAACACAACCCAACAACCTCAGTTTCACTCTTTTATCTATAGAATACTGTAAAACAGTTAGATGGAACATTCATAAAGAAAGTCAAGACCTGCTCAAAGTTAGAATAAACTCAGAAAATTAAGCCACATTACACAACCCAAATTATAATTTTTATTGTTCTGAGTTTTAGTGTATCTTGGTAGGCAAACATGTCCCTCCCTTCCCCCTGCCTTTTTTAATTGTTGTAGAAGGGATGGGGACAATTTGTTTGCTTCTTTTCTTTTTACTCTTCTTTCTGTCTACCCACTGCTGCCTGGGACTCTCAAAATATGACCTATCCCAGTAGAGAAAGGTGAGTTCTTGCTCCTTGACTTTCAATATTGCTCCAATAATAAGGAAACTATAGTCTAGATTACATACACAGACATGTGCACATACACCACTCATTTTTGTAAAAAAAAAAAAAAATGAGACACAGGGGCTTACTCTCCTCCCTTTTGCATTGTTGTAAGTCATCTCATTATTTAAGGAAGGTCTCCTTACCCTGATCTGTGGCCTCATTCTAGCTAGTGTTGTCAGCTGTCCTGTGTAGAGGGGGGAAGGTTCAGAAAGCAAGCCTTTAGGCACAGCTTTTGTAGAGTGGGGAGGTGAGAAATCTGTGCATAATAGCTTAGCCATATAAACAAATAATCTGAAATATTTAAAGTTGTATACTTCTAGTGACACTCAGGTACAATAGGGCCTGCAGGCTTCTCCTTAGATCTCCACCCAGAAGTGGGTTGGCACAGTGACAGGAAACATCTAGCACTCCAAATGTTGTCGGACTGCAACTCCTGTGATCCTTCACCATTAGTTCTGCTGGCCAGGGCTGATGGGAATTGCAGTTATAATGGCAATCAGAGGGCCACATCTTCTCCATCTCTAGGTTAAGAGTCTAGTGGGCTTGTTCTTAATTTTATTTTCCTACTTCATTTAACACCTAGATCAGCTAGGCCCTCTCATGGGCTTGTCTGTGTTCGCAGCACTGAGTAAGCCCTGCAGCCACAGTTTCAGACAGGAATGGTTGGCTTATTGGCCCCAGTCCCTTCTCTTCTCTAGCATCCTCTACCTACTGTCATGCCCTTCCCTCTGATTCTATGGTCTAATGAAGGGGAGATGGTTTTAAGCCTCCTTCCCAATAATCTTTACCTCACAAGTGGTGATGCTAATTTCTTTATTGTTATTACTGTTAACTGCCTTCAAGTTGACCTCAACTCATGGCGACCCTGTGAATGAGACACCTCCAAGATACCCTATCCATAACCGCTCTGCTCAGGTCCTGCAGACTCACAGCCTTATCCTCCTTGATTAAAAGGGGTTGCAGACTGCCAGAAATAGTGCAAATTGAATCCACTTTAAGGGTTAGAGTTAGTGCTAGGGAACCATGGGAATTGTTTCCCCCCCCCCCCCCCCGAGACATTGAGCCTTCTCTGTCAGAGAGCTCTGGTGCCACAATAAAATACAGTCCCCATGATTCCCTAACCCTAACCCTAACCCTAAAAGTGGACTCAATTTGCATTATTTCTGGCAGTCTGCAACCCCCCCTAAGTCTACCCATCTGGTGTGCAGTCTTCCTCTCTTTCTACTGCCTTCTACCTTTCCAAGTATTATCATCTTTTCTAGTGAGTCATGCCTTCTCATGATGTGACTGAAGTATAACAGTGTCAGTTTAGTTACCTTGATTTCTAGGAAAAGTTCAAGCTTGATTTATTCTAGGAGTCCTTTGTCTTTTTAGCCATCCATAGTATCTGTAGAACTCTGCTCCAGTACCACATCTCAAACTTTACTTTCTGTCAGCTTTCTTTACCATCCAGCCCTCACTCCCATACATAGTGATGGGAAATATGATGGTCCTAAATTTAGTATTCCTTTGCATATCTTCTCACTTCAGGATCTTGTCTACCGTAGTTCTTTCATGGCTGCTCTTCTCAGTCTTCTTCTAATTTCTTGACTTAAGTCTCTATTATAATCAATGATTGATCCAAGGTATTGGAAATCTTTGACTCTTTCATTTTTTTCATTCTCTGCATTGAATTTATGTAGTTCCTCTGTAGTCACTATTTTTGTTATTTAATGTTCAGCTCAAGGCCTTGTTAGTACTTTCTTCCTTGACTTTCATTAGTAATTGTTTCAACTCTTTGTCATTTTCTGCCTTCAGTCTTCACTCCTCCTTCCCCTGATTCAAAATCTGCTCTGTGTCAGATATTTTCTGCATACCTGTTGAACAAATAGGGTGAACGAATGCAGCCTTGCCTGCCCCCTTTTCCAGTTGGGAACCCTTCGGTTTCTCCATATTCTGTTCCAACATTAGCCTCTCGTCCCGAGTACAGATTATGCATCAGAACAATCAAATGTAGTGACACACTCAATTCTTTAAGAGCAATCTATTACCAGTACTTTTCATGATCTATGCAGTCAAAGGCTTTACTATAGTCTATAAAGCACATGCTAATTCCTTCCCCTCTTGCTATCTCCCTCCCATCATTCAGTCTCCCCCTGGAAGAAGAAAGCAGGTGAGTGTCTCACATTCCTCACCACCCCCTCCACACACACACTGACCCACCTGCTTTTCTCTCATTGCCTCCTATCCAACCCTGCTCCCACCAATGCTCTCATCTATCCCTGCCACCCACTCCCTCGCGAGTAGCATCCCAAACCTGCCCTTCCTGATACACCATCACCAATCCCCACTCCCTGCACCCCTGTTATCCTCCCCTCCTATTGTCTCTACAGATTATGAACCAGTGATGGGCACTGATAAGAAGCGGACAGTCTATCAGATGGCTTTGAGTGAGTAAAAATGCATGTCCACCCACAATCCTGTGACTCTTGATACTAAGTAGGAGGCTGTCTTTGCATACATTGGGTTGGTTAGTTGGTTCACCCTTTTCCATTACACCAGAATAGTGCTCAGTCCACTTAACATACAGAACTGGAAACATTTTTTAAAAAAATTAAAACAATGAAATCATCATAATAATCAATAAATATTAAAATGCTTTCTAAAGGCATTTGATAATGGCATACCTAGCATTCCTCTGACATACCATAAGCTGAGAATGCTCCTAATGCTTTATTACGTACACTAAAGGTAATTAGTTAGGAGAAGGAGCTGCAGAATAAACATTTCACAATCTACAGGTTTGTGCAGGTCACAGAATATGGTTTTTCATTTTGTCATTTTTTTGAGTGAGCAGAGCATAGAATCTTGTTTTTAATTCATTTGTCCTATGGAAGAGACATGCTTCTTCAGTATTGTACAACGTGATAGGAAGTACTAGGATGCATAAACAGGCAACAGCCTCTAAAAATTTTGATTGCCAGCCCTTGATATCAAACATTCTGATTCCTAATGAAGTGTAGGGTTAGAGCCCAGCAGTTTTGGCTAGGTCCTTCACAAAATGTGCCAGTGGGAAACTTGTGGTCCTCCAGGAGTTTTTGGACACCAGCTTCTGTTATCTGTAGCCAGCATGATAGGAGTTGTAATCTAATACCTGAACAACTACAAGTTTTCCATTCCTGTAGTAGACTGTACTGAGCTGTCTGGACAATAACATATGGCTTCTTCATTAGTTCTTGTGATTGTGGTCTCATTTTCCAAGAATGCATACTTGGGTTAACTTGTCACTGGTTAATTATCCTGGGTCTTGCATATGCATTCCTTCTCCATTAATTTAAAACACAATGGTGAACCATGGTGATTCTAGAATTCAGAGACATAGCCCTGTTGGTCTGGAATGTCACTATGCAAAGGGATCTTGTAGCACTTTGGAGACTAACTGTGTGAAAGAAGCTGTAGCATAAGCTTTCATAGACTTGGTCTACTTCCTCAGATGCAATTTACTTCATGAAGCTGAGGAAGTAAACCAAGTCTACAAAAGTTTATGCTAAAACTTCTTTTGCAGTTAGTCTCAAAGCTGTGACAAGATCCCTTTGATGGTGATTCTAGCAGGAACAGAAGTAGGAGTAGGAATAATTTAATATTAAAAGGCCAATGCACAAAGAGACAACTAAGATTCAATAATTCCATTTTCTGCTCAGTTCTGAACTGATCAAGTGGCTGTGCCTAATAGCTAGAAGGAGGGTGGGCTGCTCCTTATGGGGAACTATGCTATGATGACGGGGGGTCGTAGCTCTTTTATGATGAGTTTCCTCTTTTTGCCTCCCCCTCATTGCAGACAAATTGGATGAGATCCTGGCAGCAGCTCAACAGACTATCAGTGTAGGAGACGGGTGTGGAAGTGGAGGGCTTCCTTCATTGGGAAAGTCTCGGGGCACCACCAAGAACTATTTCTCTGCTGAGGTAGGTTGGAGGACTATGCTTGGAAGACTCAGATAGTAATGACTTTAAAAGAAAAAGTTCCAGAAGGAGATGGGGATATTGCAATAGCAGTAACCTTCCCCAATCTTGCACTTTCCGGGTATTTTGGACAACAACTCTTATCCTTATGCCCATGGGTGATGGAAAGCAACAAAGTTGGGGAAAACAAATGTTTCATTATTTTGTGAGCCTTCTTACTTTTAATCCTTTAAAACATAGTCTTTTGAAAGATAGACATTCCACCTCCACTGTACTAGGTTTTGTTTTTTTTTTAAAAAAAGAAAAAAGCTCAAGTTTCACTTTGCATAGAGAGAGAAATTGGTCTAAGCGTGTGGTTTGTAACAGAATTAGCAGTGTATTTATTCTTCCTGGCAGAGGTGTTTTTGTTTGGGATTTGAAATGATCACTCCAAGTATGGCATTCCACTTTTCCTCACTATTCAGTTTTAGCTTATATCAACAGGAGTATGGTGTCCAAATTGAGGGGAACAGTGGTACCACTCTATTCAGTTTTAGTCAGAGCTCAGTTTGAATACTGTGTCCAGTTCTGGGCACTACAGTTCAAGAAGGATATTAAGCTAGAATCTGTCCAGAGGAGGGCAACAAAGCTGGAAAAAGGTTTGAAAATCATGCCCTATGAGGAGCAGATTAGGAAGCTGGGTATGCTTACCTTGGAGAAGAAAAGATTGGAGAAGTGACAAGACAGCCTTCTTTAAATATCTGAAGAGATGCCATGTAGAATATGGAGCAGAATATGGAGCAATTTTATTTTCAGCTGCTCCGGAGACTTGGGGGGGGGTTGCAGAGTGTCAGAAATAGTGCAAATTGAGTCCACTTTTAGGGTTAGGGTTAGTGCTAGGGAATCATGGGAATTGTTGTTGTTTTTTTCTGAGACATTGAGCCTTCTCTGTCAAAGAACTCTGGTGCCACAATAAAATACAGTTCCCATGATTCCCTAACTCTAACCCTAACCCTAAAAGTGGATTCAATTTGCACTATTTCTGGCAGTCTGCAACCCCCCTTGGACACACATCAGTGGAATCAAATTGCAATAAAAGAAATGCCACCTAAACATTCAGAAGAGCTTCTTGATTGTAAGAAGCGTTCAGCAGTGGAATAGCCTGTCTCAGAGAGTGGTGAACTCTCCTTTATTAGAGGTCTTAAATAGAGGTTGGATGGCCATTGCTTAGGAGTGCTTTAGCTGTGTATTCCTGCATGGCAGAGTGTTGGACTAAATGACCCCTGCAGTACCTTCCTGCTCTACGATTCTGTAATTATCAGAGCTGGATTAAGACACACAGACCTTAAGCAACACAACTTTTAAGGGGAAAAAACCAGACGCAAAAGTGTACCGTTCTAGCAGAAACAGAGGTATAGGTTTCTTTTCATTTTCTGTTTTCATGCACTTAGAATCCCCTTGTAATCTGATGAACTGGTGTAACTCAAGGGCATCAGAGGGTTCAGACCACACTAAGTGACCAGTGCCTAAGGAAGGATGACACTACTGCTCCTTTGTCTTTTGGCAGAAACAAGCTGTAGCATTAGCCTGCATCCCTTTAAAATGCTAAAGAATTTGTATGAATAGAGTGAGGCATTGGGGGGATGCACACGGGCTAAAAGCGTTGTTTTGGGATTGACCTGAAGGCATGGTCTTTAGATGACGCATGCCAAAAAAGCGCCCCCTACCTGCCTCTTCCTATGAAAGTGCACTCCAAAAAGGAGCCGCTTTTTTCCGCTCCTTCGGTGAAGATGCGCACCTTTGCATGTGTATATGTATGTAGCAACACTGATGCACAAGAAAACAGCCATATAAATGCACCATCACACATGCGGCGGAAATTGACTCAGCAATCCAGAGCATGCGCCCTACAATGCAAGCTTTAATTTAAAGCACCCTATGCTTCCAGGTGTGGATGCACTGGCATAGGTATACTTGAATATTAGAACCCTAACTCTAGGGAAGCAGAGGTCAGTGAACTCTTGCATCATATGTGGGTGTGTGACAGAACCTGTGCAGGTGCACAGGGATGCCAAACTTTAGTCAGCTT
>CM034710.1:19792312-19817832 GCA_020142125.1 Phrynosoma platyrhinos
AAAGCTGTATTGACTTCCCCCAGTGCGGCTGCTCCGTCCCCATTTAGGACAACCTCAGGGGAAGCAGTATGGTTGCTGCAGCTTAGAGAAAAGGCAACTTCAGGTCACCTTTTCCTGCCTGTCTGCATAGCCCCATTATGGGAGGAGAAAGCAGAGGCCCTGGGTTTTTTTCAAAAAAATAAACAATTTTTTAAAATTTAAAAATTTAATTTTTTATTAGTTTTAATTTTTCTTTTAAAACATCACATCTTACCAAATTTTCACTTTAACTACATGAAATCATATACATGTACATACATTTAGGCTGTGCATATGATATTGTAATTTAAAGGTGTAGTTTTAATTTTGCTGTTTTTTTTTTCTCACAACTATTACCATCACATTCGGTGATATATGGGCATTATGATTTATGAGTAAAATTAATACAAAAAACATTACTAAGGATTCTGTATGGTGTGACATGGGAAAAGGTCAATGGGGGTGACACCATGAGTTACCACACTGCATGATGCCACAGGTGTAGCTTATTTAGCTTTATCATGATCTAGTGCTAGAATTGCCAGCCATCATTTAGCTTTGAGGGTAAGAGTTTTCCTTTTGTACTGTTTTGTGTTTTTCAAATCCTTCAGTCAAAGGGGCCCCACACTGGTCCAAAACACACTGCAGAAATAATCCAGTTTGAGACCACTTTAACTGCCCTGGCTCATGCTAGGGAATGCTGGAAATTGTAGTTTATTGTGGCATGAGAGTTCTCAGACAGAGAAGGCTAAATGTCTCACAAAACTACAGTTCCTAGAATTCCCTCGTATTGAGCCAGAGCAGTTAAAATGTCTCAAACTGGATTATTTCTGGAGTGTGTTTTGGACCATACATGCCAATACCTGTTTCTTATTTCTCACTGACCCCATTCTGATTCCATTTCTATCAACACGCATCACGTGAATTCAGTAATAGAAAGGTATAATATGATATTCACACTTCTTCATTTCTTTCATTTGTCCTTGATGCCTTGTTCACCAGTTCTCTGGCTTTTCTCCCCTTTTTCATTTATTTCTTGCAGCCCAGTTTTGAACAGCATCGTCTTGGTCAGGCCAGCTATGAGCGCCCATCATACTTACCAACCAGTCATCCCCCAGGCATGATGCTCCGTCAGAAATCTATTGGTGAGACAAGATCCAGGGGGGATCTAATAAGCTTTGGGATGAAGAGGAAGAGAAGGGGAATCAGATCCTCCTAAATTAACTAGGGAACTTTTTACAACTGGCTGATGTTTTGGACTACAACTGCCTTCATGCCTCTGCATCTGGCTGGGAAACTAATACAGTTTGCAGTCCAAAACATCTGGAAGGAGTCAGATGGGAACTTTCACAAATGAATTATGGTGGGAAATGGCCACACTCTGTTTGTCTCAAGTATTCATCATATGATGACTTAATATGACATGTTAGAACTAAAATGCAACTTATTGAAGCAATAACTCTTAGGAGCAATAGCCAGGCAATAACCATTGGTGGGAATAAATGTTTACCCATGAGATGAATTTGCTGTGTCTGTGCACTGTATTAACATTTCACAAATGTAAATTTGGAGGAGCTGAGCCAGGTTAGGCAGAGGATTGTTCTGTTTGGGTTAGACAGTGGAGGGATAGAAAAACAATTCAGTCATGGTTGTATTGCTTCCCTCCATAGGGGCAGCAGAGGATGATAAGCCCTACCTCACTCCCCCTGCCATGAAGTTTAGCCGCAGCCTTTCAGTCCCTGGTTCTGATGACATCCCACCTCCTCCGACCACTTCCCCACCTGACCCTCCATACAGCAGTACCTCTCCTTCAGCTTCCGGACGTGTTACACCTTCAGCCCGCTCGACCTTCAACCCCAGCACCGAGGCCAAGTTATATTCAGCTTCTCTGCATCAAGAACCACCCTACGAGCCACCTCCTCGCATCCGCGACAAGATGTCCCTTTACCGCCAAGAGTCTGAGCAAGGAGCAGAAGGTGCAACTGCTCGTGGCTGGCGGGGCCACACCCCTGACCTCCGCTACTACAACCTGCCCCCACGTGCAACCAACACCGCCATGTATGTCCCCACCAAGCCCATGCGCCGTAAAGGACCTTTGGTCAAGCAGACCAAAGTGGAGGATGAGCAGCGTCAGCAGCAGCAGCAACAAGGCAGTACATCCCCCTCACCCATGCAGCCATCCTCTTTGCAGCCCCCATCATCTGCACCACCTGAGAAGAGTTCTATCCCAATCCCCACCATCATCATTAAAGCTCCCTCTACCAGCAGCAGCGGGCGCAGCAGTCAAGGAAGCAGCATGGAGGCAGAGAGCCAGCCAGAACCAGTGGTGCCTGTCCCATCCCTTCAGCTCCACAACAGCATGGATTTCACCAGTCAGTTTGGGGCAGCCTTGGTTGGGGCCGCCCGCCGTGACCGTGAGTGGTACAGCGAGGCTCGTCGCAAGTCCGCCCTCTTCCTCTCCACTGAGCAGCCCGATGATGAGTCACAGCAGACCCCCATGCCCCGTCTCCGCCACTCCAAATCCATTGATGAAGGCATGTTCTCCAGTGAGCCATATATCCAGCTCAACATGACTCCCAGCTTTGGTAGCAGCACTGGTGCTGGAAGCACCTCTGCTTACCTTCAGTCTCGTGCTGCTAAAACATATGGAGCCAGTACCACCAGCGCCTTCACTTCTGTGTGCTCCAGCTTCTTGCCGCAGCTCCAGCCCCATTCAACTCCTCTTATTCATCCCCTGACTGGCAAGATTTTAGATCCTGGATCCCCCTTGGGGCTGGCACTGGTAGCTCGTGAGCGGGCCTTAAAGGAGTCTCAATCCCAGCAGGAAAGCCGAGAAGACAGGCAGTCACGCCCATCCTCACCCCGGTTTGGAGAGTCACCAAAGACTCCTGAATCTCCTGGCAGCTCCATCTTGCGCCTCTGGGGGACATCAGAGCAACAGCAGCATCACCACCACCAACGGCCAGCATCACCGCGGAAAGAACCAGAGAGCCCCCGGCATCACTTGCCTGAACAACAGCAGCAGCAGCAGCCCCCATCTCCGGCCTCAGCCAAAGCCACGCCTTGGGAGAAAAGGCCTGAAGAAGGAGAGAAGCTGGAGTTGCATGTGCGTTTTGTGGAGAACTGCCGCCCAACAGAGGAGGAAGAGGAAGAGGAGGAAGGCGGCCATGAGAGTGGGAAAGTGGAGATTGCTGCTGCACCAATGGAGCGGGTTGCTGAAGAAAATGGGCTCCCACTACTGGTCTTGCCTCCGCCAGCCCCTTCCATTGATGTTGATGATGAATTTGTCTTCACAGAGCCACTCCCACCACCCCTCGAGTTCTCCAATAGCTTTGATAAACCCGAGTCTCCACCTAAAGGGGCAAATGACCTGCCCACAGCAGTGGCTCCTCCAGCTGCTCCCTCTGCCCCCACCACCTTAGACTCCACAGCCTCCAGCTTGACATCTTACGACAGTGAGGTAGCCACCCTGACTCAGGCTGGGACCGCTGAAACCAAGGAAGCTCCTCATGTCAACTTTTCTTCTGTTGTCTCATCCATTGCCATTCCTGCAGCGGAGGCTCCAGAAGCCGTGACAGACTCAGGGATCGAGGAGGTGGATAGCCGAAGCAGCAGCGATCACCACTTGGAGACCATTAGTAGCGTATCCACCCTGTCCAGCATGTCTGGGGAAGGCACAGAACTCCTGGACACCTACATCACCTATTTGGATGGGCAAGCTTTTGGGGGAAGTAGCAGCATGGGAGGAGGAGGGGGTAGCAGTGGTGGTAGTGGTGGCAGCACCACAGACAAGAGCCCGCTGCAGACAAAACTACGTTCTCGGCCCTTCCCGGGCCGCTTGCCGGTGGCTACCCCCACCAGCTCCACCATCTCAGTTTCTGCATGTACTGAGAACATGTTTGCCCTCACGCCTGCCCCACCCTACCACCAGCAACCAGCAGCCCCTGAGCCAGGCAAAGAGCTGCCACAGAAATCTCAGCTGCCCTGGGAGGAACCCAAGGCCTCCCCCATGTCCACCATGAAGGCCAGCATCATCAGCGAGTTGAGCACCAAGCTGCAGCAGATGGGCGGGGTATCGTGGTCACGGCCACCAGATGCGGTGGCTCCCTTCAGCTCTGAGCGGCCCAGTTCCCTACAGAGGCAAAGGTACTAGGCGGCTGGAGCAGGAGGAGGAGGAGGAGCAGGAAGCAGGAAGCCAGCCCCGTGCATGCTGCATCTCGTATTTCAGTTGGGTTTGTCTCCTTTTCTCATTCTCCCGTCAATGCTTGGCTTTTCTTTTTTAATGGTTTTATTTATTTATTTATTTACCACCATTACATCGTTTGGTGTGCTTGCAAGCACAGGGCAAAGGAACCACCTCACATGTCTCATTCTGATGGGGGGGATGCACTCACAGTGCTTCCTTGTGCATACACTTGCTATATCTCTGGCTTACAGCTGTGTGCCCAAACTGATTGTTGCCTGTTGTTCTTATGTCCACCCAGAATATAAATTAACTGCTGTAGGCACACATATTTTCCATTGTGTGGCAGAATCATGCAGTCACATCCAAAAACAGCCCCACATACATAAATTTGAAGCCTCTTTGCTTGTCCATGTGTGTGCAATACACAAGCAGGATATACCTGGTCTCTTGTGTTGTGTGTCTGAACTAAAAAAAACCCCAAACATTCATGCAAGTATTTTCAGGGTGATAACTGGTTGGTATCTTTCCTTAAGGTTGAACATAGAACTTCTGTGTGCTAAAGTTCTTAAAGAGTCAAAAGAGTCTTTTGAAACTCACATAGACTGGCCAGAAACCCAGTGACAAATGCCTCAGGGAGAATGCACTTAATGAGAGTCCCCTGTTACAGATGTGCATCTTAAAGGTGTGCATTTGAGTCTTGTAACATATGAACAACTCAGCAAAACTGGTAGGGAACTTCCTACACAGGTTCTCAGCCCTGTCCTGTTGGCGGTGTCATATGAGAATCTGTATTCTTCACCAAGCATGGAAGCATTTTGGGTTTTGATCCCTTTTTAGCTTCTCATTTTCAGGGAAATCCCTCCTGATGTCAGAATGCCATTTCATGTGCCTGTGACATACATCCTGGCTCTCTGGATCCCAGACTATTTCTGTAGCTGGAGGTGCCATCATGTTGATGTAGATGAAGATGGTAGTTGATGAAAGTGCCTTTTTCCCAACGAAATCAGGGCCTCTTTCACACTACACAACTACAGTATAATATGAAACTGTCTTAACAGCCATGGGTGCATCCTGTAGAATCCTGGGGTTTGTTGTTTGGTGAAGCATGAGAGTTCTCTGGCAGGGAACTCTTCAGTACCCTTCCCTAAACTGCAAAACCCAGGAGCTCATAGGATGTTGCCATAGCAGTTAAAGTGGAATCATAGTGCTGTAATTATGTAGTGCAAAAGGGCAGTAGGTCTGCAGAACATTTTGACCTACCATGTTGAATTGAGTACACCATTTTAAATTGCACAGAGACATCTGCATCCTGGTTGGGTCTGTGTGTGAGTGTGTAGATAAGAGGGATGAGCTTTCCCATCTTGGGAGTGACCTTAGGGATGGGCAAATCTGTCACTTCTGTTTTCTCCTACATCCAGATTTCAGAAGTGTGGAAAATGAACTGAAACATAATTCTTGCCCATCCCTAACCTAACCCAACAGCATTCCCACAGTGGTCAACTAGGTGCCCCTGTAAAGCTGGCAAGCAAGTCATGAAGGCTAGAATGCCCTCTCTTCCAGTTGTGTTTTCCAGTAAAATGTATTCAGAGGCACACTGCCTCTGAGAATGAAGAAAATACATTGTCATAATTACTAGTAGTGATTGATAGTCCTATCCTCCTGTGTCTGTGAATTCTCCCTCTGAAAACTGTCCACCTCACCACTACATCTTGTGGTAGCAAATTCCACAGCTTCACTGTGCATGGTGTGAAGTAGTACTTCCTTTGGTCTGGCCTGAGCCCTTTCCAACAGACATGGCTTCTGTGAAAAACCCCTTTGTGTTTGTCATGAAACTCCTAAATTGAGCAGGGCTGCAGAGTGCATTTGTGGGTGCTCTCCATTTACTCAGGGACTGGAAGATCTAGCTCTAGTTTTTTGGGTACCATGGTGCAAGGTGCTATCAATGCCCCCCTTCCTTTCTGAGCCATCAGTGCCCACTAAGCTGATCTCTCTGCCCCATCCACATCACTGGACCTAACTGAGCAAGCTGACTAGGTGATGATGGGTTTGAAAGGCCCTAGATTGATGAGGGCTAACCTAGGTTTTCCTTAAATACAGCATGAAGCCTGCAGATATTAGTTTCAGCAGGAGAAGTTTTGGCTTTCAGGCTGTTAGGGGCATAATGTGTTAGTTTCAGAAGTTGTGCAATCGAATTGCTTACTCTTCTTCCAACATCTACTTTTGTATCACGGAATCTGCAATGCCTGGTTCATCTCCTTTCTTTGCTGAGATTGCTTCCTTATGAACACTTACCCCTCTTCCATAACTTCTAGAATGGGTCAAGGAGGTCATGGTGCATTAAACACTGCATGTGTACATGTACCAGTGTGAGTATATATGCGCTGTGGGTCTGCAGCCCCCCTCCATTCTCAATACAATCACATTGCTGAGTTTTATTTGCTACATTTTGTCATTCATCTGCAGTTACATCTGTGCTGGGAGAATTTATTGCAGTTCCTCCAATGTTCCTTCCTTCTTGAGCAAAGAAAAGAGTAAAGCGGGTTATCTTTGGAGAGACTGACAGGGTGACAGGACTTCTGCATTTTCTGAGAAGGGCTGGGTCCTTACAGGAGTGTATCTTGTTTTGAGGAGGAAGGACCCTGAGACTGACAGAAAGTCTGCCAGTATGTAGCAGGAAGAGGCATAACTTCTGAGCTCTTTGAGATGATGGAGATGGTTGTTTGGTAGTATAGAACATACACTGGGTTAGAGAAAAAGTGGCCATTGGTAGGCGTGAAAACAAAGTGTTTCTGAACTGGTGCAGATTAAGAAGAAGGGACCTTGCTATCCCCTCATCCCACCCCTCACTGCTAACTATTCAGTATTTCTTTCTCAACGTAGTTCAGTTTTATTTGATCCATCCATTCTAACAGACCTACAGTGGGACCCTGCCATTGCAGATTGTGGTGTGCATGCCTCAAGGAAAAGTCATAGAGGTTCCATGGGTTGTGCACATGTCAGAGAAAAGGACACCATCTTGAAATGCCTTTCCTCTTCTCAGACATTGTGAAGCAGAGCCTTGAGTCCTGAGTGACCTACTGCCACTTGAGTGCTGCATTTATAATGCCTTCCTACCATCCCTTTGGGAAAGTCCTCTTTGCCTCTTGATGGGCATCATCAGTGGATGTCCTTGGGAGGACTTGTGCCAAGAATCTTGATATGTGTGTGTGTGTTTAATGAAAATGAATATGTTTGGAGGAGAGGTGCTTCTTGTTTTCCCAGTTCTCAAGACATTCCTGGCATGACACTGGTTTTTTAAATCACTTCTCACACTATCCATTAGTACATTTGCAAAAGTTTTGTTTCCTCCACCACAACCTTTGTTCCTGTCAGATTGTTGTTTTTTCCTGTGCACAACCTGTATACAATGGTTGCCACAACCTGTTGTGATAGGAACCAAAGTAGTGATGGGAAATAACAGTAAACATTCTAAGCAAACTCCTTCCAAGGATCATGAGCCTGGTAGGGTTAAACCATACTTTGTGTTGGATTGCTTTAGTTCTATACCACAGGCCTCTCTGAGCTTCATGAAGAACCATGGAGCAGGTGTTCTAAAGCAGCAGTGGGCAGTTAGCCAAATTCCAAAGGCCACACACACCTCCCACCAGACCTCAGAAGGCTAAACACAACACTCTCTGGAGATAAAAGGGGAGAAGTTGTTGTATGTTGATTTGATTTTTTCCAGGACCTGGAGAAGCCACTTTTGAACCAGGAGACACAATTTTGTTTTATTTCCTTGTTATAAAATGGTCTTTCTTGGGTCTGAAACAGCTGGAGGGAGTGGTAAAACATGGCAAAATTGCTCCCATGTCCCTTAAGGGGTGCAGGGAGCACTTTTTTGGGGGGACCCACATTTTTATTTTTTATTTTTTTAATGAGATAGGAGACTGTCAAAAATTGCCTGGGAAGGCAGTCTGCACATCATGGAGTACTCTTTCCTCACCCTTGTTCTAAAGGTTGGTTTTCATACTTCATTTTTGTTTGTGGCATGCCTAACATAATTTTCACCATGGATCCCTCTCCCCACAATCCTAGAAAGACTTCCATGTTATCTTCAGATGCTGCTGGCAGTGTTTGTTACTGGCAGAACAACCCACATGGAAGCCACATATGCATGGAGAGCTGCCATAAAGAGTTGGCTTTTGTCATGGATAGGGCAACAGGTAGCCTTGCTTTCCCTGACTTGGTATCCTCCAGGTGCATCTGATTAATACCATTATACACTGGCCAGAGAAAATGGGAACTATAATCCAACCCATCTGGAGAGTGCCAGGTTCAGCAAGACTGACAAAGATTGTAATATAACCTTCAGGTTCTCTTTTCTTCCAAAGCTGATTGAGAAAGACCCATTGAGTATCATTTTATGGGGAGTTTCATATCTTGTGCAGAAGTGTTTTTTCCTCTTGTCCAGAGGGCTTCTGCGGGTCAAGTTATATATGACACTCCATTGCATGGATATTTTCCTCCCAAGGTTTCATGTTCTTCCTGTTCCCCTTAATCCAAGAAAACAGAAGGAAACAGCAATCTCTATTTTAGTTTGGGGGCAGGCATTAATAACTTTCTCTGTAGGATGTTGTTGTTGTCCAAATTGCCCTCACAAAACACTTTCACCCAGGAATAGAAAAAGCAATTTGGAGCAGGTGGTTCTGACAAAAAGAACTCAAAAAGCAAGTAATAAGCATGTGAGAACTGAGTCCACATTGCACTTCCCATATTTGCTTTGAGGTTGCCTGGTTCTGTAAAGGTTTCAGAAGTCCAAGGCTTGTGAAGGGTATGCCAGCAAGACTTGTAGGGCAGCCTTTTCCAAACTGGTGCCCTTAAAATGTTTTGGATTGATATATATTGGATTACAGGAGACTGAAGTCCAGTACATCTGGTGAGCACCTGCTTGGGTGAAGGCTGTCAAAGAGTGTGTTTTGGGACTGTAGGGAAGCATCAGCATCTGGTTCTGGTAATTCTTATCCCTGTTGTTTTCCAGGAGGGAGCAATGTGGATACTAACAAGTGTCTCGTTCCTTTTCTCCTTCCCTGTAGGCTCCCAGATGAGACATCCCCATCACTGATCTCCTCCAAGCCTGTAAGCAGTCTTTTCCACAACTGGCCCAAGTCCCCCCAGGGCAAGCACCCCAAAAGTGTGGAGTTTGATATTCGCCCAGCCCTACGGCGTGCCCCAAGCCCAGCTGCCCTGCCCAGTGAGCACAAGATCAGCCCCACCCCCAGGCCTTCCTCCCTTCCCATCCTGCCTTCAGTGCCCATATACACCGGCGTATTTGATCTTCGTGGTTCACCCACTTCTGGGGGTGATCACCCTTTCCCGGGCTTCCCTTCTGGCAGCCGCTCTTTGTCTCCCACCCACTTCCTGCCGCCAGCCACGGACAAGCCGTTTGGCTCCAAGCCACTGCCTTTCTGGACCAAATATGATGTGGCCGACTGGCTGGATTACCTGAAGCTGGGGGAGCACCGCGACCGGTTCCTGGACAACGAAATTGATGGCTCCCATCTGCCATCCCTCACCAAGGAAGATTTCATCGACCTGGGTGTGACACGAGTTGGACATCGCATGAACATCGCCCGTGCCCTCAAGTTCTTTCTGGAGAGGTGATGGGGGAAACCGCCCTGCCCCAGGGAGCCTCTCACCTGAATGTACAATGGATCTCCACCACTGGGAGAACAAATGAGGTGGAGGGGATGGAGCTGTGGGGCTGGGCACAGGGGAAGCTGCGAAGAGAGACCCTGTGGGTCAGGGTAGGGTGGGGATGCCCCCCTGGCAGAGAGATACTCTGAGAAGCTCACCAAAGCCTGCCTGGGCACCCTTACTGGGGTGTGCACTTTCCTTTTTTGCGTTGCCATGTAGCAATTTGCCCATTTCATTCATCTAGCCAGATGCCACTGACACTAGCGTATGAACACTTGATGTGTGCAACCACTTCCCAAGCCACACACAGATGTATATACACACACAAACGTTTCTGTGTGTGCATGTATTATCTCTACCTATTTACATATACTAATGTATCATTCTCCACTGGCATACCAGCTTGCCTCAACAACCTTCCAGCTCATTTAGGTAATCCAACTGTACAACATCTTATACCTGCATATCTTTGCCATCCACCATGTTGCTGATTGCACTTCTTTTCCAGCTGTTGTTTGCACATCACTGTAAAAGCTTGGCTGCTGCATCTTCAAAATTACTGGGGTTGTTAAGTACTCTGAAAAAGAAAAAGACTTGCTCCCAGAAAAGTTACATTGGCATATATTTCTGTACCTTACGAAATTAATTCTATTTTAGCTAGTGCTAGGGAGGGTATCCATTTTATTTCCTCCAGCTTGTTAGAAATTTCAATAAGATATCCTACCCCCAATCTCTGAAGAGTTTATTATATGTTGTCTATATTCAGTCAGGCTTGCCTTCACAGCTATAAGAGTTAAAAGCTTTCTCTTTTGTAATGGAAACTGAGAACTTGATGATGCAGAGGAGCTGGCACCCCACATTGAACTGAAGGCTTAGGCAAAGTGTACACACAGCCATAGCTCTCACTCTGAGCATGTCACTGGCTCACATTACTGCCTACCTTGCCCAACAGTGTGAATAGTGCACCTTTGATGTGCCAACTGGGTGATTTTGGTGTAGCAGGAAATCTTGCTGTGCTGCTGTTGAGCTCTGAAGTAGTGACAATGCTCTTGGCTAGTTGGCTTACTGGGTGTGCAGCTCACAAATCAAGGTTACCAGTGAAAATACCCCATTGGTCACGGGTGTGGTGTGGTGTGTTACCCATCCAGATTGTCCATCAAAGAATATTCCTAAAGGTCAGGATCTCATGGAGCCAGCAAAATAAGGGGGACATTAGACTAGCATAAGCACTCAGATTTGGTGGGGGGATGAGGTCTGTTGGCACAGGCAAGTACCCTGTATGTCCCATCTCATTTCAGGCTTATTTTAATCATGAGGAAACATCAGCTATACTCTTGATACATATGATTAGAGATTTTTGGCAGGGCCTCCCCAAAGTGACCTGGACTGTAATTTAAGAATTGAAGATTTTCTGAGCTTGTTGAGAATTGGCTTGTTGTGGCTCTTACCACAGAAGCAGTATGTTGACATCCTCTAGTGGTGCCACAAAGAAAATTGTGTGACCTGGAATGAAGGGGGCTTCCAGATGGAGAGACTCTGGAGTGATTAACATAGGAAGCTCAGACCATTGGTCTATATGTAGCTTGCCATTGTTAATGCTAACTGGCAACAATAGGAATTACTTCCTTGTCCCACCTGGATATCCCTGGCATTCTCTTGGTGGTCTCTTATCCCTGTACTGAGCAGTCCCAGCACAGAATGCCTACATGCAGGATAAACTATTCTATCTTCTCTCTCTTTTTTTTTTTTTTTTAACAAAGAAACAACAATAACAGTGGGAAAACACAGGTGGATTATAAATGGAGGATGAGAACTGGACATACGTTCAAGAAAATTTCACAGCAAAGCAGGGCCCAATAGAAACTTCATGTGGAAAGACCCCAGATGGCAGATCAGCTACATAAAAGGGATATGTTTCCTTTAGCTCCTTCAGATCTTGTCAAAAATCTCCATTCTAAAATGATGTTGACCACATGGTTCCACATTTGGCTGAGTTCCGTTATCTTTTTGGCAATCTCATAGAACCAGTCTTATTAGCAGAGATTCCTCTGGAACAGTTCCTGTCTGTCTGAATCAATGTGCTCTCTCACTTGTGCAGTGTATTTGGACAATGGAGATTGCATAGATCCATGCAGTGTTGGGTATATTTTTAGTAGCACACCTGGTGTATGTTTCAGCCTAGGTTGCAGAGGCAATGTGATATTCCAGACTACAGTGGCTAGGGGCTGATGGGCTCTGCAGCCAAACATCTGAAAATCCCCAAGTTTTAGGAAGTGTGGTTTGTTTTTGAAAGACCATGTTCTGCCTTCAGCTGTGGTATAATATGTGATTACAGTTCACTTACATGTAGCTTTTCCGGAACAGGAATCCATCTGTCTGTAATGTTCTTCATGGTACAACAGCAGCCTTGGTTTGCAAAGGCTTCATTTAGCCAAGCCAGGAAAAGATTTGTAGTTTTCCATAGAGAAAACAAGACCTTTGTTTTGAAGTAGAATCTTGTGGGTCACGCCAGATGGGTGAAGTGGTACTTTGCCAAAAGTTCATGCTGATGCTGCCAAAAGAAATAGACTATATATAGACTTGTTTTTGCCATAGACTATATACAACCCTGGCTGTAACAGTTTGCAAACACATTTCCTTCACAATTTGTGCTTTGGTCTGCATACATGTGTATCTGTGCTGTCATGCTTTCACTCAGGCTTGCATACTCAGGGTCAGCCTTCTTCTTTTCATGCCAGAGCCATCTTCATGTGTGCATGTTTCATATTTTCTGCACTTCCAGAATGGAGAGCTCTCCATATGAGCATTTCCCCTGAGAAGTTGGGGACTCTTTGCGTCCTTCTGCCAGAGGGGTATCTGTGGCAAGCAGACATTCCAGCTCCAGTTAGGCAGATGCTTTAGGGGATGGGGCAGGGAAGAAAGGGGGCAGAAAGAAAAGATGTGGGTAGGTGTGCCTACTTCATGTCTCTTGCCGTCTCCTACAGCATCATCACATGCTCCCACTACCCTGAATTCCCAGGGAGAGAGGTCTTGGATACTGACCATATCTGTGCTATGGATGGAGTGTCTGTCCCCTGCTTCTCTTCAATGCTCAGCTGCCAAAGAAACAAAAAGAGCCCAGCATACAAGAGGGGGCTGCATAACATGTCCTCCCAATTGCAGCCATTTAGACGCCAGAACCCAATGGATGGACTGCTTTTTTTCCAGGACACAGGCTGGGGAGGGGGACTTGTGCCGCTGCTCATTGCTGGGATCCTCAGTGTGATGCTCCGTCCAATGGGAGTGGAAGGGGGGAAATTCCTTGACCCCTTTCCTTCCCAATCTCCACATCAGGGATTATGAGCTGTGGGGAAGTGTGTGGGGACTTGTTATGACTGTAGGCCTTCTGGCTGGCCCCATTTTATCACTTCACCTGTGCTGTGACTCTTTAGATCTACAGCTAGCCACCGCCAGCCCACCATGACTGTGCCATGCAGTCAACCCCACTCTCGCGCCTCTGAAACCGTAGTTCTGTGCCATACAGCTAAACCCTCCCTCTCCCCATGACCGTTAACACATGTGGCATAGTGTGCTGCATTTTTATTTTTATTTTGGAGCCACGCCACATTTCTATACTGTATAGCTCCAGTCACACATGTACCCACGCTCCATGATGTTGGGTATCCTTATGCATTTGACACCTATCAAGACCAGCAATGTACCCTTTCCCTTCATGACCACATGATTAACCCAGGCATGCAAAAAATAGAAAAAAGAAAAAGAGAAAACAAAACTTTTTTTAAGAAAAAGAAAACCCAACTGGTGACAGGCCCCAGGCAAATAAAACATTTACGTGGGCAGCCAGGATATTTGCAGAACCTTAAAATTTCAGCTTTGCTTTTGATAAAACAAAGTGAATCTCTACCCCTTGTGGTTGGGAAATACGGGGCGGGGATGATTCGCAAAAGACAGTCAAGACTGCAAGCACTAATGGCTTACAAAAAGGAGTTCCTGTTGTGATGGCCATTGTCTCAGCGAGCAGATTGTTATCCCCAGCCCAGCTTGTAAAAATACAGGATTTGAGAAATCCATGTGGGCAACATTTTTTTTTTGAAAGGGGGTGACATGCCTGCCCACAGCCAAAGGAAGAGACAGGCACAGGCTCTGGACTCAGAAGGCCTCAAGTGGGTGTGCAGGGAGGTGGCAGAAATTGCAGGAGGAAATAAAGGCAAGGAAGCTAGTAGACCATAGAGGGATGAGAGAAGGAGCCAGCAGTGATTTTGATGAGCTAGGCTAGGCACAAAAGGCAAAAGTGCTAAGGGTTAAAGTGATGTGAGTGGTGAGTGGTCCTGTCCTTGCACAGCAACCTTAACTAGATGTTGTTGGGCAAGTGGACAACTGGTGGACTATTTTGAGTTGGGAGTTGCACATCTTCACCTACTTTGCATGGCTGGGTTAACCCTTCTAGTGCCCTGGCTCTGTGCCATGTGGCTTTGTGTGCCTCCCTCTCAGGATGCCTCTTGCCACATCACTCTGTCATTCCACCCACCCACATCTCCTATAGTGCCCCTTCTCTGTTGCTGCCACAACCTAACAGGCCACGTGGCTATTCCCACTGTGCCTCCAAAGCCACAACTCTACCGTGTGGCCTCGCTCTGACCCATCGCCAGAAGTGGCTGCTTTCTGCCCCCTTCATATCGCGGCAGCCACCAAATGCCACATCCTAGTGCCACATGGTGAAAACTCCCTCCCCTCCTCACTGTGTGGCTAGTGACACGTGCCGCTGACGCTGCAGCTGAGTGCTGCTGGCTAGGTGGCCATCTTTTTTTCTTTCTTTCTTTTTAAAGAAAAGGGCTCTTGTCTCGTCTCTTCAGACTGGCCGCACTGACCCCTCCCGTCCACAGGCCCCAAGGAGGGAGCAAAATGAAACAAACAAACTTTAGAATGTCTTCCAAAATGATGATGTGGGGAGGTGGGAAGGATGGTCTCCTCTCCAATTTTAGGCAGGGGAGGAGTCCATGCTGCTGTTCTCAGCTCCTCACTCAGGCAGCCCCCATAGATTCATGTTCCAGAAAAAAGGACAAGGTGAAATTGGGGAGGGGTTATGGGGTGAAGGATTTTGGAGCAAGGTCTCTTGAGGGGCTGAGGGTTGTATGCTGCTGAGGGAAGGCTCCAGGTTTCCTGGATTCTCGAAAAGACTAGTAGTTGGGTGATCTCACAGAGAAGCCATGCCTGTGGAGTGGAGCAGAAAGACTAGTGAATGGGACCCATGGAATAGGGCAGGGAAAGGGTTGAAAATTCAGGACTATCCACAACAAATACATGGCCAAATTATGGGACTCATCCCTGGAGTGTCATTTTTGGAGGTTCTCATTTCTCTGAGCCATCAAGTAATTGTTCTGGTATTCTGTGATGACCCCAGCTTTGATAGCCAAGAAATTGTTTGAGGGTTTATGGAATAAAGGGCAGATGCTGCACCAGGCCCAGTTTACCTCTTGACTTCATGATAGTGCAAGGCTAGGCAGCTTGTGTTCCTCCAGATATTGTTGGACTGAGGCCCCCACCTGGCTGGGCCAATGATAAAGAATCATGGGAGTTACCTATCCAAAAAAACATCTGGAGAACCACAAGGTGGCCACTTTTGGCGCACTGGCACTTTCAAGGAGCATTTACTCCTCAGTTATACTACTTTTGTTTTTGGTTTTTCCCTTTAAAATGATGGAGAGATTTTTCTTTGGCCTGTCACATTGCTTGAGATATGTTAAAAGATTGAGGCAAAAAGGCAGAATTTAAAGGGTGGGGTGAAATAAGTGAGGAGGCACCATTCTTAAGTCAAAGTGGGGTGGGAGTGTTATTACTAGTTAAGACTGCACACCCCATATTTGGGGTAGAGAATGGGATCGCCTATCTTAGAAGAAAGAGAACTGGAACCTCACAGGAACATCTGAGTCCTCCAAGAGGATCTTTTGGACTCAGTAGTTTAATGTGTGTGGTGGGGGTGGGGGTGTTAGGACTCCTGGATTCTCTTGAGTGGGAATGAAGGAGTTTCTAGTGAGTTGAGAGGAGCATAAATTGCTCAGTGTGCAACTGAGTTTGCCTAGGGATGGACTGGTCCTGAAAGGGTTGAGAACTGCAGCATTGAATCCTCTTGCCTTAAATGTACTGAAATGAAGTATGTAATGTTGACTTTGTGCTTCAGGGATCTGTTCCCTGGGATGATGGGTGGGAGTGGGGTGGGGGTGGGGGGGTGGTAATGCCTGCATCTGACAGGGTTGTGTTTTGACTTTTGTGATTGCTGGGTGGGGATGGGCTACAGGGAAGGGAGTCGGTACACTCCACCCCATTTAATCCTCTGATATAACTCTCTGAGGGGATCATTGCTCCCCAACACCTGGCCTTGTAGCACCCAGGTGTCATGTATAATAGACTTCTCCTCTTTGTCCCTCAGCCATCTTTCCTTCTTTTTTGTCCCTTGGAGAGAGCTGCCAGAATCCCATTCCTTAGGTCCCAACTCCCAACCTTCACTCTACACACTTTTGCAAGAAGCCAGGTTGGCTCCTGAGCCAAAAGGCACAGCCACCCCATCTCCCACCCTCAAGAACCTCACCTGGCTCTGAAAAGTCTAGATTGGTTCTTGGCCCAAGAGGCCTTAAAAGGTCCCCAGTCGCCCATCTCCCAAATCATCCCATTGGGTTCCCCTGAGTGTGTCATGATCCTCACTCAAGAGCCCAGTCTGGTTTCTTGCTGTGCTGGATTGGTTCCTGTCACTCGAGACCTTTCCCTCAGTTCCTTCTACCTGCTCTAGAGTGCACTTCTACTGTATCCCTTTCCTTGAATTTAGGATATTTTATGGAGAGGGACAGGAGTGCCACTTAAATCTCCAGAGTGACTCTTGAAGCCAGGAATCCTGTCTTCAACTTCTTCTCCACCACCCTTCCCAAAACCACATCCCTAGGAAACCTCATTCTGTGGGCAGAATCTCCCAAGATGAATGTAATTAATTCTGTGCTGCCTAAGCCCACCCCATGGCATTCAGGTAGATCTGCCTAAGTTTCTCTCTCTCTCTCTCTTTTGCACACACACACATACAGACACACACCCGTTATATGTTCCTCTACCGAATCCCCCTTGTCCTGTCTCTGCCTCCAATGCCTGTGCAGAGCGACTAATGTAATTTACTGATTTTATTTGCAAATATAAACTCTATGGGATACAGAGGTTCCCCCCAGATGTGTTTGCATCCATGATGTGTGTTATGTCGCAGACAAAGAGGAAGACAGCTTACAATCAATTGTGTGTTACATTTTCGCTACAGATACCACAAAATTGCCAGGTCTTCTGTGGATTTACTGGACAATTGGGGAGAGAAATTGAGAACAAGGCATTGGTAAGAGTCTGCCTTTATTTTGCCAATTTGTTCTGAGAGTTTTGCCTCAGTCATTGTCATCGTAGATCAATTGTGATGAGGACAAGGAGTGGTTGGGCTAGAGTTCACCTCTCACAAAATAACAGATACAGCCCTGTGCCCACCACCTTTATCAGCGGTGAGACTTCTTTTTTCACAAACTATGGGAAGTCATTTTCAAATGGAACTCAGCAATTAAACTTCTTCAGCAACTGGGCTTCCAAGCAAAACTCAAACCAAAGGAACTCTCAGGCTGCATTTTCAATACAGAAATAATTATGTTCAAAACCACTTTAATGGTCTTGGCTCAATGCTATGGAATTCTGGGGTTTTGTAGTTTTGTGAGATATTTAGCCTCTGTTTGAGCTCTGATGCCACAAAGAACTACAAATCCCAGGATTCTATAGCACAGCCATGGCAGTTAAAGTGGTGTCAAAGTGCATTACTTCTGCAGTGCAGATGCAGCCCCGGGGATGCTTCCCATTCAAAGTTTTGTTTCTCCCCCCTCCTGTAAAAAATGCACTCACATTAGAAATTAAAACATTTGTTATCATGTATGTCACCCACCCATAGGCATTAGAAACAACAGCTGGAATACTCTGTGGCAGTTATAAGTGTGTAATGTGGAGTTATACATTTATGACAGTTATATATTCATGGTTGTTACATAGTTCCTATTTAGGGGCTAGGTTGGGACCATGAAAGTTCCCCCAGTCACCACTTACTGGGAGCAACCACTGCGATCAAGGGACCTGTTTCCCTATCACTAAGGAAAACAGTTCCACCATCTTCACACAAGCAATCTCCAGAATAAGGGAAAATTGTGTCAATGCCCCGCTTTCTGTCTGTCACACTGGAAATCAGTGTGGAAGGTGGAAACAGCAGCCCGCTGCTTCCTGAGTGACAGGAGAACCAATCTCCATTGATTGTAGTGACTGCTGCCAGGTAAATGGAGATTTGGGGTGGAGGTCAAGCCAGGATTCACTGTGTAGCACCGTAAAATGTAATATATGTAAATCCCATACAGGATTCTGGCCAACATAACTGAAAATAATGTAAAGTGAATGGCATCCCTCACATGGATCTGTATGGCAATTTGCAGAACTCTTGAAAGATGATGAAGGCCTAAATTCTAGTTTGTTCCAAGTAGAGTAAACCCATTCAATCAATAAGATTTACCTTTGCATTGACTCACCATTCAACTCTTGATTCAGTGGATCTACTCTAGGGACCTTATCCCACGCTGCTCTCAAAAGTGGCAAGAAACCGATATGAGCATCATTGCAGTACTATAGCGCTAGTATAATATGGCGCTAGCGCTATAATAGCGCTATGGATAAGGTAGCGATATTGCAATGCCCGATGAAAACAGGCATACAAAAGAACCCGAATGATGCTGCATTCCGAGCGGTTTCTTGTTGTATTGTGAGCGACGTCGTGGGATCACCCGGAAAACTATAGCGCTATAGCGCCTGATTCTTAGCGGATTCCGAGCGACGTCGTGGGATCACCCGGAAAACTATAGCGCTATAGCGCCTGATTCCATGTGGATTCTTGCTGCTTTTGGCCCCGTGGGATAAGGTCCTATGTGGGATTGACCTTTAGGGCTCAAGCCAAAATCAGATAAAGTTGGTGACTGGCTCCTTTCCCTTTGCTTTGTTTTTTGCCTGGCCATCTAGTTGGCAGACCTAAGGGTTCTGGTGAAGAGCAAAGTAGATCTGGCAAACCTGAAGCCCATCTGTGGCTGGTCTACAGCTTTCTAGATAGCATGGCCTGTGTTCTGGGTAGGCACAATCCTAAACGTGGCTGTACAGAACAAAAGCCAAAGAACAATGAGCTTACAGTTCATTTCACAAGTGGCGTGCAGGGAATGAAACCATCTGCTAGCCCATTTTTCCAGAAAGATTTGTCTTGCCTTAGCACAATTCTTGGTAGAAATGCCTTAACAGTAATGCACTGGAACATACTCTGAAGGTACGTGATGCAGTGGACAAGTTGAAACTGAGCTGCTGATCTGGGTCCATTCAGTGCCATGATGCCTTGGAATTCAGCATACCTTGCTTTGAATTCTATGATGGAATAATATTCAACCAGACCAAAAACAAGAGATAAATCAGAGCAGGGAGCCAGCAATGTCAGTAATGCTGCTCCAAATCCAAGGATGGACCAAAGTGGAATCCATTTGCACACAGAATCCAAGAATATCAAATGCAGCCTCAAAGAATTCTATTCCAACCTTCCCGGTAGTTACCAAGCCTGACAAGAGCAACCTACCAAAGATTTGGTGTTCTAGTCCTTCCATCTTCCCAAATCCTGAAGCCATGGGGCATTGCCCTTCATAAATATAAGGTTCAATAATGAAACCACTGGGAAAGCTTTTAAGGTGGAAATGGAGGAATGTAGGAGGCTGGCAGCTACAGCTGTGCACCTCAGCTCATTGCTATAATTAAGCTGACATGCGGATACAAGCCAAAGAAAATGTGTGGGATACAGGGCTTGGCGCTTGCAATGCTGCTGTGCATCATCCTGCACCTCTATATGTGTGCCAAAGTTTCCATTATAGAAGGGGGAGTCAGGAAGCAAGAGTGGGCCAGCCCAAGACATTTCGTTGCCTGGAATTCAGCAGTAAATCCTTTCCATGCACACAGACACATAGACATACATCGGGCTAAGGTGCAGAATATCCCAAGCCAGCCAAATTATTTTAGCCCATGAAGCAGACATTCCCGCAAGCACCTTTCCTTATCCTTCACAGAAAAATGACAACTGACCCTTGATTCCTTTTCATGGTACCTAAAATCACAAACTGCCTGAAGCCATTGTCTCATTGGCTCAATGCTAGGGAATCATGGGAATTGTATTTTTTTCTGAGACATTGAGCCTTCTGTCAGAGAGCTCTGGTGCTACAATAAACTACAGTTCCCATGATTCCCTAGCACTGAACCAAGGCAATTAAAGTGGCCTTAAGTTGCATTATTTCTGTCAGTCTGTAAAGGCCCTTGGACCACCTACTCTCAGCCCATCCTACTTCACCAGGTTACTTCTGAAGATAAAACTGGCTGGGGAAAGAAGCATGTGGATTGAAAATCTTTCAGAAAAGGCAGGATTGAAAAAAACAACAACACTAAATATTTTTTGTGGGTTTTTCGGACTGTGTGGCCATGTTCTAGAAGAGTTTCTTTCTAACGTTTCACCAGCAACACTTAATATCATCTTCCCCATACCTTGGCTCTTATATATCCTTTAGTCACCCTGCAGGCAATGGAAAGACTGCCAAGGGTTAAGAGAGATTGCTTTCCATGTCTGGATGCTTTAAGGAGCCATAGCAAGCTTGCACCCTCTGAGATATGGGTGTATAGTCTACCACAGATCTCAACAGAAGAGGATCTCTAAAAAGTGTTGAAACAGGTAACCTAAGAACAAACTCCTATAAGCAAAGTGATCAAAAGTTTCCAAAAGATTATGTTGTTCTTGTAGCATGCCTTCGGGCATTTCTGACTTACAGCAAACCTATCCTGTGGTTTTCTTGACAAGATTTGTTCAGAAGCAGTTTGCCATTACCTTCCTCTGAAGCTGAGAGAGTGTGACTTACCCAAAATAGTCCAATGGGCTTCATGGCTGAGTGGGGATTTGAGCCCTGGTGTCCAGAGTCCTAATCCAACACCCAAACCAGAAAATCCACTTGTCTCATTTATGGGAGAGGGAAGATAACCTGTTCCTGTCATTGTGCAAAATATACCATGAAACACAATAGGAGGGGGGAAAAAAGAGCACTTGGGCACCATCCAATAAAATAAGTCCATTCTCCTGCATGGAATCCAAATCTGGATTCATGTGTAGTGGCAGAAACTGGAGGAGATCCTTCCAAATTCTCATTTGTGCTAGTAGGAAAACCATGTTGTTGGGCTGAGTATTCATTTCAGCTGGGGCCCCAACCTTTAACATTTCATGTACAGGAATCTAGTACTAACCCAAATATACAAGGATCAAGTACTAACTCAAATATACAAGGATGCCTACTTTGACTCCATTAATCATTATGTTTTCTTTTCTGTTATTCCCATTGTCTTTCACTTCCCTGTTTCCTTACTCTTACCATATTTCTTTTTCTCTGCTGTTTCCTTTTATCCCCTTCCACCTCTACTCTCCTTCCTTCCTTCCTTCCTTCCTTCCTTCCTTCCTTCCTTCCTTCCTTCCTTCCTTCCTTCCATGTCTCTTCCTCTGTTGTTCCTCATCCACTGTCAGTCCTTTTTTGCTTGCTTGGTACTTCCCTCCATCCTTCTTTTTTCTCTCTCTGATGTTCCTCCTCATTCATCTCCCCCTTCTCCATAGTCTGTAATTTCTTTCTTCCTCATTCCTTTTGTGTTTTTCCCCCTTCCTTTTCCACATTCTCTTTCATCCTCTTTTCATACTCTCATCTTCCTTTCTTCCTTTGTTGGTCCCTGTCCTATTCCCTGTCTCTCTCTCTCTCTCTCTCTCTCTCTCTCTCTCTCTCTCGCACACACACACTTTTATGCATTGTCCCTTATCCCTCTTTCATTTGCCCTCTTTATATGTGTGCACACATATGCACATACATTCCTTTTACTTTACAAAAATCCTTTAAAATTCCTTACCAAAAGCAAAAGTTGGTGGTGCTACCATAGAATGACCCATTTTAGGTCAGGATGTGACCCATTTGTGATTCCCAAACAGCCAATTAAAGACCAGTGGGCTTACTAGGGCATACCAAAGAGCCAACCTCAAAACACCTTTTGTAGTGGCAGGACCAAGCGCTGCTGCTTTTCCACACTTCCCTGAGGAATGGCAAACAGCTTGTCCCAAATTTTAGAATTAAAAAGGAACAGCTCCCAGATCAAAAAGCCCTGCTGGCATGCCAGTTTCAGAACATCAGCTACACCTTCTCTCTCTCTCCATCCACAGTTTGCTGGGAAAAGGAGCTTGGGTTTTTTGGAGTATCTACAGAAAAAAACATCAGAAGCAAAGTACCAAGATGTGCCTCCAGGGGGCAGCTTCTTCCCAGATTTGTTCTCAGCAGAAATAGCAAGGGAGTACCAGACTGGATTGTCAATTTTTGAAAAAGAAACCAGGAGATAGCACAGTTGGTGATCTTTAAGATTTAACAAAAAAAGGGGGGGGTATGAGAAGGGAGGAAGGAAAACAGATACACAAACAGGCAAACACAATGTTTCTCTGCTAGTGATTAGTCTATTCTCTAGGCTTCACATCCCATCCAAGTGATTTCCATCCCATGAATCACTCAGGGTGTCCAGGAGCCTCTGCCGTGCCAATGCCCTTCGGAGGTGCATGCGATAGTCCTCCATCACCAGATCATCCCAGCGTCGCAAGACAAAGTGCTCTTGGCCCAAGGTCAATCCCGAACACAAGAGCTGGTTCCGGGTCCGGAAGTCAGACACAGTGAGCAGCCACCTGCACAGAGAGATTGGGATCCAAAAAACATCTAGGGGTAGCCGTGTTGGCCATATAGCAAATCCAGTAACATCCAAATGATACCTTTATTGGGCCAACAAAAAATGCACAACTACATGTTGCAAGCTTTCAAAGTCACACTGGCTTCTTCATCAGGCAAACAGGAGGGAAAAAAACCTGAAGATGTTAGTCTTAGGCCTGCATTTTTAATGTCCATCAGCAATCCAAAAATGTTTCCTTGGAATCCAGCGTATCTTCTTCCTTTGTGAAGCCTCAGGCTCCTATACAGGTAGAGAATGCTGAATTTCTCAAGAAGCCTTCATGCTTTGCATCAGGAAAACTTTAAGTGATGTAGGGATAGGAGCCTAAAACTTCTCAAAGGAAGGAGATATGCTGGGTTCCAAGGAAGCATCTTATTTGGATTGCAAATGAACATTAAATTTCCTTGGCTTGCAAAATTTTCCAGTGGCCACGTGGCCAAAGGAGAAGGAGCCAGCCTGCAGACAGTCCTCCCCTAACATCTGAACTGAGATCAGAAAATGCAGGCCTAAGACTAACATCTTCAGGGTTTTTTTCTCTCCTGTTTGCCTGATGAAGAAGCCAATGTGACTTCGAAATGTAATTGTGCATTTTGGTTGGCCCAATAAAGATATCATTGTTTGGATGTTAGATTGGGAGTAAGAAGAGTGGGGTGGGGACGAGGGATTGAAATGTCTGGTAGGTCTGGCTGTACCATGATGCAAAGGGATGCCACAGCTGCTGTGAGCTTCCCTAAGGGGCAACAGCTCCACAAATGCCCAAATTCAAAAACATGGCACTAAGAAGCATGACAAAACAGCTGGTGGCAAAAACATCTGAAATGAGCAGGGAAGCAGCCAGTGGTGTATGTATATAATTAGGGTTACTAAGGCTCATTCAAACCAGAATTATAGTATGATTATTCCATTTTAACTGCCTTGGCTCAGTCCTGTCCTATGGAATTCTGGGCCTTTTCAGTTTAGGGACAGGGATTTAGAATTCTCCACCAGAAAACTCCAAGCTTTGATATTTCAGCGCCCCAAACCTGAGACCTCTAGGGAAGACTCCTTGTGATGAAGGCCCTGATGCTATTATTATTATTATTATTATTATTAATTGTATTTATACCCTGTTCTTTAGAAATTCTCTCAGAGTGTTCTACAGGTTGTTAGACAGTTCAAGGGAGATGTTACAAGGGGCAGTTCATGGTGGTGTCATTAAGCATGATCCCATTAGCATCAACTACAGTTGCACAGAAGATGCCATCCAAATAAAAAGGACCAAGTCTGACAAATGAAGGAATTTGTACATGTACACACACACACACACACACACACACATTTTAGGTCTGTGCTCTCACCCTGGAATTCCTTCCCCTTTTTCTGAGACTGAAGAAAAGGATCCAGGCCCCGAGACACGGGAACCCTCAATTAGACTGGGGGGGGGGGTCTACTCCCTGTAGGATTATCAGGGCTGAACCCCCAAAGCATCTGACAATTGCACAGAAAAGGAGAGAAAATTGGGACTCCTGGTCAGTGGTGTCACTAGGGGGTGTGGGGTGTGTGGACCACACCAGGTGACACCTGGGGGTGGTACACCCAGTGGGGATGGCACAGCCTCTGGGAAAGCGAGAAAGGGTGTCATGTCCCTTGCTTGCTTGCCCAGCAGCTGAGCAAGACCCCAAACAGTCTTCTGGAGGCTGCAGCATTGCCCCCCCCCAAAGCAGTGAGCATTCTTTGGGGAGGCAGTGCCTTTCATTTAGGGTCTGGCACAGTTACTCCCCTAAGCAACCACTCCACATCCTAAATGGTCATCAAGAGGTCACAGCACTGGGGAGTGCCTTTCATTTGGGGTTGGTGCAGCTGCTCCCCTGAGCAACCGTTCTGGACTCCAAACAGCCATCCAGAGGCTGCACCAACTACCACCAGCCCCAGCAGCAGTCTTGCCAGGCAATGGCAGGCCAGCTGGGGGGTCAGGGAAGCAAGGCATCGAGAAGGGGGGAAGGGGGGAGGGAGAGGCAGTCTACACATCCCCTCATTGCCGTCCCACTGCTCCCACGCACGCCAGGTGACACCAACCCCAGGGATGCCACTGTTCCTGGGGTTTCTATGAACACAAGCCAGATGGGCAATGAAGTCTAGCAGGTGAATGATGAAAGAAGCAGGACTTGGAAGGCCAAACCTGTTCTTCCGTCCAGCGGTCCCACAGATCACATTGATGTTCTCAAACTGAATGTTGCGCAGAAGGCCTGTTTCAAAGGCATCGGGAATGACTGCCTCTACAGCTGCTAGAACTTCCGCATGGTTCATCTCCTTTTCAGGCTAAAAAACAAAAAGTTCAACTGTCAGCTTCCACTGCAACTACTGAAAGTTCTTAGGTCTACCCAGCAGAGGCTACGATCTTCTTCCCAAAGGAAATTTGCAATGTGGGTTTAAAAGAGCCTTCTTTTATGACTCCTCAGTTGCATTAAATGCACTACAGCCTTTTATAATCCACCAAACTGCACTAAAGCAACTTGCTCATATGAAGAAAGCATGGCAAAAGCAGAAGGCTCAAAAAGCACTTGAGTTGCCTTGATTATCATCCAATTCCACCAGCAGGCAGCCAGGATGCCTCTAGTAAGCTCCCAAACAGAATATAAAGGTGTTGAGCCATCTTCCCTTGTTTGTCCCAAATATTCTATACTAATAGGTATAGGAGAGAAAAGTGGAACTCATGGGTTTTCTAGGAACACATGTCTCTGTTCAAAGGGCTGACCAGGCCAACCTAGTATCCACAATGCAGAAATAAAGCAGTTTAACACAACTTAGA
>CM034710.1:19817932-19834386 GCA_020142125.1 Phrynosoma platyrhinos
CCAGGATTCTGTAAGATAGAGTCATGGCAGTTAAAGTGGTGTCAAACTTCTTCATTTCTACAGTGCGGGATACACCCCAAGTTTGGTTTAAAGAAAACCTTTAAGAAAGAGGGAAGTTAGGGGCTTGAATGTTTGCCTATGATCAGCTGGCATCCAGACAACAGTCTGATAAGACTCATAGGTAACACTTTCATGATATCATTAATCCCATCTGTAATCCCACTTTGCCTAGGACTTCCATCAAATGTGGAGTCAGTCCTGACTCTGTTCCCTCCCAATGAAGTAGGACTGACCGGGCTCTCCAGACAAAGACAAAGGGGACGGGCTGCTGGTGGTCTGGGGAACTTGCGGATGCAGGGCATTTCCATGTCCAGGGCCTCATATTCAGCAATGATGCGCTTCATGTATTGACGCCTGGGGAGAGAAAGAAAGCTGAGATCCTGTTGCCATGCTGAAAAATCAGATATGTTGCTTAAAAGCCAGCATGGAATATGTTGCCATACCCCCCAGTTGTCCCACTTTTTACTGGGACATTCCCAAATAATCCTAAATTCTCCAACTTTTCAGCTGTTTTTAAAATATCCTAGTTTCTCTCTCTTCCTTCTACTTTCCCCCTTTGTCCTCAGCTTGCTTCTGCTGTTGCAAATTGAGCTCAAATTGCCAAAGTAATTTCCACTCAGTTAACTCAGCAGGATGGAGAAGAGAGGTGGAGACATGTCTTGCTTTTCCCAGTAGGCTCAGACTAAAGCAAACTGTTGGCACCTTTTGATGCATCTACACCAGGGGTAGGAAACTTTTCCCCTTTAAGGGCCAAGGGACTTCAACTCCCAGAAGCTTCAGCCATGTTGGCCAATAGTCCCATGTTGGCCAATAGCTCCTGGGATTCTGGGAGCTGAAGTCCCTCGGCCCTTAAAGGGGAAAGGTTGCCTACTCCTGATCTACACTATAGAAATAATGCAGTTTGAGATCCCTTTAAATGCTGTAGCTCCATCCTATGGAATCCTAGGTTTTGTAGTCTTACAAGGTCTTCCACCTTCTCTGGGTTGGTGCTTCACTTCCCAGGATTCTGTAAGATGGAGCCATGGCAGTTAAAGTGGTGTCAAACTGCATTATTTCTACAGTGTAGATCAGGGGTAGGCAACCTTTCCCCTTTAAGGGCCGAGGGACTTCAGCTCCCAGAATCCCAGGAGCTATTGGCCAACATGGGACTATTGGCCAACGTGGCTGAGGCTTCTGGGAGCTGAAGTCCCTCGGCCCTTAAAGGGGAAAGGTTGCCTACCCCTGGTGTAGATACACCCCTAATTTGTGGGGGAGAGATTTCTCACTGATGACTTTTGCACTCTTAATCATGTTCTGATATTGCTTGACCACATGTGTCCCAGTTTCCATGTATAAAATGTTGTAGGGTATGGAATGGGATTTGGGACATCCAGTATCTAGTGTCCTCTGAGCCATGAAACTCACTGGGAGAGCTTGAGCCAGTTTTTCTCTCTTTCTCCCCCCAACTCACCTTTCAGCCTGACCTTCCTCAGAGGATTGGTCTGAGAATAAAATGGAAGGAAGAAGAACCACCTGAAATGTCAGGGACAAAGGTAGGATATAAAAGTAAATACTGTAATGGAGGAATAGGAATGAAAGAGCAGAAACAAAGTGTCAGAATGCATGGACAGTTCTCCCAATAGAGACCTTCATAGATTTGTATTGGTAATTATGCTTTTAATCTTGTTCATCAATATCTGAAGTTGGGGTAATCAGTGAAATCAGATGCAAGGAGAGAGCAGGAAATGAATAGGGATAATGAAGAGCTCAGAAAGGATTGCTAAAAAAATATATCCAGGAATGAGTAATCAAATGACAAATGCAGTTCAAGATTAGTAAAGTGATGCATACTGGCCTAAAACCCTTCACATATGCAGTGATTTGTCCTGAGCTTGTGAGGATTTACTAGGAGATGGATTTGGAAATTGTTAGCTTAGCTAAATTAGCAAGCCTATACTCAGTAATTGCTAGTTTACATGTTAACCTATGGAAGTTAAGCACAGTATGTGTTTATGGTGAATTCCCATTTCTTTGCTTTTACCATATCCACTCTCTTTCTGCATGACATAACCTCCAGCCATTTTTTCTCCCTCTCCTCCCTAAGACCATGTATTTGATTATGCTCACATTTCTGCAAGCAAATCTATTTTTATATGTTTTACAAAGAAAGACACTTATTTCTTTTCTCTGCTAGACCCTATGGGTGTGGAACTGGTTGTTGTTCAGCTTCTGCCTTGACACTTAATTGAGAGATTCAGTACTATCCGTCACATTTCCCAACAGGAATTGTGATAGAAAGCTAAATGAAAATGGCCAGCCCAGTGTTTGGCTGCTATGAAAAGGTGGGTTCTGCTGCTGTGAAAAGGTGAAAGCTAGAGATCATTAGGAAGGGGATCAAAAACAGAACAGTCAATAGCAAAGTATAGAAATCTAAGATGACACCACACTTGGAAGACAATGTACAGTTCTGGTCACATCTCAGATGGGATGTCAAGCTGAAAAAGATGCAGAAAAACTAGGATTGCCACTGTGAGAAACATGATATTGACCCAGATGGGCCTTTGGTCTGATCTAATGGTTCTTTTTGTCTTCTTAGCCAGACATCAAACACCAGTTTGGAGACATGTGGTTACTGCATATTCTTCTAGCAGAAAAACTTTTTTCCCCTTAATATCTGAGGAAGGTAGCCTGATGTTTTCTTAACAGGACATGCTATTTGGAAGATAATGAGTATTCTCCACATCAATTGATGTAGAACATGAACAGGTGTTTCTATAGTACTACTATCTGTTTCCATTTAGCCCAACCCAATGCAGATAGTTGCTATCCTCTGATCTAAGACCACTCTAAATAAAAGCAAGCAAACCTAAGCTGTTACTCAGGTGAATCACAATCTTTTCAGAAAAGTCAATAAAGCTATGTGTGATTCATGATAATTCTTTTCAAGGTCTCAGACTACCATGGGGCTAAAACTCTCAGAACTCCAGCCTGGAATCCTTTGCATTCAGGGATGCAGTGAGACCATTTTAGATTTTGGACTTAATTATTGTAGGTGTACAAGGGCTTGCTTCTTAATGAGGGTTCCTGAAAGGATAATGCTAACAAATCATTGGCCACAATGATTATGTATTATTTCCAGTCTCAGATGCATTGTGCCTCTGAATACCATTTGCTCAAGAAGAGAGGAAGCCGTGACAGTATATATCCAGAAGTAGCTGTGTTGGCCATATAGCAAAATACAGTATCATCCAAAATCCACAAAACAATTATATCTTTATTGGGCCAACCAAAATGCATATTATACATGTTGCAAACTTTCGAAGCACCAGAAGAAGCCCATGGAGCTTCAAAAGCTTGCAACATGTATAATAAGCATTTTGGTCAGCCCAATAAAGGTATCACTGTTTTGTGGATTTTGGATGATACTGTACTTAGCCATGAGAATATTATTGCACTCATGACATGCTAATGTGGCTTCCATAGGTCACAGTAGGAAACCAAATGTTGGACTTAATAGGGCTCTAGTTTGATCTAACACATCTCTTCTTTTGTCCATTGGGTAATCAGAATAAAAGGATGGGAAGGGCTTACTTGCCAACATTTAACAGATGGAAACCAGGACATGTGTGGCTAAGGAAGACCAGAATGTAGTCAAGTTGGCAAAAATTATTATTGATGGAGAATACATTAGTTAGGAGAGGCTGCAGCAGTTTGCTTTTGCTGGAGCCTACTGAGAAAAACAAGATTCTCCCCTTCCTCTCCTCTCCCACTGCTAAGCTTAGTTCAGGCTACTTTGACACTTTGAACTCAGCAAATGATGTAAGCCAGGGGTAGGCAACCTTTTTGGGCCGAAGCACAAAAAAATAAAAATAAATAAAATAAAAAAATAAATAAAATAAAAATAAATATGCATGCACACTCTCTCAGCCCCAGAAAAGCCACAAAACTCCTGTGGTGATTTTGCCAAGAAAATCCCAAGAACAAGTAATAACAACAATAATCAATATCATCATGGCAGGCAGCAGGGGCAGTGGGGGGCAGCGGTGGAGGTGGAGGCGGAGGCAGGACTGGCCTAGGGCCAGTCCAATCCGGCCCCCGGGCCTTAGGTTGCCTAGCCCTGCTGTAAGCTGACAGTGGGAATGGAGGAGGAGGAGAGAGAAACTGGGACATTTTAAAGCAGCTGGGAAAGTGGAGGAACAGAAGATTAATTGAGATTGTCCCTGCTAAATCAAGACAGTAGAAAGGTATGGAATGAGATTGGAGGAAGGCAGCACATGGGGAACATTTGGAGAGGCCTCAAAGAAGCAGACAGGGAGGGTAGCTTACACCACCCTCTCCATTATCCAACCCCTAAAACACCTGCCAAATGATAGGGCCAACCCTGATACCACTAACTCAGCCCTAAATTGCCCATTGGGTGACCCTCGATGTCACACTCTCTGAGACTCAAAGGATGGCAATGGCAAACCCCTGCTGAAGAAACCGTCCAAGAAAACCCTGTGATAACTTTACCTTTGGGTCACCATAAGTCAGAAATGACTTGAAGACACACAACAATAACAAACAACAAGTTGTACTTACGAAGTTTTACGTGGAGGAGGGATCGGCTGCTCCATTTCTAGGAAAAGAGGAGAGGACACCTCTTCATTCTCGGATTCCAGGTGAGGAGCAGCTGAAAGCAAAAAAGACAGGGCTGAAGACATAAACCACAGCCATTAAAAATACAACCCTAAGGTAGGGTAGGTGGGCTATGAGAGTTTGGGGGCAATTTTTCCAGCCTCTAGGGCTGCTGCGCCAGTCCTGCACATAAACAAGGAAGCAAGTGCAAAATCACTCCATAATTGAAAAGGCTACTTGCACTGGGTTGGTGGGTCTGCAAGGGCACACTGTTGTGTTTCAGTATGCCAGAAGTGCTGTAACATCAGTTCTGGCTGTCTCTTTGATGTTTTTTCCCCTTTTGCTTTTGGGGAAGATGGTGGCTAGGTATTCAGAGAATTAAACTGCCCATTTGCAGCTGGTTTAGGGTGTGAAAAAGTGCCCAAAACCAGTGTGAAAAAAGTAATTTTGACAGCGGGGTTTGGAGGTTGCTGAGGTTCTTCAGAGGCCACAGTTTGGGGTCCCAAGGGTTGCATGTGGCCCACTGGCCTCACTTTGCCCACCTCTGTGCTACAGCAAAGATGAGCATATCTTGCTCTAGAGGAGAAACACAAGCAGTGAATCATTTTCTTTCTCTCTCTGGAGAGTGGAGAAATCAGGAGGTTGGCGTTTATCACACAGGGGAAATCCCGTGCGGATACGGGGGTTTAAAGTAGGGAAAAAACGCAAAAGCGGATGTTTTTTCAGATGGCGTCGCTGTTAAAAGGAGGTTAACTGGGGTTAATCCGAACGGAAACCCATCACTGACTGCTTCTTTTTACTTTTTTCCATTTTTCCGAAAGTAAAAAGAAGCAGTTTCCATTCGGATTAACCCCATTTTAACATCGCTTTCACTTTTCACACTGGGGAATCCCATTAATAAATTGCTTCCACTTTTGTGGGTTTTTTTCTACTTAAAACAGGGTTTCTGCACGGGACTCCCCGTGTGATGGCCTGGTGCTGCTAAAATGGCCTTGAGAATTACATCCAGCCCACAGAGTGCATAATCCCAACTCCTGATCTAAAGAAAACTACTTTGCTAAACCAACATCTCTTCCAAGTTCAGCATCCTAGCTGCCTGCAGGCAGTAAAAACAGCACTACTTTTACCTGGAAAGCTGGAGATGGGAAGAGAACTTACCATCACTGCCACTGCGTAGCCTTTCCCGTTTGTTGCTGTCAGTCTCTCCTTGGGAGAAGATGTGAAGGATCCAGTTGAGAAGTATTTAATATGATAAGAAAACCTCTCCCCATTTGAACTGAAGCTAACAAGACTGCTGTGCTCCCCTTTGCAATAAAACCAGGGTCTAGGGTTGGCAGGTCAGGAGCATCCCAGTCCCCCAAAAAACTGAGATCAAGGAATAAGTTGGTGATGCCACATGGAGCTGAGGCCCAGTAATGTCACAGCAGGCAGGCCCTGCTAATGTTAAGCATGATACATTACACCAGGGGTCAGCAACCTACGGCCCAGGGCCAGATCTGGCCCCCCAATGCCTTTGGACTGGTCCCAGCCAGGTCCTGCTGCCGCCGCCACCGCCACCACCACCTGCCGCCGCCCACTGTGTGAGTCACAACCGCCATTTTGTTTTCCAAAATGGCACCGCAACTCGTTTGCGCATGTGCCGGAGTACTGCACATGTGTGAACGAGTCACGGCCATCATTTTGGAAAACAAAAAGGCAGCCGCAACTCATTTGTGCATGCGCAGTACTCTGGTGCATGCGCAAATGAGTCGCGGCACCATTTTGGAAAACAAATGGCAGCCACAACTGCTCGTGCATGCGCAGTACGCCGGAAGTACTGAGCATGCGCAAGCGAGTGTGTGCACGCATATGCAGTACTTCCAGCATACTGTGCATGCGCACGCATGCGCACGGCGCCATTTCCCACCCCCCTCGGCCCGCGGAAGACCTCGGGACCAGTGGACCCATCCCAGGTAGGAAAAAGTTGCCTACCCCTGCATTACACAGTTGCTCAGAGGAGCATGTCATTCAAATAAAAAACACCAAGGCTAACCAGTGAAACAATATTTCTCTGGTTGGAAGTTATGTTATTCAAGTGCTGCATTAAATCTTTTTAAACACTTTCCTAGCACTGCTTTTAATAACATAAATGGGGGTTGCAGACTGCCAGAAAAAGTGCAAATTCAGTCCACTTTTAGGGTTAGGGTTAGGGAATCATGGGAACTGTAGTTTATTGTGGCACTAGAGCTCTCTGACAGAGAAGGCTCAATGTCTCAGAAAAAAAAACAATTCCCATGATTCCCTAGCTCTAACCCTAACCCTAAAAGTGGACTGAATTTGCACTATTTCTGACAGTCTATAACCCCCCCATAGTAATCTAACAAAAAGCCACCCTCAAGCCAATCTCAAGCAAAAAGAACTTTCCCTAATTCTGCTTTTAAATGCAGCTCCCATTAACCAAAATGTAATCCCTGCCTGCCTGCCTGCCTGCCTGCTTCTGGTCCGCTTTCAGACTGCTCCCTTATTTCCTAAATCACCAACATTGTAATCTACTGTTATTGCCAAACAGTGGTGCAACTCACATCTACTACACAGCAACAAATGCATCATATAGGGTGAGGAACCTGAGAACAGAACTCAGAAAACAAACAATGGAGTTTATCACACCGGGGAAATCTCGTGCGGAAACAGGGCTTTAAATTAAACAAAACCAGCAAAAGCGGGTGTTTTTTCAGATGACGTCGCTGTTAAAAGGAGGTTAATCCGAACAGAAATTAGACAAAAACTGCTTCTTTTTATTTTCGGAAGATCCCAAAAGTAAAAAGAAGCATTTTGTCTAATTTCCCTTCGGATTAACCTTCTTTTAACAGCGCTTTCACTTTTCACACAGGGCAGAACGGAAGAATCCCGTTCATTAAAAGCTTCCTCTTTTGTGTGTGTGTGTGTTTTGTTTTTGTTTTTACTTTAAAGGGCGATTTTGCACGGGGCTCCCCGTGTCATAAACACCATACATAAGAAAAATCCACAAAGCATCGATCATGTAGTACCATTTAGAAACTCCTGAGGCAGTGTTTACTACAGACTTTATCACACCAGGCTCGAAAAGTGGCATTTTAACAGGAAAAAAGCGCATTTGGCTAAGCATTGTGTCTATCCTGCTGCCGCCTTGCATCCCATTCATTACTATAATGTGCCTTTTCATTGATTGGCAAAACCCGTCAATAGGCTTTCAATTATAACTGTCTTCCTGCAATAGTTACAGTTCTACTTCTCCAGCAGCCGCATTGTGTGAGTGGGTATGTTTCTGCTCCTGTCCTTTTCTCCCCCTTGCAGTGACTGTGGTAGCTATCACCTTCCCAAAACCAGCAGCCCTGTGCACATTCACACAGAAGCAGGCTTCAGCAGGCAGCTGGCAGCTGCAATTGTGTGGGGCTGCTATATAAATGTACACACAGCTGCCCTGTTCTTTGGTGGGGGGCAGAGCAGTGATCATGGCAGCCAACTCTTTCCCAAAGCTGGCTGCTGTATGTATGTTTACATACATCTGGCTTTGGGAGGTGGTTGACAGCTGCGATCATTTGTCCCTTCCTCCCAAACAATGGCATTTGGCAGTGCGGAAAACAGATCCATCCAACCATAGATTGTCAAAGTGCTATCATGGGGGGGAATGTGATGTGATAAGGTATGTTTCGATTCTTAAACTAGCACAATTGAGCAGACTGTCCAAAATATGACAGCCTTAGTTTCACACCTTGGTTTCCAGGGTCATAAGGCAGCTCAGTATTTTCCCATGTCGTAAGTAGTAAGACTGCTCAGTATTTCCCCATGCTGACTGCTCTCACTGACCCTTGGTGCCAGTCGCAGTTTGAGACACTTTGAGAGGGACAAGAGGAGGGGGAAGAGATGGCTAGGAAGATCCTTGCTCCAAAAGAAGTCAAGTAGGTTCCTGAGAGGTCTAGACAGCTACAGTACAGTAGTTGCTCAGAAACTACTTACAAGAGCAAGGTCAATCAGTATTATTATTATTATTATTATTATTATTATTTATATCCCACTTCTTGACAGCAATCTAAGCAGCTCACAATAAAATCCATACAGCATATCCCCAGACCAACCCACCCCCCCTTAAAACAGTATTAAATAACAAATAGTATGAAAAACTTCTATTTTCAAGGCACTACTCTTGCATCAGTCAGCATATCACAGATGAAAACTGAGACACATGTGGTCAAGCAACATCAGAGTGTGGTCAAAGTAGCAAAAAGTTATTATTGAAAAAGGACAGACAAACTAGGAGATGCTGTAGCTGTTTGCTTTTGCCTGAGACTACTGGGATTTATAACATTCTGCCCCCTTCACTTCTCTTGCCTAATCAATTGAGTACAAACTACCGCTGCACTTTGAACTCAGTTTGCAGCAACTGGAAGTAAGCCAAAGACAAAGGAGGGAAGGAGGAGGAATAGAGAAAAACTGGGACATATTGAAAGGAACTGAAAAAAATGGGACAAGAGAGGCTTATTGTTCTTGCCAAACTGGAACAGTTGGGGGTGTATGTGAGATTCCTTCCCAAGTCCTTAAGACTAAAGGAGAGGGACAGATTCTAGAAGATGTATTGCTCCCAAAAGTAACTTTTCTCAGCTCTGCTTGAAACTTGAGACAGCTGCACCTGCCCTGTTTCTGTGCCGTATTGCCTCACAGCATGTTTTCAGAAGGATGTCCTTAAGTATTTGTTTGTGCCTTTTCCTGCTCCACTGGTTATGCTGCACAACACACCCCCAATGCCCACCCCATTGGTTCATCTCCCCTTCTTCATCGTTGCCGTTGTGCATTTCTCCTGGCATGCATTTCAGCTGAATAGCATTTAGAGACTGAATAATTATATTAAAAGCTGGGTCTGGCAGCTACTTCTGATGGGATACTGCAGGATAAAAGGGGTGGGGGGAGAAAATGCGGAATGGCTAGGCATCAGAATCCCCCCCCCCCCATCCCACAGATCAAGAAAGCCGGGTCAGCACATGGGCTGCCTCTTGGCCCTTACCTGGATCCCGCTGGCTGCTGGAACCAGCACGCAATTTAGCACCTTCATTCTCATCATCTTGCATCCTTGAGGGCAGGGAACAGAGACATTGGTTACAACTATTTGGCAATACAGTAACACCTGAATCTCAACCTGTACCTTCCCTATTCCCTCCCCCTCAAAAGAAAAATATGTCCTAAGATTTCATAAACTCCAACATTTCACAAATGAAAGCATGTGGCCACGAAACGTGAAAGTGTGATCAAGATGGGAGAAGGTATTCATGACAAAGAACACACAAGCTAAGAGAAATTGCAGAAGATTGCTTTTGCCTGAGCCTACATGGTGGGGCAAGATTCCATCCCTTCTTCTCCTCTCCTCCTGCTGAGCAAATTGAATGCAATACCCTCAGTATGTGTGTCTGTGTGTGTGTACTGTTGTTGTTAACTGCCTTCAAGTTGGCTCCAACTCATGGCAACCCTGTGGATGAGACACCTCCAAGACACCTCTATCCTCCACTGCTCTGCTTAATTCCTGCAGATTCAGGCCCCCTTATTGAGTCTAGCCATCTGGCATGCAATCTTCCTCTTTTTCTACTACCATCTACCTTCCCTTCCCCATCTTGGTTTCCAGGGAAAGTTCAAGCTTGATCTGTTCTAGAACACATTTGTTTGTCTTTTTGGCAGTCCATAGTATGCTCAGCAGTCAGCACTGTTCTCCAACACCACAACACAAATGAGTCTATTTCTTCACTGATGAACTCTCACATCCATACATGGTGATGGGGAATATAATGGCTTGTACAATTCTAATATTAGTGCTCAGTTGGAGATCTTCACATTTTAGGATCTTTTCTAATTCTTTTATAGCTGCCCTCCCCACTCCTAGGTTTCTTCTTATTTCTTGACTGCAGTCTTCATTCTGGTCAACGTATTATCCAAGGTACAGGAAATCTTTGACTATTTCAATTTCCTCATTATCTAGCCTGAATTTATGTAGATCCTCCATGGTCATTATTTTTGTTTTCTTTATGTTCAGCCGTAAGTCTGCCTTTGCACTTTCTTCTTTGATCCTCCTTAATAATTGTTATACACACACACATAGATTCATAGATAGAAAGATATCTGACACACATAATTATCAAGATAGTATTCTCAGCCTGATCAATCCTTTGTCCCCCTATCCTTGAGTACTAAAGAAAAGGTCCCAAGCTTTGAGATCAGTGGTAAAACCAAGATCTGGTAACTCTACCTGTCAGTTCTAGCCAGCATTGCCAGTGATGGAGGATGATGGGAGCTGTAGCCCAACAGTCACCCACATGTTCTTGGCCCTGACATAAGCCATTAATAGAAATCTCCCAGAAAACCCCTCTTTACATCCTTTCCCATTTATTCCAGCCCACCCCAGCTCATCCTCCAATACTCCAATGCAAGCCTCTCCTAAGGCTGTGGCAACTCTTCTACCTGTGCCAGCTAAGCTTCTCCCTTGCTGGTTTGGGTGCTTTCAACCTCCTAACAGACCAACAGCAGAGATTCAAAGCCAAGATTCCAGAATCTTGAGCCCACAACTAAGATGGAGAGGTTGCTTCCCACTTTGAAAACTCTCAACTGTTTCCTCACTCCGGGGGGGGGGGGGCTGCTTACAAATCTCCCCCCTCCAAAAAAAGTGAAAGAGGACAAATGTAGATAGAGATTTGTGTGAAATTTGCACATGCCAGTTCATATTACAGGTGCAGGTACAGAAATGATTTCTGAAATTTAATCAAGTCAGGACTCAGTAAAGTGTGGTCTAGGGAGCTCCTGGGCTTTCATGAAATTTTTGGCATTGCTGAGTAAATTAGAAAATGAAGTATTGCTGCTCCATATACTCCAACTTGTGCCCGATTAACCATCTGTCATCCCATCTTGAGCTGTTTTTTAAATGTTCCAGTTTCTCTTCTCCTATTACTTTCCCTCTTTGTCATCAGCATACCTCAATTGCTGCAAACTAAGTTCAAAGTGCAAGTATAGTTTAAAATTTAATTAGCTGAGCAGAGCTGTATCAGCACTGGAGAAATAATCCAGTTTGACAACTTTAACGGCTGTGGTTCAATGCGATGGAATTCTTGGGTGCAACAGCAAACACAATTCCCAGAATTCCATTGCATTGAGTCACAGCCATCAAAGTGGTATCAAACTGGATTATTGCTCCAGTGCGGAGGCAGCCCAGGCAGAAGAGGAGAGAGCAGAATTATGCCATTCACAGTAGACATGGATCATTTTAAGATCAGCTGAAAATTAGGATGGGAGAGGATTAATCCAGACGGTCCTTGACAAAATGGGACATTTGGAAGGTATGATTTCATGTCTGCTCAGGCTGCTGTATGGGTGCTAACACTTGGTGGGCAACTTCAAAGCCCTTTCAGTTCATTCTTCTGCGTCTTCTTTTTCCTTAAACCAGCAATGGACTGGACAGCCCTTCAAAGAGAGAATTGGATTTGGTCAGGTAGGACACACGAGACAATCCTAATTCCTTTTTTAATAGCATGGGGGGGGGGGAAATCTAGCAATAACCTCCAGTCAACCCCAGCTATTCCCTGCCCTGCCATTAAACAAGGCTGCAGAGATTTTAATTAAGTTTTTGGAAGGGTCTGATGCTGCAGCATCTCCTTACAAAACTAAGGTGCATGATAGTCAGATTGTTGTTTGGAGACCCTGCTAATATTTGTTGTTCCATCTGCCAGCCAGCTCATCATCTGCGCCAAAAATGAGACAGAAGCCCGATAACAAGGATTGCTGGGAACCTGCGGAAAAAAACCAATCATGCTGAAAAGTCATAGGAATACTTTTGATTTCCGAATGGTCATCGAGATTCATCAGTTCAGCCCAAAGAGAGAGGTTGTTTATATAATGCTTTTTAAAAGGAAGCCATGCAAAAAAAGGCCAAACTAGGGTTGCCCTTCCAAATAGGCATTGATTAGTATTGAGATGGCTAAAGAGACTGAACAATTATCTATACAAAACATTGGCAGGCACACTGCCTGTCATAACAGGCAGCCATAAGGAGCTCGCTTCTAGCAATAAAAAAGACCTTGGGGTGTTCATTGCTTTCCTTTCTTTTCCTCTGCCGCATCACCATTTTCTTTCTGAGTGGTGATAGAATGTTCTCAGTAATTCTTATAACAACCTTGTAGTGTTAGCCAGTATCCAGTGTCTGTGCGTATCCATATGCATGTTAGTTTCGGAGAGCAGGAGAATGAGTTAGGAATATGGGTTTTTCAGCCATGAGGTGATTGAGATCAGTGCTAGAGCAATGACATCAGAAAGGGGGAATACTACAATATGTTTCAGCTTTACAGATGGATAAAGGTCCTGGTAGTTCAAGCAGAGAAGGATGGGGAAAGAAATACTGGGGACAGAAATGCAAAGTGCTTTTCTCAGGGCTGGGGAGAAACTTTGGCCTACATATTAGATTTCTGAAGGAAAAATCAACATTATGTTTCCCTTCAGCATTCTTATTCTAAACATATTTCATCTGAAGCAAATCCTATTGATTTTGGAGTTAACATTCACACAGTCATGCTTGGCACTGCTAGCCTTATATTTATTCCCCATTTTATGATTCAATTATAATTTGCACATGGAGAATCTAAGTGGTTAAATGCCTGTACTGCAGCCACTCACTCATAGACCACAAGGTTGCGAGTTCAATACCAGCCAGGGCTCAGGCTCAACTCAGGCCTGCATCCTTCTGAGGTCGCTAAAATGAGGACCCAGCTGTTGGGGGGCAATGAGCTTACAGTTGTAAACCGCTTAGACACTCCATAGCGCGGTATGAAACGGTATATAAATGAAGCTGCTTTGCTTTGCTTTGCTTCAAGTAATCGCAGCTGTACAATAGGACTGCCTTCTTAGTCTGCAGGATGTATGTGTGTGTGTGTATATGTATGCTTGTCTCCCCAGCCCCATTGCAGAAAATGATTGGTTCAGCATTTTATTTTTGAATGTAAGAAGGGCTGTAGTTGGGTGACAGAACACCTGCTTTGTATGCAGACTTTCCTAGGGTCAGTCACTGGCATCTTGAAAACCCCTCTGTGTGTACATATGTTTGTTGTTACTGTGTACCTTCAAGTCATCTCCAACTTATGGCAACCCTAAGGCCTTATCTTGAGATCTTCTTGGCAAGCTTCTTTGACATGGCCATCTCCTGAAGCTGAGAGAGTGTGATTTACCCAAGGTCACCCAGTGGGTTTCCATGGCTGAGCTGGGATTCAAACCCTAGTCTCCAGATGTACATGTGTACATGCCTACAAGTCACCTATTGACTTATGGTGACCCCATGGCCTCCAGCCTTTCAAAAATGACAACCAGGACATATGTGGCAAAGAAACATCAGAATGTGATCAAGATGCCAGAAGTTATTCATGAGGAAGGACACACAAGCTAGAAATTGCTGCAACAGTTTGATTTTGCCTGAGCCTATGTGGATGGGCAAAATTCTTCTGCCTCCTCTCTTCTCCTCCTTCTGAGTTAATGGAGTACAGATTACTTTGGCACTTTTGCAGCAATTGAAGTAAGCTGAGAGCAAAGAAGGAAAGTGGGAGAAGGAAAGAGAAACTAGGACATTTTAAAAACATCCGAGAAAGTGGAGTGACAGGATTAATCAGGACTGTCCCTCTAAGATTGGGACAGTCAGAGGATAAGTAACCCTATTCATTTCATAGGGTTTTCTAAGGGGAGGAATAGTCAGAGGTGGTTTGCCATTTCCTTCTTCTGAAACATAGCCTACAGCACCTAGTATTCCTTGGCAGTGCTCCATCCAAGTATTAACCCAACCCTGCTTAGCTTCCAAGATTAGGTGCGATCTGGTGCCTTCAGGACATAAAGCCTGTCAGTAATATGGATGGATCAAATATTTGAGAAGGTATAAGACGTATCTATGACTGTTCAGGGTCCTTTGTCTACCCACAAATAGGCCCTCACAGTCATGCCCTGTCCTTCCTAGTATTCAAAGGTATACAAATGGGACTTGTAACAAAACGTTGCAGTGTGGAACGTTATCTATTCCAACCAACAGCCATGCCCATTTTCAATACATTCTCTCCTGTTCCATCTCCCCTTTCAATAGTCAATCAGTATTTAATAGTCATTGAGCATGTCATGAGTTGTTTGATGGTTGCACAATACACACACAATTATTTTTTTCTTTTCCCCCCTGCAATTTTATTTTGATATAGTACTGTCTTATAAACCATGGGGGTTTCATGCAGCCTGCTGATGCCTCTGTACTGGATATACATGGTGCTGTTTGGATGAGATAATGGTTGGCACTCAAAGGATGAGTTTGCTATTAGTATATACAGGGCTGCCTCTATACATGGAGATTCCATTAGTGATCATGTCTACATTGGCAGGATGGATTAGATTGTGCTCCTCGCTCCATGAATCCTTTTGAAAAGCCATCAGAGCTAATGGCTTCCATCACCACATCTTGTTGTGGTGCATCCCATCTACAAATTGTGCATTTTGTAACCAAGTCATCTCTCAGCTTTTTGTCAGTCAGCTTGCAGGGTTTTAATATCATGAGACAGAAAAACTGAGGTGGTGGTGGAGGGGATACCTTGATCTCAAGATGGGAAGGAATCAAAGTTCTTAAGAACCCAGGCACCAGTAGAGAGATGGGCAACCTATGGCCTTCCAGATATTTGTTGGATTGCAACTTCCATTAGTCCTAGCCTATGTAGCTGATAGACAAGGGAAGAGCTGGAAAGTGTTACTTCTTTTGAACTAGAACTCCCAGAAGACAGTGGCTACACTGTTCAAGAAATTCTGGGACTTGTAGTGCAAAGAGAAAATTTCAGAGATGTGGGGATGATAGGAGTTGTAGTCCAAAAGTAACATTTCAGCGCTCTGGAAGAGTAATAAGAATTGTAGTCCAATGACACCTGAAGGGCGTCACAAGGTGGCCTATTCCTGTCCTAACAGAACTGGAGTATCCTAGGCTCCAGAAGTACAAATGGTACCCAAGAAGGAAGATGTGAGGTTGATTCAGACCAGAATTAGTACCTTCTCCATTCAGAGTATTCATATTTCCTATTTATTTATTTATTTTATATGCCACCTTTCTCCTGGAAAGAGAGTATAGGCCTGGAAAGAATATTTGTAAATATTTGAATCCCAGGAATTTCCCAAATGTCAGGAAACTCTGATAGATGGGAATCTTTGTGGTTCAAGAGTTATTCTGTGTGGAAAATGTGCTGGGATTTTTTTAAGTTTATGTGGTGGGGGGGCACACAGAAAACATTATTTTCTTTTCAAACCACAACTTCTGCACAGATTTATTTATTTAAAAACATTATTTTCTGTGTAAAAGAACTGTGTGGCTTTTTTTTCCCCCATGGAATAATTCTTGATTTGCGAATAGTCCTCAAAAATCATAGTTTTCAAGGATTTTCTCATAGAGGGGAGAAAAATAGTTAAGTTATTCTTTCTTGCCTATGAGACTGAAATGTTTGAGGATGTACATCCCTGTGTCTATCCAGCTCTGGCTCTGAACGCTTCCCTAGGTGGATCAGCAGCTTCTTTTACTCCTTATGCGATGCAACAGATTGCCCTATTGATAAAGTATTATTTCCTGGAACTGGATCCTTTTCTTACTGCCAAGTCTTGTCTCTCACCTCTCTGATTTTGAGCCAACTCATATTAAAACTGATCTTGCACAAGGGTGGCTCTGCAAAGAGGCACCACACACAGTGCGATAAATGATGTGTGTGTGACTGCTCCCCCTTTGTATGTTCTGTCCACAATTCAATTTCTAATTGCTC
>CM034710.1:19855190-19870424 GCA_020142125.1 Phrynosoma platyrhinos
GAGGCAGGTGCAATAGGGGGTGCAATGGGCATGCAATAGAGGAGGTAGAGGCAGATGAAATAAGGGATGTAATAGGAGTGTGAAACTGGGGAGGTAGCGGCAAGTGCAATATAGGTGAAATAGGAGAGGTAAGAGATGGAAGGTTTGTAGGAGCTTGGGGGCCAGGCCAAACAGAGGTATGGGGTGGGCAGGACAGGAGGCAAGAACCACATTCTGTGTACCTTTGGAATCACAGAATCGTAGAATCCTAGAGTTGGAAGAGACCCCAAGGGCCACGCAGTCCAACCCCCTGCCATGCAGGAAAGCACAAAATCAAAGCATCCCCGAGAGATGGCTATCTAGATTGGAGTGTGTGTGTGTGTGTGTGTGTATGTGTCTGTGTGTACACACACTCACATGTGCATGTGTGTTCATGCATTGACGGAAGGAGTATATCTTGGAATGGTGGCCAGGGTGACCAGAAATGGAGGAGCTTTTTGGATTCTTCTTGGACAGAAGGCTGAAATGTAGGACAGCTCCTGGAAAAGGATTCCTTTTCCCAGGCATGTCCTCCAGGAGGGGTTGCAAAATGTCCTCCCATTTCAGGCATGACTAAGAAGCATGAATTTAACTTCACATGAGCATTTCCAGCTTTTATTTTGGAATGTCCTGCATTTTTCTTGGATGTCCTACATTTTGCGGTGCTTTTTCCTCCTGTGCATTTATGACATCATGTTACCATGATGGGGTGTGCATATGTACTTATAAGAGCACTGTTTCTCACACATTTAGCCTTGTAAGGATGTGTGTAACACCATCCCACCTTGCACCGGGTTGTAAATGCACCCAGAGTGTGACAGAGCAGCTGTTTGCCTGGGTGTAATAAATAGAATCCTAGTAACACTCCTCTCCTGTGCGCTGCAGCATCTCAGTGCATACATAGTGAGGCGAGGTTAACGCGTGTTTTGTGTGCATGCGTGTGTGTGTGCATGTAGTTGAGTGATCATGGTGAGCATGATGGTGTTCTGGAATGAAGGAAATGTGGCCCTCGGATTTGGACCATTTTGTTCCCATAGTATGATTACCTGTGGGGCAGGAAGGCGTGATGCAAAATTTCACATATGTCAAATATTCTACTTGCAGTTAATTTCCGTGAAGGAAACGGTAGATTACCTGATTGGAAAACAGACACGTTTGTCCACTTTATGATATGTCTGTCACAATAGAAATCTACAGAGTCCACTAGATGCAAGTATTCCTCATCTTGCTGGTGTTCATGCAGCACACACAACATTTCTTACCTAGAAAAATAACATTGTGTGTGAAACTCATCATAGACTAATTTCCAATCATTCTGGTCTTGTGCTTCCTCCTGCTGTTTGCGGTATCCTGCCATGTGTGCCCTGTGTATCATTACAGTGTGGGTGTGAACTACAGAGTACAGCAGGCCCCTGGTATCCACTAGGGTTCGGTTCCAGGAACTCCTATGGATACCAAAATCCATGGATGCTTAAGTCCTATTAAATGCAATGGCATAGTAAAACAGTATCCCTTATATAAAATGGCAAAATCAAAGTTTGCTGTTTGGAATTTATATTTCTTTTGAATATTCCCAAGCCATAGATGGTTGAATCTGTGGATAAAGAATCCATGGATATGGAGAGTCGACTGTACACTAGTTTGAGACAGGGCCAGTCCAAGACTGAAGTGCCTGGAACTAAGCAGCAAATAGCACCTTCCTGATACAATCATGGTCCAGTTGAAATAATTTGGCACAGAAATCTCACAAAAATCCCTCCCTTACGTGGCTGTAAAAATGCAATAGAAAATATTTTTAAAACTAACCATCAGTTTGCTGGTCTTTTGTGACATCCCAGATCTGCTGCCTTACTCTGCCTGATGGCTTTAAGTAGAATATCTGTTCTCTTGGCCCTTCCTGCAACCTCAGATATGCCTAGGAAGGGCAGGCAGATCATTGCCTTATGTGGATGGTGCCACTTGGGTTTTTTTAAAAAAGAAAAACTAGGCTTTTAAGGCCTATAGGACAGAAAGGCCTCATTTATCAGTTTAAAACATTAGACTCCACTGAAAAGGTGACATTTCCCACACACACTAGCATGCTAGAGCCACAAAATTGTATGACCTGAGGTAAAGCAAAAAATGGCCCCTGCCATCCTAAATTAAGGAGCATAGCATACTATGAGCCCAAGGAAGGGCCAGCCCAAGACTTTTTGCTGCCTGCAGCCCTCATGATCCAGCAGCCAAATTATTTTGGCACATGAGGCAGAAAATCTCACAAATGCCTCTCCTCATCCTTGACAGTAAAATACAATCATAAGAATTTTTTTTAAATGATCAAGTTTGTCCTACTGTAATGCCCAAATCGGCTACTTAAAGCAACTCCTTACTCTCCTTACCTCCTTCCCTTTCAGTCTACGATCTCATCAGTTTTTGGTTTGTTTTATTTTTTAACTTTAGACCAGGTTGGCAACTGTTTCCCTCCAGTTACCTTGCAACTGCAGCTCCCACAGTTTGTGATATTGCCTGTTTTGGCCATGGCGAACTGGAGCTGTAGACCAAAAAATATCTGGAGGGCCTCAGTTGCTCACCTCTAGTTTAAACTGGTCTCTGTGCCAAGACAGTACTCTGAACCCTCATTTGGTCCTACTAGGACCTGCTTCATCTCTCTCTAATCCCTTCTTCAACTCAGGATCCCAGGAATTCTTGTTCTGAGCTCAAACCCATCCCACACATCTCTTCCCCCACAGAATTCAAGAGTCAGCCCTTTTATATATGGATTTGTCTCTATTGCTGCATCCACACTGCAGAAATAATCCAGTTTGACACCACTTTAACTGCCATGGCTCAGTGCTATGGAATCCTGAGATTTGTAGTTTGTTGTGGCACCACAGCTCTCCGACAGAGAAATATCTGCCAGAGATACTTTGCAATATCTCACAAAACTACAGTCCCCAGAATTCCATAGCACTGAGTCATGGCAGTTAAAGTGGTATCAAAGTGAATTATTTCTGTAGTGTGGCTGCAGCCCTAGTGTATCTAGAAATTCTGAATTAGCTCCAGATTTAGTTATACTTAGAGGAGACCTATTGATTTCAAAAGCTCTGCTCTAAGTATGGTGAATTTTGGATCCATCCCTCTGCATTTTGGAGAGATACGGCATACCTTACTGAAGTAAGGTTGCACTGGTAAGTAATAGTTGTAGCTGGAATAATAGGGGAAGGATATATGAGAGCCAGTGTGGTGTAGCGGTTTGAGTGTTGGATTATAGACTCTGGAGACCAGGGTTTGATTCTCCACTCGACCATGAAACCCACTCAGTGAACTGAGGAAAGTCACACGCTCTCAGCCTCAGGGGAAGGCAATGGCAAACCTCCTCTAAACAAAACTTGCCAAGAAAACCCCATGATAGGGTTGCTTTAGGGTCACCATAAGTCGGAAATGAATTGAAGGCACACAGCAAAAACAAATGTATGGAGCATCCTTCCTCCATTCTTGTTGTGTCTGGCTAGCCCTTTGCATTCACTGGGTCTTTTTTGTGAGGCTGTGTTCCATTAGGAGTTTCAGGGAAGGTTTGTGGGATGGAGGTGGAATTCCTCGGTCTGGCAGCGACAAGGCGTCCTATCGACCCGACATGGCTGTGGATGCAACAGGGATGGGTCATGTTACTCAGAGACGCTAACTCAGGAGAAAGCCGGCAGCAGACTTTGGAGGGAAAAAGCAGGAACTCTTGGTCATAGAGGACAGGATCAGGGCCTAGTAGGTGGGAAGGAGAGCTGCTTGTAGGCCGGACTTCTGGGTTTCCTGAAGGAACAGAAGTGGGCTGGTGTGTGAGACTGTAAGCTCTGTATGTAATATTTTCAAGAGTTGGAGACATTTGAGGTAGCCATGTGCATTAGTCTGCTTACTTCAAATCTTGGTAAACCAGCCATACTCCTTTTGCAGGAGCTGATTCTGCTGAGAGAGAGATAACTTCAATTTATTAGTTAATTAATTAAATCTTTGTTGTTGCTGTGTGTCTTCAAGTTGTTTCCGACTTATGCCAATCCTAAGGCAAACCTATGATGGGGTTTTCTTGGCAAGGTTTGTTCAGAGGAGGTTTGCTGTGGCCTCCTCCTGAGGCTGAGAGAATGTGACTTGCCCAAGGTCACCCAGTGGGTTTCATGGCCAAGCCAGGAATTGAACCCTGGTCTCCAGAGTTGTAGTCCAACACTCAAACTACCACACCGCGACCTTTATCTCAATATGGAGCCCGAGGCTTCTGTGTCAAAGTCCTGACCTGATGGCAATGCTGACTGAGAAGGATGACTGGTGAGAAATCACATTTTCAGGATGTCATTTTAGATGTAATAATAGATTAAGACAGAGTTATGGGGTTGTGGAGAGGTAAGAATAGTCCCCTAAAGGTTGGAAATCATGTCTTTTCTCAGAGCTTGGAAGGAACATGTTAGAAGTAATGATGCTACTTTTAGCACAGTACATTTGGGAGTAGTAACAAGAGTAGTCGTAATAATCCAGGATATTTGTTGTTCTTGTGTGTCTTCAAGTCATTTCCGACTTATGGTAACCCTAAGGCAAACCCGTCATGGGGTTTTCTTGGCAAGATTGGTTCAGAGGAGGTTTGCCATCACCTTCCCCTGAGGCTGAGAGAAAGTGACTTGCCCAACATCACCCAGTGGGTTTCATGGCTGAGTTGGGAACCCTGGTCTCCACAGTCAGAGTCCAACGCTGAAACCACTATGCCACACTGGCTCCTATATCCAAGACATAGTTTTACTTATTTCTTTGTATGATGGTGAAAGCTGGACAGTGATGAAAACTCACAAGAAGAAAATCAACTCTTCTGAAACATCAACTTTTCTGAAGCTGTAGGGGAGTTCTACAGATACCATCCACTGCAAAAAAAGAATATTGAATTGGTCTGGTAGCAAATTAAGCCTTAACTCTCACTAGAAACAAAGCTGAGGCCGTCATACTTTGGATGTATCATGAAATGACATGATCTATTGGGGGGAAAAACAATGCTTGGTGAAGTGGAAAGCAACAGGAAAAGAGGAAGACCACGCTAAAGGTGGATTGGTTCAGTCAAGGAAACTAATCATGGCTTTGCAAGATCTGAGCAGGACAATTGACGACAGCAGCTCTTGGCATTTCTTGCTCATAGCACTGCCATAAGTCAAAATTGACCTAACAACATTTGTTCGTTTTTGTTTCACACTCAAAAAGAATTTTCTAAAATTTGGAAACCCCACAGAGTGGCAACAAGGTTCTTTGCACTTTGGGAAGCTTTTCAGGGATGTTTGTGCAGAAATACAAGTGGTTTTTCTGCATTTAAAAAGTGTTTGTGCAGGGGCCATGTTTTCTAAACAGGAAACAGTGTACTTTGCACAGAAAGCATAATCTCCTGCACAGATAATACATTTTATGTATAAACCCATGTTTTTTGCACAGAAAAATCATATATAGTTCTATGCAAACAAATACCCCCAAAGACTTTGGGAAGTGCAAACAACAATTGAAAACTGTATCTTTAGCAGGAAGAAACCAGGACTATTTCTGCATATGAGGATAAAATAAGCAAAGTTTTTCCACACTATCACAGAATACTAGTTGATGGAGGCAAGAGCACAGGAAATCTATCGCCTTCCATATCCTGCTTGTGGGTTTCGGGAAGCCAGAGTGGCTTAGTGGTTAGAATATTGGATTGGAACTTGGGAGATCAAAGTTCTAGTCTCCAATAAGGCAAGAACATTGGGTGACTGATTCTCAGCTGTGTATACCGCCTTGAACTCATTAGAAGAAAGGCAGGACATAAGATGATGATGATCTTCATTCATCTGACAGGGCACAGTCATTTGACTGGCTACTTCTAAGAATTTGTGAAAAGAATATTAGATAGACCACTTAGAAGCAGTGGTATCACTAGGGAGGTGCAAGGGGTTCAGACCTCATCAGGTGACACCCTTAAAGGGGAGTGGCACCACTGCTCCTCAAACACCTATCTTTTGGCAGAAATGAGCTGTGGCATCCATCTGCTTTCCTTTAAAATGCTTTAAGAGATCGTGGGGGTGAGGTGAAGCTCAATGCGAGAAGAAAGGAGGGGCCCCAGAATTTTTTAAAATTAAAATTTAAAATTTATTTTTTTTAAAAAAATATTTTTTTAAAGATGAAATTTTAAATGTTTTATTCTTTTTATTTTTTTCTTTTAAAGCATCACATTTTAACCAAATCTTGACTATGATTTGACTTGACTTGATAATGACTATGTATATGTAAATGCATTTAGGCTGTGCATATGATATTGTAATTTGAAGGTATAGTTTTAATTTTGCTAGTTATTTATGTCACAACTATTGCCATTACATTCAGTGATATATAGGAATTACGATTTATGAGTAACATTAGTGCAAAAAAGCATTATTAAGGATTCTGTATGGTGTGAAATGGGAGGAGGTTGATGGGGGGGTGACACCAGGAGTTACTGCACCGGGTGACACCAACCCTAGGGATGCCACTGCTTAGGAGTACTCAAATGAGTTCTTTAGTACAGCCAACTACTGTTTGTGGTTCTCTGTCCATGGAAATAGAGGACAATGGGAAGATTGGGAAGTGGAGCTAGGAAAGAGAACTGCAAAGTTCATTGACCATGAAGATAATGACCTAGCAAAGCAGGGCAAGAACTGTTGAAAAGGAAGGCTCCCAGTTGTGCCCTTGTGAATTAGAGGAGGAGAATTCTCAAGAGGTAGTATTGGTAGGATGGTGCATCATATACTCCAGGTTCTTTCCAGGTGTGTGGTTTTGTGGGGAGCCACCTGTTAAGTCAGAACAAACCAGTGTGGGAGGGAGCAATTACACTGAGGTCGGGTTGAGAAGCCACAAGCAGGGTTGTAGTGGAGCCAAGGCTTGTGGGATCAAAGCATGAGACTATTTCATTGGCAGGGAAAATGAAATAATAAATTAACCTTCTCCCACCCAGCTTCCTTGTCCCCTTTGATCTTAGCTGCAACTTGCATAGCAGCTGGGGAGCTGGCTTGGTTCTGAATAAGCAATTATGATCTATTAGCTTTACAGAAGATTTGGTGGACATGCAAAGCACTAGAAAAGGTTTGTCAATGTTGATTAACAAAGCTGATTTTGAAGGGGGCGTGGTCTCTGTGGCTATAGGGACCTTTGTGATAAATGCTTATGTAACATCATTTACCTATGGGTGCAAGAAACCCATTGTTGGGGGAGCAGGGGCTTATACTCTCCTTTATTTGCTCCCATCTTGTCCACCTGCCTTCACCCATTTGCATGTGAGCAGATGGCAGCCAGTTCCTGCAGGCAATACGCTGGCCACTGTTCACCTGCCCATTGCTTCATTAGCATGATTGTGCCTCTATTACAATACAAGAGACACCCTGTTTTCCTTCCATCTCCCCTCCCTGCCAGGAAATATAGATCATGAAGGCGAGGCCTGTCTGGAAACCCAAAAGCCCTGAATTAATCAAGAGTCCCCTTTATACAACGCAGTCCCCATGCTCCTGGCACATAGCCGCCGGCGACATGGGCAGCCATGGAGCTAAATGAGAACCACAGTCTTCATGTTTTTTCCCCCTCCTCTCAAATGCAAGGCCTTTGGGGCAGGGAATCCAGACTTTTAAAAAATGAATGTGCTGTTCCTAGCACACAGTTCTAGCCAGAGACCTGTGAAATCTCAGCATTATTCCATCTTCCCTTCTCTACTGGCTGTGTGGGAGAAACTGTGCTCCTTCTTTTCATGTGTAAATTGGAAAGTATTGAGTCTGGTTTCCATCAATTCCCTCCTCCTTTTCCTGCCTCCCCAAGCCTTGGAGACCTTGTCAGGGCAGTGGGAGGGAGATATTATTTTGGTTATGTGGGTGTGCTATGCTCCGCTCTTTCCCCCAGCATGGCGGTGGCACTAACCAGCTCACACAACCACCTTCCAGGAGGTTCCCCTTGAAATCTCCCCATTCTCTTGTTCTGCCTCCTCAACACACACACATCCCAGTGACTCACTGCATGCGGGGGAGGAGGATGGCGAGTGATTGAAGCAGCGTTGGCTCAATGTGGGAGCCAGAGAGAGAACTGAAATCCCAGTGTTTCCCCCCTTCCCTTACAAATACATCACACACACACACACCCCTTTACAGACCTGACTTACTTCCTTCTGTATAGTCATAGAATCATAGAATCATACAGCAGGCAAACTTGTGAAAAGTGTACCACAGGTGTGTGCCTTGAGATTTCAATGAATCTATTTATTGGAAAATGTGCACAGATGACCCCCGCTGTGCTCCCCAACCCATCCACCATGAGTACCTTCACAGGAGAGGTTGAGTGTTTACAGGAGGCTGTGTGACACTTCCCTGAGTTCATTGTGTCCTCACAGCAGGTGAGCATCAGCCTCTCCTTCTGTCATTCAAAGAGCTGATCTGTACAAATGTCATAAGAACAAAGTGGTTGTCCAGGCCATTTTCTTTTGATGTGCCATTGAGCACAGCTCTTAAGAGTGAAGCAGGAATGTTGATGGAGTTTTTGGAGTGTGCCCTGATTGTGGCAGAAAAAATATGCAGGACCCAGAGAAGCATTTTTTGGGAGTGACAACTCCCACAAACCCCCAGCCAGTATGACTTGGGATTCTGAGATTCTGTTTTCTACAAAACAGAAACGTTTCCAATCTTTGGTTCCATGTACATTTGGGTTTGCCCAGAAACTTTTTATTAGTGGATGTCCCAAGGAAGTTGTGTTATTGATGGATTTGAGTCAAGTTGTACTATGGCTTTGTGTATCTTTCAGCACGGTGTAGTAGTTTGAGCATTAGACTATGATTCTGGAGAACAAGATTGGAATCTCCGCTCAGTCATGAAACCCACTGGGTAACCCATCTGGACCAGTCACACTCTCTCAGCCTCAGAGAATGGCAATGGCAAATTCCCTCTGAACAAATCTTGCCAACAAAACCTCATAATAGGTTCCCCTTTGTTGCCATAAGTCGGAAATGTCTTGAAGGCACACAGCAACAACAACAATGTATTTCAAGTCAAGTATGTACCTTCAAGTTACTTGTCGACTTATGGCAGTCACATGAATTTCATCAAGCTTTCTGAGCCAAGACATTCTCAAGAGATGATTTGCCTTTGGCTTTCTTTGAAATTTAGCCCTCGGCACCTCATATTCCCTGACCGTTGCTCTTCCATATACTAACCAGGCCTGCCCCTACTCATTTTCTAAGATCAGATAGGGTCTGCTACCTTCAGGGTATTTAGGTACATGTGTGTATTTATATTGTGCCTTTAAGATACTGCCTAGCAAATGAACCTAGTGTGTAAGTGTGAGAAAATGCACAACAGCTTAATGATGATGGGTACATGGTGCATAGGATCAGCTATTGGGGGTAAGCAATAGGTCAGGGGTAGGCAAATACAGAGGAAGCAGGGGGCATTCCTCCCCTTATATCCTCTGTGTAGGCTGCACCATTGCATTTCAGCTGCCATTTTAGCCAATTTTCAGCAGTTTTCGGGCTGGTTCTTGGGCAAAAAATTGGCATAAAATTGGCATTAAAAAACCCCCAACATCTTGAGCGAAAAATTGTCCAAAAAATGGAATGTTAAAAAAATCAGTCAGGGGGCTTCAGTGGCCACATTTTTGGGGGCCCAAAGGGTTGCACTTTGCCTGATCTTACAATAGGTGATGATCAGTCATTCCATGCATGGTCAGTCTAACCATTAGTGTAGTGAGGAATCCCCACACAGTTAGGGGGAAGGTGATTTAATCTTTTTAAGAGTGCTGGACTGGGATTTGAAAAACCCACGTTCTAGTTCCCCAAACTGCACCACCAACCCCCCTGGACTAACAACATTCTCTCCTTCTCAGACTTTCTGCCTGACCTACCTCAGAGGTTTGTTGTGAGAATAAGTTAGGGAAAAGGAGGACCATTTATGTATGCTTTATATCAAATAATAATACACCTCAGGCACAGGCAGCAGATTATTTGGAGGCCATGAAAAGGCAGGGAATTGTTCGTTATTCAGTTGTGCTTACTGTATTTTTAACTGCAGGGAGAGGCACTTGTGAGATTTTCTGCCTCAGGTGCCAAAATAATTTGACTTGCCTTGAAATGACTCATTTTGACTTGGCAATGGGGCAGTGCAATTTTACTATTCTGCCTCATGTAGCAAAATGTCTTGTGCTGGCTGTGCCTCTGTCTACTGTTTTTGAGCTCATGGAAGCCTCTGGTCAGCCACTGGTGGAAACTGAACGCATAGCTTAGCTTTCCATAACTCGTCATCCCTAGATGTGTTGGATTACAGGTCCCATCATCCCCAGAAAGCTAGGTACTATACATTGGAGGTTTCTTAGTGCTACCATGCCATAGCTATTATGTACCTATTCCATCTTTTTTCTAGATCCACCCATCCTAAATTAGAGAAATAGCACTGGTAAGAACACAGGAACAATACTAATGGAAAAAGATTATTTCTGAACTACTTCCCTCATATTCCATGTTGGAAGGCTGGGAGAAATTGCAGGAGCCTGGTTTGGAGCTACCCTGACTTGGAGGACAGCTAGCTCTTAGCTCTGGAGACTTTGATCCAGCAAATGGGTGGGTTTTGCGTTCTAAGGAGGGGTGTTGAAAAATACCGCAACAATGGGTTGGATAGATGTTGTGTGGTGGAGAGGCATGTCTTTGTGCTGTTGTGCATGCATGCACATTCAGACAGTGCATGCATGTAGTCAGGCTATCCTTGTCATAAGTATATGTGGTGAAGAGCTGGTGAATAGCTCCCAAAATCTCTCAGCCAGCATGGCTATGTAGTTGTAGTAGGAGCCCTGGTGGCATAGTGGTTAAGTTCTGATACTGCAGCCACAAGGTTGTGAGTTTGATCCCAAGGCTCCAAGGTTGATTCAGCCTTCCATCCTTTTGTAGATTGGTAAAATTAGTACCCATCTTGTTGGGGACAATTGCCTTACAGGCTGTAAACCAGGGGTAGGCAACCTGTCCCCTTTAAGGGCCGAGGGACTTCAGCTCCCAGAATCCCAGGAGCTTTTGGCCAACATGGGACTATTGGCCAACATGGCTGAGGCTTCTGGGAGCTGAAGTCCCTCGGCCCTTAAAGGGGAAAGGTTGCCTACCCCTGCTGTAAACCACTTAGAAAGTGTTGAGTTCACTGATAAGTGGCATTGAAATGTAAATGTCATTGCTATATTGTAGTCTAAACAAGGGATTGAGCTCTGTTATGTTGGTCAATAATATTTCTGCCTGAGGCAAAGGAGAAGATAGGGCCCTTGTCTTCAGACTGGAAGCTGAATTTCACTTTGATACTGATGTCAGGGAAGCAATCTCTGAAACCAGTCCCTATATCTTCTTGACATGGATGTTGTTAGGACAAGAAGAGTCAATTCAAGAAGGATGTTTAAAAGTTGGAGCATGTCCAGAGGAGAGCGACCAAAATGGTGAAAGGTCTGGAAACCATAACCTATGAGGGGTGGCTTAGGGAGCCTGGTAAAGCCGGGTAAAGCTTGGAAAAGAGAAGGTTAAGGGGTGACATTTTAGCCATGTTTAAATATTTGAAGGTATGTCATATTGGAGATGGAACAAGCTTGTTTTCTGAATTGATTGTTTTCTGATGCTCCAGAGACTAGGATACTGAGCAGTGGGTGCAAGCTACAGGAAAAAGATTCCACCTAAACATTAGAACTTCTTGATGATAAAAGCTGTTTGACAGTTGAACACGCTGCCTTGGAGAGTGGTGAACTCTCCTTCTTTGAAGGTTTTTAAACAGAAGCTGGATGACCATTTGTCAGGAGTGCTTTGATTGTGTCTTCCTGCATGGCTGGGGGTTGGATTGGATGGCCTTTGTGGTCTCTTCCGTCTCTATGATTCTGTAATTCTATATACACTACCTGAAGCTTCTTGGAGAGGGCAGGATATATATGCAACAGATAAATAGATTCACTGGAATAATTTACATATCCAAATATAAACCCACCTCTGAGTTATTTCAGATCAGGGATTTGTTCCAACAGACTAATTTAGACCTAACATTTGCTATTTTTAATCATTTGGGAATCGTTAGAGACCCTTGCTGATCTACTACAAATCTACCAATTGATTCCGTTCTACCATCTGCTGACCTCTGCTGCTATAAATATGACTAAATCTGAATCACAGTTTGGAGCAGTTACATTTTACACTACCAGCTGGGAATTTCTGAGTGTTGTAGTCCAAAAAAGTGACTTTGCCCATGTTCTCTCCTTTATATATCTACATACTCTGCCATGCATATCTTTATGTTGAGTGCCACAATGTCAAAATTATACATGTTCTTCAGGTATGTGGAAGGTGCTATAGCAGCATGTTGTGATGTATGTGTCAACACTCATCTGATACCGAAGTCTCGGATTTTTGAAATCTAGGTTCAATTTCCTGTTAAACTGGAAGGGTTCACTGGATAGGTTTACAGAAGAAGTACCGTACGTACTTTCTTGGCCTCATTTCCTTGTCTCTGAATTGGGAATATTAGCAGTCTTTGTTAAATAGCCCCTGTGAAGAATGAACAAGATAAATATTGCAGAGGATCAGGGAAGAAACATATTGCCTGTCAACAGTAGATTCAAATCCTTGATTATAATCATAATGACTAGAAAATGACAAGATATCTACCTGCCAAATCTCACAATACAAAAAGGAAAGAATATGGAAATTTACCACAGTGAAGAATAATTCCTCTTCTGCCTACAGTTACAATGATACTTAACATTGTTTTAAAATATTGTGCCTGATATGTTGTGCCTTTTAACTTTTTAATTGTTAGGGGTTGTTTTAGATGTACCCTGTTTTAATTCATGGCGTGAATTGCCTTGCTCCCCATGGCAGGAGAAGGGCAGGATATTAATTAAGTAATCAGTTGAACAATAAAGTAAGTAATCAAACAAATAATTAATTAAATGTATTCATTGAAGCAGTAAGTCCCTGAAAAATTGTTGCTTTCATCTGTTGTAATGTAATAATTTAGGGATATTAACAGTCCCTCAACCCAATGCCTTTTGTGGTACTTTAAGGTCAACTCTCAGCATTCCTTCCCACTGACTGTTACCTTAGACCAGGGGTCGTCAACCTACGGCCCCCGGGCCGGTTCTGGCCCAGGTCGCCGGACTTACCGGCCCAGGCGGACCCCTGCCGCCGCCCGTTTTGGTCGCCGCGCGACTGCGCGTGCCACAACCGCCATTTTGGAGAACAAAATGGCGGCCACAACATGTTTGCGCATGCACAGGATTACTGCGCATGCACAAACGCGTCGCGACCGCCATTTTGGAGAACAAAATGGCGGCCATGGCACCGGCAGTGCGTGCGGCGCCCGGGAGAAGGCCCGTCACCACTGAAGGAAGCCTCCCCGGAGGGACCCTCGGTGGCATTGGGCTCAAAAAGGTTAGACTGCTTGTATTTGCTGTCTAACAATATAGGGAAGGCTTATCATCCCCATCCTTTATTTAGAGACTTAAGATTGCAATTCACTTACCTGGGAATAAGACCCATTAAAGAATGAGCAAAAAGTGCATGACGTTCTTGGTCATCCTTTTCCCACTACTGCAGACCCCTAACACTGCAGTCCTATAACATGTATACTCAGAAGTAAATCCCATTAAGCTCATTGAGCTTATATACTCCAGTGTAACTATTGTACGATTGCATCATATGAATACTTTTCAAAATTATTTCGTTCACACTGGCCTGATATTGTCCTTAATATGTGTATTCCATTCTCATCAGCCTCAAACTTGGCATAATTTTTCAATTTGATCATGTCATTTTTAAAATATGTGCATGTATCCAAGTCTTCTTGTTTGTAAGCTGCTTTGTGGGGATAGATCTCTGAAAAGAAAGCTATCAATGCACTGGATCAATTGGTCAGTCCTAAGCAATGGCATAGTGGTAAATTAAGAGGAGTACACACTAAAGATAGTAGTCCCAATGACTCCAAGGAGAGTCCACATTCAGGTAACAATGTTGAACCAAGCCAGTATTTGCAGTTTCCATCTCTACCAAGAGTGGGTCTTTTGTAAAGCTAATTGATCTTAATCACCTATCATGATATTGAGATCACAATACTTTAGTGACAAGGATAGTTCACAACAATATCCATCTGCTGGGAAAATCCATATCCTCCTAAATTATACTGAGGATTGCAGCTTAATTCAGAGGGACTGGGGAGCTTAAGAAGGGTGGCATGCAACACCAGAATCGCTGATAATAGCAAATCCCAGCATGTTAACTCTGCAAGCCTTGACTCCACTACACCACTGCTTCTGAGCAGACATGTTATATTACATTATACTACAATGATGAGTGTTCATAAGTGAAACCTCCTCCACCAGATGCTGTCTCTCTTGCCTATAGAAGTCCATGCCATTGATAAAAAGGCTACAGTCCTATAAACCAGAGTGGGCAACTTGTGACTAGCCAGACACTGTAGGACTGCAGTTGTCATCATCAATCACTGTAGGTTATGGCAGCTAGGTTTAATGGGAACTGCAGTTCAAGAGCATCCAGGAGACCATACTTTGCCCATTGTGGACATTTCTATGGGATTAAGTCTCCCTGAGCACTGTGGGACTTGCTACAGAGCAGACATGCACAGAGATCTCTCAGCAAAAGCATCCATTTTCAGACACCACATCACTCTTCCTTGTCTTTAATAGAAATCAGTGTTCCTCCTATTTGTCTTCTTTTGCTGAAATGTAAGAACAAACAAACAAGAAATATCAGGCACATTATCTTACTTGCAAGTTCCCAAATAACTTTCATGGCCCACAGCCATCAATATGACCTGAGAAATGCTATCTCTGCCATATTGGATCAATATCCTGTCTATGCCGAGAAGAGATGATGAAGATGATCACAATTATTATCATCATACGCTTTCTAAAATTGGATTTAAATGGCCCATAGTCAAAGAGTCTTCAAATCAGGTTGAACTTTGTTGTTGTTATGTGGCTTCAAGTCGTTTTCCAACTTATGGCAACCCTAAGGTGAACCTATCATGGGGTTTTCTTGGCAAGATTTTTTCAGAGGAGGTTTGCCATTGCCATCCCCTGAGGCTGAGAAAGTGTGACTTGCCCAAGGTCACCCAGTGGGTTTCATGACCAAGTTGGGATTCGAAGCCTGGTTCAAACCACTATGCCATGCTGTAGAGCAGGGGTAGGCAACCTAAGGCCCGGGGGCCGGATACGGCC
>CM034710.1:19875681-19909368 GCA_020142125.1 Phrynosoma platyrhinos
TGGAAGCCAAGATGACCAAACTGAGGCTGTTGTACATCAGACACATTATGAGAAGGCACGACTCACTGGAAAAAACAATAATGCTGGTAAAGGTGGAGAGAAGTAGATAGAGAAGAAGGACGCATGCTAAATGGATGGCCTCTATTAAGAAGATCACGCGTATGACTTTGCAGGAACTAAGCAGAGTAATGGAGGACAGGGAGTCTTGGAGATATCTCACCCATTGGGTCGACATGGGTCGAGATCTACTCAAAGGTGGTTAACAACAAAGTAATGTGGCTTAGGCAAGTGGCACTCAAAGTCATGGTCCCTGGACCACTGCCAGTCTTGAGCCATTGGCTGATGGTTACTGGAGGGTTTCCAGGAAAGAAAGAAACTAATAGGAACCATTGCCAATCTGCACATCTGCACATCAGATAGCCTGAGAAGTACAGGCTTAGGGGGCTCAACAACAAAATTGTTACATTAATTAATTAATTATTATATTGTTATTACTGTATTATATATTTGGTAGACTTTGAGGTAGCACAGCCCTTGTTTTAAAAGTTTGGGTTTTTAAAAGCAGAGAGGGAGAAATGTTGCCCAGAGAAACTCATCTGTATGGGCAACGAAGCAAGAAATGAATATGGAGAGAAAAAGGATCGGGAGAACTGATATCAAGGTGATATTAATAAAGAGGTCTAGACAATCTAAAGCAAAAGATAGGTCAAGCTGAAAACCTAGGAGATCAAGACAATCTGTGGCAGGGGAGAAGCCAAACTGAAAATCGGAAATAACAAAGGGTATGAAGTACAAAAACATCCAAAATCCACAAAACAGTGAGACCTTAATTCGCCCAACCAAAATGCACAAATACATGAGGCAAGCTTTCGAAGCTCCACTGGCTTCTTTATCAAGCAAAGCAGTTAAGAATCATACAGGAGAAAAATAATCATAAAATGATGATGTTAGTCACAGGCTTGCATTTTCTCACGGTATTGGTATGTTGTTCTTTGGAGGGATACCCATGCAAGCAGGTCCTTCTTCCTTCTGGCTACGTGGCACTGAGAACCAGGTATTCCAAGGTTCAGGAGATAAAATTTGAATTTGAGAATTTGAAGGGTATGAATATTGCTTGTTGAGGTGGATGGCAAAAGTGGTGTCAGAATCTGTCCTCTACCAGCACCCATCAAAATGCAAATAATATTTCTCTGCTTTTTTTTTAAACAGCGTGTTTGCACAGGTGGTACGAGGGGAAAGAGCAGCATGCTGGATAGGGGAGAGAAAAGAGCAAATATTTTTGAGAATGATTTTATTCTGGGTGTGCAGAATAGACAGGCAGAGAAGGAGTCAAAGATGAGGGAGGTGTATGTATGTGAGAGAGGCAGACATACAGAGAGCACAATTACAATTAGAGTCAGGAGAGAGAGAGAGAGAGATGTGCTGTGCCTTCATCCAGCAATTCGTACTTGTTATTCTGGGCGGCAGCTGAGGCTGGTTACTCCAAGGATGCAGTGATAGCAGTGGAAGAAGCTGCAGTATTTGGGAGGAGGGGAGGCTCTGAACCTATATCTCCTCCCCACTCCCCCAATGCTCCTATGACTTGCTTTTCTCATGAGAAAAAGGAAAGCCTCTGGTCATAAGAAAAAGATGGGGGAAGGAGGGGAAAAAAAGAAAATAATTCATTTCTTAGATGTCTATGCTGCCTTTCCTCCAATGAGTTCAAGGCTGCCTATGTGGCTTTCCTCTTCTCTGTACTAGCTATGGATGATGGGAGTTGTAGTCTGATACTTGGTGAGCCACACGTTTCTCCTGCTGTAGAGATTGTCACAGGAGGAGTGGCTATTTGTGAGTTTTGCAAGAATGACATCGAGGCTGCATCTAGTCTGCAGGATGAATGCAGTTTGACATGGCTTTAACTGCTGTGGCTCAATGCTATGGAATTCTGGGTTGTGCAGTTTGGAGTGGTATTCAGTCTGGCCTGTCAGAGAGCTCTGGTGTCTCACCCTAGGATCCTAGGATTTCATAGAATAGAGCCATGATAATTAAAGTGGCACCAAACTGCATTAATTCTGCATTGTGGCAGTAGCATAAGCGAGGTTGCAAGACTCATAGACTCTGTTCCTTTGATGAGGATTGAAGCCGCAGGCAGTGATGGAAGGCAATGCTATCTCTAATCTACCTTTGTATCTCTGCAGCTGTCTACGCAATTGAGAAGAGTGGCAACTGGAGAGGTTCAATGCCCAAGTGAGCAGTTGTGATAAGAATTTAGAAAACAAATCAGCTTCCCACCATGAAGAAGCCCTTCAGGATCAGTTTGGGATTTGATGATTCCTCATCCAAGCATTGGAAAGCCATCCAGAACCACTGAGCCTCTCTGGGGGGACACATTTCATCTCTCCAGGTTACTCTTTTGAGCATTCAGCAGAGGCTACTTCTGTCCTCACCCTGCCACCCCTGCTTTGCCACACATGGACCCAGCAGTCCCCTGGATGGCAGATTGGATGCCCTGCTTCCAACTGGCTGCTCCTCACGCACGGACTCAGATCCCTGGGGACTTGGTGGTGGTATCATTCTACCCCACTGCGTGGCATTGACCCAGACTGGTTGGCATCCTGGATCCAGCAATACAGAAGAAACCTGATAGCCATCCCTTGAACCAGTGTGACCAGGTGAGACTGGTTTTACGGGGGAGGCACAAAATGTAAATGCTCTTTGCAAAAAAAAAAAAAAGTCCCTGGGTCTCAGATAAAGTTGCTAAAGTTTTACTGTTGCAATCAGGGCAGGTAGTGCTGCTGAAGAATTTACCTGCCCACATATATAACCAAAGGTATGAAAAGTAATAATTGTTTCCATGGTGTACTATGACTGAACCTGTAACTAAGGCTGTATAATTGAAGTGACTGTATAATTTTATATTCTAAATTCCTTGGAGTGGGAACGGTAAGTCCTCATGCTGTACGAAGCTGTAAAACACCACATAATAATAATAGTAATATTTAAGTACTGCATCCCTTTCTTGCAGCTTTTTACATTTTCCCTCACGTTGTTTGTCCATGAAAAACCCAATCTTGTTCTTATTTTTTTTTTCTTCCCCCATCAATAGGAGCAATCCCCCTCTTAAACTGTTGGTCCAAAATGCAAATGCACACAAACACCAGTTGCACTGTGGTGTCAGAAATGCTGAAGAACCCTTTTCAGCTCTGAAATTGGGAGTGACTGGACCCCATGGTATTAAAATTCTATGAGAAACCCAAGGGATCTATAGCTTATAGGATAAAGCTTTGTTAAGTCATTTTAGAGGACTATACCTCCCAGAATCCCTTGGGTATCATGGCGATGCTGCCTGGGTATAATGGTGATCCCTTGGGTATCATGGCAATGCGAGCTCCCCACTTGTTGGAAACCAGAACCTGAATCCAGTTTCCTCTCACTAGAATAAACCCTTTGAATAAATAGCTGAATAGTAAATTGACACTTACATTAATCTCATTGAGTAGATCTACTTTAGTTGGGACTAATAATTAAATTTAGGCCCACGTTGGCTGGTTTACGTCCACCTGGCTGAGGATTGTCCTTCAAGTGTAAACCACAAGATGCCTTCAGCTCCTTTACAAAACCACAGCCCCCCTCCCCCCATCATTTTAGCACATTAAAATGGCTGTATAACGGATTTACTTTGGCATATTTTTTTTTTTCGGACTAGAGGGCACTTCATCACAATTAATCTGCTGGGCTGTTAAGGAGCTGCAGCACAATGGCTCCTTTGTGTTTGCTTTGATAGACAAACACAGCTGCCCTTTGGGAAATATTTTTAGAACAGAACTAGGCATGAGGGGTTTTCAGACAAACACTTGTGGGAGGATAGCCCTAGACTTTCTTCCCCACCCAGCTCATGATAAATCTACTATCCACACACCCAAATCAAGCAACACATTGATCACTCTTTGCAAAAGGAGATTGCATGCTGGGGGCCCTTTCACACAACACAACACTCTGATACCACTTTAATTGCCATGGCTGCATTCCAGGGAATCCTGGAATTTGTAGTTTTGTGAGTCACTAAAGCTCTCTAGCTGAGAAGTCTAAACTCCCAGGATTCCATTGGATGGAACCAGGGCAGTTCAAGGGAAATCGTAGTGCTACCGTGGTGGTTGTTGCTGTTGTTGTATGCCTTCAAGCCATTTCTAATTTATGGCGACCCTAACATGGGGTTTTCTTGGCAAGATTTGTTAAAAGTTTGTCATTGCCTTTTCCTGAGGCTGAGAGCATGTGACTTGCCCAAGGTCACCTAGTGGGTCTCATGGCTGAGCTGGGAATTGAATCCTGGGCTCCAGAATCGTCGTCTGGTGCTCAAACAATTGACATGTTTTGTGAAAGGGCCCCAAATCTGGGGAATCTAGAATATCCCAACTGTTGTTTGACTCAAATTCCCATCAGCCCCTTCCTTTGCCAGTCTAGCTTGGGGAGTGGGGTAATGAGAATAGCCTTGCCTTTATGTCCTTACAAACATATTCAGGTAGGTCTTTCTGTGCAAGTATGAACCTTGGTTCTGGTACAAAAATCTTGCTCTTTTATATCTATGCATGCAAGGGTCCCCTTTCACACAGATGACAGTTAGTTTGGAGGAGAGCCAGGAGGCATATTGCTGTCAAAAAGTCATGTCTTGCAGGCACAGTCCTTTCCTCCTCTCAAAGCAGGAAGGTATTCAACCGATGAGAGCTAAATTCTCAGCCAATGCATGGTCTAGAAATGGAGTGATGGGAGCATTTGCAAAGAGAGGATAAGCAAGCATTCCTAGTCCTTGCCTGCAAATGCTTCCACATAACCTATTCCTCTACCACACACCAACCAGGTTCATTTACAAGATTTATTCAGGGAAGGTTTTGTTAGAATTATGGTTTGGTTATTTGTGGTTAAATCAGTTTAGCAACAGCAACAAGCGTATATTCCACAGGTATTTGGTAAAGATAACTAGATCTGAGCTTCTGGTAAATAAACAGGATACATAAGTAAGTAAAAAGAAACTTACTTTATTGTTACATGTAGGTTCTACAAAAATAACTTATCAGTAGAGAAAAGTATACTTTGGTACAGTGGTCCCTAGATAGCTGACCTCCATGTGTGTAAGTAAAAAGAAAAACGTCTTTAGGAGCACAGCATGGTTTCTGCACCCATGCTTGCAAGAAGGCAGGCAGTGCTCACTCTCTGGAGAGAACAAAGAATCATAAAATTTCATTACCCCCAGGAAGAAACCCCCAGGAAGAGGAGGGGTATGGGAAGTGACCTCTTCACAAGAAACACTGACCAAATGACCATAGAGATCAATCAGTGTTTCTCAAAGGAAAACATAGAACTACACACAAGCATTGATGCCAATACTCAACAGGTTTACCATTGCCTTCCTCTTAGGCTGAGAGAGGATGACACATCCAAGGCCACCCGGTGGGTTTCCGTGGCTGAGCAGAGATTCAAACCCTTGGTCTTCCAGTCTAACGCTCATGCTGGCTTTTCTATAAATACAGTAGCCCAAGAAATGCCTATGCAACAGGGTCCTGTTGTTTTTGTACGCCTGCTTTACCTTTGTCTTCTCTCTGCCCTTGCCTGCCTGGTTTGCTATTTTCTGCCTGGGATAAAATAAACCTAGTCTGACAGCATTCAATGCTTCTGTCAGGGTACTGGAGAGAAGTGCTTTCTTTCTACGTAATCCTGCTTCACACAATTCTTAGGTTCAGAATGCACGACCCATATATCCCCCACCTTCCTTTTGATGTAACCTCTGACTCAAAAAGAGATTATTATTTTCCTGGGAGGGAGATATATCAGGGAAGATGCTGTGTATATTCCACAAACTCTGTTTTTTTCCTGGGAGGGAGATACATCAGGGAAGATGCTGTGTATATTCCACAAACTCTCCTATCAATCTCAAAACTCTATGTCACACATTTTCATTTGCAATTTCATTTATATACCACTTTTTCTTCCCAGTGGTATTTATATTTCTCTCCCTGCCTCAGACCTCACAACAACCCTGTGAGGTCACTTTGGTCGAGAGATAGTGAGTGAACCAAGGCCATGGCTGTGTTCCCCACTTGAGCATGATTCTCCTCAGTTCTAGTTCAACACTATAACCCAACTTTCACTGAGCTGGTGCCTATCAGATATGTTAGACTGCAATTCTCACCATCCCCAGTCACAAACAGAAATGACTAAGGGCCTCGGCAGACGATTAATTGGGTCGTCTTCCGGGCCCGGAAGAGGAGGGGCAGCCGCACGTTCGGTGCCCCTTCCTCTTCCTGAGGTCGCCCCGGAAGCTGCCGGCCCTCCGCACGTCCGGCGCTTCCGGGGCAACCTCCCTCCGGAGCGACCAGACGCGCTGCGGAGGATAAGACAGCGAAAGTGTGCCCGCCGCTTTTAGGGCGCACTTTCGCTGTCTTGAGGAAGGAGCGCTGATTTAGCGCTCCTTCCAGGGACGCTGCCAGTGCGCCGAGATGCGGAGGCTGCGGCCCCGCGGCGTGCCGGCGCAGGGCGTCCTGGACGCCCTCATCTGCTTCCCCCCTAAGAATGTCAGGAGTTGTCATCCAAGACATTTGGAGTGCACCAGGTCAAGAGTTTCTTCTCCATTAACACATGGATAGCTTTAAATTATTTTAACTTTTAAAATGTGCCAGTTGTTTATGTTTTAGAATGGAAAGGGAACTTGTAGCACCTTTGAGACTAAAACAATGAAGCTGATAGCATGAGCTTTCGTACATTTGAGTCTACCTCCTCAGATGTTTTAGACTACTTAAATTACTTTTATTTTAAATTTTAAATTGTTTAAATTGATTTTGTTCTACACTGCTCAGAGATCTTATGATACAGAGTGGTTGCGTTTTTTAAAATATTTTAATAAACACAGTACAAATAAATACAGCACTCTGACTTAAGTTATGAGACTCATGTTGGAAGGGAAGTTGGTATCAAAGCAGTTATCTGTAAAGAGCAACCTTGGATATACTGCTGTGTGCCACTAAAATTTATTTACAGGACCAGTGGGGTAACATTTCCGCTTTCTGGTTCCACTGGTTGCAGATGAGGTATGAGGGGCTGGAGGGCTAATCGTTCTGTTTCTCAAGAATAGGATAAGATTGCCAGCTCCTGCAGACCTCAACAAGAAAACGGGTTCTTTAGCCCTTCTTTTCTCTCTCTCTGGAATTTTACCAAGTCCCTGTCCTAAAAAAAGAGGTAAATGTTGGTGCTTCAAAGCATCCAGGCAGGAGACAGCTACTAGGACTGTACTAGCCCACTCCTCTGCTTTCTCACTCCATGTACTTCAGCCCTTTGGGCTTGTAACTTTGCCACAGAGCCAGCAGGGCTGGAAGGGTCAGAGGATGGGCACCTCAATACTTTTTCCTTCTGCACCCAGTCCAAAGGAAGATGCTGAGGATGGCAGAGCCCAAAATGTATAGTCACTTCCAGTGGCATCCCCACTCACAATAACATGTGGACACAGGATATATTTTTAGGAAGATTAAAAGCTGCCTGGTCATACAGTTTATCCAACTAGTCCAATATTGTTTTATCCAGAATTTGAGAAACTCATTTGTTCCCAGGAACTGGAGCCAATAGTTCCTCCTCATTCATCTTCTTTCCTTGGTGCCCCTTCCTGGATGTCCATTCCTTTCTGTGCAGAGAGAAGGTCAAATTGGACCACAAATGGCACACAAAAGGAATCCCCATGTTAGTTACCTTCCCAGTTGGAAAGTCTTTTTATGTTATCTCCAGACAGAGCTTCTACTCCATCTGGCACCAGCTCTCCAGGCTTTTAGACAAAGCAGATACCTTTCCGATTCCCTGAACCTTTTACTTGGAGATGCCATGGATTGAACCAGGGGCTATCCAGAGCTTTGGAAATTAGTTCTAAAAAATAATTATTTACAACCAGAGTTCCAGAATCCCCAAAAATAGTCCATCACCATTTTTAAATAGTATCACTTTGCTTTCTGGCTTCCTCAAAATAACTAACACTATATAACAGAACTTTGGTTACTTTTAGTTATTTATTTTTACATAACACTTTTCGGTTTTTGGTTTTTTGACCCACCTAAATGCTACAAGCCACTGAAGCATGGTGCAAAAGAACGCTATCTCCCATTATCCTTAGTACCCATAACAGAGCATGAAGCAGAAGTATGATCCAGCAGTTGAACCTTGAGATATTCTTCCTCTGCAATTTAGTGAGGATCACCTCCCCTTGTAACTATAAACGCAACCAGAACATTACAAAAAATTGTGACAAATGTTGCGGCACTTTACAGATGAACAAGTTTAATTTGGCATAAGGTTTTAGGGACTGCAGCCCCAAAAAGCCTTTGCCAAATATAACTTGTTTGTTTTAGGGTGCCTAAGGCTCTTCAGTTGCTTTTGCTACAACAGATTAACATGGAATTACAGTTACACTGGAAAAAAACAACTTGGGGTACATCCACACTGTAGAAATAATGCAGTTTAACACTTCTTTAACTGCCATGGCTCCATCCTTCAGAACCCTGGGATTTGTAGTTTGGTAAGGCACCAGCACTCTTTGGCAGAGAAGGCAAAAGACCTTGTAAAACTAAAAATCCCATGATTCCATAGGAGCCACAGCAATTAAAGAGGTGTTAAACTGCCATTTTTACAGTGTAAAATAGATTCACCCTTAGTTCTGCCTTTATTACTACAAAAAGGATGTACAATCAGCACAGCTAGTTATTTGCAATAAGCTCTGCTTCTAATGTATGCTTTAATGAGCCACAGAGAGACTTGCTGTAACAGCACCCCAAAGAGAAGCATGTGGATCTGCAGTGCAGCCGTACATAACCATGGCCCCAAGATGCTTGTGAGTGACCTCATTTTTTGCATACATTAAAGCCTCTCTTCTCCCTGCAATCTTCAGGCATCATGTCAGGAGATTACGATGAAGACAGACACCGCAGGGCAATGGAGCTTCTTCACGTGCTGTGTGCCAACACGTGTGCTGCCCAGGAACGTGAGAAATGTCAAGAACTGACAGGTCATGTGGGACCCATCAACACTGGTGAGTAGCCAAGGGAAGGAGGGGAAAAAATCTTAGCAGGAAAAAGTTATGACCTTAAGCCAGGCCAGGCATCCCTGGAGGTGAGGAAAGCACAGGGAATTAAGGTTGTAAATCAGTTCATGAATTCCCAAGATCTGTTGTTGGCCTGCAGGCAAAGGATGCATGGTCTCTCTTAGCTGTGATTGCCCCATTAATAGTGAATAGACCTTGACTCTGTTTCACTGGTCCTGCAGGATCCTCCAATTTGAACTAATTTTGCATTTTAAAAGGCTCAAGATTCTAGTCCTCATCACTTGTTGGAGATATGAAAAAACTAAAAATTCATTGGTGTCTCTCTGGGAAATTAAGAACTATAAATAGCTCAATTTATACTGCAAAAAGCAAGTTATGCCCAATTGAAAGTAAAACCATGAACTTCTAAATGTGTGTAATGGTCAGTGCTTAGTGCTAGTATATTTACTGAGGCACCAAATTTCTGCTGGATGCTTTGTCTAAGGACTGGGTTTTAGTAGGAAACAAGACAAAGATGTTTCAACAACAGAAGATTCTAAAAGTCTGGATATAGGTGCTACATAAATATAAAGTGGACCTGTAACAAAAAAATTTTTTGTTCCTAAAGACTTTTTTTTTTTTCAGGGAGCTGAGATTATGCAAACCTTGGACTTCCCTGAAAATTGCAAAAAACTTTTGCTTGGATGGTACAATTCTGGCTGCATAAGAACCAGCATCTAACAACTAGTTCATAATTACTGTAATATGTGGGTGGGAAATGTATGGTTCTCCAAGTGCTGGTGGACTGCACCTCCGATTATGCTGTAGCAGAATCCTAGTTGAGGCTGATAAGAGATGGTGTCCAGCAACATGTGAAGGGCCACAGTTAGCTCACGTCTGCTCATATAGTATATATTCCGTTTCTGCCTTGCTTTTAAGGCTGGATTCCAAAGGAATCCAAAGCAGATTTCAATTAAAGTCACACAAAGGTACCATATAATTCAACATATACACTGGTTGAGTATGTGGGTGGATCGGTCTCTTATGGTGTCTTGGCACTTAACAACAGTGACTCTGCTGGTTGGAAGGTTCTGGGATTTGTAATCCCCCCCCAAATAACTTTTCCAAGTTCTGGACAGGATTCTGGGCTCTCCACTACAGAAGGGAAGAGGTAGTAAAAGAGTTGTACATTAGGAGTAACAAACCTATGGTCCTCAAAATGTTTTTGAATTCCACTTCTCATCATATAGCACCATTGGTCAGGCTGTCTGGGGCTGTTGGGAACCAGAGTCCAGTACTTTCTGGAACATCAATTGGTGTTGCCCAGCTCTTCTGTAGATGGGCTTGGGAAATGACCGTGCTGACAGCAGGATTCCAGAACCTGTATTTAAAAAAAAAACTTCTAAATTTTCCAGGCTTTGGGATGCTTTGGGCTTTTGAGTGGCCAATCTGTTGCTCAGTGGAGTCTTCCAGTCTCCTGGCAGTTGGTGATGACAGTCCAAGGTTCCAGACAGTTCTCTCTAGAGTAAGGAAGGGGATGTGGTGGGCATAAAGAAGACAGTCATGAAGCCAGGTGCCCACAGAGGCCAGCTGACCCTTAATCTCCCCTCGTGGTATATGCCTCTCTACTTCTCCCCTCTAGAGATCCTGGTGAGCCTTCTCTCAGTGATCGTGACCTTTTGTGGAATCGTGCTGCTGGGCGTCTCCCTCTTTGTCTCATGGAAGCTGTGCTGGATTCCCTGGCGGGATAAAGGGGCCGCATCACAAACCCAGCGCAAGGAGCATCTCCTCCATGCTCACCTCCATCACTCGCCTTTTGGAGATCTCCTGGTTGAGCGGGTGGAACTGGGTCCCGAGATGCCTGAGCGGTCCTACCTCGACATGGATTCCTACCCAGAGGCTAATCTCAAGGTCAGCCAGACCTCCCCGGACCTCCCTGTAGAAGGCCAGACTGGGACCAAGGAAGGCACCATCCCCAATGCCCACTCCCACCAACAAGTAGCAAGCTTGGCACCCACGCCCAGGTGAGTCAAGTGGATAGGCTGGAGTACATGAGGCATAAATAGAAGAATGGGTGTTGGAGTGAGAAGAGCAGGAAACTACTTTAGGGGGTTGTGATGGGCATGAATATTTAGTTGGAAGATATATGTTAAAGGATGGAGAATGGGCTCAGCCAGATTTGAGAGGCCCAGCAGGAAAAGAGCTTGGGAAAACTGACTTTTCCATTATTTGGAACAAAGTGCCTCCCTGTGTCAGTGGGCAGTAGTGGGTCTGCTTGGCTATAGCAGATGTCTGATATGTGTCAGGCCTATAAGGAGCCACCCTGAGACATTTTGCCAGCTGAAGTGAAAGCTAAGATGGCACAGAAGCACCAAATCACCTTCCATGTACAGAAGAATCCAATACCAGTTAGGAGGCAGTGTCCTTACCGTATCTGAGAGCAGCAGCATTGTTGAGAAGAACCAGGGTTGGCCATCTTGCACCAACAACTTGGTCTCCCGACACTTTTGTTACATTCTTCCACCATCTGCTCCCTGGCATAGCTACCCCATTCTTGCTGACCTTGTACAGCTGATTCTGGAAGCTGCTGTTATCATTTCCCACACTACTGTCAATGGCATCCAGTATCTACTTATGTGAAATGAAAGCCGGGAGGGGGGGAGAGAGACACACACCATTTTAATTTCCTATAGTATCCTAATGTTGCTATGTCAGAGTCATTGTTGGTGATTTAAAATGGCATCTCCTAGGCCCAGTCACTCAGTTGTTATTGGAGAACCAGAAAATAATTTTTGAAAGGGAAGATTAATAATACATGCATCCCTACTAGCACATAGCTGGGTGTGTCACTGGGCTTAAGTGACATCCAAGGAAGTTAGTTATCAGAACTTCCCTTACTCAGTAAATAAGCATAAAAAATAGATATAGAGAAAACATATAAGATGTGGAAGTATAGATCCAAGGGAAAGAAAGTCTCTGGTTTCTTGGACTTCAGTGTGGGAGAAGTGGTGCAATATGCTGAATTATAACTGTGCATTATACTCTTAAATAGAATTTACACTCCCTTCCATCCATCCTCCTATGGCCAAGGAAAAGCCCTGAAACAGGATGTGTTGAAGAGCCCTGCTAATTAACTGTATAGAGCCTTGTTAATATACCAGTAAAACTACCAACATAGGTGAAGTTTGAATTCAAAAGTCACGTGGCATCTGAAGTGAGATTGAAATCACTCTGAGCCTTATCACATGAGAAAATAAAGCAGAAACGGAGCCAGAGAATAGCAACTTTCCCCATACCTTATCACATGATGTCATAGCACTTCAGTTTTCTTCCTTCAGGAGATGGTTGTGAAAGCATGTATTTTTTCTAGATGAAAAAATCAGTTAGACAGAAGAGAACCAAAGTGCTACAATGTCATGCTGTAAGGCACAGAGAAAGATGCTACTCTCTGACTCCATTTCTGCTTTGTTTTCTTGTGCGACAAGGCTCCTGGGTGCTGGCATACATACCTCACTGTCCCTCAGCACCCTGCTTCTCCATCTCTAAAAAAGAAATGACTGCAAAACCTCAAAAGGTTGTTATGAGGACGCTGAAAATAAATGGTGCTGCCAGGTGACAACCTGGAGATTATGCCAGCTGCTGTAAAATCGCTGAAATGGTGAGAGTCAGTGTATCACCCACTCATTTTCACTCATCTTCTTCCCCTGCTTGTGGAGCAATAGTCAATTCATCTTGCTACAGATGGTCGGAAAAGAAAGTGGATGAAAAGGGCTGCTGGAGCAAGATGTTAGGAAGTGCAGCAGCTGCCCCTTCTTCTGCTGCTGTTCACTGGCTTTGCAAAGGATTGGCATGATTTGGAGGCTGAGCCCCTGGAATCTTAAAAACTAAAGCTGGTCAGAGTCTTTCCAAATGCAGAGTCCAGTATCCTAAAAGGTGGGGTGTGACTTTAGCATGCTGACAATGATTGTGATCATTTCAGAAGGCAATGCCTACTTTCAGTATATATTAAGATGTTTTTGGCCCACTTTGCATGCTTCCCAGATAGATGGCTTTTCAAAGAAAATGAAGTTTTTGGGCAGAGGAGGACTGGAATGGCAAGAGCAGAGCAACAGTGAAGCCATAGAGCAAACTGAATAAGCATACAGCCAGGAGTTACAAGAACAGAGAACAAAACAGCTGAGAAGCCTCTTTCTTTTGACCAGAAGACCAGACTTCCTCTAGTTCCTTAGCCTTCACAGAAAGTTTGTTGCCCACATTGTTTATGTTCATGAGGGCTGGAAACATGGGAGAATCAGTTATTTGAGAAATATCAGTAAAAAATCTTTCTCAAATAACTACATACATTTTAAGTCAGTCTCTTAAATCTACCATATGACCTGATCAGTAATTTTGTATGAAGAGAGTACGCTTGGTTTTTTTAGATAAAATATGTATGTGTTGAGTGGGCTCCATCACCTACCACATGTGAATATTTTTGAGAAGAGGCAGAAGGATGGATGATGCATTTCTAAAATTGCATTTGTGATCTATTTTTATATGTATAGATATAGCATTACATAGGTGGCTATTGCATCACACACACATCTACCTAGATATAGAATGAAAGGTTCCTGAAAATAACTAGTTTCTCTCATTCTTTCTCTCCTGCTCCCTTCATGTGTTCTTTATAGAGATATAAAGATATATAGAGAGATTTATAAAGATTAAGTTTTATTATCATTCTGGGCATCTTTGTAGTAGATCAGAAAGGGCTCCTTTCCTTAATTGGTAATAATTAGAAGAGACCCATTGAATTCAATGTGACTTACAGTGGCCAGGAGTAATGCAATTCCTTTTGATTTCAGTGGGTCCAGAATGATAATAAAACTTTAAATATGACTATAGTCTAGTAAATATAATCTGGATCCTACCCAAAGCTTTTAAGTAATTTAGAGCCTTTACAGACTGCCAGAAATAGTGCAGCTTGAGGCCACTTTAACTGTCCTGGCTCAGTGCTAGGGAATCATGGGAATTGTATTTTTTTTCTGGGACATTGAACCTTCTCTGCCATAGAGCTCTGGTGCTACAATAAACTATAGTTCCCATGATTCCTTAGCACTGACCCAGGACAGTTAAAGTGGCCTCAATTTGCACTATTTCTGGCAGTCTGTAAAGGCCCGTAGTCTAACCAATCCACTAGACATTGAAGGCTTACACAAGCTAGGATGCTCACTGCCACTACTTTTACTATGAACAAAGGATTTCCTTGTTTGTCTCAAGAAACACGTTGGATTTCTGTACATTCATGATGGGAACCCCTGGTTTGACTCTCCTGCTCTCTGCAGGTACAACACACTGCCACGTCCTGTGACCCAGCAACTGAGCAGCCCGGACACCGGAGTCCACATCGGAGGGGAGGAAAAGGTGGAGCAAGTGACAAGCATTGGGCAGATCAAACCAGAATTATATAAACAGCGCTCAGGTGAGTCGGACTCCAAGAAAGGAGAGGCTCAAAGCTGCGGGCGGCTAAGCTTTGCTTTGCGTTATGCCTACAGTACGGAGCAGCTAGTGGTGAGGATTCTCCGGGCCTTGGACCTACCTGCCAAAGATGCCAATGGATTCTCCGACCCCTATGTGAAAATGTACCTGCTCCCTGACCGGAAGAAGAAGTTCCAGACAAAGGTGCATCGCAAGACGCTGAACCCTGTTTTCAATGAGACTTTTAACTTCAATGTCCCCTTTGCCGAGCTACCCTCCCGCAAACTCCACTTCAGTGTCTACGATTTTGACCGTTTCTCCCGTCACGACCTCATTGGCCAGGTAGTTCTTGATAATCTGCTGGAGATTGCTGAGCGAGATAATGATACACCTCTTTGGAGGGACATCATGGAAGCCAGTTCGGTGAGTGGGGTTATTATTTGGGGTGGGGAAGGAAAGGGGAGAGGAGAGATCTCAGCTTGGGGGGAGTTACATTTTTTGGAGCACATATGCCCAAGTCCCTCAGTCTAGCTCCTGGCTTTAGTGGCTGGAGGATTTTGAGTCATCCAAAATGTAATTTTTTCAAGCTTTGGAATTACCCTAAAGCCACAGCAACAACTCAGGCACAAAAGTCTGCCTAGCTATGATAGTCAGCCTCATGAATTCATTCCAAATGAATTTGTTTAACGGATTCATCTTTTATTTGTCAGGGGGAGGAATCAGTGTTTAAAGTTCAATCCAGATATCACAGTTACCACCAATGGTGTCACTAAGTGGGTGCTGGGGGCACGGACCACACCAGGTGACACCCTAAGGGGGGGTGACACCACTGCTCTTCAAACACCTACCTTTTGGCAGAAATAGGCGGTGGCTTTCATCTGCTTCCCTTTAAAATGCTTTACAAGATGGTGTGAGTGGGGTGAAGCCCATTGGGAGAAGGAGAGGCCCCAGAATTTTTTTAAAATTAAAATTTCAAATTTCAAAAATTTATTTTTTAAAAAAATAAATAAGCTTGAAATTTTATTTTTTTATTATTTTTAAATTTTATTTAAAAACATCACATTTCAACCAAATCTTCACTATGTTTATGTTAATACATTTAGGTTGTGTGTATAATATTGTAATTTGAAGGTATAATTTTAATTTTGCTAGATGTTTATGTCACAACTATTAACATTAAATTCAGTGGTATATGGAAATTATGATTTACAGGTAATATTAGTCCAAAAAAAGCATTACTAAGGATTCTGTATGGTGTGAAATGGGAAGAGGTCAATGGGAGGAGTGACACCAACCCTAGTGACACTACTGGTTATCGCATCCATTCTATAACAGGGGGATTACATTGAAATGGGAGGGTGAGTTTCAGGGGGTGTTGCAGACATCATCACCACCCCTGAAATGGTTGCTGCAAATCCACTCCTGCAGTCCAGCAATTGGAAAGAATGGTTTGTGACAACAGATTAAATTTAGAGCATCCTTCTAGGACAGGGGTGGACAAAGTGTTTGGCCTCAGAATTCTTTTCCCCAAAAAGTTTTTGCTGCAAAATGCTCTCTGAGGATGTGGGAGGCATTTCCAATATGTTTGGAGTTCCCCTTTGGTAAAAAGCCCCCCCCCATGCCCTCTGGGGGCATAGAGCACATTTCTACCATGTTTTGGACCCTGCTAGGCTAATATAGGCCCAGAAGAAGAAAATGTTGTAGCCTGGAAAAAGGCAATAATTTCCTCTTGTCCAGTGAAATAACCAATGTCCAGACAAGAGAATGAATAACAGGAACAGATTATTGGTTTGCAAACCAAGAAATGGCTAACACCGGAGTCTTGTAACTCAGATCTGGCTTTAGCAAAATAATGACAGACTCCTTAATCCTTTTATACCATAGGCAAAGCTATAGTACTCATCACTACATTGGAATCCAACAAGACAACGTCTACTTACATACATAACATACATAATTAAGGAATCTATGGAAAAACAGGATTCATGTCATGCTATAAATCATGTAGACAATGGTCCACACTACAGAAATCTAATCTAAACATTCCAAAATGATTTGACAATGCATGGACACATATATCCCCACCAGCTAAATGTAGGAATCACCTGTTTCAGGTGAGAAACAACCTACCGTAATAGAATTCCTTAACTGGGGCCCGTTTTCTTTTGGTTAGGCAAATCAGGAAATTCTATTATAAGACAGAAGCATTTTCTGCTAGTCTCAACTAAATGATATCCCTACAAGCATATCAATTTTCATTTTTTTTAATTAATGCTGTGTCGCTATTTTGAAAGAGGAAGTAACTTTTATTCACCTCCTGTTGTTTAAAAGGCCTCTCTTGGGCCTCAAATGGCAAAGGAAAGCCCCAAAGCATTCTGGAAAAGCCCCCCCAGGTCCTTGGAACAAAAAATAAATAAATGGGGGGGTGATTTATTTTGCAGGTACAATGAGATGGGGGTTTTCACCCCTCCAAGGTCTCCTAGGAGGCTAATGTGGCCCCCTACCACAGTTGCCCAACTCTGCTCTGGGAAGAAGTCTGAAATCCTTTCTTTGTGGTACCTGCCCTTCCCTAGTCACTTTAAGCTTACTGCTTTGCTAGAGATCTCTCACTAAAGAGAAGAATCTGGTACCAGTCAGGGGCAACAGGTAAAGCTGTAGAGCCCACGCCCAAAGCAGACCATTGTTCCACTACCATTCAGGGGTCAAGGCTCTGATGGTCATGAGATCTGCTCAGGCTATATAAGGGGACAGCTGGACTCTAAAGTCATTTGCAGGAGCTGGTATTTACTGAAATATATAGCCGTTATGTCGGATGCTGCAGTACTTTTCCAAATCTGTGACATGGTCTGCTTTGCTCTTTTGCTGAGATTTTGATCTACATTTGTGAAAGGTATAAGACCTTCTTGATTAATGCAGCAGCTGGAAACAATCTCCTCCGTCAGACTGCAAAATGGGATCAGCTGCAATAAAATAACTTAACACGTTGAGGTTGGTTTCTTTAAAAAAACGCAGGAGACTGGAAAACTCAAGAGTGAAAATCAGATTGAAAGTAGTAGCATTGGAGGAAAGCCTTGAACATCTTTCACTGTGTCACTTCTTTATCTTCATTATTTGTGTGTGCATACATAGCATGTGCTTGTAATTTCTCCAATCTAAGCAGATAGCAGTGGGGTTTAGATTGCATTAGAAATATTGCAGAGGGACGTTTGGAGTAATTATTTTTTAACTCCTTGCATCATCACTGATTCAGTCAAATTTGGAATTCCTTGCACCTGTTTCTGTTATTTTATGTATATGGAGGTTCGATCCTGGCTATTACAGATGGCATGTAGTTTGGCCTTTCAAAGCAGAAGGGAATCTGCTTTGCAAGGAGCAAATAAGAGAAGGCTTGTACGACATGTGTTGCACCATTAAAGCCTAAGGGTTGCAGAATACAACAACAGTGGATGGTGTGTATAAGTGTGTAAAAAGGCTGATATAAGGAGAGGCATAACCCAGGAACTGATCTTGGCAGGAAAAAGAGATAATTTGAAGGGAAAATAACAAGGTCAGACAGAAAACAAGTTTCAGGGTACAAATGAATAAGTGATTGGAGCAAATGTAGAAAGGATTTGGGAGAGGAGAAAACCAGAGCAGAGAGAAGTTGCTGCTGCACTACAGAAACCAGAATCCACCATTAGCCATTTAGGTGAAGGATTCTGGGGCTTGCAGTCCAAAAGTATTTTTATTTTTCCAGCTTCAGCAGCTGCCAACCTACCTGTTGACTTCTCCCATCTCTCATCATGCCATTCATTCCCTTGAGCTCTCTCAGAGACGTCTGCACAAATAGGATTGCTTCTTCCCCCCCCTTCTTTCTTTTTTCCCTTCTTGCTATGAATATTTTTAGCCGAGTTTGTTATTCATGAAGCCGGTGGTGTCTAATTAGGGCAGTCAGGTGTGAGGCAGGCTTTCCCTTCCCTGGTGACAGTCAGACATTTCCCCCTCACCTGCCATCATCTCATTTTGTGCTCCCTCCATCCCTCAGGTGGTGTCAGTTGTCCCTTTGACTTCCAGTCCAAACCTGTATTCACCTTCTCTCCCATCCACCTCCACCTCCCACAGCCTCAAATGTTCTCTTCCTTGAATGCAATTGTCATTGATCATGCTCTTATTCCTTGAGCTCCAGGAAATCAGCTGATTTTGGAAGGTGGGGGAGCAAGGTTGTATGGATGTTTCTGCTGGTGCAGAGAGGAGGTAGCCATAAGCTGAAGAAATAGAAAGACTGAAAGCAGCTGAAGGGTTTGCTGCATCTCAACTGGCATCTGGGACCTGCAGAATGCCCCATGGAGTGCTTGTGCCAGCCAGCCATGTTCTTTTGGGGCATACCCTGTTCCATCCCACCCACCCCTTTTGCTATTTTCCCTTCTGACAGTCAGTTAGCATTCTGTAGTTGATGAGCAATTCTTGATCCTCAGTGTAATGTTTTGGGGTTCTCCCACTTTAAGGCATTTTTCTGCTAGGGGTTTCTAAAGAAAATTGAGGGGCTTTCCTGGGCATTTTAATACCTGTCTCTTTTGCAGACTGCAAGAAATAGTGCAAATTGAGTCCACTTTAACTGTCCTGGTTCAGTGCTAGGGAATCATGGGAATTGTATTTTTTTTTCTAGGACATTGAGCCTTCTCTGTCAGAGAGCTCTGATGCCACAATAAACTACAATTCCCATGATTCCCTAGCACTGAGCAGTTAAAGTGGACTCAATTTACACTATTTCTGGTCTGCAAAGGCCCTCTTGTCTCTGTGAATGGTGCTGGTTTGGCTCTGTATATAATGAGGGACTTTGCATCCACAGATTCTTTATCCATGGCTTGAAAATACTAAAATATGTGTATACATTCCAAAAAGCAAACCTTGATTTTGCCATTTTATATAAGGGATACCATTTTACTATGCCACTGTATATAATGGGACTTGACCATCCATGGATTTTGGTATCCCCTGGGGGGTCCAGGAACCAAAACCCCATCAGATACCAAGGGCCAATGTATTTCTGCTGATCCCATCATTATTATGAATTGCACAAAATGTATACAGTGAGGTACAGTTGGCCCTCTGCATTCATGGATCCTTTATCCATGGATTCAACCATCCACAGCTTGAAAATACTTTTTAAAATATGTAAATTCCAAAAAGCAAACCTTGATTTTCCCATTTTATATAAGGGACACATTTTACTATGCCATTGTATTATATGGGACTTGAGCATCCATGAATTTTGGTATCCACAGGAATCTAGGAACCAAACCTCAGTAGATACCAAGGGTCCACTGTATTTCTGTCAGTCCCATCACTGTTATGAATTGCTCAAAATTCATTCTTTCTGCCATGATATTTAATGTCTGTACAAAGTCGCTGGGTAAATTCATCATAGGTTTTGGAACTGGGTGCCTTCAGTATAGTGACAACAAACCAGTTCTATTTCTCCTTCAAGTCATTTCTGACTTAGGGTGACCCTAAGGAGAACCTATAATGGGGTTTTCTTGGCATGATTTCTTCAGAGAAGGTTTGTCATTTCCTTCCTCTGAGGCTAAGATAATGTGACTTGCCCAAGGTCACCCAGTGAGTTTCATGACTGAGCTGGGAATCAAACTCTGGTCTCCAGAGTCCTAGTCCAGCAGTCCAATCACTACACCACGCTGGAGGGGTCTTTAAAATTATCAGCCAAAGAGCTATAGTGCCCCACCAAACTATAAACTTCAGGATTCCATATGATGCAGCCCTGTGTAACAATAGTGCTACGATTGTCAGTGGGAATGGGGCTCCAGACAGAGAAAATCTGGCTACAGTAATGTATATGCTGGTGAGTTCCCATTTAGATTTCTTCAGTGCACACTATATGGGGTACCCCTTGAATATAACATGGAGAACATAGCTAGTATAATATGTGGCAGCCCCCAGGAAAAACGTATCACAGGAGTATTTTGACGTGTTGCCATGTGGGTGCTCTCCTAGCCTGTTTTTAGCATCTCTCCAGCCCTGCCTGAACCACCATTTTCCTGCTTTTACAAAAAAAGTGAATAATCCCTCTTCGAGTCATCCAGAAGGAGCATTTTACTTTTTAAATAGGTTGCAGGGGCTCTGTGCCATTTAAGATTTTAAAATATAGTACCTGCTTTTTTCAAAACTAGAGGCGAACTGATTTTTGTATTTTTGTATTTTGGATCTGCTTTTTTGCTTTTGTCTTCTTCCATTTTTGGCAGTCCATTTTTGGTTGGTCCCTGTGAGAGACAATTGGTCTCTGCACATGCCATAGTTGCACATTCCTGGTGTCTAGAAACCATCTGACACTGTTTTTTTCAAGGAATTGCACTGGCTGCCAATACAGTTCCAGTCAGCATTCAAACGGTTGTTTATGACTTTCAAAGCTCTAAATGGCTTTTTGTTGTTGTAATCCACCCTCAAGTCGATCTCGACCCATGGCAACCCTGTAGATGAGACACCTCCAAGATTCCTTGTCCTCCACTGCTCTGCTCAGTTCTTGCAAATTCATACCCATTACCTCTTTTATAGAGTCCATCCATCTGTCCTTCCTCTCTTTCTGCTTCCCTCCACCTTTCCTAGTATTATTGTTTTCTCCAATGAGTCATGCCTTCTCACGATGTGGCCAAAGTACGACAGCCTTAGTCTAGACATCTTGGCTTCCAGAGGAATTTCTGGGGTTTGATCTGTTCTAGCCCCCAATTGTTTGACTTCTTGGCTGTCCATGGTACCATCAACAATCTTCTTGATTTTCTTCTTATCTGCTTTCTTAACTGTCCAGCTCTCGCAGCCATACATGGTAATAAGGAATAAGGAATACAATGGCTTGTATGATTCTAACTTTTGTGCTCAGTTGTGTATCTTTACATTGGCTTAGAGCCTAAGTATTTGAAGGAGCAGCTCTCGCCATATATACTTCCCCATTTAATAAGAATTGTTGGGGTAGAGGTCACCTCTGTGTCCCTCCATTGGGAGCAGAACACTATTTGGAGACCAAAGAGATGGGCTTCTGTGTTGGTGATGCACTGGTAGTGGAATTCCCTCCCCTTGGAAGCCCAGTGAGTGCCAACATTGGTCTCATTTTGACACCATATTCAAATGTATCTGTTCACCCATTTGAAGCCGAGTGCTTATGCCTGGTTCTGTTTGCAGATTCTCTATTGATTTTGATTTGTGAGATTATTTTAGGTTGTGCTATTGATTGTGCAATCTCTTGGGACTGTCAGATCCAGGGCAGGTTTTAAAGATGCAAACAAATAAATAAAACATTGCACATTTCCAAGAGAAAAGATAAGTACAAAGCCAAAATGGTCATTGCAGTCAATAGCACTGTATGTACACATTGAGAAGTGTGCCCACACTGCTGTGGGCATGGGACAGCTGGCAAAAAGCACTCTGTGGTTTCATACCACTTGCCTCAGTGGCAGCCAACATATGACCCCTGCCTTCTCTTGATATGAACAAGCATTGCTCTCAGCCAAGAATTAGCTATGTTTACCCTCAGTGACATGGCCTTAATACCAGATATGTTTTGGATGCTTGGCACAAGTGATGCCATCCCTAATTGTCTGGGATCATATTGAGAGGATGACCTGTGGAAGACAAAGGTGCTTATGTGTCAGTGGAAGGCAGAGGATGGCACCTAAGCAACCCCGAATGAACACACACAGCACACACTTTTCCATGGATTATCTTGCTCCCCTGTCCAAAAAAGCTTCCTTTCTATGGCAAATATTTTCTCCCATGAACATTTGATGCCTTCTTAGCTGTCAGTTATCATGAACCTAACATTTTTTGAAGGTTTTCATTTTTGCATATAAAAAAATTGAAATATTCCCACTGGGGGAGGATTTTTTAAAAGAAAAATGTGTGTGAAGGTTCTTTTGCTCAAAAACATTGTTTTTCCACATGAATTGCAGTTGTTTGGATAAAGCTTTGTACTTTATGTAAAATGCAATATTTTTGCCTCCCAAATATACGGTAATTGGTTTTGCTGCTGTTGCTGCTGACCAAAAAAGAGCATGATATGTCAAAGCATCTATTCTTGTGGAGGATGAGAAAATTTTTGAATATTCTTTACATCAGAATTTGTCTCGTCTGTAAACAGCTATTCAACATTTCACCTATGACAAGAAGACAGATGACTTGGCAAAAAAAGTATGACTAATACTATATATATAGAGAGAGTGAGAAATGAAAGTATTGTGTACATCATCTGTACCACGGGATGCAGCTTCTTGACAGAGCATATGTTTTGTATGCAGAAGGTCCTGGGTCTAATCCATAATAGGTCTGAGGAAAAGCTCAGCTTGAAACTCTGGGTAGTCACTGTTTGTCAGTGTAGACCGAGTATGCAACTGCCAATATTGAGCCCCAGGACCTTCTGGGGGCCACATGGATAGCCAAAAATGTCAACCAACCTAGATGCCTACTTGTGGTTCTGTAAAATTGGTATAAATAGCAGAAAGGGAGTTGCACCTTTATTTAATCCCAGGAAGGGCAATCACTTTAAAAGGTGAATAGCTCAAAGGCTGCAAAGATAGCCTTGGCGAAGCCACATATGACCCCAAGACTTGGTCAATCTTGATGTAGAACCAGGGGTGGGAAACCTCTGACTTTCCAGTTGTTCTTAATATGTAGCCCCCTACTGCCTTATAGCAAAGACCAGTGGTTCTGAACTTGGAGAATTCACCTTTCTATTCTGTAACATCCAGAATCTCCCAGATAGCATAGCCAGGATTTTTCCAGGCTCTGCTTTGCACATACATACTTGGCAGAGAATGGTGTACTGTGAGAAACAAGTTGCTTTATACATTTTAGTAGGTGGGTGGTTTTGACATGTATGCTATGGCAGACGGCCTGGGGTGTTCCTGTAATGTTCAGAAACACAAATGGAAGCTCACTTCTATTTTGTTTTCTTCTTATAACCTCAAGATGGTGTACATGGCTCTTTTTGACCTTGTATCATCCTCACAACAATCTTGTGATGTTGGTAAAGCTATGAATGGCTCAGGGTCACCCAGTGAGTTTCATGGCTTGATGGAGATGGAAACCTATACACCTTCCAAGTCCTAGCCTCAGCTAATGCCCTCTGTACTTTCTGAGTGGCAGGAGTTGTGGTCCAGCCCATCCAGCTTGTGAAAGTTAACTGCACATGCGGCCCACCATTTGTGGCCCACCATTTGCAAGATACCTAAATACCTTTAATGAAGAAAAGAACTTGATCTTAGATTGGATCACTGGGTGGGTCTTTTTTTAATATCACAAACTTTCCCCCATTTTTTGTCAAGAAAACTCCCTGGTTGTTGTAACACTGGGTAGTACACAGCAAGAATGGGTGGTATCATAATCCATGTGCAGCTCTTTTGTACCTATTCTAACATTCTCCCTGGGGCTGGTGGTGAGAAAAATAAGGCCCTTGATGCCCCCATTCTTCTCTTCCTGCATGTAATATTTACATTAACCCAGGGTCAGGAGTAAAAACCCTTCTGTAAAGAGAAGTGTTTTAGTCTGTTGTGTCTGTACTGTTCATCATTCATGAGAATGGCGCTGTGAAAGGTCACATCTACCGTTTCTTGCAAAAGTAGCACAGGCCTGCATTATAGGACTGCTGTAAATGTTAGAGAGAGAAAATGTGTGTGAAAAAATACAGTGAGCATTAGAGAATCCTATGGCATCTTCAATGGTACCAGATTTATTATACCACAAGATTTCATCAGTTATAGCCATTAGCATCAGAGACAAATAAGGTTAGCCAGAATTTCAGAGAATGAGAGAGTATAAGGATGGGATTGTAGACAGTGAGATCAGAGGGAAATTGAATGCAGTCAGACCCCGACAGTGAGCAATTATATTGTTAACCCTGGCCATTCACAAAACTGTTGTTGCTGATAGCAAGAACCCCTTGGCCCTAGGAAAGCCAATTAATACAAGTGGTGTGATAAGAAACCCTTATCCCAATTCAGACCTCTTGTGCCAGCCTGGAACTTCCTAATGAATTACAAATTGACAGATTCTCACTTTAATCTCCCTCTGGAGTTCCTTTGTACCAAGTGGCTACTTTAAAGTCAGTGACTAGAGTAGGTTGAGATGTTGCATCTTATCAAGCCAGTAAAGTTCATAGGGATGATGTTAAGATTTTTATGGACTCTGTTGTTTATGCTTCAGCAGCCTAGCACACCTACTCCTCTGGACATTAAAGACGAGGAAAATATTTTATAGCTGCTTGTTACTCATTCACTGAATTCCTGCAGCTGGGAAATCCCATGCTAAGGTTCCTGCCTCCTCTTCTTTTTAAAAGGAAGATGTGATTTATGAATGGAAGAGATGTAACATGAAAAAGTGCAGAATGATATGTACCTTCTGGCGGATGCAACTCCCCTGGCAGCATTCCTGCCCACGTTCTTCTCTCCACTGGTGCTGGTTGGATGACCCTGAAAAGATACCAGTCTCTGCACAATCACAAAGTTTACGACTGTTACTTCTTTGGACTATAACTCACAGAAATCTCCCCAGACAGCAGGACCACTGACTTGTAACTTTCCCAAGCTATTGTGAGTCCTTGGGCCCAAATCAAATTTTTGTCAGATTTACACTCCTACTTCTCAAGGTAGCGGGTATATAAAATCAGAGTTGTTGTCAGGACCAGAAAACTCAGATCCCATTAACCAGGAAAACCATCATATCCATCATATCATCATGACAGAACCATGCATATGGGTTTGACAGTTGTAGAAAGTTGACCCTGAAAAAAGTATTCTTAGGAACTATAAAATTTGTCTCTATTTTTAAAAAATGTATCGACTTATTTATTTATTGCCTCATGATGACATTTTGGTGCCTTGAATAACTGCATGGTGAACAGAAACAGTGGTGTTATAACAGAGCTAGGCTTTTAGGCTAGCAAGGACAATTATGCCCTCTCCCATCTTTTCTGTTCCTTCTGAATTTATTTGCAGTCCCTCCAGTAGCTGTGGTGGAATGGGGAAATTTTCTCTGCACAATATATTGTAAGCCACGTGACTTGGGAGATTATCACACAGGGAAAGGAATGTCCTTTTCCTGTCTTTATCAAGCGATCGTGCAAAAGATATCTAACAACATTGCACTTATTTGGTCATTACCCCGTCAGTGAAGTGGAATTGTCCGCAATCACGTTAAAGACTATCAGATGACGTCACGCTTATCCCATCATTATCCCGTCAGTGAAGTAGAATTGTCCTGTCATTTTTCATTAACAGAATTTTCCATTATTCAAAAGTGAAAGGACAATTCTACTTCATTGACAGGATAATGATGGGATAAGTGCGACGTGTGTGATAATCTTTCACACAGTTGTGCAATAAGGACAGGATAAGGTATGGGAGTGATCCACTTCACTCCCATCCTTTTTCCCCCCATCTGATAATTTCCTTAGTCTTGGATGTGCAATTAAAGGCCATTAACTTTACAAAACCTTTCATTCAAGAAGAGATTAAAAACTGCTAGAAATAATTTATTGTTGTGGTTCCACCCAGCAACCTGCATTGTTGGACTCTTCTTGGAAGCAGAAGGTAATTGCCCATGCTGACTGGACAGTTCTAGGAGTTGTGATGATCATATTCATATTCATAATAATCATAATATTTATTTCTTACCTGTCTCTCCCTATGAATTGAGGTGGGGAACAACAACAACAGATTAAAATACAACCAGAGATTGGGCGCGTAACATCAGTTATAAAGTACATATTATAAGGACATAAAGAGGATATAAAACCAATATGTATTAAAACCAATCAATTCATACTTTAAAACTCATAATTTAAAAATTGTCTGGATAGGCCTGTTAGTAGTCCAAAAGAGGAACTTTCCCCAAGTTCTCGGGAAGTGCTTTTTGTTTGCCAAAAAATAATAAAAACAAAACCAGTACAAAGTACAATAACATACTTTTCTGTATGGCCAACACAGTACAAAGTACAATAACATACTTTTCTGTGTGGCCCTGGACATGTTTTCGAAAAAAAAGTGTGTGTGCGCGCGTGTGCACATGCACACACACCTTCAAGTCATTCCCGACTTATGGCAACGCTAAGGCAAACCTATCATGGGGTTTTCTTGGCAGGATTTGTTCAGAGGAGGTTTGTCCCTTGTGGCTGAGAGCATGTGACTTGTCCAAGTTTACCCTAACTTGCCACATAGAAAGAAGGGAGAGGAATTGCCAGCCCCCTTGTGCTGGCATTGATCAGAAAGCATTGCCTGGATTTAGACAGAGCCTAACAGGCTCTATCTAAATTTTCAGGCAATGCTTTCTGATCATTGCCAGCACAAGGGGGCTGGCAATTCCTCTCCCTTCTTTCTAGCCCCAAATTCCCCTTTCCCTCCCCACCGCCAGCTCTTTGCTCATCCCTGCCCTGTCATGCTCCACACACCACTCTTGTGCACTTTCCTCCTCCTTTTCTCTCAGCCACGATCCCCATGAGGCTTGTTCTGGCTGGCGGCCAGCAAAGCCCTTACCTGCCCCAAAAACAAGTGAGTTGGCAAAGCAGAGCAAAAGGAATGGAGTAAAGTTGGAGGGTGGTAGTGAGGAGGAGAGGAAAGGAGGGGAAAGCTTCATTCATATTGATGAAGCTGCAAATGGGATCAAGCTGGTAAAAGGGCATAAAATATTCATGCACCACATGGGGAAGATTGGCACCCTCTTCCACTCTGGCTGCCAACAACTAAACTTCCTAGCCTGCCTCTCTGCTCCTGTGCCATGCCTTCTTAATGTTGCCCCTCTCAGTGTGTGTGTAAGTGTGTTTAGGATCCCTGTACCTTAACCTATGGATGTGGAGGTTCTTCTGTACATTTATATTTAGCTTGGGAATGGAAACCCCCAGTTTGTCCCCAGTTGCCCACCTTGCTCCCCTGCAAAGCTGTTGTACCCGTCATGACCCCAAAGTGCAGGCAAGAATTACATTTACTAGATTTAGAAAGAGAGGTAGAGCCCGACAAGCATTGTCAGGAATAGTCTAATCTTTGTCTTCTGCCACACTGCAAAAAAATTAAGCAGTTTCATACCACTTTAACTGTGGTGACTCAGTGCTATAGGATTCTGGGGTTTGTGGTTTGGTAGGATATTTAGTCTGTCCTGTCAGAGAGCTCTGGTGCCCCAACAAACTATATATCCCAGAATTCTATAGACTGGTATCAAACTGGGAAGTCGAAGGCTTTCACGGGCTGCATCCATGTTTTGTTTTATTTGTGGGTTTTTGGCCTATGTGGCTGTGTTCTAGAAGATGCTGGCGAAACGTCAGGAATAAAATCTTCTAGAACATGGCCACATAGCCCGAAAAAGCCACAAAAAAACATGGTATCAAACTCCTTTATTTCTGCTTTATTATACAATGTGGCAGTAGCCTGTGAGGAAGACTAAGGACTAGGATAGGAAGAAGCCTGATGCTAATACAGCAGTGCCTGGTGTCCTCCATGTGTTTTGGATGGTGAAATTTTGCTAGGTTTTTGGAAGTTATCAATCTCCTCTGCTCTACTGTTAACGTACCATAGGTGAAAGTCACATAGAGCTCGATAGTACTCTAAAAATTAACTCATTTATTATAGCATGTCTAGTCTCATTTATCAGATGCATTAAATTATATCCTGAATTTCAAGTGTTATACATACACCAGGGGAGCCAGCATAGCGTAGTGGTTTGAGCGTTGGACTAGGACTCTGGAGACCAGACTTCAAATCCTTACTCAGCCATAAAAACCCACTGGGTGACCTTGGGCAAGTCACACTCTCTCAGCCTCAGAGAATGGCAATGGCAAACACCATCTAAAGAAACGTGCCAAGAAAACCCCATGATAGGTTTGGCTTAGGGTTGCCATATGTTGGAAACAACTTGAAGGCACACAACAGCAATATACAGTAGACATGGTCATGGAGTAGAACTGTAGACAATGAGGTCAGAAGGAAATTAAATGCAGAAAGTAGTGACAGTACCAATTACATTATTAAGATAGGCCATTCACCAAAGTGTTGCTGATAACACAAACACTCTAGCAAAGTGAAAGCAATTAACAACACATGTAGTGTCAGCCCATGTGTAATGTGATAAGAAATCCTTACCCTAATTCACACCTCAGGTGACAGACTGAAACTTTCCCATTAGTTTGGGACTCACAGAACCCAGTCTTTCCCATTATAGAGTGATTCCCTTCACATGGAAATCTAGGTGTTAGGGAGAAGATCATCTTGGTATTCTCCCCAAAATGTTAGTCTTCAGCATGGTAAGAGTTTAAGAAGAACATCCGACAGCTGGAGGATAACACTTGCAGGTAGTTCCATAGTAGTAGAGTCCAAAATTTTGTTAAACACCACAGTGAAAACTAGACCTAAAGTGCATTAATGGAAGATAGGGCTTTTTTTTCCACATCACTGGTCATGTTTCATTGCTGGTAGGTCTGAAGCATCTGTGGCATTTCTAATCATCTTTGTATTTATGCCATCACTTAGTATCTAGCAGTTCATCCCAGAATTGTGCAATGTCCGTATGTGCCATCCTTACTCTTAGAGACATGTGCATAGCATGGCGTAATGTAGTACATGGGGCAGGGTGTTATCAATATGCTGATGACACCCAAATATATTTCTCCATGTCTCGGTCAGCTGCCATGACGGCAGATGGCAGTTCTCCCCTCAATCAATGTCTCGAGGTGGTAATGGACTGGATGAGGAAAAATCAACTCAAGCTGAATCCAGACAAAATAGAGGTACTTAAAGTAGAGGCCCCAAACCAGGTATTGGGTTGCAACCCCCAGTCCTGGACAGGGTCACCCTCTCCGCTAAGGACTGTGTTCGCAGTCTGGGGGTGCTCCTAGACTCGTTGCTTCACATGATAAATCAGGTGAATGCAACAGCCAGGAGCGCCTGTTACCAGCTTTGGCTGATACGCCAGCTGCACCCTTTCCTGGAAGTAAGGGACCTAGAAACTGCAGTACATGCACTGGTAACCTCACGACTCGACTTCTACAATGCACTCTACATGGGGCTACCCTTATACCTAGCCTGGAAACTGCAATTAGTACAAAATATGCAGCCATGTTGATCACCAGAACATCAAGGAGTGATCATATTACACCCATTTTAAAATCTCTCCACTGGCTGCCTATTGGTTTCCGAGCACAGTATAAGGTGTTGGTGATGACCTTTAAAGCCCTACATGGCCTGGGTCCAACCTACCTAAGGGACCGCCTTCTTCCATATAATCGCCCCGCGCTCTTAGATCCTTTGGGACAAAGCTGCTTCAGCCAATAAAAACTAGGTTAATGGCGACCTCCCAGAGGACATTCTCTGCCATAGCTCCCAGATTGTGGAATGCCTTGCCGGAAGAAATCTGTCAGATAACCAGCTTAGATGGCTTTAAAAAAGCCATCAAGGTGGATCTCCGGCAGGCCTACCTGGAATAGATCACCCATTTAACCCAGTCTCCTTCCCGTCAGACATCCTTTGCACATCTTTATTTGTATCCCAGAGTGCTTACAGTTTTAATTTTACACTTTTAATTGATATGTGCATGTAATATATTTTTAACAGGGGGTCATTGTTATTTGTTAATATTGTTTTAATGTTTTATTGTCTATTATAGGGGTAGTTCTATTTAATCTAATTTTATATGTAAGCCGCCTTGATTGCCACAGCATAAAAATAAATTAGTAGTAGTAGTAGTAGTAGTATTTAGAGTTTTGGCTTGGGACTTGAGATATGCTGGTTCTAGTCTCTGGTGAAACATAAAGCTCACTCAGTAACCTTGGGCTAGTTGATCTCTGTATTTTTCTCTTAGGCTGCCCAACCTCTCAGGATTGTTGCAAAGTTAAAGTGGAGTCTAATTTTGCTATCTTGAGTTAATTGGAAGAACCATGTTCAGTTTCTTTTGCTCCGCAATACTAGAAATTTGGGGACCGCAGGAAAGTTTAATTGAGAAGAAAAATTCTTATTTGGGAGGAAGTGCTCTGTCCCCCCATAGATAGATCCCTGCCTATTGATCTGACCTGTGGGGCCCTGGAAGTGATTGTTCTATAAATGGGGAAGAGATAGCCAGGAAAGCCTACAAGAAAGCAGCCTGTAACATACAGCAAGAGTACAGCCCTAAAAATCTTTTTAGGATAGTGCTCTTGCCCTGAGATTCCTTCTTACAACCTGAGGTGTGGAGAAGTGGGCCCTGGCCCTGAGATCAGGGAACCCTGTCGACCCCCCATATTCAGGATATTTGCCTGCATTAATAGAACATGAATATGCTGGGACTTTAATTTTGCAGATTTATCAGCATCTTGAATATATAAAGAACTTGTGCATTAGTCATCTGGCTTTTCTTCTTCAAAGGAAATGAAATGAGGATGAGGGAGGGAGTTACACTGAACCTTTAGAAGATTTGAAAGTCTTTGTATGGAGATTTATATCCAGTGGCACTTCCCCCTTAATGCAAATATTGTTTCATATGCATTTTAAAACAGCATTCCCACCCACATACACCGATATCTGGGCTAGCAAGCCCCAGCTTTTAAAGAAAATCAAAAATATTCCGGCATATTTGTATTCATGTAATGGAGAAGCCTTTTAATATGAAATTTGGAGAAAGTCCTTTGAAGACCAGCCATATTCTGAAAAGCAGTGGATTCTTTGTTTTTCTCTTTAAAAGGAAAGCAAGAGGGGAAAGAAAAGAAGTCACATGGTACCTTTTAAGACTAACAGATTTATTTTAGCATGAGCTTTTGCTGATTACAGCCTACTTTTTCAATATGCAATATTCAGGCATCGTGTATATATATGCATAGTGGGGATTGAATTAGATTAAAACGGGATACTTAAAATGACAATTGTAGCATTGGTCATAAACTTTCAAAGTGATGATTTGTCATAAACATAATGGAATCTATAAGGCTATAAGACACAGGAGACAACAAGGCGAAGAGGCTATTTATTTGTTTGCTTGCTTTATTTTATTTGTATGCCACAACTCTCCCAAAGTGGGACCTAAGGCGTCTTCCAGAAAAAAAAATTAAAAAATGTTTCACAATGAAATTTAAAAACATTAAACTGACCACATAAAGCAGTATAAAAATCATTTCAAAACATGGACAATTTTAAAAAGATGAACACCCCAGAGTTAATTGACTTGGAGGTGTTAAAATAGTCTGCTTTCAGGAAAGTAATTACATTGAAGGCAGAGTTTTTTCTTCAAGAAGATCTAGAGAGTTACATGCTTAATTATAATAAAAAATCAGTTTACATAGATAGAATGGTAAAATATCACTACTTGTGTGAAGACCTCAGCTAATAGTCTGGAATTTGTAAGTGTGTCCCAATTCAGTTGTTTCCCCTTCCAGTCTTCTTTTTAAACAAGAATACTGTTTATTTCCTTGCTTGGCTTTTATAGAAGGGGAATAAATGTGCCATGTTTTCACTTCTTACTGTTTGTGAAAGCTGATTAGAATTTCCACACATGTAAATTTTATTTCTGTGTGTACTTCTGAAGGCTTGCATAACCCAAACATGAGAAAACATAGCCTGGTTGACAGCTCCAAGAAAAAGCCCCCTCAAGGGAGTGAATGGGTGATAACTGATTCATTGTGGTAATTATTAATAGTCTTTCAAAATCTAATGTTTAATCTGAGTAGAAAGAAATGAAATCTGAATAATGTTTTCATTTATGAATTGATAATGTGGTTCTAAGTAGGAAGAAATAAAATCTGAATAATGTTTTCATTTATGAACTGATAGCGTGATTCTGAGTAGGAAGAAATGAAATCTGGATAATTATTTGTGAACTGATAACTTGGTTTTGTATTTGATGGGCTATGGATCGAATCCCATCTTAGCCATGTTTCAACAAGAGTTGTTGAAATCAAACAAGTGGTGGGGATGCTGGCTGTACCTTTTGATGTGGTGGTTTTGATTGCATTTTAATGTATTTGTTTTTATTTTAGGTTTTAATATATTTTATTATTAGGCACTTTGAGCACCCATTTTGGCAAAGAGGTGGGTATAAAAAAAGAAAGATAGCCAGGTCCCACCAACTTCAATATGTATACTTTGTGCAGGTGTGTATGTGCCTTCATGTCACCTGTGCATTTATGGCAACCCTATGCATTTCATAAGTTTTCTTAAGCAAGGAATACTCAGAGGAAGTTTTGCCAGTTCCTTCCTCAAAAATACAGCCCACAGCACCTGGAATTTCGTCGCAGTTTCCCATTCCAAGTACCAACCAGGTCTGGCCCAACTTAACTTCCAAGATCAGATGTGATCTTCTGCCTTTACAAGATATAGACCCTTAGGCATACGTTACCTTAATCTACGCCTAATCTGGATCTAAGCCAGAGGCAGGCAGTTTCACAGGGGATTGGGGAGAGATTTCACCCTTTCCCTTTCCAGGTTACATTAACACATCAGGATGTGTATGCCCTCCAACATTTCACAGATGAAAACTGGGACATATCTGGCCAAACAACATTAGAGTATGGTAAAGACAGCAGAAGTTATTCATGAGGAAGAATACACAAGCTAGGAGAAGCTGCAGCAGTTTGCTTTTGGCTAAAACCACTGGGAAAAGCAAAATTCTGTCCCCTCCTCTCTCCTCTGCTAAGACCATTGAGTGCAAACTACTTTTGCACTTTAAACTTAACACAGTTTCTTTCAGTGGAAATCTTCCACTTGTTTGATTTCAAGAACTCTAGTTGAAACACGACTAAAATGGGTTTTGAACTATCGCCCACCAATAACTGAAGAGTAAGAAGAGAAGAGAGAAACTGGGACATTTTAAAAGTAGCTGGAAAAATGGGACAAAAGAGGACTATCCCTGCAAAATTGGGTTAGTTGGAGAATATACATCTGAAGAGTAACAAGTTGCCCACCCATTTTAAACCATCCAGTGCATCTGAGGAAGTAGACTGAAGTCTATGAAAGCTCATGCTGCCAACTTCTTTCCTTCATTTAATTTCAAAGGTGCTACAAGATCTCTCTACATAGTGATTTTACAGTGGAACACAGCTATATCTTTGAATTATATCCTGTGGTGACTCTCTCTTCAGGGTGCCCTCAATGCCAGAGGTGAGGCAAGCCATGGCTGAGTAGGAAGGATTCTCACCTGTGACCTGGCTCCCTACTTAAGATACAACCTCTCTTAATGAATTTGAGAGGCAGCTACATTAACTTCTTTCCCCTTGGGTA